>CM026071.1:25949572-26549572 GCA_014839685.1 Anableps anableps | reverse complement strand
TATTAAAAACAGTCTCCACTTTCCGGAGTTGTTTCCAAATGGTCGCGGCAGGTATTGCGCACAGAATTTGAATTTCCAAAATGCTTTTGCCAGCTGTCAGCGGGGCAGCTGCAGGCCCGCATCTATCTAGGGAATTACAAAATAGATTTGTTTTGCCCGTCAGGCGGCCTCATAAACACAAACTGAAGGGAGCATTAATATTGGAGCTTCTTGGGAGCTCAGGCTGACAGACAGACAGGGCAAGAATAGGAGCAAAGCGGTGCCAAACCCTGAGAGAAAAGGCCCTGACCTCACTGTGTCTCCGGTCTGACTGAGCCCCTTCTTTCTGAAACACACACAAACACTCGCATTATATCTGCAGTAACTTAGTTAGTAAGCCGTGACCGGAAATCAAGCTGTAAACATACTTTTTGATAACAAGAAAGCTCCTGCACTGTCCTCCCTATTGTGTGTGGCTGTAACAGTGTCCCTGTGAGGAATGTGATTTAAGTGGAGGAGTAGGACTATGTGGGAGGCAGAGATTAAAAGAAGAGAGGTCTTTGAAAGTGTCTGGGTGTATGTCTGTCTTGTCGGTCTGTAGAATGCGATCAGTTGGAGGTGAGTTTGTGTTCTGTGGTTTCCTTTTTGCAGTGTGTGCAGACATATTTTTAGTTGGGAGATAAGTTCATGAGAACCTGACTTGCATTTCTGCCCCACAACTAAATAATTAACTTCCTCCCTACTTATGGTGCTTCTGTCCTAAAGATGCTATCCAGTGGTGTGTTTTTTCTCTAACAAATGTACACTGCCAAAAAAAGAAAGATATGTCATGAAGTTTGGATTTCAACTGCAGGATTTCAGAAAAAACTGCTCGACTTACAAATGTACTGAAGAAAGGAAATACGCAAGTACTGTTTCTTTGTATATTTGGGTAGAGAAAAGTTCACAAAAGGCACAATAATTGAGTTAATCAGTGCAAATTTACAATACTATAACAAGACACTTTACATGACAAACGAGTCCAACTAATTTCCAACAATACATAATTGAGCAATCAAATTTAATTCATACTAAAAATTTCTGTCATGTAGATAGATTAGCAAGTGACTTAATGTATTTGACATGCATTTTCGTTGCAACATTACAAACCTTTGCATCTGGGCCATTTTTTTCCTGTTGTCCCAAGCCAGGATTAATGGTGCAGCGGCTGATGAGGGTAAAGCAAATTTAACAATGATAATTTAACAATTTGTATTGTTGTAAATCTTTTTATATTCCTGAATGTTTCTTTCGTATTTGTACCTGTGCATATTCTTTCCTTGTAAAAGGTATATTCCACCGACATGACCTTAAATAGCTACATGATTTGCCAGTATTGTGGCGCTTCTTCTTCTTCCTTCTGGTGTTGACTGGAATTATGCCAGTGGAATAGGCTGTACAACAACTGGTAGGATTGGGTTGACTTTTTATTTTTTTATTTTTTTTTTTTATTTTATTTTGAACCAGCAGGTTTGCAGGAAACATTGTTTGGACCCCAAACTATCTTAATGCAACACATTGACCAGACCAGATGGTTTTTATTTTAACTTGGTCTGATCTCTGATAATGATATCTGGCCTTTCCAGTCTGCACTGGTTCTCTTCACAAACTGCTTCCATGTGTTTTATTGGGCTCCAGGTCAGTTTGGCCCCTTTGACATTTTCTACCCAACCCTTGCAATTTAATTCCTTCAGTCTTCATCTTTGTTTCCATAAACAAGCCATTGTCTCCCCATGTGCTTAAATAGCTGTACATCATTTTGTAATTAGACACCTTCATGAAGATGAATAGTCATTAAAAGGCTAAACTCCTGTATATTTTATTGTATTATTTCCAAAAATTGTTGTATTTTATATTTCCATTGATTGTGGTTCTGATTACCATTTTTGAAACATGACCCCTTAGACTAAGGTGTGAAATGACCTGTACTAATTTTGTCACCAAATCTTCCTGAAATCCACTTAACATTTTCACACAAAGCTCAAATGTTTTGTTGCAGCCATACAGAATACAAATAAACACATTTGAGGCAGGAGTTCGATTAAAAGTTGTGAATTAAAAAAAAACAAAAAAAAAACTAACTGGCATATTTAAACAAATTCAGATCAGTTGCTTTATGTGAGGTCACTAAAGACATCCATATGAAAGCTTTGTTTTTGCCTGGGAAGCTCTGGGTCACATAACGATTTGCAACAAAAAATCAAGACAAGTAGAAAAACCATGCACAACATGTTCTAAGGATGGAAATTATATCTAAATGGAGCTTGAATTTACAGGAAAGTCTGGCTAATAGCTTTAATGTTTTTTTGTTTGTTTGTTTGTTTTCATAAAACCAAAACTTGTTGGAAATTCAGTTAAAATCACAGTTTTTTTTTATTTTACATCTCCTTTAGCTATATGCCTAAGACAAAGAAGTGGTAGGAGGGTATGGCTGAGTGCGATAGAGATAAAGTGCTGATGGGACGATATCAGGCTGCAGCTGAGGTAAACTATGCAGAGAGAAAAAGAGGCTGTTTGTTGTGAGGCTCAGGGGAGGAATCGATCTGCCGTTCTCCTGGCTGACTTTCTTTTTCCTGCAGTTCAGCACCGTGTCGTTTCTCTCCCACACACACACACACACACACACACACTCTCATATTCATTCTCAAGGCCTTGCTCTTCTTTTTTTTTTCTTTGTTGTGTTTTTCCCGTTCCCTCGTTCTCTCCCACACTGTCCCAGAACAATCTCTGCCCCCTCTTTGTTAAACCCTCTCTCATCCCCCAGCACACAGCTACAGTCAGATATATAATTTCTTTTTTCCTTAACTGTACTTCCATATGGGAACCCTACCCCAGTCAGAGCACTCTCTAAAGCTTATTTTTGTATTTATGATAGCAGGGTCGTAGGGGTTGTAGACTGCTTGCATTGAATCATCGGAGAATCTATTAAAACAAACCACATCACAAATAAACTGTGGTGGGATTGATAGCATGCTTCTCAGTCTGAGGTCCACCACAGTCCTCTGACTTGTTTCCATAAACTTTATAGACAGACTTCACTCTTATTCCTGCACTCGGAGGTGGATCAGTGTCTCCCTGACAAATGCAGTGTGACGGTGGTTCATGAGTGGATGTCCTTGCTGGCTGTTTGGAGTTTCTATCATGAATAAAATCCTTTACCGCCAGATCTAATGCTAGCACCTCCTCTTTGCGAGTTTGAGAGTGGAACGGGAAGGAAACTTTTCTGCACGGCAAACATTTGCCCACAACTATTTGCAATTTAGACCATTGTTTAGTTTAGCTGTTAAATGTTGTCTGTGCAACATAGCATATTATCCCAGGGTGTGAGTTATTATACAGTAACCCAGCAGAGCACAGGGGAGGGTTTCAGTCCTGTATTGTATCTTTTCTTGTTTATAGTAAAGTCTGCATGTCAGTAATGATAAATGAAACAGACTGCAGCAGCTCATGGAGGGAGTACCCAGCAGTCACATTTAGGTTAAAGAGGTCACCAAGTATTCTAAAGGAAATCTGGAACTGTAACATAAACCCACACAACAGTGTGGCCTTTTTCAGCCTTGGATTTTTAGATTTTGGTATTTAGGGTTTAAATACCCAGGGTTATTTTAAAGATCCGGTTAAACTGAACCTAACGCTGAATGTGCTCTGATGGACTGGTGGAGTTGACATCAGATGACCAATTGTATTGTTCAAATGGGAAACAAAACGCAGGGCATTATACTTTTCAAGCATTTATTGCTGTTAATTTTATTCACTGTAACCTGTTGTTAAAAAAAAAACAAAACATTGAGTTTCTCTGAAATTTTGATTATGAGACCGATAAAAAAGATTTTAAATTGAGATGTTGGCCTACAAAACAGTACCTCCATGTAGTATTGTAGGGTATATGCATTCAGTACTTGGTCTGGGCTCCATTTGCATGAATTACTGCAGCAGCTATCAGCCTGCGTCTCTGCCGAGGTGTTAAGGAAGCCCAGGTTGCTTTAATAGCAGCTTTCAGCTCGTCTGCTTTGTTGGATCTGGTGACTTCATCTTCCTGCTGAGTTTCCTGGACAGTGTGTGGACATGCCAAATCTGGCTGGAAAATGAAACCAGCGTTTCTATAAACCCCATCAGCAGAGAGAAGTGCTGTAAATTTTTTGTCATAGACTGCTGCTTTGACTTTGGACCAGATAAAAAACAATGGACCAACACCAACACCAGCTCCCCAAATCAGCACTGACTGTGGAAACTTCACACTGGAACTCAAGCAGCTTGGAATTTGTGTCTCTCCGGCATTCGTCCACACTCTGGGTTTGGAGGAAGCATTTTTTGTTTGTTTTTGAAAAGCATTATCTAGATTTGCTTAAAGCTTTATTTTGCCACTGATAATGTAGTTCTCTCCTGGATTCTGCAGTTTGCATGCACTAGTATTCAGGAGGTAAATATAAACATATATTGGGTCTACAGCTGGTTGAAGCTTCTCTACCCCTGAATTAACAATGGACATCATTACCAGAGTAGATTGGCATGCATAGGTGAAGTGGACATGTGAAACACCTCTCTTGGGTGTGATATGCTAAAAAGACAATATAAACTGTTTTAAAATGGCCAAAGAGTAGATTTGAGCTCCTGTGCTTTATACAAAATATAAAGTCCTGCTAACAAATGTAGACAGCTGGTCTAGCCTTTGAAGACTGGAAGCAAATAGCCCACATCTGAGACAAATTTTCAGTTGGATTAGCAGCCACTGATCACCATGCATGAACGCATGAAAGATGAGACTTGTTAGGCTTGTGCATACATTCTACGAGCAGATATGAAGCACACTAAATGTTTTCTACTGATTGGTGAGAGAGAAGTTGATGTTAGCATCGGCTGCTCATTGGCTGTAGCCAGAGTTACAATAATGCAGGACACTGAGACCGTAGACTGTACAGGACTGTATATACAAAGTCGGAGCTTAGTGACCGTATCTGGTAACTAGAGCTAGAGATGCTATGCAGATGTACAGAGTTGGAAAAAACAGCTTTTACAAGAACTCAATTTTTATTTTTTTTTTTTTTCTTTTGAGAGTGAACCAAACTTGGTTCACTCTCAAAAGTGGAGCGGAAATGTTCCTGCAGAGTTAAAAGATGTGGATCAACTCCTTAGACATACAAGCAGACACTCTAGGCGTCTTAAAAATATTGATTGTGGCGAGTTTCAGAGAGACTTCAGCACCTTTCAGTCTGTGTAACTGTGTGGATTGTGTAATGGCATGGGTTAAATTAAATTAGGCTCAGGTTTTATTGAATTTCGTAAGAAATGCTAATCAGATCAGTTCTTGGTCAAAAGTATAGTTGTCAATTTTCCTCTAAAATACAGCGCCTTGCAAAGGTAGTTTTGCTCCTTGAGCTTTTTAACATTTTGTCAGGTTAAAACCACAAACTTCAGTGTATTATGTGGGATTTTATTATGCAGACCATTAAAGTAGCACATAACTGTAAAATAAAAATAATATTGAGTCAGTACTTCCTATAAGCACCCTTTGCTTCACTTATAGCTGCAAGTCTTTGGTGTATCCAGAAAGGGACACTGAGCCCATACTGTTTGCAAAATATCACAATAGTTTGGTTGGAGAGCGCCTGCAATTATAAATTTTCAAGTCATGCTGCAAATTCTCAGTTTGATTGAGGTCTGGACTTTGAGTGAGTGATTCTGACAAATAAGTAGTTTGAACTAACCTGTTCTATTGTAGCTCTGGCTGGATGCTTATGGTTGTTGTTCTGCTGCACGTTGAAGCTCCATCCTAGTCTCAAAACTTTTGCAGCTTCTAACATGTTTACTTCCATGATTTGCCTGTATTCAATGACTTTCTTCTTGCCATTCTTTCATGACATCCATATTTGTGGCGTGCACGGCTGTCAGCAGTCCTGTCAGCAGATTGTTCCAACTGAGCTGTGGATCTCTGCAACTCCTCCAGATTTACCATGGGCTGTTTCTCTGAATAATCTTTCAGTATAGGTGATGATCATATCTTGACAGGTTTGCAGTTTGACTCTTTCCATTTTCTTTGAGATATCTTTGGGTATTGTTTTATAGCCTAGCACTGCTTTAAATATTTCTACCTCTTCATGTTTGATTGTGCTGGAATTTAATCTGGAGTGTCAAAATAAATGTCAGAATACAAATGTATGCCACAGCTTTTAGGGAGTTGTTTGGCAAACCATGTATCATTTTCCATTCCGTTCATAATTAAAGACTACTTTGTTTCTGTCTGTTACTCAAAATTGCCAGCAAAACAATGAACTTTATTGTTTTACCAGGACAAAAGGTGAATATGTTTTTAAGAATTAATACTTTTGGATTTCATTGCATTCAATGTTCCCATTTGTTGTGTGTTTCTTCTATATTCTTGAGGTTCAAAGTTAAATAAATGAAGAAGGTAAAAGACTATTAGAGTACTGAAAAAATGTACATCAGACATCTTTCATGTGCTGAAGCCTTTTGTCTTCCCCCATTTGTCCAAACATGACAACATTTCTGAAGTTTAAAAATGAATGAAGGATTTGCCAGCTTACTTATTTTTTTCTTTGCATTTTGTGAAACAATATCAGTCAAGAGGTTTTAGCCCATGTGGACATATGTACTTCTCGCCTTGCAACCCAGAAACCACAAAGCCTCCGCCCTTCGTAAGTAAATGTAGCCCCTGAATAACAGCAAACATGTCTTTCCTCTGTTGTTGTCCTCTAATGCATGTACTGAAATCTTTGAGGAGATGAATGCAATCATCTGCTTGACTTCTTCTTGTTGTTAAAGATAGCGATACTCTTTTGTTGAGTATCTACTGATGTAAAACTGCTTGGTGACCAATTCGAGCAAACAGAAGAAATGGGTGTATTTCAGTTATCAGAAGACATCCTCTGTATCCCTACTTCCTGCTGTCTCATCTGGTTACATCTGTGTGAGACAGCATGACTCGGTTCCAAGAACGTTGAGAAGCTTCAGGCTCTTTTCCGGCCAGCCTGGGTGTCATTCTGATTTCCCTGATGGTGGTCATGCATGTGCTCTGCTGTTGCTGAGATTCTTCCAATCATGACATTGTTTGTTTGTTTGTCTGAGTGGAAAAGCAGCCCTGGAGGTGATGGAGCATTTTTCTGACTGGTCTTCTTTGTTGTCTGGTAACATGTGGACACAGGGTTTTTTTTGCTTTGTTGTGTACCAGTTCAAATATGTTTTATAGAACAGAGATGTTTCCATTTTAATATTCAAGCTGTCCATTTAAACTGTAATAGCTTTAGAAGTCAGCTTAGCTTTTCTTTTGCACTTAATAAATGCAGTGATTTGCTGTATTTTGCAGGTGAAACAGTTGAACAGGGAGAACGAAGTGCAGCAGTGTTGACTTTAAACGTTAACTGGGAGCATTTCATTGTGGACTGGATGGAATTAGGAACTGGTTTGGTTTGATGTGTTTCTCTTTCCTACTATAACTATGACAAGCACATAATTGACACTCCTGTTCAACTGGTTATTGCATAATTTTTAGGCATGGCTCAGGCATTACGTCCATAAGCAAGTACGCACAGCTACAGTAATGCTAACCCAAATAAGAGTAGATTGACATCATGGATGAAAGGTTTCTTTTTCTGGGTCACTCAAAAACATTAATCTCACTTGCACTCATAAAAAACATGTTGGTAAAATTAAAGATTACTTTAAACCTAAATATGTCAGGGATATGAATAATTTTGGGATAAACTGTATATGAGTGTGCAGTTCTTCCAACCTCTTTATATTTGTGAACTAAATCTGTAAAGGTGAAGATGTATCATTGCATTTTTAAAAATATATATATATATTCACATTTTTTTCTAAGTTACTACTACAAAACACAAACATACTAATTTGTGTAAACTTTATTTTAATTACTGAATCTCATGAAAATTAACCATAAAGAGACAAAAATGTGCTGCAGATTCCTTGATTAGGAATCAATTAGGAGGTAGAAGTTTAGAATTAAACTGAAAATGAAGGGATAACAAGATCACAAACCTGATTTTTACTTTATTCAAAGCAAGCAAAACAATGAGTGGGCTGTTTGTTCATCTGTTTTTTTAAATATAAAAAAAATTATTTTGATATATTTAATCAACAGAAAAAATATTCAGTACTTGACCCCATAATCACCAGTTATGGATAAACTGAGAGTTTGATCACTGGCTGAATGATCGGTGAATTAATACATATAAAACACCGGTAACCTACAAAAAATAGCTGCAGCTATTGAATATTTCATCAACTGCAATAATCCACCAATTAATCTACCTATTGGATATACACATGTGGAATGCCAGGCATTTAACTCAGGTGTGAAGGAATGCATTTGAAAGCTGCAGTATAGTAGCTCTTGAGGACTGAAGCTGGACACCCTTGTTTTGAATTATTCAGTTTATTGTAGAGTTGTCCTTTCAGTTTTGTCTCAAATTTTAGTCATTTTTTTGGATTAATTTCTGTTATTTTCTTCTACGTATCAACCACTGCTTTATGTAAAAAGAAGCATGTTTGGCAATTGTAACATCTGTCCACCGTGAAACATTCTAAACACTGAATGGCAGAGTTGTAACAGTTCATCCAGCTCATGAGACAACACAATACTTGATACATGGCTCACAAGAACCGGACAATATGTTAGCGTTTGAGAAAACTTAGAATCTCAGGGGTTTCTTGCTTTCAAAAACAGAACAAAGGTGCTAAAAAACAAAAAAATTGCTTTAAAAACACTGCAAAAGGTGTTGAACAATTGAGTCTAGTCTAAATATTGTTTTTTATATCTTTACCCAATTTTAAGGTGGCCCTAATACTAAAAGAAACCCCTCTAAAATGTTCATTTCGATTTTCACAAAAATAATAGTTTTCATAATTCACAAAATTTGTTCAGAAGAATCTCTTTTCAGGGTAGAAAATATCAAAATTATCTTTAATACATTAGATTTTAGCCACAGATGGTACAAAGCAGTCCAGGCTCTTAAGAAAACTGTGAATTAGTTGTTTAGTTTACTGTCGATATGAGGCTATAAATCAGATACTGTCTTTAGTGTCATTAGAGGTTGACAGGTAGTTTGGTGTGGTTTTCACACAGTTATTATAAATCATGTCTTTTTTCCTCTTTAGAGTATCATAGATACTTACAGAAAAATGATTTAAAGTGCTCTTCTATGCCTGTTAGCTCGGTCGAGTCTGTATTAACCGACTTTGACAATATAACAGAGCAACTTAGGAACTTCTTCCTTGTTTGTTTCAAAATAAAGTCTCAGACATAGAAACAACAATGTTCGCTGGCTTTAATATTGACTGATAGAAGCTGGATAGCACATTTTAAGACAAACTTTACTTGGACAGGAAATGTAGTGGCATTTTAATATCGCAACACCTTGCAAAACAAGATCTTGTTTCACCTGTAATTAACAGTTTGCAGTCAATTGAATTAACTGAGGTATCGGGACAAAGAATTAGCCACAAGAATATTTTTTTTGTAGTCATTCAAGTAATTTGAATCATTTCCACCCTACTATAAAATGTAGCCTATGAGTTACCATTGGTGGCTTCAGCGAAGCGTCTTTGTTCCCTTAATTATATCCTTTAAGCTGCAACATAACCAAGCTATGAGGTGTACCCTGCTGTAAGTGCTTTAGTAGGGCTGGAGGTGTTGTAACAGCAGAGTCTGAACAAGTGTTCTGGACACACTGCGATGTTGTCTCTAAATTAAGCAAAGCAGCTGTATGCTTTCCATGAAAGTGAATATATCTGGAAAAACCACTGACATCAGATAAGATCTAAGCTGTAATTGCACAGAGTTAATTAACTATGTGGTTTGTTACTAAAGCTGCTACAGATTAAGATAAACACAATTAAATGGTAGTCTGATGAAAATGTTTTTTGTGATGTGTTATTTCATCTTCAATATTGTTGTTGTCCCTCCCCACCCACCCACACTTTTTGGACAGAGGTAGAAGACGTCATATCAGAATCTGAAGTTGTTTGAGTGTTTTTACAGATTAATGAAATCCTGCTAGAGCTTGACAGCGACGACAGCAGGACTGAGTCAACTGCAGTTTATTATTGGGATGTTTCTGCTCAGAGTAGCACTTCTTCCTGCACGTTATGTTTATACTGGTGGTCTCTTGGCTCACACACTTGCGCACACACACACACAGAAGGCGGAAGTGACCTAGTTTTCCTAAATGTTACCAACTGTGGAGGCCTTCCAGAAAAGAACAGAATTACTCGGTGTCACCCAATAAAGGGGCTAACGTGAGATATTGAGCACCAGCCTTGAGAGCAAATAAATCTCACACTGGTCATCTGTATAAGTGTATGCAAGCCAGATGTTTGTCTGCAGAAGTTTTGAGCGTCTGAGAGTAGGAGCATGGTTGGTCTTAAAGTGGTGGAAAATCATTTTAAATCAACAGATATGCTCTCAGGTTTCATCGCAGTTCAGTAGTCAGTCCCAGAAAAAGAAGTATTTCAGTTACAGGAATGTTTCTGCACAGCGATTCTGCTGGTCTGCCTGTATCTTTGTCTCTCTTCTCCAAGTCTTCTGTCTGTCTGGATCCGACCCTTCCTGATGAGGGGGATTTTCCTGGGAAAGTCATATGGAAAGAAAAAAAAACTGAGCCCTAATACTAAAAGCATGTTCCATTATAGTTTCTCTCCTTCTGTGTGTCTGTGTGTGTGCATTTTATGAGTTGAGCTCCTTCCCAGCACACAGAAAGCATTGTGTTTTTCCCTCTCTCTCATCATCAAGAAGAGCAAGCTCTCTGGAATCAGAGCTTCCTGTACACAGTAGGGTGAGGCGCTAGGATCTAGAGCGGAGGGAAGCAGGAGGGAAAAAAGGGAGGGTGGAAGGGGGAAACAGAGCCAGGTGAAGCTCACTGTTAGGTTAGAGGGATTAGCATCATTATATGAAAATAAACATGAAAACAAATTCTTTGATAAAGAAAAAAATACACACATTTTATTATTAAAAATATTATTTTACTTTTTTTTTTTTTTTAATTTGCAAATAAAACCCAGATTGAACACAAAGCCATCAAAGACTAATCCATTGTCTGTATATACAAAGACTGGGATGGCTCTTTGATGAGGTCTTTACTGCTTGGCATTCTGCAATGAACTGCTTTAAATTCTTTAATGTTCAAAAATAGTTCTGTCTCTGGAGACAGTTTTGCTCTTCAAGACTTTGTCACAAAGATTGTAAGGATTTCTCTTTGTTTTTCTATTTGCATCCTCTGCTAAAAATAGATAACTTAGGGGGTTTTTTTGTTTCGAGAATATTTTTTAAAACGAGATTAAACATCATGTGACTTGATAAACCTGGCAATAACATGATGTAATCTAATGTCGGATAAAGGGCTAATATCCACAATAGCGATGCACTGTTCAGTCTTTCATTGTCTTGCTGTGTCTTTGTTGATTTTGTTTGAATGTCTTTATTCATTAAATGCAATAAAGCAGGAACTCCCACCTTTTCTGGTCTTTAAACACATCACTCAACAGCATGCACTTTGTGATGCACTCTTCTGTAGGTAATTAAAAATCAGTAGAGGTTGGGAACCTCCAGTTCAAACCAGATATTTACATTCATTCGATTAAAAGACTCAAGCGCTTTTTAGAAATAACTGCAGTCTTCAGGGACTTTTATTCTTTGCCATCAAATTATAAATAAAAAATGCAGAGCTGCCAGCAAGTATCATTTTTATCTGCTGACTGACGATGAGACTGAAGCTTCATTTTACGCTACAGTGATTTGAGTCTGTAAAATCGGGCAAAATCAGTGAGTTTTAATACCAACTTGGATTTATACACTTGAGAATGTTCCTGCAGGACCTTTCATGATTGGTGCTCCTCCTTTAGTTCGTTGCTAAACCAGCCTCCTCCTAATCATGCCTAATCATCCCACTCACTCACCTGATGCAGCCATAAACTATTCTGTAAATGTCTTCACAGTCTGGCTGATTGCAGCCAACAAAAGCAGCCTGTGTTCAATTCTCCATGCTCTCTCCCCCTGTGGATGCCCCTCCTTCTGCTCTGTCCTCCTGTCCCGATTAAACCATTGTCTTTCTCTGTCCTCTTCCTTCCTTTAGGCCTCCATATTTATCCTAAAGGAACTAAACAAACTATAAGATTCACATTCTAAGAGTTGTGTGCGTGGTCTGTGTAACATTTTGCACATTTTTAAAAGCTGACATGTTGCACAGGTAGCATTCATGCACACAGACACAAACAAACAGCCTCGAGGCCAGTCTGTCAGCAGGAAGCTCTAAACTTTTCCGTCCCCTTCCTCCTCACAGCCACCTGCTTCAATCTGTCAACAAGTGTGCCTTTCTTTTTGTTCTTGGTATTTAAACAGGGCATTTATTTAATTTAGCAAAAGTGGTGTTAAGGTGTTTTAATAAACTTTGAATACTCTAGCCAATGCATAAAACAGGCCTCTCAAACCTCAGGCTCGCAGTTTTATTCTATTTTTTGCTTTTCAAGGCCTGAAACATGGAGGGAGTATTTTTTTATGCTCCTCCCCATTAAAATGACATTGATACGTTGTTGCTGCAATCCGATTGTACAGCTATTATTTCGCCAGCAGATGGCAGTATAATCTCAGCTTCAAGAATCCTCAACCTCATTCTTTTCACTTCATTTAAAAAGATTTAGATGCCAAAACAGGGTTTCTATTTTATTAAGTTTGCTGTGCAAGAATTTTTATTTTTTATTTTTTAAGGAATAAAATTAGTTTGGATTCATCTTGAATTATTTGTTTCTGTATGTTAGAGACCTTAAACCCACAGCCAGGAACACTAGGAAGTCTCTTGTCAAAGAAGAAAACAGGGTTCTGATCTCAAAATCATGGAACCAGCCTTATTAAGACTGATGCTGTTGAAAATCCACTGAAACCCTGTAATGAAATCTGCTAAAATACACCAGTCAGGTGGACCTACATATTTTGTAGGACACATTAAGTGTTCAACTTTGCTTTATTCCTTTTCAGAATGGTGAAATAAACATTTGCAGTCTACAATTGGCTACCGAGCAGTAATAAATCAGTGATATCTGTAGATTTAGTGTGTGATTTTTTTTTTATGGGCAGTAAATCCTGATGACTCACTGGGATCCTGTCCCTGCATTTCAGACTGGTCCAAAGCTGCAGCAGTCGAGCTGATATCCTTTTGGTTTTTCATACAGAAGGTCACCCCGGTAACAGACGACTGACTCCCGACGGAGTCCTCTCCTTCTTCCTATTATAGTCTGTGCTGGCCTTCAGCCATTTATCATGTGCAGCTTCTGTAATGACTTTCTGAAACAACATAGCCTTGTCATATGGTAGTGCGAATTGCTCTTTCTCACTGCTTAATGGCTGCTGAAGTTTTTTCTCTTTTTTTTTTGTGACCTGGTGTGAAGCTGCATCACCTGGATTAAATATGCATTACTTGGCCGGATTATTCATACCTCCTTGTACCTTTCCACATTTTGTCATGTTACAGCAACACACTTTGATTTATTTTATGTGGATTCAGTTTGATTGACCAATAAAAGTTTTACATAAATGTGAAAAAATATAAGTTTTTATTTATATTTTGTAAATAAGGTTGCATGCATTGGTGTTCTTCTTTGCACTTAAAGTCTTTAGAAGTCATCTAATTTATTAAGAGTCCATTTGTGTGTAATTTTACTTGAGTATACACCAGACAGGTCAGGAAAAAAGAGAAAGTTAAAAAATTTCAAGCTTTGAACAGCTTGTGGAGCACTATTTCATCCATCATCTGAAAATGGAAAGAGTATAGCACAACTGCCAACGGTCTGTGCCCAATGAGGAGATGAGAGGTACATCCACACAGATGGATCCTGTTCCTGTGTCCTGCTGTGGATTATCTTCCTCCTGCAGATATCTCAGGAGTTGTCTCTGTTTTTATTTTACTTTTTGCTTTGTTTCATTATTCACTGACAAGCTCCTCATTAGATTTAGGAAGAATCTAAAAGGTCAAATTATAATGAAACAGATGACTGCCTTGGGTGGTGCAACATCTGGGTTTTAGTCCAAGCATGTGTGTGACGGTTTGTACCTACATACATCAGCTGATTAACTTTGAAGCTGCTTCAGAGTTCCCTGAAGCTAGACTGTATAATGATTTCCTGTAAAAACATCCTTGAAAAATGCCTGGCTTGTACTGTAGGTTGTTAAACTGTCATCTGTCACTCTGTGGCGTGAATGATAAGCCTTGTTAAACTTGGCCTTATGCCCATTGAGACCCTGCTGTGCTGACTTCTCACTCAGTGAAGGACACCTAAAAGGAAGACAGGAGGATGTGCTGCCTTTACCTCTGATCTGTTTTTCAGCTGGGCTGAGCTGTGAAAATCTGCTACTACCAGTGTGGTGTTTGTGATGGTTGATCTGTCCAAGCTAATGATGTGTTGGCTCATTCAGAGATCCTCTGAATGTTTAACAATCTGTGTTTGCTCTCATTTTTGTTCCAGTTCAATCTACCTGTGAAGCTCACCCATGTACAGTGCATATAAAAAGTCTAGACGCCCCTATTCAAAAAAAAAAAAAAAAAAAAAAAAAAAAAAAGGAAAATAAGGACTTGTGAGATCATTATAGAGCCTTTTGCGCATTTGACATGACCTATAACCAGCACAAGTCAATTTAAAAGCAAACATATATTTTAGGGGTGGAAATACAAAGCTAAAATAATGTGGCGCATACCCTCATATAACTGGGGCTGTGGTTGTGTGCAGAATTAATCACTACGTTCAAACTCCTGTTTAGTAGAGGTCAGAACACTCTGATCAACCCAAAATAATGTCTCGCTGTTCGAAAACAGTGAGACATTTGCTGACATTTTTGCATCTCACAGCGAAACGTCATGGTCCTTAAAGAACTTCTAAAGCATTAGAGAAATCTGAATGTCAATAAGTATCAGTCAGGAGAAGGGTGTAAAAGAATACCCAAGGCCTTAGATTTTATCATGTAACACGGTGAGAAAACATGGTGCAACAGCAAAATTACCGAGAAATGGGATGGGTGTGCTTCTCTCGGTAATCATCCTGCAATCTGAAAGTTAAGGGTTTCATTCCAGCTTTCCTCTTCCATGCAACAATGTGCACTTGTAGGTGCATCAACAGACAACCCGAAGTTGCATACTGATGTGCCTATCAGTGTATGTTTGGTAAACTTCTTGAGAGGAACTTGGTGAATGGCAGTCACAGTTAAAAGTATTGTGAGGGTGAGCTGTATGACTGGAAAAGCATAAAGTCCAGGCCATTTACCATTAACTGGAGATGAAGTCTCACGTGAACTGCCTGAAAGTAAAGAAGGAAGAGTAAAAATCGTTCCAGCTGCAGAGCTAAACCAGAGCGAATAATCGTCCAAACAACGTCCACACCTCAGCCAAAACATTACGAACAAAAGTCTAGAAAAAGGACAAATCAGAACTAATGCAACAGAGCTTCTCCAACATGCTGTCAGCATCAGCGGTGCAATTCTAGAATATTTCTGCATTTCTTGGATCAGAAATGAGCATAGAGGTTTTTGCCATCCTTTGTTCTCTCATTGGCAGATTCTGTATGTTTCCCCTCAGGTGAAACTGCTACAACAAACACGTCGAGAGGTTAACTGCTGTTGGTTCAGCGGAGCATTGATCATTTTTCATTCTGCTCTTTTGGGTGTGCTTTACCTGCCTGTATGTGATCCATCATGTCACCTAGCTGCTGGTGACGAATGTCCCTGAGTGTATTTGTTGCTATAAACATTCTCATCTGACACACACTCATATTTAAACGCCTTCTCCCCACTCTCGTGAAACCTGAGATCATAATAACTGGTCGTCAGCGGTTCTGAAATGAAAATAAGCCAGTGGAAGCGATAAGTTGTTGAAAGCCTTTATGATGCTGTGAAGAAGGACAGATTTGAGAGGTTTGCTTTCATATTCGCCTTCTGTCGATGTTGCTGTGCCATATTGTTGGCCTGTGTCTTTGACCTTGCATACCCCCACGTTTTCATTTAATTGTGTCCGTTCTTTATCCTAATTTGAACTTTTTTTTTACTCACCATTTCTCCTCATCTCGGTGCTGCATGGTAATCTCTACTGAGCCGTTCATAATCATAGGCCATCTGGGCGCTGTAGGGAGAGATGAGCCTACAGCTTGTCAGATGACCACACCAACGGTGGGCAAAAAGGCACGCACATCCAGTCATGCTATTAATGCTCACAAATTGTCACGTGGTTGTTTACATTCATCATGCCTTTTTGGGACCTTATTCAAGGACACAAAGTTCATCTAAACACAGTGCTGCTGCGAGTCACGGTGGAGAAAATAACCTCATTTGTAGGTATTGATCTCCCACAGTGTGACTATTGTACCTGTGATGAGGATCAAGCGCAACAAAGCAATGAAGGGGGGGGTGGAATAAATCCTGAAACAAGGAAGAAAAATGGAAAAATAATGGGGTCATAATTTTTGCTTTGTACAGACAGGCTTCACATTGCTCTAAAATTCAATAATCTGACCTCCAGACAGCCATCCAATCCAAATATCATGCTCTCTGATGGGTTTTTTTTTTTTTAGGCTCTTTTTAAAATTGCTCTGCAGTGTCCTGGATGCCCTGCTCATGATGGGCCACAGCAGAGCTTATAAAGACCATTAAGGAAATGCTGACTGCTGCTTAATTTTAAAAGATCCCTCTAAACTTAAATCATCCTGTATGTGGAAAAACTGACCACAGTTTTACATTAGAATCCACCTAATGACGTTATAATTGCTCCTCTGGGTTTCAGTGTTTTAAACTGTGGTGTATGAACCAGGTAAGATGTTTTTAGAACAATGTAAAACTACAGCTATGGCACAAACGTGTTTTGGTATCACTCCTAGTAGCAGTACTCTGGCAAATTTTTTAAGAGATGGAAATAATCGGTTTAGAAAATCATTTTTATTTGAAATTTAATTCTAATGACATTTTAGATATAATGTAGTTTTTTTTTTTTTGTTTTGTTTTTTTTAAATCATGCAATACCAAAATATACATAATTTTAAAACCAAAGACCTTGTGCAACAATTTATTTTTTCAGTTTATTACATTTAGTGCCAGAATCAGCAATGAAGGGCCATATTATAATAGTACTGCCACATCTGAATGTCTCTTGAACCTCTGTGATTGTCACCCATTATAAGCTCTACAGCAGCATGTGATATGTGTACTCATTATGCAGTGCTCTCTGCAAAATAAAGGTGTGTAGAGCACCTACCAGCAACCCTCTTTAGTGTCTGTGCACTGACACTGAGCTTTGTAAAGTCTCTCTTTTCTATTTTCTCTCATATTGTGTCTGTTTTGACAGAGTTTTCCGTTTTAACTTAATCTTTGTCTAATGTATAATGACATGGTGGAACATGTTGCTGAGTGGAAGTGTTTAGATAAGCTTACCAGGAAGTCCAGTTCTGTGCTAGGATGTCCCCTCAACCCAGTGTAGGTGATGAGAGACTGAAGGACTCCAGCTAAAATAACATCGTTGTTGGACAATGTCTCCCACCCCATGCATGAAGCTGTTGCAGAACTGGAGCGCTCCTTCAGTGAGATTGCTGAATCCAAAGTGCACAAAGGAGCATTATAGGAGATCCTTTCTCCCAACAGCTGTTAAATTCTATAACCATCACTACTCCCAACATACTAAGTGTTTACATCCCTGCTTATATTTGCACAGTTTTACGGATTTTAAATAACATTTCTGCTGGTATTTGCACATCTCTGTTGTTTGCACAGTTGGTATATTTTGTATATAGTTTGTTATCTTTAATGCACAAATACATATGCACATTATGTAAATTTTTAATTACCCTATTCAGTTCCACATTCCTTGGATCGAAGTATGCTACTTTTGATAACTGCACAGTATTTTATGTTAGAATTTTGTCCTTACTGTACAGCATATTCTTGATATTTAAATGCTTTTATCTCTGTGTGAACCTACATGGTTCGATGTCTTGTCACTTTGCTGCTGTTACACCTGAATTTCCCCACTGTGGAACTCTATTCAAGTGTAGAGTGTGCTCATCAAGGATTTTGTTGCTAAAATAACTCCACAAAAAAGTGACTCGGATGAATATAAACAGCATTATTCTCTGAATAGTAATACTATAGATCAAGTGATTGTATTTCAGTAAGTCGTGATCATTGGATGATCTGTTAGCTGCTCGGATGAGAGCCCACAGAGATGTTGATTTGAGTGTAAAGCAGGAATCTGAGATTAGATTACACAGGACTCATTTTAATGCCATGTGTGACTGGTCATGCTGAACCAGGATGACTGACAATGAAACTGATACACTTACACTGTTATAGGAAATTAAAAAAAAATTACTTTCTCCCCGAGCTTGGAGTTATTTTCTCTAGAAAAAGAGGGAAACCATCAAATATTAATTTATTGATCAACTGAAGCCAATAAACTGTAAATACTAAGCATATTTCAGTACTTGTTTTAATTTCACCACCTCTAACTTGTTACCTTGAGCCATGGTAAAAATAAAATACTCCCATTCTTATCTCTAGGCTTAATGAAAAACTGATCTGGGCTTTGCCAAGTAGTGAAATTAATGTTAATCTCTTTTAATCTAAGCTATTTAATCCTCAAGTGTACCAATCCAAACACCAAATCCATTGTGTCATTGTTGTTACATTTTTTATTCTACTCTAGGTTTTGTTGCCTAAATCAGACTTCTTCAAACTGGCTTCTTTCTCTTCAGCTAAAGTTGTACAAAAATCTTGTACAACTTTGTGGGAACAGTAGGTTCTGTTCCCACCGACTTTGACTGATCATATCTGTCAGAGCTCCCTCTGCTGTCACAAATGCAGGAACAAGTTACTTCCTGTTCTTTGCTGCTCGTACTGCTTTCTTGGTAGATTTATTTATTGGTTCCAAAATCTCATGGCTCACCCTTAAAGCCTTAAAGTCCAAATTGGTCTTGAAAATAAATGCCTACCAGACTCTAACAACCTGGTATGTGCTTGCCTGTTCATTGAAATTCATAGATAGCGGCCTGCTGACTATTCCCAGCTGTCGGTTCATGATAAAGCCTCTACACCACTTTAAACTTTACTTTTTGTAAAATTGTTTGGTATATATACATTCATTACCAGGCCTGCATGGTGGTGCAGTTGTTAGTGCTGTTGCCTCATATTAAATCCCTGTTGTAGCAGCTTGAAAGGCCTATACATCTCTCCCTGAATATGTTGGGTACCCCAAAACACAAATATGCTCTGAAAATCAAATGTATCCATTGTCAAATATGCTGCTTCGGTTCACCAGATGTAATAGGTAGTGTAATTATACCACTAAACAGAACATACAGACACAATAATTACATTCAATCATACTTTTAATTATATTGACATTTATTGACGCTCTCAAAGAACCAGTAGTACAGACAAATAAATGCAAAAAATTTTGGTGCATTCAGGATTGGATAAAGATCTGAATTTTTGTTTCCAATTGGCCTGTCACGGATCAGGGGTGGTAAAGAGTAAAATTATTCAGTAAGTAATTTCTCTGTTCATTTTTCACTTTTAGTTTAGCATCTATCAGAAATAATATGCTAAACTGCAGCAGTTTGTATCAGTATTATGCTGGAGGAAAATCTCCTCCTGTCTGAAAAATCTCCACCTTATCTTTCTTGCTTGTTTTCCTTGCATTGCACCCATCATTGCCACCTTGCCCCAGGGCCAGTCACTCTTTCACAGCATGGGATCAATGCAGAACTATATTCTGCAGATCTCTGCAGCTCTAACAGAACGGGACAGAAGGTCTGCCGCCTCACTTTCCTCTCAAAGGGGGAGGTTGTGTAGACGCACAGATTATCCTTGGCTCCAGACTCTTTGTAATTCAGATAAGACCTCTCTCCTTCTGCAGATAAGTTTTAAACATTAATAATGAATTAAAAGATTGTGCTCCGGGTGAAATATTAATGACCTCTTCTTATGAGACGCTCCTTTGAGAGAGGGAGGCTGATGGTGTGCTTGTTGGAGTAATTCTAAGCAGCTCTTTGATTTCTAGCTGCTGAATGTTTGAGATGTAGGTGGATGCCAGGGTCAATATTTGAGCAGGGAGATATTTGGGAATGACCACTAAAGATGAGTTTAAACAAGGATAGCAAAGGTTTACTAGTACAATCTCACTTCGCTGTTATTATCCAACACTATCATCGCCTCTAATCTACTTCAGGAAACAGATTTGAGTTTGTATTAAGTCTTTGTGAGCGCAGGTCTTGCCGAGCCAGAGGTTAAATGAGAAAACGTGAATGTGTACCACCAACAGAAGAATAAAACTTCATTCTTGCTCCATCAGCTGAGGCCTGTGTAGTTGTTGTGTCTCCCTGGCACTCCAGGACCTTCAGGGATGTATGAATAAAAGGGTTGTTTATTTTCCCAGATTAAGTTTATGTCTGTTGTCTGAGCGAGCGTGTGTGCGACTTATTCATGTGTCTCCCTGAGTTTTAGAAAGAGCTTTCTCGTCGGGCCAACGTGCAGTGGAATTTGAATTGTCTCCATGACAAAAACCCAGTGTCCCTCTTCCGGCTTTCCTCAGCAGGGTGCCTGCTGAGGAAACCGAGCCAAGTCAGCCATGCAATCAGTCACAGATTTAAAATGAGTCTTAATAAGGAATTAGTTAGGAAATCTTTATTGATTTATCCATGCGGATGTCCTTTTAGAGTCCTTCTGTGCGTGTAAGTGGGTGAACTCCTGAATTTGCCTGCAGTCTTCCAGCTCTAAAGGAAAAATGTGTGCTGTGTGTTTGTGCTGATCAAACCCAGCGCAGACCTCTGAAGGCAAGCTGACAAAGCTCTGGCAGCCGTTCACACAGCGGCAGTGTTTTGTTTTGCTTCTTGCTGACGGCACATTGTTCATGTAGTAGCCTTGACAAGTTATAAACTGTGGCCACACATGCATAAACATCCACAAGCACAAATGGAAAACAAGGAAAGAAGGAAAGGAAAGTTTATTTTTATGTCAATTGTCTTAACAAAAAGAAGAAACAGATTCCCTTTATATTACTGTTCTCTGTCCTTAAGTTAACTGAGGTCTCAGTGACAGAAGAAACTGTGTCGGAGATTCTGTTGAGCAGATGTGTGACAGATGCTATCTGTAGGTCAGTGAGGCAAAGGAGATTTGGGCTGTTGGTCATCAATATTGCAGTGGGTTCGTGTGTGACGGGCAGAAAAAAAACTCACAACGTTTCCTATTTATGGACAGATGGGAAGAAAATGTTATTAGTGAGTGGAGGAAGGGAGTGAAAGAAAGATGCACAATCTGTGCTGGTTTTCTCTTGTTCTCTGTGGTCACTGTCAGTATCTGCTGTGTCTCGCTATAAAAATTAAAAACTGCCATTTTTAAACACCGTCTTAAGGAAATGACCTAAAAGACATTCTCACTGAATGTTTTCTTTGAGTCAAAGTTCTTTGAGTCAAAATACTTATACAGTATCATGCTATTATCAAGTGTACAAGATTAACTAAGTATTTTTCATTTATGTCAGAAAGCAACTATATTCATACTCCTGCTAAAATATTCTACCAAATTTATTATTACCCTGATAATTTTCTTTTAGATTTTGAATAGACACACTAAATGCTGTAATATATTTTAAGTAAATGTCCACAGAATAATAAACCTTTTTGTCATTCTGATCTTAAAGAATAAGACAAGTATAACAAGTTGCTACAACTGCATTATGAGTTGTTCTAACTGCTCCGGTAGCCAGCCGGTTGTCAGACATGCTGCTCAAAACTTACTTACTGTAGATTTTAAACCTGTTAAATTAATGAGAGTGATGGCTGATGCACCATTAGTGCCCTGACAATAACTTTACCTGTTTTTTGTGGCTGGAAATATTTCCAAATGGCTGAATGAACCTTTCTTTTAAGCGAGGGAGCGTTTTTTCAGCCAGCTGGTTGGCAGTGCTCAGCAACATGTGGGAAAGGGGAAGCAATGCATTAATATTTTCAACTATAGAAACAATTTGTGGGCAAGTTTTAGTGGTTTTCAAATATTGCATTTTTAACACCTTGACATACCTTGACACCAGTAATGAACTCCTAGGTTACTCTTCAGTAACCCTGTGTTGTTAACAGGTGGGGCCTAATCTGCAGTTTGTTATTGATAGCGATCAGAGTAATTTAAGATTAGAGATTTGCTAATATCAAATCTAAGTCTGATACTACAATAAAGTTAATAAAACCAATGTAATTTTCTTTAGAATTCAGTAGCTTTAAGGGGGACATGACAACAACTTTCATTTTTCCATGGTTTTGGGGGTATAATATGATCTGTTGTGAACTGATGGAGTCATGTGAATGTCAAGAGTTGGGACCAAAACCCTGCTCATAGATGGTCAGCTTTATTTGTTTGCCCAAAAATGGATGAATCAGAGAATAGTTTATCATTCTTCGAAGGTTATATTTCTACGCAATTCATATTCTCCAATTAGAGTTGATATACCTGCTAATTTAAGGGCTAAGTCGCGCTAGCATGTCTGGCTACTCCACTTGAGAAGAGGATGGCTACTAAAAAGCAGAGATGTTATGTCCGAGGGAGCTCAAAAACGGATGAAAGTTTACATTTACTCTCGAAGGATGAGGGAACCAGAGAAGAGTGGCTGAAGTTCATTTATGGAGAAGTACCACGCAATTATAACCCCAACTTGAGACGATGTTCAGTGCATTTTACTGAAGAGTTTCCCAAATATGGTTGTAGCCAATCAGAGTGAAGTCAACTAGGTAGAGCCACATATCATTACCATAACCAACCCTTTTACCGAGGAGGGAAAACTGGCCTGCCAAAACAACCCCCTACAAAAAGCTGACTTTTTTTTTTTTTTTTTTTTTTTTTTTTTTTTTTTTTTAATGGAATTCTTTGAAGAATTGACATGCAGCAATATCAACTACATGACTACATCAACTTCAGCAGAGGTGGCCAAGTCCAGTCCTTTGAGAGCTGCTATCCTGCAACTTTTAGATCCATTCCTTCTTCAACACACTTCAATAAAATGAATGGCTCGTTACCAGCTAAATGCCATTCTAAAGAGGGAATTCAGGTGTGTTGAAGAAGGGATGCATCTAAAAGTTGCAGGATAGCAGCTCTCAAAGGACTGGACTTAGCCAACCCTGCTCTAAAGTGACTGCGATTTTGTTCCACCTGGAGTTTCAGCAGGACAGACTTACTATGCTGCTCCAACACTGATTAACTGAGTAAAGAAATTTACATGGAGCATAATCATACATTCAGCTCACAAGATGATGCACAATAGTGAGTTCATGAGAATGGGCAAAAATTTCAGGGAAATTAAGAATCCACGATTCTTTTTCACAGAGTGATAAAAAGCTTTACAATTTTCACCATCTTTTTTGAAGAATCTGTTGTCATTGTAGAATAATTCCTCTCCAGGTTCGACTTGTCTTCATATTGCAGTTTTCATGTTAGTCTCAGTGTAAGATGGTTGTAATGCCAGGAAAACATTTAAGTCCTCATTTTCGTGTTTTTACAACAGGATAAAGATTTAATAAAATTCCTTTTTTTTTTTTAAAGAATATCTGTTCAGTCTATAGTATCAAGCTTTTATTTTGACTGGTCTGTTTAATATATTGAGCTAAATTACTGACTCAAAATACAACCACAGTCTATAAAACTCAGGTTCTGTCCTGCTGGATCAGTTTCCTGAAGTGCTAGGCTAACATCAGCAAGTTTACTCTCTGTTTTGATATGGCCTGTTGATAATTTGGCTCATAACACATCCCAGTGTGGTTACAGCTAATCATGAGGGGACAAAACATACAAAAAAGTTGTTCTCTTGTTCCATTAACTTTGAGCTTTGCTTTGAACATAATAAAATTTAATCACTGATGTTTTTGCTGATTTCTGTACAGCTCTCAGACAGACTAGGAGCTGCAGCTGTCATTACAATCTCTCTTTCACCACTGATGACATTGTAAAAAGCTGAAAAACACTTAGAATGTTAAAAAAAAAAAAAATCCAGATTAGTTCAATAAAATATTTTGCATAGGATATTATACAGTTTTGTACATTGTACACTGGAAAATAGGTTGTGATTGTTAAAAACTGGTTGCTCAAATGTGGCCACATGGTTCTCTTGCGGTATAGCTGACACATTAAACAAACAACATTTGTGTTGTTAAAATAGTCAGTAACTAAGCTATACAAGATTCAGTAATTTTGTCTAACCTTCAGCTAACATTAAAAACTATGAACATAAGCCCCATGTTTCATTACCTGCAAAAGAATTAGTGTGGTCTTGTTTTCCTCCTTTCAGATTGGACTCCAATGTGGCTGCAGAGCTAATTCTTTACTTGACCTTTGCTTTGTGTGAGAAAATTTCTCCTTGTCAGGTCTGCTGGGATGAGCATTCAATTTTATTTTAGCACCTGTTCCTTCCTTGCAGATTGATGCATAATTCGCCATCCAGAATAGTTTTAACCAGTTTAGTGAGAGCTCCAGGAGGTGAGGGGTTTGCACAGGGGGATGCAGTCACTGATGATTCAGTGTAACGACAAGAAGATAAATTAAGGAATAATTTAACCCACTTACTGCTACTCATAACTCTCCTCCGATTTTAAATTCTCTGCTATTTTTTCTATAAATTTAAATTTAACATAGACACCCATCCCCCTTTGCGTGCTCTTCATATCTTCCACTCTACTCCTCACGCCCATATCCAAAGCCCTGTTATCATTTCGAAACTGGTGATACTTCACCAGTGTTTCCATGGTTATTGCTGGCATTCGTCTCAGGATTCAGAGCCGGTGTCAGGCAATGTCACCTCGTCTTTAAAGCTCCCATCAGCTCATGAGTGTTTAGAAGGGGGAGCACAGAGAGATATGAGGGGAGGGGGGTTGGTGGTTGTAATTATATGTGCATACGAAGAGGGTCGGAGCAGCTTGGGTGCGTCATTCTGCCAGCTTTTGTGTTTCGCATGTCTGTGGGGGGAAGCTGCACAGGGATGTATACCCCTGAGACCACTGGTTAACTGGGTCCCCAGGAGACGTAACATGTTTTATTTATTTACACATCAGAAACAATAATTATCCTGAGGACTACAGCTGAAAGATGCATCGTCTGATGATATAAAGTATGAAATCCTTTACATTTTACTTGTTTTCATTTGAATTTAGGCATGGGTCACTTACTAGACTGAAGGTACACAATTTTAAAACTGCAAAAAATTTTCATCATACCGTCCCTTTAGTCCTTTTAAGAGATGTCAGAGTTTTCTCTTGCTTCATGGAGCACAATGTGATGCAACAGTGTCCCTTCCCCACCTGTGGCTGCACACTACTGGTCAGCTGGCTAAAGGAAGGCTGCTCCACTTTTCCCTAGATTACAAAAAAGACAAGTTAGGATCTTTGAAAATAATTCCTTTTGCAACGAAACATAGTGAACTCATCATTCTCATTCAGGTAATGCAGGTTTAAAATGAATGTTGGCAAGCTACACACAGCATAACAGTTTAACAGTTACTTGAACATTCTACATAAAACGGAGGTGTTTAAAATGTATTTTTAATTTAATGTATGTATTACAATTAAAGCAACAATTGGTAAATGTTATAGAGAACATTATAATTGTAAAAACAATATATTTTAGCAGCAATAGGAATAATTGTAGCTTTTCTTATTTTCTTAAAAGTAAGGAAATCGTGATATACAACACAAAATGTAAAATATAAATGTAATTTTTTGCATATATATATATATATATATATATATATATATATATATATATATATATATATATATATATATATATATATATATATATATATATATATATATATAGAGAGAGAGAGAGAGAGAGAAAGAGAGAGAGAGAGAGAGAGAGAGAGAGAGAGATATGTGTGTGTGTATAAATTCTTTGTGGTAATGCTATGATACTGTGAAACTATAGTATTTTTTTTTTCTAGGTTATCATACTGTAAGGATCTGATACCACCCCAAGCCTAATCCATATTTAAAACTAAACAAAAAATATGTGTATTGATATTAGAATTTTTAAAGTAATTCTAAAAAAAAAAGATATATTCATACTATTTATTTATTTTTTGGCACTTCTTTATTTTTCTGTTTTCTATATCCTGATTGGTATAAATGTATTTTGTCTTGTATTTTCTGGACAAAACAAGCATCTATTTCCTTTTTTTCCTACAATTTTGCTACAGTCAATTAATTAGTTGGATAATTGATTTCTCTTGTAGGGAAACCTTTGCACTTGTGCCAAGCGGCAACTTTTACAGCAATTTTCTTCCCTCATATCCCAATGCGCTCTCTCGTGCAACAACTGCGGTCACACCCACTTGTAGTTATACACACTTCCCCCATCGTTCATTCAGCCCCTTCTTCTCCTCTCTCCCTCCTCCACTCCTCTCCCTCTCACTTAACTCTCCCCTCCCTCTCCATCTCCCCATGTTTCCCCTCCCTCCTGTCATTAGTTTCCATAGCGACAGTTGGGGAGGCATTATCGCCGGCTGAGAACTGCTCCTGGGCTCTTTTCAGAGCAACGGCGGTGGAAGCATTGTTTCGTCCGCTGCTCTGAATGATGTGGGGATCAGAGCGTAGGACAGGAGGAACGCATCTCTGCCTCTCTATTTTTTTTTTTTTTTTTTAGGGCAGGCACTGTGCGTTTGTAGACTGTGAGGGGAGGTGGAGACAGAGCAGGAGGAAGGCAGGAGGAAAGAGGAGGAGAGAGAGAGAGAGAGAGGTAGCGTGGTGGTTAGACAGAATTGATGAGAGAGCAGGAGTAGTAGTAGTAGCAGCGGCAGCAGACTTGCGCTGTACGCCTAAGAGTGCAACTAAAATATTCAGAGTCATCAGGAAACCTCCTTCTGGCTCTGCGACGGACTAGATCTACTCTTTCTGTTCATGTTTGTGTGAAACAGCAGGAGGTGACTGGAAATAGCAAGTTTCTGGTCAGGGAGGTCGAAGGGAATCTGAGTTTGTCTGGTGAGTTGGTAATGGTTCTTCACCATCTCCTCTTAAAGAAACATGTTGTCTTGGCTATATTTAATTTAAGGTAATATTAGAATAACAGCATGGTGCTGCTATACGTGCTTTTCCTCCTAACCAGACCTCTGTCTGGAGTACGTATAAGTGTGTGGGCTTGCAGATGTCTCCTGAATCCAGGTTATTTTTCGCTGCCCTTTGAAATATAAATGCCAGGCTGCATGTTTTATTGAGAACACTGAGGGCAATTTTCTGCTGCCTTGATTCTTGGATTCCCCCCAGTGTTGTTGTTGTTTTTTTTTTTTTCAGGAAATATCACAATGTAAGATGTTCTTCTTCCAGTTTGTTTGGAATAAGCACTGATCTCCTCTGGGTCTTTGAACTGGTCATACGTGGTGAGTAATTCAGTTAGCAGGAAGCAGTGGCAACATTTCATCCTCCCTCTGATGTCTCTGTAATAAATCAGCGCTCAGATTGTTCTTCACTGCCAATTATCCAACTTCTAATCAATAAAAGGTCACTAACATGGCAGCTGAAGTAACACAGATGACCCCCTTTTTGCACAATGATGTCATTGCAAATCATTGTAACAGATGATTTAAAGCTTAGCAGATTGCACAGCTGCCACTTGTGTACTTTGACAGTTATTTCTCGCAGTTATGTTAGTGTTTGGAGCCAGTGTCCTAAGGTTGTTTCAGGCCATGCTATAATTTAGCTGACCGACTAGGGAGTCGTCTTAAAGAGAAGGGAGTCTGTGTGTGTTTCTATGAGTACCAGCGGCAGCTGTGGAGAGCTGAAGCCCAATGTGTGCCAGACACTGTCGCATTGCTTAGAGACTGCAAAACCAACAACCTTTTGACCCAGATCAATAAAATAAGGCTAGCAGCCTCAGAGTTGAACTGACATGCATATATATCATGAAAAGCCTGAGAACCATTTATGCCCCAATCCTCAGTGGCTTTAGATAGCTTTTATTATGTGTTTTTGAAGTCACATCACACTATGATAGGGCAGTCACCATGAAACTGGGTTTTACTATTCTAAATGATATTTTAAGCTATCCTTAGCCCTCTTATATCAGTGGTTAGATTGTTTAGTTTGGCTATCACAAATAAAGTCGAACTGTGTGTTCCTTGAGAATGTAGATCCTTACCTTAGTTTTGAGATTTCCAAAAGGCTGCTAACATTTCCAAATCTTGCATGTTCTATGACAGCTCAAGAAGATAAAACATCGTAGATTTGTTGTAATATGTTCAGCCTTCCCCCTACCTGTTTTAAAACTAGCTCTCTTTCTCTTGTAGCTGAAATGAAACGCAGACGTGCTTGGACATGTATGACTTAATAGCTTCGTACATTGTTAGCGCTTCGTCACTGACAGTAAAACCAGTAAAACCATACGTATTCTTCACTCAGTAACAGCATCCACACTGTCACGTGTTGTGACTGGACCTGGCAGCACGATGTAGTGTTTCCAATGTTCTTGTGTGATAAATCGGCATTGATATTGGTATCGGCTGATGTTGGTCATTTTTTTAGCATAACTGTATTGGCTCCATTAGTAAAACTGGGTCAATATTAATAACCAATGTTTAGTTCCATCTTGTTGCCATTTGTGTATGTGTTTCAGGAAGGGAAAAGAGGGTATTTTGCCATGTGGTATTTATTTAGACATGTGACATTGATGCAGCAAAGGATTGTGGGGTGTTTAACTTAAGCAGATAAGCAACGTTAGGGGTGAAAGTGCAGGGAAATATATATCATATATTATCTGTAAATATCATTATTTATCATAACAGCAATATTAATGTTGGATATCGATATCAGCCCAAATTTTCATATCGCTGCATCCCTATTGAGGCTTCCTGTTTGCTGAAACTTTCCTTCTCTTTCTTGCTCAAAGTGGCACCTCTATGCTTCTTTTTATTTCAGCCGCTTATTGATTCTGAAACTTAATCATATAGAATCACTCAATAGCTGGCATTAAGAGTGTTATCAGCACAAAGTGTTAGTGCTTACCTTTGGTGCATTTACTAATCCAGGAAAGATTTTTGAGTTTCCGGCTGGTCACCAGTCAGGGCTGATAGAGCAGAAGATTGTCCAATTTACCCACCGATATCTCTGTGCATCTCTTGTGATTTCTTCCATGGAAATCTCCACAGTGTTGATGCTCCACATCTAGCTTTGAGTCTTCTTCATTCAATAAAAGCTTTCACACCTAAGAGGGATTTTATTACAATGATCTGGTAATTCTTATGCATGATACCTCAGTTGATTTGATTCAGTTTTAAATCTACATCTCAAGAACAAACTCTCAAATGTGCAAAAATGCCAAATCATGTTAATTGGAATTCTTCCTTACTGTATTAACTTCTACACGAAGCTGCTTCTTTTCAAAAACAATAAAAACATCCATGTTTTCCAAATGTTTTCCAAAAGAGAAGATAAACAGTCAGTTAGTATGCTACACAGTCTCAACAAAAGCAGGTTAACCAGGAGATATCAGACCAGTCAGGAACTCTATAAGCTGAGATTTATGGTGGAGCTTCCATGTAGAAACTGTCAGCACTCGAGGCCAAAAGGGCTTGCACAGTAACCTTGTGTGAAAAGCAAAGAACCCAGAACCCTGTTGGCAATGGAAAAAGTAGTTAGTCATACTGCACCCATTTTCCTGTGTCTGGTCAGGTTTGCTTTCTGAGGAAGCCAAAGGAAAGGATGTCTGTAAGCCCACAGTGTCCACAAGTATTTAATGCTGGGCTGGGTCTGTAACCAGGATGGCATGCAGCTCTGCTGTGATGGAGACAAGGTTATCACTAAGGTACTTGTACACTTAATTAAACCTTAAAATGTCTGAATATCCTGGCTGTTGCTTATTGAAAAATAAAAATTGAAACTTGAGCCTAATCAAAAGGTCTGTGTACATAAATACTTAGTGCTAAAAAGATCATTTTCTCCACCCTTTTCTAGAGCAGAGCTGTCTCTTTTAAGACATTTTTCACATGGCGGCTTAAGCTCCTTTACACTTTACCTTGCACCAGTATCACCTGCAGGGAAGCGGTCTCAGGACATGATGCTGCCACCCCCACGCCTGTCAGTTGGTTCAGTGTTCTTTGAAGCCCTCATCTTAGCTCCTCTAAATATGCATGTGCTTGTTAAGGTGAAATAGATTCTTTTTCTTAAAAAACACAAACTGTCTTTAAGACATTTGTTTTGTCCTTGTGAGCAGCTGTAAATTTTAGTTTTGGTTATAGGTGTCAAATTTGCAGCAAAAGCTTCTTTCTTGGTTTTGCACCATCTCAAGCCATGTGAATGTTTAACTTAAGATTCCCACCTTAAAAAGTGCTCAACATCCAAGCGAACAAAAAAAATAAAAAACATTTATTCAAACAGTTTGTTTAAGCTAATGAACTTGTCATGTGAAACCTGCATTCATATGCTGATAATTTAACTAATGTGGTTGAGCAACTGTTTCCATTTCAAGGATGTAAAAAACCCTGCAAGACCTCTTTACGTTTTTCTGTTCATGATGACGACTCAACAGGTTTTGTTTGCAGTTTTTTCTTGAGCTTTTTATTTCCTTCAGCAACCAGTGACATTGTGAAGGTGCTTTTTCTTTTGAGTAGCAGTAAAAAACAAAAGCAAAATTTTAAAGTTGCATGAAAACATGGCAAATGAGGGCTAATCTTGGAATGCATCTTCATTTTTTTTTTTTTAAGCAATGCAGTTTCTCTTAACATCACTGTAGTTTAATCTGTCCATCTATAGTTTAGCCTGCTTCCTTAAATCTGTTCCCATTTGATAGAAAGAGGTGTTTGTAAAGTAGATTTTTTCATTTTGTCCAACTCTTGAGGTTGTGAACTCTTTCAACTCATTCTTGTGGTTTTCTCTCAGTTACTTGGTCAAAATGAGAGGAAGGAATTGCTTCATATCGGTTAGAAATAATGGAGAACGTGTGGTGACACTGACCATGGTGCACATAAACAGAAAATAAAAACACTACATGAAGAGAAAATATTTACTACTAAGCCTGATTAGTGTGCTCTGTCACACTGGAAACATCATTTTAATCCAGCTTTTCTCCAACAGTTCTTTGGTTTTTGCTTGGTAAATGTAAGAATCCCCTTTGAAGTGTGTTACAGACATCTTGCCTTGCAGCCTTCTAAAAACCTTGAGTTGTTTGACATTGAGTTCATTTTTTTTCCATGCCTCAGGCTGCACTGCAAGACAACAAATATCTTTGGTTTCTAGGTTCATGTGTCTCCTCACGTCTTTGCGTGCATCTGTATGCGTCTATCCGTTACTTCCCCATTTAGTCGGGGCAGTCAGTCGGAAATTGTTAGACGTGCTCTTGTCTCCACTGAAGCATGTGTGCTGTCTTCGTGCAAAACTTTGGCATCAGACGGTAGAAGTTAAAATGACACATGCTCACAAACATCACTCGCATCCTGCAAAGCCTCAGTCAGGAACAACTTCACGTCTTTTTAATGTGACCTCCCTCAGATGGAGAGGCCATTTGCCTTTTAATTGTGGGCTTGTGTTGTAAAATCACAGCTTCCTTCAAACGCCCAGGGTTTCAGCGTTAATGCAGAAACTGGCTTTGTAGTTGCAGCCTGCTGCTGCAGGGATGACAGAAAGGTGGCTTCCAGAGGTTGCCAAGTGGAGGTTTAATGCTTTTCTTCTGCACAGAAAACTGTGAAGGTGTTTAAATGTTCCTTTCTTTCATATTTTTCTTTTTAATTGTGAGAATTTTTCATTAACATACAATTTTTGTCTCAAGGAATGTCTTGTAGTGTGTCTTTTCTTGCTATATTCACGTCAGTAGCAGACTGAATTTAATGTCTCCTCGTAAAGTGATGTCAGTACCTGTGCACACATGGTCCTGCTTGTGGGGAGTTACCATAAATGGTCAATTTCATGACAGTAAGCCGTTCTTTGTGATCTCTGTTTTGTTCTTCTCACAGCTGGACTCATTTTTTTTTGAGCTGCAGCCACAGGGGCAGTTACCAATGAGACAGAAAGGAAGAAAATAAAAATTTAGAAAATGCTGTCTCATGTAAACTTATTTCATGTTCGTATAGTGTTGTAAATCTTTGAGAAATTCTCAACAATTGTTTTCCAATTCCTGTGGGATCCTGCTTGATAAATCTGAGTTATTAAACCCCCCTGAGGGGCAAACTAATGAGACTGAGAGAGGTGACAGATGACAGGTGGGCAGATTTGCCAGCTGCAGGCAGTTAAGTTCCCTGCAGCGCTTTGTAAAGTATCTCCACAAGAGCTTTGATTTAACCATGGGTTGTGTAAAAGAAACACAATGAGCAGCTTTTAGAAAGGTTGACTAACCCTATAAACTTCATAAATCATGTGAGGTGTGTCTAAACTAAGATTTCCAAAGGCCCAAAATTTCTATAAATTCTCTTTCCTAAAAATATTGAATTTATTTAAGTTGTAATAAGACCAAATGATAAATAGTGGCAATTGAGCCTTAATTAAAGATTTATGAAGGTTTTAGTAACATTGTTTTCATACTTGTGCTTGAATCCAAACTTTGGGCCAGTTTCCTTACAGAGTAACTCCAAGGGCAGTTCATGGGAGTGCAGTTTACCACTCCACTATAAGGGGTACCGATATTACATTGTTTTGTCAAATTTTAGCTTAAAACAAAAGTTTGTGATTTCCAGAGACACACTGATGAGAATTTTGTGATTTATTATATAAATTTATGACTTCCAATTTTTGTGGAGAGATCAGGGGTGTTTTTAGGCATACACCAATTTCTGACATCCTGGTTCCAAAGGACAGTAAAAGAAAAGTTTTGATCCAAACTGAAAAAGAAAGGAATTGCAAAGTTATCCCAATGTAAACAGTAAACAATATGGCCAGACAGAAGTTAAATTCTTAAAGAATCAAATAGCACAACATTGCTTTCCTCCTTTCAGCCTTTCTGTTATCAACTGAAGGTCTTGTCCTCTCTTAACTCTCTCGCAGCCCAAATAAATGAAGGACTTTCTCAACATGCCATAGAAAATATAGCCTGGTAAAAACCAGTCCCTTGTTCTACACATTGCTTTGTACAGAGGGTCTGGACCCCGGCTATAGAGAAACAATTTCTTGCTGGAAGCATGGATTCTGTTGAAGTTTTAAATTTTACCCAATCGCTAACGTTTAATCAAGACATACGTAATGCGCCAGTTCGACGCTGTGAAGCTTACTGGAAATTGCGTGCGCTGTAAACAACCATCCCCCACTACAAAGAGAGAAGAGCAGAGCTGTTAATGAGATGGCTGTTAATCTTAATTCAATATTTGGAAGTGTGGCCAACACGGATGAATGGCATCGTTCTCTTCCTCCCCTAGCATTGCCAAACTACAGGCTGACTACAATTCTAAAACAACGCAGAAAATTGCCATCATCATGCACAGCTTCTCCTTCTGTTCATTGGTTGGCCCGGGTGAAATTCATCCTGAGAAATCGAGCTCAATGGGAGAAATCCCAGACAGAGCACTAAAGGCAGATGAGAGTCAAGCGGAATTGCATAGGAAGGCAATGGCCAGGCTATAGAAAATATACTTTTAAACAGCGCAGCGGTGCACAATTCCAGACATCGAGATCTACTATCCTTCAACTTCAGATGCATCCTTGCTTTTCCACACATGATTTCAATGAATGGCTCATTACCAGTCCTCTGTAGAGCTAAAAGATGCTGATGAGTCATTTGATTCAGCTGTGTTGGAGAAGGAAGACATCTAAAAGTTACAGGATAGTAGATCTTGGGGACTGTTTTTGGGCACCCATGAAATGGCGTCTTACATCTCTGTGCTTCCTCTGACTTCATTTTAGACACCTAGTACCGATTCAATACCACCCAGATAGAGTGAAAATAATAATAATATGATGACTAATCAGAAAAAGATGCATTGTTTGAGTTTCCAACTGGCCAATCATCAGTCAGGGCAGATAATGCTAAAAATAGTCTGATTCCAGTCGATAGCCAATTTCTCTCTACGTCTCTAGTGATTTCTAATCTGGAGTTCAGCACAGAAAATCTCCTCACACACTATCCAGTCTAAACAAGCATCCTCTCTTTTTTTGGCCTTAGACTCCCAATGCATATACACAAAGGAAAAACCTAAACTAAAAATAGTTAAGGTTTGGTGTTAATGTCAGAGGTCAGGATTTGGTTAGGATTAGACGTCAGGGCATGACAAGAAATATTTCAGCCTATTTTAAGGCTCAGAATGCTGTCTGGATTTGGATGCTTCTAGATTTTACTGTTTTGTTTTGCTTCCACCTCAGGGCTCACACTGGAGCAGACAGTCTGTATAGCCATATGACATGAAAAGGTTAACTTTGCTTTTGGCCTGAGTTCGTAGCTTTTCCTTTTATTCTTTTATTTGCTTTTTTGACCTTTCACTCAGTTAAAGATTGATGTGCTGTCTATAAAAAAAAACTATATATTTGTCCTAATTAAATCCCATGCTGAAATAAAATTGAATCTGTAGTTTATAGACAAATAGGTCCCTTCATATCTTGCCGGTGTGTGGCTTGCATGTTAATTACATAAGAGATTATAATAATTGCATGTTTTATTCCCAAAGCGCTATCCGTAAAGACTTGGAGGGACTAATATATTACAGTACGGTCGTTTTGAAAGCTAATGCCAGTTTGCATGTAGGTCAGCACATATTTATCAGGTATAAATATCAAGACCAGTTCTTTAGTGTTTGGCTTAATGAGACTGCTGCTGAGTCCCCTTCTTTCTGTATTGTGAGAACACCAATGAGCCTCTAAGCTGAGCTCTGCTGTGCTGAGCTCGAGGGAGCCATTAAAGAGGAAACAGGAGCCTTTATTAGTCTGTCTACTGTACACCTGGCTTCTATAACAACCCTATCCTTGTACAGTGGTTGGTGTGTGAGTGTTTCCTCATGGCTGTTGGTATGTCTTGGCTTCTTGCTTTGTGAATTCTGCCCTTCTCAAACATTCAGCTCAAAACTCTCAGTAGTTTTGTTCATTTCGGTTCAAGGCTTTCCCTACCAACATTGATTTTTAGTATACAACTCATTTGTAACTTTTTGAAGTTAGAGGGATCGATCCTGAAAACTGCAGTGAGTCAGACATTTTCTTGAAAGTTCAGGCTGTCTTAGATGCTGACATTGCCTCTAAGGAGTCAAGTGACATTTTGGAAATTATTCTGACATCAAAAAAAGACTTTTCGCTAGTCAGTACGAGTGACCTTTCTCTTTTTCTGTGTATGTTGGTATGAATCCAAGATGTATCAGCACAGAGGAGCACCAGCCCGCTTCCTCTCCCTCTCAACCTTTTGATTTCATCAGCCCAATCCTTCACACCTGCATACACACACTCTTTCTGGATAAGACCAGCCAGACTGGGCTGATCCAGACAGGAATGAGCAACACGTTGACCTGTACGGGGCCGGGCTGGGCCACTCTGGGACTGTTTGACTGTCAGCACCTCTGCAGACACTCCTTTTTCACATGCTGACATCCATCCTGCCTGGACCAGATGCAGGGTGGTGTGAGAGGAGCCTGGTTATAGGCATAGACACACATAAAACATAATTGTTGTGCACTGTGGATAAAGTTTATTGAAAAAGGAAAGATTTGGACAAAGATAGGCTTTTGTTGAATACAATAAACAAAACTGATACAGAAATAACTGAGCAGGATCTGAAGTTTGCCAAAGGATGAAGGGGTAAAGCTGGTGGGGGCTACAATGCTTACAGCTTGGGTCGCCAAAGCAAGCTAGGAACTCTAGAGCAAAAACAGGGATAGATGGGATTTTTAAAACAAGGATTATTCCCACTAAATCAAAAAATAAGATTAAAATAAGACAATGTCCTCAAAAAACAAAAAAAAAAAGTGAGCTCTGCAGCATGCACCCTTGCTCTCACCAGTTGACCACTGGAGATGGGCCTCAGCTTCACTGTGACCCTGCAGGGATTAAACAGGTCAAGAAAATGTATATATTCTCTTCAATTAAAATAGATGTTCAGTCACAAATCAGTTTCCTTGATCAGAGGATAGCTAACAGTTGAATCGGTTAGTTTTTTGGGGGGTTTTTTGGACCATATTGTACCTGCTGTGGTTATATCTTGCAAAGTATGAGCTGTACAGCAGTGTGTTGCATGATGACATGGCTACACATGACAATGTATGTAGTAAAGGAGTGTAGAGCAAGCTCATGGCTCCTGCCAGCGTGACGTCACATGTTTATGGTGGTGGAGCTCTTACATTTAAAATCTTTAGTGTCTGACACAGAGCTCTGTAAATACTAACATTATTTATTCTTCCTTACCTATTTAATACCAGCTGTTATAACTGCATAATAGTTCTATTTAAGAGTTTTTGGCCAAAATACCTCCACAAATATTTGGTGAATATTACAACAAGTTAATGGATAACTAGTAATATAGTGTATGTGACTAAATGTTTCTGTGATGTTAAATAAATATCAGCAGACCTGTTTAAATGTTTTTTAAAATTATTTTCCTCTGGTTTCCACCTCTGTTTAAATCTGATTTCATTTATACGGAAAGAAAAAGCTGTATTCTTTGAATACATTCAACAAACACACCAGTTCCCTCTCTGTCTTTTGCAGAGGTGTAATTTTGCGGTCGTTCTAGTTGTGTTTCATTTTCTTGCAAAATGTTCTCTCCCTGTGGGCTGTTTTATTTGGGAAAGGCAATGATTTGGATGGCTGTGTTTTCGGTAGCCGATGAATGTTTTCCTTCGGTCGGATTTGAGCCCTCTGCAGCCTGCTGTAAAACGTTAACAGATTGCTGTGTGATAGTCGCTACATGGGATGAGTTAAGTGTTTCTTAGTGGTCCGTGCTGCAGATGGGTTTCTATAAAGTGAAGAACGGAAGCTTTAATGCAGTGTGTGCGTGCTATTATGCATTGAGATATAGCATGCATGCATTTATGTGTTTGTTCCAGGTCTATGGCACATTTATTCAGTCAATCAGCATTTAATCAATCATGAATGATTGGTTAAATCATTCATGATTTGTCACTGGGGCAGTTTTTTGATTGGTTTTGTCTGTGTTAATGATTGGTAAATCCCACCTGTCAGTATGAGATAATCAATGCATTTGCACTTTAAAAAGCCTTCGTCAGTACAAAGATTGATCAAGCCTTGACCACTGAGGATTGTTCCTATTACAGTCTGGTCCCCAAGGATGGAACATGTTTGAAATTTGTTTTGAAAATACTATTTTGGGCTTTAGGTGTGGGTGAGTCATGGAGCAGAACTGTGTTTGTTAAGACCTCCCCCACCCTCTTTGGGAATGGAAAAAGCACCAGCCTTGATTGTTGTTCAGAGTCCAGTTGGGTTTTTCTGTTGCACAGTGAAAAGCCACCATTGAGAGCTGACACAGTAGCTTTCAGTAAGGCTTCAGTAGTTTCTGGGACAGTTGGCCACTCATTTCCAACGGCAGGTTTGTAAACCCCCTTGTTTTCATCGGTGCATGTGTATATCTGTGTGTGCTGTCCTAATTGCCAATCTGTAGTTGTTTACAGAGATGCTCAGGGTTATAGAGCTGACTGCAGCCAAACAGGGACTCATTTTTTTGCACCATTCTTCAAAAACATCCAGTTACATTAGCTCTGTTAATGAGGAAGCAACCACAGGACTGTATTCAATTTTTAATAATCCTCCTCTGTCAAGTCATGATGATATTGTACTTTTACTGTAGCCTCTGACTGTCCTCCTGTGACTCCTTTTTAATGTGTTCCCGGCTGCTGATTTTGAAGCCTTGAGTCATGCGGTAGGGAAAAGGTTACTAAATGTGTCATATCTCACCCTCAGCCTTTCTTTTGACCGGTCGCCAAGGACACTAGAACGTCTGGGGAATAAAGGATGCACATCTTTGCTATGAGCTTTGCTTTTCAGGGAGATTTCTGATTTATTCGCTTACTAAACACGTGCACTTTTATCAGATTTGTGCTTCAACTCGAGGGAGTTTACGTTTTAGAGCATACCCTGACCTAGCTCATATATTAGCTGTATAAATCAGCTCTGTTGCCACAGCAATGCCCTCTCCCTTGTTTTCTCAGGGAACATTGGAGCACATTTTAGAGTGAGCTGATTTATTTTGAGACTGTTCAAGAGTTTCTAGTCTGATATTAACTTGCAACTCACTGTTTTCAGTTAGTTTTTTAGGTTTTGTTTTTTTTTTCTTTTCTTAACTAAATAGCATTGATTTTGTAAAGCTCAGATTGGCCAGTATGAAATTTAGAAGATTCCAAATTATCTTTAAAACAATAAAAAAAAAACCAGGAAAATATTTTTACTACTATTTTGGGAAAAATAGAAAAGTAGACGGTCCTGTTTTTGTTTAAATTAAACATTGTTTTTTTTTTTTTGTTTGTTTTGTTTTGTTTTTTTTTATAGCCAAAAGATACCTAGCTATCTTTCTTTGTGTCGTTACATCTACTAACATAATAAAAACCTGATTACTCCTTTACAAAACATGCTGTCAGTCGCAAACTATTTTTTTTACATCTGATATTTGAGAGGAGATCTCTCTCCTCTCTCCTGTCTTTGTGTTGTGATCTATTGTCTCTCTAATTATATATCATCACTAATATTTCAAAGCAGAGAAAACATGATTACAAAAGTGACATTTTAAACTGAATTTACTGTCTTTTTTTTTGTGTGTGTTTCACATGATTAGCACAATTAGTGCGGTTAGCATATAAACATCAGTCTGTGTGTGTTCCCTGGTATAAGTAGACCCTTAACTTAACTGTGTTATTTCCAAAATATGTTCATGTTCTTGCTCTTGGCTCCTTCAGTGAACAGCTCACATGCTTCAGTAGGAAATGGGTTCCTTACCGGAAAGTCCTTACCCTTTTTGTGTATTCTCTGACTTCATTTGTACATTTGTCACTTCTACTGAGAACAGCAGAGTCCTCTTCACTCAGTAACACTACTACTCTTCCCCATTGAAGAGTAGTAGCAGTTTTGTATGGTGCATTCACTGATTGGAAAAAGTTCTGATTTTATTTTTATTTTTATTTCAGGCCCTGATTTCAGTCAGTGATTCTAATCGTTATTACAAGAAGTTATCACTGATGGGCATACCAAAGCTTCCCTCTTAAACTCAATATTAATGTGTATTTCCTCTGTCATCTCTCATTTCTCCACATGTTTTGATTCTTTATGAGTTCCTTAACACTTTCCATCCATCTGCTGCACCCTCATCCTCTTTCTAAGCTCTTAGCTTCTTCCTATCTTATCCTCCTAGAATATCACATAGTGCTTATCTAAAATCTTCCCACTTACTGTGGGAGACATGTCACTGTGCCCACTGTGCCTACTGACCTGAATAAGGGCAGAGAAGGACAGACATAACAAGATATCCTGCCACCCCCTTGCTTGCTCCCAGGAAGCAGTGATACAGTAGAAAGTTCAGGCGCCACTGATCCTTAAACAACATCATAAATATGGATCTGAAATGGAGCTGCTGGTAAAAAGAACAGGGCAGAGAAGAAATAGGTGAATGTAGCTGTATAATCTGCTGCCACACAGTGGTTGATTGGAAAGCTGTTGATCCCTCTGCATATGTGTGTAAATGCTTAGAAACCCAGCGGTGGACTGGCAGTTGAAGCTTTGTTAGTTCATGAAGGAAATAAGCCTCTTTGTAGAGACTGGCTTTAATCCTGCAACAGTCTTGTTTTTCTATATTGTTGACACCAATACTCCACACCAACATTTCCACTGTGGGTGTTTTTTGTTATTTCAATGTTTGTAACTGATTCTCTTGAAGTGATGTTCCACCTACAGTGGCATATGTTCAGATGTTGTTGCTTTAATGTTTAATGTAGACTTTGGCCTATATTTACAGCACCCTCTATAATTGTTGGAGCTCATAGTAAAGATGTGTGCAAAACCCTTAAAGTATATTTTCAATATAGAGGTTTGTAGACGCCAACATGCTACTCAGCTGTAGTTCTCCAAACATGAGTTTGTATAGGTAACGTTCTCTTTACCCTTACCACCAATATTCGTTGTGATAAGATTAACTGTGGTCCTTGTTCATCATATTTTGCTACACTTCCATGTGTATAAACATTTTAAGTAATCCTCTGACTGTACATATGTACAAATTTAGGCCAGTAGCTATTATCTTGTCACCATTTCCTGACTTATGAAGATCTACACACATCTACCTTACTTTGATGGCATGTTCTCCAGGATTTCCCATTTCGAGGATTTGCTAACAGATTTACAAAATGTACATAAAGAATCTTTTTTATTTATTCATTTTTTATTAGAATTGTTAAAGGCACCATTGATTTTGGTAAAATCGGTTATTTCTTAATGTTGACCTTTTTTTTTTTTTTTTTTTTTTTTTTTTTTTTTTTTTTTTTTTAAATCCAAATTAAAACATTTTCGTTTTTTTTATACCCCAATGCAATAAAAGATTAATTCAATTTCAGGCTTTGACTCAGCCCCTAATATAAACATCGAATGACCACTCACAACAGGAACAACTAGAAGAAAAAGAAGAAAATGCTTTTGATTATAGCTCCTAAAGGAAGGCTGGCAGGTCACAGCTTCACAAAAATCAGAGATAGGGAATCAGAAACCAAAAAGAAATATAGAATCATCTCTGGTTTGGACTCAAATGAACCAGTCACTTAAAGATGAAATCCATTTTTTTCTGAAACCTGCCAGCTTTGTGTTTTTCTATGTTAATCCATGTGTTGTTGATTTTTGTTTTCTCTGTGGTTTTCTATAAATAGAATATGCTCTTGTATTTGTGATTGTCTGTGGATTTCTGTGCTTCTGTTGTTTAACCGTGGGGTGAACACTGAAGTGGATCGAGGTCACAGCGCTCATTACTGTCTCCAGCTGCATAAGGAGGAAAGAGACGAGGGGAGGCGAAACATGGAGGACATGCAGTAGTAGAAATGAAAAGGAGTTAAGATATGGGTGTTGGGTCACCCATCTCTCTCATTTCTGTATCGCTTTGTTTTCCTAATTTTTAAGAGAAATAGTGAGACAGATCAAATTTGACTTGTTTTGATTATTCAGTTAATGTTGCAGTGTAGCCAGACAGAATTCAAATCGTAGACTCTCCACCTGAATAAAGGTGGAGAAACCCAGATATCCAAGCATTTCTGTGTCACTTCATCATTCTAGTGTCCACATCACAGACATGGGGGGTCTGTTATTAGAGCACTGCTGTCAGCTTGTCCTCACTTTGGCTTGGAGACCCGATTGACTGGCTGTCTGAGCAAGGAGACTCTGCTGACGCAAAGTAATCTGTCTCCCAGTCATCAGTGGGACAAGAGGACTGTACTCAGGGGATGATGGGTGATAAATGATTGTGAGAGGACGGGGGGGAGTCGCCTCAGGGCTGACAGTGACTGACAGGCAGCTGTGTTTGTGGATTTTGTGTGTTTGCACATGTTTGAAGACTGATAAGAGGGAGGATGTGTTCCTCAGAAGTGAATCTTTCCCTTTAAAACTGCAGTTTGTAACTTTTATGAAAAATGTTTTTTCACATATTTCTTAAAATTATCATTATGCCGTGACAGTATAAGGGTCTTAGCGGTGTCAATCACCCTCCACCCACACACTCTCCCTTTCTCTCTGCTACCCCCCTACAACATAGCCTGCCACTAATGCTAAGGCCAGTTAGCATGGCCACGATGACAACGGATAAACAGTTTTCCTGAAATGGTAAGTTGTTTCTCCACCATTTGTGCATTTAGCCGCGTGTGCACGAGGGTGATTGACAGCGCTAAGACACTCCTCCTGGCTCTGATTGGTTGGTTTTGACCGGGAGCAGTGCATTTCTTGAAATGGCAATCGTAGTTCAGGGAGAGGGTAGAGGAGCTTGATCTTTTCACAGATTATCCATCTCTTTTTATACCGTCACAATATGGTGACAGTTTTTACAAATACGCAAAAAACATATTTTGTATAAAAGTTACATACTGCAGCTTTAAATCAACATATGCTGATTAGGGATTCAGTTTTATTATTATGGCTGTAGCTTATTTTACATTATCCATTATAAGACATATTTTCTACCAACATAAAGTTAAACCGCTTTTTTTATTGCACTTTTAGTTGAGTTTAAATAGAGCTGCACAGTATGTAGAATTGCAATCATTGTTAAAATATTAGTGTGCAATGTTCCTATCACAAAGGATTCCACTGATGCAATATTTGATGGGATATCATATTTCAAGTTTCATGCATGCAAATTTTGAATGCCAGTAATACTTTTGGCCTGTTGGATTGATTTTTACTGTCCTCGTTTCTCAAAGTTGATGTATATTTTTAGTGTTAGAGATACTAAAGCTCACCAAAAGTATTGGGGGACATTGAAATGAAGGAAAACAAAGAGAGTCAGGAATAAGCAGGTTATTTGTAATCAGTGGTGCTTCTTACAGGAATGGTATTCTTGTCAAGCCCCTCCTTTTGTTGCTCACCAACCAATCAAAATCAGGAAATCATCTAAATCCTGGCGTGAGATAAAATAGTTTTCTTTTTCTCTCAAGCACGCTATTGACTGCACATGCATACAAGCAACAGAAAACTTCTCCAAGGGGAAGTTGATAAATAAGTTGTATTTTTATTATGTGGTGCTTGTGCATCGCTCCACCCCTTTTAATGCCACCCTAGGAAACCGCCGACAGGACCTGTACCAAAACCCACCACTAGTTGTTATGTTAAGCTCTTTGTGTTGCTTCTTGAGTATAAATAGTGCACCACTGATAAGGATTGAAAGATAAATACACAGAGGCCAGCACATTGTTTTTATGAGCATAAGAGCCACATTCCTTTAGGTTTTTCTTTTGCTCTTGACATGACACAACCAGAGATTTCAGACAGAGGATGACACTGTCCTTATTTTTGCGTCTGACTGGAATACCTGAAAGTGTTTGGATATTTCTGCCAGTCAGGTGCAATCCAGACACTCTATGTGGGTTTTGAAAAACACCATAATGCAAAGTTTCAGGTTACACCTTAAAAATATTCCCACTGACGGCTTTCAGGTTGCTGAGTCACCCAGTGTGTAAAGAGACTGGTAAAACAGGAGATTATTAGTTTGTCTGTGACTGTGAACAGAAAAAAAAGACTACGATTAGATCTGTGTTTTATTATTATTTTTTAAACAAAAACTCTCATAACTTCCTTGCTTTCAGCGTAATCATTTTAGGATCAGTTCTATACCTGACTTAGTCAGTCTGCTTAGTTATTAAGTGTCATATGAGTTGTTTCGTGTCAAGGACAAAGTCCAGGGATTATGGGGATCCTCTGTGACATGCAGTCTTGTCACTCGGGGCCCCAGGAGGAGGAGGAACCAGGATCAGGTTCAACAGGTGAGCCAGACAGGTGTAGCTTCAGGAACACTGCTGGGAACCAGCAGGTAAATGTGTGTGCTCAAGCGTAATGCAGAGCTGAGTCTGAAGGACTTCATAGGGCGTGTGCGTGACAAATACTGGTCTCAGTTGTGCACACGCGTGTTGGAAAAACTGGGAGGGCAAGATTCATTGTGATACTGGCTGGGCAGAGTTTTATATGCACATGCACTTGTTCTTTGGACTTTGGATATTTGAAGCTTAAAGACTTGACACAAGGTAATGGTATTGAATGTGCCTTCTTTTTTGATTAATTTTACCCTTTCAGACGTTTTACTGATGGTTTAGTTGAGCTGTGAGGCTATGTTTTTTGCTTTTTTAGATTATGCTATTAAAAAGTGCAAGAATCAGCTTCTTCTTCTCTGCTGTGTCATCAAGTTGTTGCTCGACTTGAGGGCCAGGTTGAGCTCTCAGGTAACCATGGCTACACCGTGTTTCCATAGGTACCACTCTTATACCTCTGTCTTCCAAGGCTGTTTGTTTTTCCCAAGAGAGACCTCAACCAGTCTTGGGTCAGGGAGTTCTTCACAACGCGCTCATTTGGCTGGCGGACATTTTTGTCCTCTTCATCACTGGTCGAGCATTTCCTGTGTCTTGCCTTTTGAGTCATCTCTGATTACCACACTGATTTGGTGAGCCTCTCTGTGGAAAATGTTTTTTTTCTTCATGCCTGTGTATAACGCAGAGCCTGGAGAGCTGCTTTTATTCCACTGTGGTGCAGAGGCGGAGGGAAAGCCTGCAGTCTACCACACGGGGCAGGAAGAGTAACAGGACTCATTACCGACTGAATTTTCTCTACTTCCACTGCCTGGAGCACATCTTCAAAACACCAAATTAGATATGCCAGGACTCTTGTAAGGTGCTTGGAGTAATTTTGGGTTAAAATTCAGAAAGAACTGCTGTGACACTGTCTCACTGGGGTAAATTCAAAGCTGTGGAAAAGAACCAACCAAAATCCCCCTTAGAAATTAGATGAAACACAAACAAAGTCTACTGTCTTGCTGCTTTTGAAGCTCAAACCTGATTGGCTTCAAAATGTTTTGTGAAAATCCTTGCATGTGACGGGTTTCCACACACAATTATTTTTTCCGTTACTTTAAATTCTTTGCCAAAAGCAAAAAAAAAAAAAAAAAAAAAAAAAAAAAAAAAAAAAAAAAAAAAAAAAAAAAAAAAAAAAAAAAAAAAAAAGAAAGAAAAACATTGAACTCCTGCTGTTAGAGATACATCAGTAAACCCCTTTCCTTGCCTTTTCTTAGCTGATCCCAAATATGGTGCTGGGCATGTTTATGGATACATCTGGTAAAGAAGATGAATTTCACATTTTATAAGGTGGTCATATACAGAGAGAGAGAACTGGGTCTTCTCCTAGTTGCTCACATCACAGCTTTTCTGTAGGAATTCTGGCAGTTTTGATGGCTTTGCAATAAGGGTGATTTTGGTTCTGGTGAACCATTGGGCATATGTTTTGGATCATGATCCCACTAAAAGATGGTGATAAATTCCACCATATATTTATTTTAAATCTCCTGGTATTTCAAAAGGTTCATTGTGCTCTGCACTCTAACAATGTTCCTAGGACCTTTACAGGAAAAGCCGGTCCACAGCATCAGAGATCCTTCACCATGCTTTACAGGGGATATCAAGTGCTTTTCCACATATTCGGTCTTTGTTTTCTTCCATAGACACTTTGAGTGTTTGTTACCAAAAAGTTTAAGTTTATTTTCATCTGATGAAACCTCATTGTTCAGGTTAAAAGTAGCTAACTTTGTCTACTTTTGTGATGGCAGGACAGAAAAACCTCAGGTTATTATGGAGATAATGCTCTTTGCTGCAATCCTTTAACAGTGAGCTTTGGAGATTTTCTTTTTTTTTTTAACCTTCTTTTTCATCCTCCTCAAGATGCATGATGGTGCAATAAATATGTGCCAAGCCAGCCTTGTTTTAAATGGATGACAGATTTATGGTTTTGATGACTTTAAAGATGGCTGTCCTTTTTCTTTTCTTTTTCTCAGGCATTTTTTGGCTAAGCAACATTTATCCATTGTTTAAATGGAAGGCAATGTTGTCTTTTCAACAAAACTCTGCTCCAGGGATAACAGATGCAAGCACATCAGCTTAAGCTTGTTTTATTTTAACAATTTATTGTAACAAACATTGACCATAAATGGAAAAAGTGCTGCAGGCACCTTGATTGGGGTAGTAGTTTTAAATCCAACAGAGAATGAATGGATTGCAAGATTATCCCTGTTTATGCATCAAAGCATGTTGTCCCTGACCTCTATCTGATTTTTATTAAACACAAAACATTAAAAGTGTGTCCAAGAACATGATGTTTTTTTTTATACTTTTACATAATGAAGTAAAAAATGTGAGTTTTAAGTTTTGATCCATTTATTAAACAGAAAAGCGTACAGGTCAGATCTAATCATGAGAAAATTGGCTAATTTTGATCACAGGCTGAATGATTTGTGGTTCTAGTTGTAAAGACTAAAAGGTTTCCTTTTATTGGAGTTGTTTTTTATCACATCATTTACAGATGTTCTGTCCTTAACATGGAGCCTGATGAAGACATTCTCTTAATGACAAATCCAGTTTATTGGAGTATTGGTTTCCTCAGAGGATTAGACTATGTTGGAAACTCCAGGCATACTTAGATCTGCCTATTTGTCTTTATGTTGATTCCAGATGCAACATAGGTTTTAATATCACCTTTCACACTAAACTTCACTTTTTTTTTTATGTCCAATGTGAAAACGTTTTACTTTTTCTGCTGTTTATAGGTTTAGACAGAAACTGACTACAAAGACACCATAGTTTCATAGGATCAAGAAAATGTGGGTTCCCCATCTTTGCAAAACCGAATTATCCATTTTACTGAAAATTGTGCAGCCCTATTAGGGATACATACTCTCTTCTAAACCATTTGGGATTTTTTTCACAATTTCTATTAAGGCACTTCAGGCTCTTATAGTTCATAAAAAACTGATATTATATGCAAATCTACTGATAAAAATGCATTTTACCTTTACCCCAAAGTAGAGATCAGTTGAATGGAATATCTTGCATCTTTATTTTTATATTGGAAAGAAAAAAAGAGCATATTTCTGATCTGTTTATGTAACTCACACATAGACACACACAATCTATTTCTAGAAGATGTTCAGAGTAGGTCAGATGTAATGAGTCAGATTCAGGCCACAAAGAGTGACAGAAGCCCACGGCTTTTCTCTGCAGGACTGATGTTCTCAGGCTCCTTTTCTCTGTTTCTGATATGAGGGCGACTTCCTCCCATGAAGGTCATTCACTGACACCGCTGCATTTCTGTGGCAGGATTATAGTGGGATATAGATGTGTTTTTCAGTGGAATCTTGTGAGAAGTGATCAATATCTAATATTGTGGATTATTTGTCTCCTCCTCAGACCTGCCAGCCTCCTCCCTGCAGTACTCGTGTGGATCAGTGGACTACCTGTGTTCTCCACGGCTGGCAAAGAAAGGCCCAACCACCAGATCATGTCACGACAAGCCCGCCATCAAGCCACGGCCCCAGACCTCCACCTTACCCAGACCGCCGACTGCTCAAAAACCTCAAGGTAAAATCCCATGACACAGTGTGGCCCCTGTTGCTGTAATTGAAGGGTGTCTGCAGGATCAGACCCCTGCTATTAACCTGTCATTGCTTCTGCTCTGACAAACCTCTTTTCTCTGTGCGGCCTCACTCTGCCACTCACACTGTTTAGTAGGTCACTGCTGCAGGAGCAGCTGGTGGAAAAGGAGGCCAGCAGGTCCCAAGTGTTTGTGTTTTGGTTTCATTTGAAGAATGAAAGATATGAACAACATGCGCTATGTTTAGAGAGCTTCTGAGGAGCAATACTGGGACACCACATTACAGACTTGTCCCCAATTTTTGAAAGGCTTTTTTTGCCTAAAGAAGGGCTGAAATAAATCCCTGTTAGCTTTACATATCTGATCATTAAAATGGTGATAACTTTAAAGCAGAAAATGCATTTGAAAATTTCTGAAGCTGAAAAAGCCTCATGGGAATATTAATATATAATGACTGTTCATTCAAGTGTGTCAGTGGGTGAAATAATTTAACTTTGCTCAAAAAATCTGTGTACAGATCATGTTTATTTGAAATAAAAGTAAAATCTTGATCATTTTAAGAGATCAACATGATTTAAGAGTGCCTAAGTAGTAGATTACCATAACATTTTGTTTATATTTATGTTATTTGTTTTTAACTTTCTAACTGTACAAAAAAAAAAAATATTTTTCACAATGTTATTAAAAATAGATAAGACAGCAGCAAGGCATTTATATAAGTATGAATTAGAACTGGAACAGACTTTTATTTCAAATAAACATGATCTGTACACAGAATGTTTCAGACATTTTTTTTACTCCTATAATTTTTATGCAAATATTTATAAATAAATAAACTTTCTCAGCCCTTCATGCCATATCATTGGTTCCAGATGATCAAAAATTGTGTGTCAAGTTTTAAATGCAAAGTGGCTGCCAAATTAGATTTGCAAATTAGATTATTCTGTAATATAAATAAGTGTAAAGTAAAATACTAAAAATCTGCTTTTGCATAAAAAGACATAGACACATGAAAGAGTGATTAAAATAGGGGACCTAAAATGGATTACTCTCTTAAACGAAATTGGATGAAAAGTCCTGATTTTATCATCAGGATCTGTAAAGATGCTCTCTTTCCACAAAAGAATGCAGTAAAGATGTGAAAATATGTTGAATAATTTTACCATGGCACATTTAAAATGCTGTAGTATCCATGTGTGGATATTCATGATGGCATTTACACAGCACTGTACTCTGCATGGATTAAGAGGAAATTAAGTCTTGTTTTGTCAACAGTGGTTAGGTTTGGGTTGCTATAAGTTTCTCTGTTTGACATCTTTCTGTACAAATACCACAGTTTCACTGCAATAACATAAAGGTATAAATAAAAATACTTTACATGATCAAATTGTTTTTATTTCAAACAGATGAGTAAGAATTATTCCTACTGCTGCTAAAATTCTCATTACATATTGAGTATTAAAGTCATAGTCATGTTATGCTGTTTTATTCATGTTATTTTGATTTTAATACACAGATTTAATAAAAATAAACATCTTTTAAATCCAGTAGTTTTAAAGTGAACATATTTAAAAAAAACAAAACATATTGATGCCATTCTGCTCATTATTAAATATTACTAGAAATATAAAAAGTTTACTAATGATAGGTAATTAGTCAGGCTAACTACTTGTTAGCAAGCTTGCATTCAGCTGCTTAACAGATATGCCGTTTGTAGCTTACTGACTGTTGTTTTAAAATAGTAGTGGTGGGTTGTCCTTCAGTTTCCACTGGACAACTTTTCTTGTTTTTCATTCTTAAAAATATGTCCAAAAATTAAAAAAAAAATGTCTGTTTAGTTATTGAGTGAAAAGTGTATTAGCCTTCTTCCTGCCATCTGTCCGCCAGTGTGCAGCAACAGGTGGGGGAGGGGAGTTGCATGATCTCTTAACCCAGATGCTTTTGGTTTGTGTGTATTTGGGTTGATTCCCAAATTCCCAACAGATGGTAAAACTTATTGGGTTTATTATCGTTATACCCACACTGTGCAAACATGCATTTTAATTGAGTGCACTTTTCATGAATTACAGAACAACAAAACTGCATAGAGAAAGGCTGCCACCATCCAGTTTGTCATAAACGAACCACCTGGCTGGATGATAAAAATAGGATTTACTATTTTGTTCTTATGTGAGAGGAAAATGGGACTGAAGCTCCTTCCTGGGATGGAATTGAGAACAAATTTTAGAAACAGGCTTTCTGTGTGTCCACACATCTGCCAGTGAGTCAGTATAGGTTTGCCAGAAAGGAAGGGTTTATTGTCTATTTAGATCCAAAATAAGGTTGGATGTCACTTCCCCAAAGGAGATCTACAGCTAGAAATCTTGATATTTTATTTGTTTCTTAGAAAATTCTCATTACTTTAGTTAGTGTACTTTAACCCACCTCTTCATGAAGGTTTATTAAACACTTTTTAATTGTTTTAGATCACTTCACAGAGACGAACCAACAGAATTAGAAACTCAGCTATATAATTAACAATATATTTGGTTAGTTTTTTTGTCATCTAAGGATTCATAAAAATAATAAAATTGCTTCTCATTATTAAAAGATAAATTACAAAGAACACTCTTCTTGTCAAGAAGAAAATAAACTTTATGAATATGAACAACCTGTGTCATTGAAGTGATTTAAAATAACAAAACCAATTCTGTTATAAGTTTGCTTTTATTTAATAAATGAAAAAAGCTTCATTACTTCTGCTCCATACATTTTCTGCAACTGACAGGATAAATGTTCATATAAAACACTCTTTTCCATTTGTGGCTTACGCAATGCGAATCAGAATTACAGATTGCTGACAGGGAGGTTGTATTTTTGGAGGAATGTAGTTTAAGGGTGCATAATCATAAATTTGAAAACCCTTGAAGTTCCAAAAACATCTTAGCAATGAACTCGTCAGTTAAAAAAACGATCTCCCAGAACAATATTTGCTGATCTCTTCTTGGGGATTTCCACATCTTTTCCTATTCTTCAGTCTAAACTGATACTGCATTCGTTTACAACTAACTTTGGCATTAATGCACTTGGTAAAACCTCAATTATGACATTTTTCTTTTCTACAATCTAAAATAAACTTTATTTTTAGGCTTTCTAATAATCAGATTAAAATTTGACATATCCAGTGTTATGTATAATTTAATTTAAGAACTGATGTTTTGCCAGATACTAAAAAATTGCTAACAAATCATCTTTCATCAGACTTTACATCTGATTGATGATTTTGTCTAAATGGGATTCAGTGAAATTTAACTTCAGCTTCAGTTACAGCTACTAGGTAGACCTTTCTTTAAAATCAGACAAACTCAGTAAGTCAGAGGCACAACATTTACTCAGTTTACAAGTGGTGATCATGCACAGAAACAAATCAGATGAGAAATTAAAACAGGAATAAAAGCAGATTTGTACCACTTTCTGAAAAGTTCTGAAAATAAGTCAAATTATAGCTCAGGTACGGTCGAACCGCTGGCAACTAGAGATGCTCTTTAAATATTCAGAATCTGTGGCAAAATCTCTCAAAGTTTGCTGATTTGGCGTCGTGTTTGAGAATGACAGCTAATCAGCTCAACCATTGTGCCTCATGTGATGTCATCAACCCAAAAACACACAAAGCAGGGTCAGCTTTTGGTTTTGGACAAAATTTGTATTCTGTAGAATCCTGCAGTGAAAATCCTTATTTCATCACCCACCTAAGTTTTATGGTCAGTGCATTTAATAGTGTGAAAAAAAAAAAAAAAATACACAGCGGGTTAGTATCTTTAACAGAGCAGCTGTTTGCATGTGTTTCATTACATGATTGAAGCAAAGTTCTCCCTCTGTGTCTGGCTTTGTCAGACTGTGAAACATGCAGACAGAGGAAGTGCTTACTTGAACAACTGTGACATTAAACTATATTTCCTGCTTTCAAAACAAATTGGTTTCCTAAAGTTAAATATATGCAAATATAAAGACATTGAGAGCAAAATAGTAAGTCAGCGATGTGTACACATGCATGAAACAGTCTCAGTTTTCGAGACAGCACTGTCTTTTTTTTCTGCTTGGTCGTGTGGTGGCTTACATACGCACTGCTTTCAGCATCCTGTTCTGAAATAAGGAAGTAGTCCGATAGCTGTCACTGACGGTCGATGTTACTCTGCTTTGCAGCTTTAATTTCCTTCTATTTTTAAAAAGTTTTGTCTTGAAGTCTCAGGAAGGAGCAAACAGGTTTCTGACACAGCCATGGAGATTTTCTCTCTGGGATTTATCCGTGTTACCTGATCGTTTCTCTTCATGCAAGGAGCCTCATGCGTCTTCTCCTGTGCTGATGCTCTTGTATTGTCTGGATTTATGCATGTGCAGTGCCCCCTAAACCTGCACACCTGCTCGCCCTTGGGCAAGACAAGAAACCTAAGAGGATCCCCCCAGCGCCCTCCAGACCTCTGCCGGCACCCCCTCCTCCTCCTAAACCAAAGCCTTGCCTGAGCCCTACTGGCCTGGGCCCACAGCCTCATAAAGAGCCTCAGAAGGTTGGACAGCTCATTGAGAGGTTTAATAACTCCAGGTAAGAGGCTGGGAGGGAACTCTTAATTCATTGATTGAAGTTATAATTTGCACTTTTTAGTGAATCCATACAGTGACTTGTTACAACTACAATCTTGAATGTCTTTTTATTGGACTTTTGTGCAATAGACCAACACAAAGTACAGTGTAACTGTGAAGTGGAAAAAAAAAGTGATTCTTGGTTTTAATTTTTTTATTTAATTCTTTTAAAAGTCTAGCTTGCTTTGCTGTTGACTTTTTTTTACAGAAATTACAGCTGAAAGTCTTCTGGGGTTTGTCTTTACCAGCTTTGCACATCTAGACACCTACGCTTTTGCCCATTCTTTGCATAAAAGCTTGACCTCAGTGATATTTGATGTAGCAAGTCTTCCCACATATTCTCAGTTGGTTCTAGGTCAAACTTTGACTGGGCCGTTTTAACACACTAACGTGCTTTGCTCAAAACAACTCCACTGTGTCTTTATAGTCGTCTTCTTGTTGGAGGGTAAACCATCCCGGTCTCAGGTTTCTGGCAGCATTTAACAGGAGGCTCCATCCATCCTCCCATCAACTCTTACCAGCTTTCTTGTGCCTGGTGAAAAAAATGCATACCCATTTCATGATGCTGCCAGCACCACCATGTTTTAACATGGGAATTGTGTGTTCAGTGTTAGTTTTTTTTAACTCTTAGCATTGGCCAAAATTGTCAGTCTTGGTCTCTTCTGACCACAGCACCTATTTGGTGTGTCCCTTATATGGCTCGTGGCAAACCACATACAGGGGGACTTTTGGCTTTCTTTCAACATGGCTTTTTTCTTGCCATGCTTCCATAAACACAAGATTTGTGGACTTCATTATCCCACCTGAGCTGTAGATTTTTAGATATGTGCACTTGTTGGTGGATAAATATGACAAAATTCCTTCTTCCAATTTCCAGGTTTCCAGTTCATCATTAAGTAGCGATTCATAATATTTTGTTTTCCTAGGGTCCCCATCCTGGGGGTGCTCCCACGATCGCAGCTGCATCTTTGCTTGAGAATGGACACTGCATCTGACCTCCCTCCATCCCACAGCCCGGACGCAACAATGAAGGTCGCAGGGGACTCCTCCTCTGTGGACAAACTTGCACTTGGCACCTCCGAACAAACTGACGGCGTGTCTGAACTTTCCCGTCTCGCCTCAATGCACATCGAAGGCTCGGACGACGGCGGGCTGAACAACTGCATGGAGCATGATCTCCCGCAGAGGGTTGGCTGCATCAACGATGCGGACCGTGAACAGGGCTCTTCACATAAACTTACGGATAATCCTGACACCTCGCAGCAGAATGGGAAGATTCCCAACCGGGACAGCGGCATCGACAGCCCGTCGTGTACCACTGAGGGGGAGGCATTCCCCAACGAGGATGCCATCGACGAGGAGGATCATTACGACAGCGTCACTGAAACAGAGAGCGTGTCCTGCTGTGTTACGCTGGACAATAAGAGGGACTCGACGCAGGATGAGGATAGTGACTTAGATGAGGGGAGCAGTGGGGAGATCCCATCTCTTACAGACACACAGACTGGGTATCTGACAGATACACACTCAGACGCGCATAAAGTGAGTACCATGCATGCCCATTCCCTGCAAAAATTTCCCATAAAGCCAAAAAAATGTAATTTAAAGCCTTCATCTCTGCAGCCTGTTTAATTTTCCTGTCTTGTGGTAATTTTCTGGATTTTTCAGCAGGTTAAAAACTTCATCTCAGACACTCAGACTGCCTTTCATGTCACGGAAAAAACCAGCCTGTCTATTATTATCCCAGCTTGGGTGAATAGTTTCAAAGAGTTCTTCTGCATGAAACGTTAGACGCTATAATAGCCTGAGTTTAGTAGGCACAAGTGACTGACTCCTATCTCAAAGCAGCTCTTCCCATACATAAAAGGATAAATACCTGCCCGAGAGCTGTAAGAGGAGCTGGAGCGGATCGCTCGATCAGAGTCTACGGGCTGAAGTTTTCCCACAGCTGAACTAAGATTTCAGTTAGCCTATTGATTGTAAACAGTATCTATACTTGAAACTGAGTGCACGCATTTCCCTCTGAGACAGGCTATTCAGTAAGTACCCTGAAGTTTCTGATTTCAGAGTATCAAATGGGATGAGTCCAGTTTAGAGATATTAAAATGTGTGCAAAGAGAACTTTTGACCTAACAGGAAATGTTTGAGACCTTTTTGAAGACATTTCTTCACTGAATATAAAACACACCCAAATCTAACACAACTGTCACATGAATGCCTGAGTGTGCAGCCACTGTCATCTGTCCACACCCTGAGTGTTTTAGGAGAAAAAGGCATCGATGCTCTCTAGCACTTCCTGATCCTGACACTGCTGTGCAGAGGAAGGGTGTGCAGCTATATGTTGTTTCTGTGTGTGTGAGAATGTGTCTAATGTTGCAGTTGACATGTTGATGGCTGCAAAATTAAGGCCTTGTCACAGAGGATGTGGGTTTTTTCAGTGATGCACTCTGCAGGAGAACGGCTGAAAACTTCTGCTGACATTGTGTGGCCTCCACCTTACTAACAATGAATGTGCTTCATTTCGTTTTCAGGATTGAGGTGAATTTTATGTTCCCTTTAAATCACCATGAACATTGAAGTGTTGCTGTGGATTTTTTTTTTTTTTTGTAGTTATCTGGAATATAGCTGTTGTGAAACCCACATTGTTGCATCAGACTCAATCTTTCTTGACTTCAGTGCATGTTCAGCTGGTGAAACCAGAATGAATTTTGTGAATAACATCAGGGTTTTTTTTGTTTGTTTGTTTGTTTTTTTATGTTTACTCAAACATTTTCTGTTTATTGGGCTATTTCGAAAAGTCACAGAAAAAGAAAGAGGAATAATGCTTCTCAATTTCACAGAAGCAGCCAATAAACACATCCTGTTAGTTTCAATGGTTGTTAAGTTTATGGTAATCTATTGCAATACTATAACACCCACCCAAAAAAGGCAAACGTCCTCTTAAGAGCTGATTGGTATTTTTTAAATGAACTAAAATATGCATTTTTATCTTTTCCTTGTTATTTTAAAAAGTCAGTCAGTTGGGTCTGGCATCTGAGAAAGAAACTTCCTACTTTGTAAAAATGTCCATTTCCCCAAATACCTTTTACTATAATACAGACAGGACCATACTGCCTTCCAAAGCCTCTCCAAGTTAAATGATATTTCCATTTGCATCTGTAATAACCTGACTATCAAGAAGCTCAACCTTTCTACCAAGATTTCCTAAATACAGCTGGACAGATTTGGTCTTGTTTGTGATAAAAAGGCTAATAAACCCTCGTTAGCCTTTTTGTCACAAACACTGCGCTATCTGTTTCAAAGCTAAAATGAAAAGTATGTTCTTGGTTATTTTGTGACCTTCTGAGTGAGTCATCAAACCACTCTTGGAGTAATTTTGGTAGACTGGACACTCCTGGGAAGGTTTTCTCCTTCTGTGGAGGATGGGTCTCACTGCTGTCTGCTGGAGATTTAAAGCCTTAGAAATGACTTTCTAAACTTCTCTAGATTGATATGATGGCATTGATTTTGTCAAGTGTTCTTTAATTTTTTTAAATCGGGGCACGCTGTGTTCTGTTGTTGGGCTAAAAGTGTAGCACGTTCTCATCATGGTTCTCTTCCAGTCCTCTGCTTTCCAAGGCGCCATCTTTCTGCATTTCTGGATATGTGTCCATTACTAGATTAGTGTACAACTTACTGTAAGATGCAGTCAGTGTTTGTGTTTATCTTTGCTTTTGTTAATCTATTTGTGTTTATTCATTTTCCTCAGTGCTCGGAGGCTCAAAAGCTTCTGAACATCGCCAAAGAGCTCCTCCACACTGAAGAGGCCTATGTGAAAAGACTCAACCTCCTCGACCAGGTAACATATCGATCATTTTATCTGTTTCTGGTGGTGGTGTGTTTTGATACAGGCTGGTGTGATCAGATATGAGCTGGATTTGAACTTTCACTGTGACCTAACCCCAGTAGACTAGGTTACTGGAAGCAGTGTAAGCGTAATGTTGTGAGATTGTCTCTGTGTGTATGTGACTTATATTTAAACACGTCCAGCAAAAAATTCAGATTTGTGACACAGGCATGAACTTTTGCCTGGTAAGAAGCTCATATATTTGTGTGGTAATACAATGACTTCCGTGTGCTCTGCATCTGCTCTGTGTGTGACTCTGAGACAGTTTTACAACAAGAACAGTCTTATTGAGCAAAAGTTTGAGCTTCATAATGCTGTCCAAGTTTCTCATTTGCAACTTTATGCTTTAACAATTTGGGTAAAATGCGATATTTAACTTGTGTTAATCCAGTGTTATACCCATGGTTAAAATAAACCCAATCAGGTAATGTTCTGTATAATAGTAATTCCTATAGATTCTCACTGTTAATTAGATCTTTAAATATCTTTTCAGTGCAAAAAAAAGTGCAGAAATACTGAAAACAATTTTTTCTCTTTGCTTTTAACAAAAAGAAGAAATAGGACCTCAGAAGCACTCATGGAAATGACTGCTTCATTATTTGCTTTATGTACAATATTCTTCCATTAATCAAATTCCTCTTTCTCTTGCTTGTAAATACATCACAGCTGAATTCTTTGCTCCACGGGGTTCTTCTGTTAGAATATTGTTGCATTGTGATGAGAATCCTCTGCCAGTGGTTGACTTGTCTTCCTCTTTGCTCAGCTCATGTGGTGCAGCAGATAAATAGCTGCCCTATCGCAGAGCAGTGTTGGTTTATTTGTTTCCCGAGGGCAGAGAAGCCTCATAGTTTGCTTCCTGTTTTTGTTCTTGCTACAGCGATACCCATTTCTATGGTTACTGTAAAGCCCACCTATTTTTGGGGCTGGCAGAGAGGTGAAAGTGGATGTAGGTAATGGTATAGTATAACACAAGTCATGACGAGTCATATGTCTGATTAGAAATTTTGACCTTGTGTCTTCCTCAGTGTAATATATCAAAATTTGAACACCCACATCAAGCAAATTAAAATTTACTTTAAATGTATATTGAGAATCCCATTCCACTTTCATGAAGTTCTGCTTTTGTGCATGTTGTATAGAACCAATTTGCATGCAAGCAGAAGTGGAATGTTGCCTTTTTAAAAATACATATATCAACAGTAAAGAAGCAAATCATTGAATTTTTCACTTGTTGCAGCACCCATCACAATTACTGGCACCCCTGGTAAAGATGTGTTAAAAGCCTTAAACTTCTCTTTTATTGCAGTAGCAAAATCTCATGCAGCTAAGAAATTATTATTTTTAATCAAACCTCTGGTGCCACAGTTATTGGTACCACTAACAGTTCCTGTAAAATAAATGTATCTGAAACCTTTTGTAAATCGACACTTTGATTTTTTTTAAAGTTGAGTACCTGGGAACTCCATTTCTCATAGACTCTCTTCAAACTGAGAAAGACGACAGAACATGTTATTCAAGTAAGGCAGATGTGCATTGAGCTTCTCAAGTTACTTCGCTGCACTTCTCCATACCTACATTCAGAGCCATATTCTTGTTTTTAATGTTTTAATGACAAAAATAAACCTTTTTAAAGATTAAAATGACTGGAACAGTGACAAACAAGTCTGGACAAGGATCCAGGTCCTCATATACAAAAAATGTAAATGCTATAGCAAACCTGTGAGCTGAGCTTAAGGGAAGAGTAAAACAGAGAACTATGGATGATCAAGAGAGATTGCTGAAAGGAAAATCCTCTTTCTGTGTGCAAAAACCTTGTAAAATACTATGGGAGAACACAAAGTGCTCTTCCCTTGGGTTGTGCAAAATAATTGCAGTAAAGGTACCAGTAACTGTGGCGCCACTAAAATGACAGGTTCGATTTTTAAAAAGTTTTCACTGTGAGTTTTTGCAAGTACAATAAATGAAATGAATTTATCTTTAAGCTTTTTACACATCTTTACCAGGGGTGCAAATAATGTGGCGGGTACTGCTATTACAGCTATTACAGTCAGTGTGCAACCATGCATAAGCAGAATGCAACTTCTTTTTTTTTTGCACACACTTTGATCTTTTCTACCCAAAAATATCCACAGCTGTTTCCTTTGTTGTGTCCAGTGATTCAGAGTTGAACTTGGATCAGGTTGTGGTATTTGGAAGAAATTAAACATCTGCAACAGAAGCCAGAATATCCTGAAAACTGTTCTTTGTTATGGCTTAAAATGCTTAAACATTTCCACAAATGAGGGTCTTAATGGCTGGGAAACTGAAGTGATGCAGCTTAATTGTACCCTCCTAATAACCGTGTAGTTTTAAATCTATTCATGTCTATGATGCAGTTATCAGTAACAATCAAACATAGCGGTATTGCTCAGCCAGTAAAAAAGACCATGCAGAACACTGTGTAATGTTTCTGTGTTAGCAGCTTGTATTTAAAATAATGGGATCTTTTTAAACTGATCTTCATGAGCTCATGTGCAACAGCAGCTTTTCCAGATCCAATTATTCCTTCTGGGTAATTAGTGAGATCTCACAATGCTCATTGGAGTTTTAAAGAAATATTTTCTGCAGCTTCCAGTTATATATAAATGTTTCATGAACTTTTAGTTTTGTATATCCAAATGATATACAAATCCAAGGTAAATGGAAGGAAATATGCTGCCTTCCATTTACCTTGGAAGTTGGGTCTCGGAGCTGGGAATTATGTCACTGCCGAGTTAACAGCATTTAGTTTAACGTAGTTGGAGAAGTCAGGTCCAAGTCAGGCAACGTCCAAGCAGCCATTGTTCGCGGTACCTTTTACAAACATCACTTTAAGCTGTACTTTCCACATGCAAATACCACTTTAAATTTGTTCAGAATGGAGTGGCAGGCACTACATGTAGCATTGATTTTAGACGCACCCTTACTAGCGTGTCTTGTAAATTAACATGTTTCCACCACAGATTACTATTGTGATTCTCGGGTGGGGGGTCCAGTTTTCCAATTGACTTTTCTGACATGGAAGTTGGAATATCAGAATTCCAACTTCAAATGGAGCGCATCATTGCTATCAATTATTTACAATTCATGAATTTCCTTTTCACCTACTGCAAAAAATCATGAATTTCCTTTTCTTGGTTAAGAGTTAATGCTGATATCATCAATATAATTGGACTGAAAAAGACTTGTAATTCAAGTAGACCAATTAGATGTTATGGTCTATTTGAGACGTTTAAATTATTTCATTGTGCTGAATTGATGAATTTCATTTACAGGTATTAAATTTAAAACATTTAGATAACTATGAATACACACTTTCAGTACAACAAAGTCTAAATATGAAAACTTCAACTACTTCAACCCAATGAGATGTGTTGATAGATTTACTTTAAATTTAACTGAAAACATTATTTTGAATAATCTTGTTTCTGATCTCAGAAGTAAATTAACAGATTATTCTCAACCATCAGCATGGAACATTTTCTGTCAGTGTTAACAGATCTGAACTTTAAATTATTTGAGATATATTTGATTTTTAAGAGGGTTTTTTTGTGCACATATTTTTATTTCTGCAGGTATTTTGCACTAAGCTCACAGGGGCTGGAATCCCTCAGGACGTCATTACGGGGATCTTCTCCAACATTTCCTCCATCTACTTATTCCATGATAAGTTCCTGCTCCCGGACCTCAAGACAAGGATTACTGGAGAATGGTGAGGAGTAAACATCTCAATTGGTTTTTGCAGTGTGATGTTTTAGTAACGATTAGTCCTGTTCTAACAAATAAAGTCATTTGTGTAAGTTGCAAAGTTCAAAACAGGTGGCTTGAGGTACAGGGCATTATTATCAGGCTGGTTGTTGTATTGCTGTGTTTGTGCAAGGTTGTATTTCTCCAGTGTGTGATTTAACGTCAATATCAACTACACTTGATGGATAATTGTTCCTCTAGAAGTCTGAGTTGAAAGGTGAAGGTTTCCAATACAATATTTTTTGCATTTTGTCAGACCTGAAAGTAAATAAGTTTCATACAGGCAAGACACTTGCACAAGAGAACAAAAAAAGTTAGAAAAAAAGCCCAGTGATGCTCTAAAGTGAAGGCCTCTGTTTAAGAAACTGTTTGTTTTTTACTACTTTATATTAAACCCAGGCTTGTTGTCTTAAAGCAATATATCGGCAAAGCTTTTATCACCTGTAAAATATGTCTGAACAAAGATTCTGACAGAAATCATGCAGTTTATAATTAAAAATTTAATATTTTTCATGGAAAATTGTTTTAAAGTTAAAATTTCCTACAGATATCTTAGACTTTCCTTCAGACCTGTAACCTGTGAGTATTTCATAGTTGACTTAGTCAAATAACAGCCTCTCATACTAACTGGAAAGTGACTTTTGGATGTCTCTTTTAAGATGTTGAGCCTTTAATGTAAGATATTTTAACAAAGATACAGAAAATGAATTGCAGTGTTTTGCTGAAGATTCTTTCCGCCATATTTTGCAATGTAACAATCACAAACTTCAGTGTATGTTATTGGGATTTGATGGTAACTCTGTAGGAACTGAAGAGATTCACAACTCAGGTGGAAAATCTGTTGACTGGGCAGCTGTTCGTTACGTACTCCACAAATCTGGTCTTTATGGAAGCATAACAAGAAAATAGGCCTATTTGAAAGGACACATGGAAAAGCCCTGATTAAAGTTTACCACAAGCCATGCTGGAGAAGAAGGTACTGATGGTGGTATCATAATGTGGGGATGTTTCTCTTCAGAAAGGACGGAGAGTCTGGTCAGAGTTGATGGAGGATGAAGGAAGCTACATGAAAACCTGTTAGAGGCTAATATGGTTAAACAGGGAAAAGATATAGCTATCTCTGTAATAGAAATTTACTGTATGATCTTTTCAGTGACACATGTGTTTTTGCTCCAGGGAATCAAACCCTCGCATTGGAGACATCCTCCAGAAACTGGCTCCTTTTATGAAGATGTACGGAGAATATGTGAAGAACTTTGACCGAGCCATGGACCTGGTCAACACCTGGACACAGAGGTCATCTCAGTTCAAGAGTGTCGTCCAGAACATACAGGTTTGTTTCTGTGGGTGAATGTGTAGCTCACCAACAGGTCACTTTCTCTGCCATTTGTCATTCAATAATTTGATTCAAAAAAGCTTTTATTCAATATTTCTATTAAGAAATCTGGGTCATATTCTGATTTTATTTTATTTTATTTTATTTTTTTTTTTTTTTAACCAGAAAAATGTTGTGGTTTATAGCATCATGTACTTCTCTATCAAAGCAGACCTAGAAACTCTTTGCCTTCACGTTATAAAGTCGGCGTTTCCACACAGTGGAGTCTCAAAGAGTATAAAATTTAGTTTTAGTGTCTACCAGGTTTGGATAAGCATTTCTGAGGGATAAACATTTACATTTGTAAAGTTTAAATTGCCCAAATGTGTCATTAAAATTACCTATATGTCATATTTTGATTCATCAGGTCTAATGAAATCAAATTAAGTTTTGTGTTTAATGTCGTAATGATCAATGGTTTTTGTGTGGCTAAACCAGAACGCACAGACATTTGCATGATCATGCAATTTTACAGTTGCCATCGGATGATGCTTGTCAGGTGATGCAACAGGTTGCTCACTACTACCAGGTTAGCAGTTAGGTCCCTGGTTCCTCTCTGTATTGAGATACATTTGTACAAGATAGTAGACTCAAGGTTACTTGCAATAGCAATTTAGAGAATGCACAAGGATCAAAATAAGAAGCGAAAGGCCTTTAAGAAACTACACCTAGAAGATAATCGAGGTCTGAAAGTCAAGTATTTATGAAAAATCCATCGAAGACGTTTTTTGCTGTTTATAAAACACTGGTTCATCCATTGCGCCCTGCAATCTTTTTATGTCATTGACACCATTTCTCTGAAAATTATGATGTACTGGGATGACAGATACTAAAAAAGAGCCAAATTAAAAAATAACTTTCAGAAAGCCTGAAGAACTATTGATCAGCACCATTTTAAAAGTCTAGACTTTAAAGTATTGGCAAAAAAGGTTTAAATAAATGTCAATAGGGTCATAAGAAAAGCGAAGTACATTATTTCTGCTTCTCTAGGATTTAAGAGGCAAAGTTGCAGCCAATAGGTGTTAATTAAACTACTTGTTTGATTGACTGTCAAGCATCACCTTCTCTATAAGCAGGAGTTAAGGTTGTTTCCCTTCAGCATATAGGTGTGTATTGGCACAATACCAGAATGGAAAGACATCAGCAATGACCTCAAATGGGAGTTTGTAAAAGTATGGAAATGTGTAGGATCCCCTTAAAGTGTGTTTTGTTATGATTAGATAACTAAAATCTCAACTTGTGCTTGATCCAACAGAAACAGGATGTGTGTGGGAACCTGACGTTGCAGCATCACATGCTGGAGCCGGTCCAAAGGATTCCTCGTTACGAGCTCCTGCTCAAAGACTACCTGAAGAAGCTGCCTGACGACGCTCTCGACCGCAAAGATGCAGAAAGTAAGACATGATGAAGCTAACTTTGCTGCAATTAAGACAAACTGCTGTCAGTCACAACTGATAAACTACGGGCTAAAAGGAAACCCTTCAGTTTTTTCATGTCTGGGATTTCAACTTTTAAATCTTTAAGCTTTGTAGCAACATGCAAACAGGTTCCTTGTGCCTGATTGATTTTATGTAACAAAAGTGGACAGTTACTGCACATGCAAACACACATACACAGCTTCTAGGAGCAAATTGTGGACAAATCAGTATGTAGGTCAGCTGAAAATCAAACTGTTATCTTACATCCTGCAAAATCTGTGAAATAACTAGTTCCACAGGTTACGTTTTAGTGAAATTAAATGAAATTACTTGAACCAGTGCAGCTGTTGGAACTCCTGGTGAAGAAATTAGAAACAATTTAAAACCAGCCTGTTGACAGCTTGTGTTTTAATAAGGTCTCTGAAACATTTCATTAATTGTGTTCACTGTGAGGTGGGATAAACGGCAAAATCAATGCAGTTGTCAGATGGAGCCATTCAGTTTTATTGTTACACAGTTTTACACACATCATAATTATATGCTGATTCTTCGAATGGGTAAAAATGGGTAAAAAAAACAAAAGCACACTGAGCAAAGTCAGAAACTAAGCAAAATAAGTGTGAAGTAATAATAAGAAAAGCACACAAAAATCATCCCCTGAATTGAACCAAAGACAGGAACCTACCACTGGAAGAGTACTGTGTCAATCATTATGTTTAAAACTGCACTAAATTGTTTAACTTTAGCTGTTGCAGAGGGAGACATCTGATTCAGAAAAGATGTTACTTGTTGGTCTGCGTCTAGCAAACTGGGAAGATTAGGAAAATCTACTGAAACCTGCATCAGGAACAGTTCAAAGCAACATAAAAACCTGAAAAAAATAATTATGAGATCTTCTACTATTTGTAAATGGTCAGAACTGCTTTTTAAACTTGTGATCTTGAACATTTTAAGACTTTGAAGGGATTTTGAATCAGAACTTGAGGAATTTCAATGTAAAAGTTGTATCTGTAGGGGAAAAAAATTATAATTTCTGGTCTGAAGTTTACATAAACCCATCACTGTCAGAATGTTATAAAACTTTTTACCTTTTAATTATTTATTTGAATAGTTTTTTCCCCTTGGCATACTGATACCATAAAGTACTTGAATTATTTTCTTAATAAGATTTCACAGGGTCATAGTTATGCACCCATAATGATACTTGGACAGCATCCCTCAGCAGGTTCCAGAGAAAGCAAACACTTTTGGTAGCCATCAATAAGATTCTGGCAAAACTCTGAACTGTACCAGAAATGGTAGAACTCATTTAAATCAGTTGGTTTCTTGGCGCTCATATAACTTTTAAGTATGTCCATATTTTTTAACATAGATGGATGATGGTGGGGGCATTCAGAAGCTTAATTTTAGCTTGCCTTAAGCCAGTTTTATGTGTTTGGGATCACTGTCCTGTTGAAACACCCGCTCAGTGTTAGAGTTGTGAATAGTAACCAGGATGTTCCGCCATCTTCCACTTTATGATGATCCTGGACGTGGTAATTTCTGGGTTATTCCTGAACCTCTAAATGTGTTTCCTCCCATATGGGTCAGATAATTCAACCTTGGACACAGCTGGGTGTTTCTTAAGGATAACAAACCTAACTAATCAAAGCGTCTATATACAGAATTACATATATTCCTGATAGCAGAAGTTACAAATAAAGCATGGTTTGCATATTGTGCAGTTGCAGAGATGAAGCCCTAGTTTTAACCTCATCTGATCATTTCAATCGTCCCTATGTCCATTTACCAAAACTGTAGCTGTGTTTGTTTGGAGTCTCCTGTCCACTCCTACAGAGAAGCAATTCATTCCACTTGCTGTGGCCTCACTCGCCAGCCTGGGTGTCTCTTCTGTTTATGTGAAGTTATGATTAAAACAGACGTTGTGTTACTCCCTGTTGGCTGGAAGCCATTCTAATGCACACAGTTATTATCAGGATTGAGTGTGCACACTCAGTGTTTTATTAGAAATGACCATTAACCTTTAGCAAACAACAAACAGCTGTTTATCTGTGTGACAGATGGAAAAATATCAGGTTGTTTGAATTTCAATCACATGATCTTGCCTTGTCAATTTTGCACTTTTTAATCACTACAGAGGCACTGGAGCTGATCTCTACTGCAGCCAACCACTCCAATGCAGCAATCAGGAAAATGGTAAGGTCTTTAATTCTTTTATGCACAAACTGTTTTTATCTCTCTGTTTTTGCTCAGCTTTGTAAGATCTTACAAAGTCAGACACTTGCTAATGTTGTCTCCCTGTCACCGACATTGCGTTAACCCAGACAGGAAGTTGCTGCTTCCTGCCTGATGTGTGTCATGACTGAGGTATCATGGCCATGTGTCTTCAACACTGATCCTCCTCTTCTGTTTTATTTGACTGGCCATGATACCTGCTTCTCACACATTGTTTACAAATGCCTGTATGAATTAATAAAGGGACAAAATTTCTGCTTTTCTACTTTTATATTTGTAACTTTAAAAAAGATGAGTCAGACACAGATCACCACCAGAGGGAGGGTTAAGCTTAGAGCTCCATCTGTCTTCTGACAGGAGAGCGTCCTGGATGTCTCTCTCTCTCTCTCTCTCTCTCTGCTCCCGTCATCCTCCTGTTTTATTTTTTTCAGGAAAAGATGAACAAACTCTTGGAAGTTTATGAGAGGCTTGGGGGAGAGGAGGACATAGTAAATCCAGCCAATGAACTCATAAAGGAAGGGCATATCAAAAAGATGTCAGCCAAAAATGGAACAGCACAAGACCGATACCTCTACTTGGTGAGAGGACCAGTAATTATAGACGTGTCACGAAGACATGTCTATAATACACAGTTTTTAATGTCTACTTTGTTCATGAAATACTTAACATCTTTTTCAGTTCAACAATATGGTGCTGTACTGCGTCCCTAAGCTAAGACTGATGGGACAGAAGTTCAGTGTCAGAGAGAGGATTGACATTGCAGGAATGGAGGTATGATTCTGCCTCTCAGTATCTTATAGTTTTTTGTTTGTTTGTTTTTTTTCTGCTTTAATCATTATGCTTTTAATCCACATTTATTCTGCTTCCTGCTTTTATTTAATCTCAGGTCCAAGAAAATGTGAAGCAGAATCTTCCTCATACATTTGTCATTATTGGTAAACAGCGTTCACTGGAGCTGCAGGCCAGGTAAAGGCAATTAAAATTGAACACTTAGAGACATGCAAACGTATTAAGATGTGGAAGTAATTGAGTTCATACTTATTTTGGGCATATGCTGATATGAGATTGTCATAGTGTGATAACCTTAAGTAAAAATGGCACAGTTTCACAGTGTTTCTGTAAATAAACACAGAATAACAACAGCTGAATAACAACCGCTAAGGTGGTGCACCTTTAGTTTTGAAGTCATGATTGTTCATGTTTTTCACAACCAGAAATATTTCCCAACAGCAGATGTGTCTTTCACGTAAGACGGGGATGTGTCACAGCCTTCATTCAGTGTGGAGCAAAAGTTTGGGGAAAGGGCAGCACTGCTATAATCTTTCTCTAGTGTCTAATTAAGATTTTAAGTTGTAGGAATTATATTTTGGTTCTGGTTTTCTGCCTAAGTTATGTTACGAACCAGTTTTACCTAAAAGTGTCCATTTTTCTGAGCATAACAAAACAATTAAATATTTTTAAATATATTGGTACATTTTTTTTTTTTCATTTTCATTTGTATTCATAATTTTCTAAAGTTTCTGAATTAATAAAAGAAAGCTATGAGAAACCATATTTGCAGTTTGCAGTAGGAGACACGGTAAACCTGTTCAAGAAGGCGCTCTGGTCAGATGAAATCCAAATTCAGCATTTTGGTCTCTATGCAAAATGTTATGTGTGGTGGAAAACTAAATGATGCATCATCCTGAACACACAATCCTCACAGTCAATAACACGTGACCCCTCACTATGAAACATGGTGGCGGCAGAATCATGCTGTGGGAATATTTTTTTTTCTTCAGCAGGGACAGAAATGAGGACAAAGCTGAAATGTTTCACTTAGTAGGAAAACTTTTGCAAGGCGAGTTCCACAGACTTTTATTTATGTAAGATTGTGTATAAAAATTAGCCTACTTGGCTAAATCTGGCTCATTTACACGATGAACCAATGTGCTCTTGTTCATAAATGTGCTGCCCATTTTAAATTAAATTAAGGTAAAGATGACATAGTTTTTATAATGTCTTATTTTATTTTATTTAAACAGTTTTATAGCTCTTTCAGTTTAATTTCTAGAGTGGACAGGATGTCTGATTTTTTTTTTTTTTTTTTTTTTTTTTTATCTGAATATTCCATTAATCTGGAATTTCTTTGCTCAACAGGACAGCAGAGGAGAAGGAAGATTGGATTCAGGCAAGAATCACACACCCACACACATATGAGCTTACCATCTGAGTCCGTGAAGGACAGACGGCACTCTAGTCACTGCTTTATCGGAAAATGGAAATAACATACATCTCCTTAGATCATTTTCTCAGTGTTTGAGTCCTGCTGAGCTATAATAAAAGCCTTTTGCTACATATTTATCCCATTACAACAAAGCAAGGTGGATTAATACATTTTGCTGTTTTGACACAAACAGTTTTAAATGCTGGTTTGTAAGCATGAGTGAAGAGTGGAAATGAATATATGGTAGCCTAATCAAGACTGATGATGCAGTGAAAGGTAAATAAAAAGCTGCAGTAGTGGGATCGTGATGCATTCAGGCGGAGTTTATCTTCAGAGCCCAGACAGGATCTGAAGATAAGATCAGAAATGTTTATGCTGTAGTCATGTGCTGCAGATTTTCAATCTTTTTCCTGTCTGTTTCTTCTGCCCTCCCGCACTCAGGTGATCAAGGCCACCATCGAACGGCACAAGCAAAACAGCGAAACGTTCAATAAAGCTTTCAGCAGCTCCTTCTCCCGTGAAGATGACCATGTGCCAGAGTCTCCGGTGAGCGTCGATATCCCCGCTCCCTTAATTACTCCATTGTGAAGTCAGTCTGAGGGTCATGATGTCCAGTGAATCATGGCAGACGAATGGTGCACCAAACGAGTTTGTCATAGTCTGGCCTTTGTCTGCCAGAACAGCCCTCCATCTATGGATGCGGGTAGAATCACACAGACAAAACACTCCCAGAAAGAGGCTCTTTATTTCCACATGTAGCGTCTGCGAGTCTCTTCTCCTAGAGATGGCTCATGACCAAACAGGGAAAGCACAAGTCAAAGTTTATACTGAACTGTTATGGATCTTCTCTGACCCACTTTATGTTGGCCTTTGCTGGAACCAAGCCAAACAGTTTCTTCAGTCTACAGAGGACCAGATCCAGGGGGTTTAGACTGACACCTAGTGGTAGAGATCAATTACTGCAGGAAGATGATGTCCTTTCTGAGTGTTTTTAATCTTGTCCTCAGGGTCCCTCATCCAGCACTTCTATCGACTCAGATGGACTTCATGAAAGGGTAAGATCCTGTCATTGTCTCTTGTATTACACCTGCTCAGCTCTGGCTTACTTGATTTATCTGCAAAATAAAGCTAATCCCACTTGGAACCCACTGATGAAGATAAGGAAATGGTAACATTTTACCATATTGAAAAAAAAAAAAACATCTATCCCTGTTGGACATAGAGCAATTCTCTCTTCAAAATAAAAGCTCTGACTACATGTACTTGGTATACAAACAATAATTAATATACAAGCATGGCTTGTATATATGGGCATCTGTCTTAAACTGTTGTAAATGGGCTCATCATAATAATACATTTACAAAAAAAATGTAAATATAAAGAGAGAACAAAAGTGTGGATAAAAATACATGTAAATATAATTTCAGCGTAAAGACACAAAGCACATTAAAATCAGTATTTTATGAATATGCTTTTAATATCTTCTTAAAATCAGTATTAAACTAGTTTAGCATAGTTTTAAAATATACAAACATATATTTGACAAAAAGGTCAAAAGAAATGCATTTAATTATAGATTGATTTCATATACAATATTTGTTGTAATATGTATGAAAAAAGTCTACTGTAGTACAGTTATTTTAAAGTGTTGGTATGGAAGTATAAAACTACTTGACTTTTTACACATTTTCATTGTATAGTATGTTTTTCTTAGTGTACTGGACATTGCTTTAAATACATTAAAGTTGATTATTTTTCTGTCTAGGATTTGCTGATTTTTTTAAATTTTTTTATTTATTTATTTTTTTGTGTCATCATTTTTTCATAATGTTCCAAAAATTTTCAGTTTGTGGTAAATCAGTTTAATCTGATGTAATCTGTCAGAATGCTTCCATCGCTCTGTGACCTTTTGCATTTTGGACACCATCCTTTATGTCCAGCTGAGCTTCTGCTGCACTGAGTTGCCATCATAGTGAAAATATTATTACAATGCAAAACATGAATTTATGACACTTGCTTTATAAAAGTTAACAAGCCTTCCAAAAATGTCCTTTGTGATATCAGTTTCACAAAACTAACATTGCAACATTTATATATATCTATATCTATATATATATATATATATATATATATATATATATATATATATATATATATATATATATATATATATATATAATGGTTACTAGACTACTGTTCACTAGTAAGATGAATAATCACAGAGCAGCTTAAAATACAGGATAAAACAGGTACAAAACACAAAAACATATTGGTAACAGATCAGCTACATCATTTTTTTTCACCCTGAAATGTTGTGTTGAGGAGTAAAGTTAGTGAGTTTTTTTTTTTTTTTTTTTTTTTTTTTTTTTTTTTTTTTTTTTTTTTTAGTACTATAACTCTGCAGCTAAAGAAAATATACAAAAGGTGAATAATCTTCTGTCTGCATTTATTGTGCAACCATTTTAATACATTGATCTAATCTTTTTGACCGTAACAAAAGATCTGTTTAAAATGATTTAATTTAGAAAACAGTGTTTCATAATATCTGGAAAAGTATGTTTAGGGCATCTGGGATAGCAACCTAGACTCCATGCGTTCTTTGTGAGTTTTTTACTGCAGCTGTTTAAAATGTGACATTGTCAGCGTTTTCTGTGCTGTTCATTGTTTGGTTTTTTTGTGCACCAACTGTTTTAGGGCTGAATTGTTGAGATTCTGAAAATGCTATACTAAAAACTTCTGTTGCTGTGTGTTATGTCTATAATAGAAAGAACTATTTTGTCTGGCTGACTGAGACAAGCAACTTTCATGTTGTACAGAGTTTTAGTTTAGTTTTATTTTACCAGTCACACCATATATTCCTCTAAAGTAACAATCGGAGGGGAAAAGGTTGGGGTGTTTTTCTGTGACTCCCTTTGTTAACAGAAATATGAAAAGGAAGACAAACAAAGCAAGCTATCAGACGTTGCTTCCTCTTGACTTGTTGCAACACCTTGACACACCCTCCTGTTGTTTTTTTATAACTATTATTTTTAGAAGAGCTCCAAGAAAAAGGAGAAAGAGAAACAGACGTGCAGAGGCTGCCATGAGAGCTTCAATTTCACAAAGCGCAAGCATCACTGCAAGTCCTGTGGAGTGGTAGGTGCAGATGAAGCCATTTGGCCTGTGATGTGAGGGATGAAGGAACAAAATGATGGAAAGGAAAGAGTGGGAACAAGTGGAAAATCAAACCTAGACGGTCAACGTGTGTTTTTCCCACTGTGTCCGTCTGCAGCCCATCTGTGCAAAATGTTCAAAGACCTTGGACAACAAAACGAGCCGAGTGTGTCCTGAATGTTTCGAAGCCAGTGTCAGCCTTGAAATGATGTGTGGTGGCGAACAGAAGAGAAAAGCTGCAGCTGAGGTAAAATGACACTAAACTTTGATGTTTTTAAAAAGAAAGAAGTGCATAGTTGTAACAGGAACGGTAAAGAATGCAAGGTTTTCAATATTTTTACAAAAAGAAATCAGTAGTGTGTGGAATGTATTTATATTATCCCTCCTTTACTCTGATTCCCTAAATGCAATCCCATGAAACCATATGTCTTCAGAAGTCTTCTAATAAGTAAATAGTCCATCTCTGAGTGATTTAATCTCTGTAAATACTACTGTTCTGTCAGGGCCTTTTTAGAGAACATCAAGTGAACAAAGTGCATTGTGAAGATCAAGAAACAGCAGACAGTTCAGGAAGAAAGTTGAGTTGTAAAACATGCATGGACATCCAAAGGAGCACTGTTCAATCTATTATCTAAAAATAGAAAGCATATGGCTTCCATGAACCTTCCACAGGCCATGTAATCAGAGAATAGCCAGGAGGCCCATGGTAACCCTGGAGGAGCTGCAGAGATCAACAGCTTAGGTGGTGGAATCTCTTGACAGAACAACAAGCAGTTTTGGTCTCTGCAAATTTCGCCTTAATGGAAGAGAAGCAAGAAGACAAGCCATAAAAAAGTCCCATGTTCAGTTGGCAAAAATGTGGATGAAAGAGCTTTGTTCAAATGAAACTCTGTCAGATTGTGTGGTGTGTGTTTATGGCTAAAAACTAAAACTGAACACACTATTCCTGCTATGACACATGGTAGTGGCAGCATCATACTACAGGAAAACTTTTCTTCAGCAGTTGTGCAGTGAAAGCTGGTTTTGAAAAGCATTTACCCTGGGTGGCCGAACACAAATGCACATCACAGCTCTGATTTTTGTTGGTCAAAAAAAAAATTGAAAGCCATGTTTCATTATCATTCAGTTCCACAGTTATGCTCTCCTTTGTCTGTCCTATAAAATCCAGATAAAATACATTGATGTTAGTGGTTGGAATGTGACTAAATATTACAAGGTTCAAGGGATATGAATACTTTTGAAAGGCATTGTAAAACAGTATGTACCCAACACGCTATCTTGTGCATTTGTTAGACCAGATAAATAACGGTTATGTCTCGTGCATGTAATATTAGTAGTAAAATAAAATTACTGCATCATCTCATAAGGTGACCATTTTTACACAATACACTCAAGTGCACTTTGTACATATGATGAAGACACATATTCTCTCTAGAAGATAAGCCAAACTCCCTTTGATGACTAATATGCTAATAAGATCTCAGCTATAGACTGGCTCAGTCGTCCCTGCTGACATGACAGTCTGGCAGCTTCAGGTGTCTTACCAGACAGACTGTCTAGTCTTTCAGATGAGCAATCTTCTCTGCTTTCACTCTAAACCTACAACAGGCCACTGACTACACTGTTTATTGTATGGGGGTTACTGTAATAGTTACACTTTTGTGTTTCAGGTTCATTTCATGTGTTTAAACGACAAGACTCCAAAGCCTTAAAAAAAAAAACAACTCTGCAGAGAGGGTGATCACCACATGGGGGTGCTGTGGGTTATAAGAGATTTAGACAAGGGCCACATAAACTTAAGCTCCAGTCCCTGAACAAATCCCATTGTGTCCTACATTGTCGTTACATAAGATTGGAGGATCTGTTCTCTCCTTTACTCATCACATTTAAATCCCCCTCAATATTACACAGATACATTTGAATCACAAACTCATTTAAATAAATTGTGCCTATGATGCAGAAAAGCTTCTGTTAACCTTTGGTTTTATTGTTTTGTTTTGTTTTTTTGTTTAGAGACAGTTATCTCTGACAGGGGACAGCTGCCTGCTGTGTGGTTACCTCCAGGTGCAGGAGAAGGGGAAGACTTGGACCAAGATGTGGGTGGCTCTAACAAAGACTGAGCCACTGGTGCTGTACTTGCAAAGCAGTGGACAGGTAAAACATGGTCACTCTGTAGAAGAGTTTTCAAAGAGATATAGTCAGACTTACACATGCCTCTTGACCCCTTTGTGAATTTGTGTATCTCTAACAAATTAGACTGGGAGAATTTTGCATATGTTATGATGAAAACCTTGAGAAAACACAAGAAAATGTGGATGTCTGGCTGATAAATAAGGAAAACAACTGGAAGCTTACAAGTTTCATTAATCCAACAAAAATAACCTCAAGAAAAGAGTCACACTGAAGTTCCTTGTGTTTTTTCCACAAAAATAAATACAATAATTCTTCAAGCTGACAGGCAGGACAGCCTAAAGTTATAGAAAAGGTGAGAGAAAACCTTCACATTTATTGACGCATTTATGTGTAAAAACTGACTCTGGGTCAGTGTGCCAACTTGGAACTCCATTTCATACCCATGCATTACCATTTTCAGTTCACACTTGTAAACAAACAATTACATATGCATGTACTTAGCCATTATGTATCAGGATTTTATTAACTTAATAGGCAACTGTTTTCATGAAGTACAAAGATAAATAATCATAAAAATGCTCAATTTTTAAATGTATTCACAGTTAGCTGCATAGTATTTTATCATGATTTTTAACATCTAGCCAAATGTAAGGAAATTGGTGTTTGGTCGAATCTTTTCATTTTTTTTAATAATTGTTTTTGGGAATCAATCATGAACTGATGAAATTTCTGTTTATTTCCTAGTAAATTGTGTCATATTTGTAAGGAAAACGTATTTGTGGGTTCAGCAGCCAAGTTTTGAGTATGTAGATTGCGTCCATGAAAAACTTACCAAATCCTCTCTGAAAACGTTTAATAGCTTTAGGTAGAGGCAGTGTGATGATATGGGCCAGCATCTCCCTCATTGGAAAAACAAGGTTTTACATCAGCTTCAATCTGGGGAGATATCAAGATGAGATGTAGATTGAGATTTGTAGGATCAGCACCGTCGCAGTGTTCGTGCCAGAGTGACCAACACAACCACGTTGGCTGACGTGCAAGAAATACTGGTTAAAGTATGTGATGCCATCCCACAGCAGTATGTGGCCGAGCTGGTAATCAACATAATGAGGAGAAGCCAGGTTGTTGTGGCTGTGTACGCATCACTGTGGACCCTCTTTGTTAAATAAAGAAATGTTTAAATTGTCAAGATGTCTTGTTTCTACAAACTTCATCATCCATTTGAATAAACACCAGACAAGAGCCAACAGCAGAACAAGCACTTTGGCATTGACAGAGAGTTTTTGACGAGTATTACATCGGCCCAACACACATACTCAACTCTGCTGCTCACAGATGCATGTTTCTTACAAATGTGGCTCCATTTAAAAGAAAACCAGCCTTTCCAACATTAGAAGATTAATTTGTTAAAAAAAACAACAACATTGTTATAACAAAGTAACGATCAACTAAACACAAATTTCCTTACTGCAGGGACAAACTGACGCATAGTTGAGACGAATCGTTCTTTTAGCAGATGTCCTTTTCATACCAGACATTAATGCAAAACTTTAAAAAAGCAAATAGGCTGAAAATAAGGTAATCTTTCCTTGCATTACCACACTCTCTCTGAAAAACAATGATTTAAGAAATATTTGGGGTTTTTTTACACTTTTCCCAGAGGTGCCAGTATGTGTTGAAGGTGCTGTATGTGGACACATGATCACGTTTCTTGGCAATTTTATTCAGAATGAATGAAACATTGTTAAAAATAATGTTTGGGGGAAAATTTCGAATAGAGTCTTTTAGACCAGCTCAAAACAGCAACAATCTCACTCTGTGTCCTTGCAGCAGTCATCTTACGCAGTAATGAAGCTTATCAATTCAAGCTTTTAACTCTTAAAATATTCTAAATGTTTAAATTCAGATGATTCCAAGAGTTTACATTTAAATATATTTTCTCATTTTTTTTTCCCCTCCTCACTCTGTAAACGCTGTTGGTATAATCAAAGTAAATATGGTTTTGGTTGTTTATAAAAATAAAATGGTCAGAGCTTCGACTGAGCTTTTGTTCAGAAATTCAGTTCCAGAGCTCGTTTGTTCAAAGCAGAGATTTTAATTCCTATATACAGGACATATAAGAGAGTAAAGCAGGGATTACACGACCAGATTGGAACGGCAGTATCATGTAACAGGAAAGCACTGCACCCTATGCTTAGCAAAGATCCTACACACACAGAACCAAACAAAACTGGCTATACTCTCAATAGACTGGCTGTAAATCCACATCTGAGCATTCAGTGTTTCACATTATAGACCGTGGTTGTTAGTTTTTATACACGATTCAACCATATATGAGGTTTCCAGCAAGTTAATATTTTTTTGTTTTATTTACTATAGAATTTACTAAAGGGAGAAACCCCCTTCCCTTTCATTTCTAAGATTAATGTTCCACTCCCACAGCTGAAAGCTGCCATCCTAAAGATTAGGATTAATGGAAGATGGATGATCATTTCCTGAATCAACAGAAAGAAGGGGGGGGATGTACATCCCTCATAAAATACAAGTGCATCTCAATGAATTAAAATATGTTGAAAGACTTAATGTGTTCTGTTAAATTAATTGAAAAATATATCTTTATAATTTTTGGTAATGTCTGCCGATTAATAAAAAGACCCAAATTCAGTTAGAAAATCAGATCATCACTTCTGACCAATAAGAAAAGATTTTTATTCCAAGAATGTTATGCTAGCCCCTGATATGACCCTCTACAAGGAGGGTTAGCCATGAAAGGTAATTGCTAAAGAACTGGAGGTCCATTAATTTTCTTTATCCAAGCATATTGTTGGAAAGTTAAGTGGAAGGAAAAAGTCTGAAAGAAATTAGCATAAGTAACAAGAATAACCGCAGACATCAGACTTATTGCGAAGGAAAGCCCAGGTGCTGCTTAAAGCACCAGCATACAGACATGTGCAACACTTATCCCACATCTGTTCATGAGCCACTCCTGAACCTGAGATAACATCAGCACCATCTTACACTAACACCTAAAATATTCCACTGAGTGTGATTAATCTACATTAGTTTAACTTTCTGAAGTGAAATGAAAAATGAAATTAACTTTTTAATGATATTCTAATTTACTGAGATGCACATGTATGGTATATAAAAGCTGTAATTTGTAGAAGTTATAAAATGTTCTTTATTTCTTTGGGTTAAAATCAAAACCTTTCCTTTGAAACAAATGTTTTTACTGTTCTGCAGGATTTCAAAGGGTCACGGGCTGTGCCTCTGCCCGGTTTCGAGGTGAGCATGGTCCCATCAGCCTCAGCTGACAAACCAGAAGTCAAACATGTGTTCAGGCTCAGTCACTCCCAGCAAACCTTCCACCTAAGTGCCCAAGATGCAGAACTTCAGGCCAAATGGGTGGAAGCCCTCTCCAAAGCTTCCCGTGGAGAAGCGCCTGCTGAGGCATCGATGAGCCTGACTGAACACAGGAAAAGCCAGTAACAGCCGCTCTGAAATAGCTGGACTCTCTCCCTCTCCTGTGTATGAAGCACACATTACTTGAATTCACTTTACCTTGGCACTTTTGTTTTCCCTTCTCTCTGAATGGACCACTCAATACTTCCTCAGCCACCTGAATCATGCCCTCTTGACCACACAGCTACTTCTTTTTCTTCATCTTCGTGTCTCTTTGAAAACACACAAACCAATACTCCAATGCCACTGGTCAGGATGTTTTATTTCTCAGTGTTTTGAACAACTGGATCTCTGAAGAACATTTATTTGTAATATAACTGAAGGATAATCCAGTTTTTAGATGAAGTTCTTGTACATTATTTCAAGGTGTCATGAAGCATTAACTCTTAGGTGTCTGTCTTTGCATTAGTGTGCACGTGTGTGTGTGTGTGTGTGTGTGAATGAGTCGCTTCATGTGTTATAATAAGTATTGAATGCTCACGTAAGAAAACCCCTCTGTGGCTTTCATGCCTGTGGAGAGCACAGTGTTGGTTCTGTGGGTCTTGTACAGTATGTGTACTATAATGTGATGTAAGGAAACAAAGAAAAAAAACATTTAACTTAAAAAATACTTTTGTGGCTGGCCACCTGATGTTTCCACTTTTAGCCCCCATCCCTCAGACCCTAACCTGTTTATTTGTGGTACTTTGGTACTGATTCCCTCTCTGTCATTGTCACTGGAGTCTGAGACGTCTGATCTGAGTGTGATTTCCACTCCTGTTTTGTTGTGTGATAGATCTCAATCATGTGGCTTCACTTTAGGGTCAGCCTTGATATCTCCACTTGCACACAGACAAAAAGAAATCCCATCTGTGCAGTTCAGTCTCTCACTGACTCTCCCTTTTAGTGATGTGATGGAAACCAAGTACTGTACTCTATAAAAAGAAAAAGTTTATTCTGCCTTTCCCCTGCATACCTTTTCCCTATGAGCACCAGCCTTTAAATAAAAGTAGCAAATAAAGTCGTCCTTCAGTCTCCTTTTGCATGTAAACTAACTCATATTTATATGTTGTGCTATAAAAATCTTCCCTTTGTCCCTCTTTTTATGCTCCAGAGCTTATTCCTGTTTTTTTTTTTTTTTTTTTTTTTTCTGTATGTAAGCAGAGTGGTCACTGTTTTCGAACAATTGTGTACAGTGAAAAAAGAAAGAAGTTGAGCATATCATCAATAAACAAGTGTGGCTCGTTCGACACCACGCTGTGCAGTAAGATCAGAACATGTCTCAAGTTTCTCTTCGTGAAATAAAACGGATATCTTTTCTTGTAGGTATTTAAACACAAGCACACACATTATTTTGCAGCACTTTGCAACAGGCTATTCCAGTGGTGGCCAACTAAAACCATCAAGAGATTTTGTCCGGCATGCTGAAGATTTTTCGCTGGTCCAGCACACCTGTATCAAATGAAAGCCTCATCAGCAGGCTCCTGCAGAAGGTGATCACATGTTGAGGAGGTAATTCAGCCATCTTAACAAGTGAAGTTAAAGCAAGGACACATTCAAAACAGGCAGGACAACGCCTCTTGGGTAGACCAACACAAAGTAGTAGATGACTCAAAAGTGGAAGTGAACATCACGTGTTTTACATTTTCATTTCACCTCTCTGAACCTTTGCAGAAGCATCTTTCACTGCAGCTGCAAGTCTTTTGGGGTATGTCTCTTCCACCTTTGCACCTGTAGAGATTTTTGCCCATTCTTCCTTGCAGAATAGCTAAAACTCAGTCAGATTGGATGAAGAGCATCTGCAAACATCAAATTTCAACTCTAGCTACAGATTTTCAGTTACATTTTGGTCTGGACTTTGATTAGGCCATTCTAACACACAAAAATGCTTTCATCTAAACCATACTGGTGTAGCTCTGGCTGTATGTTTTAGAGTTGTCCTTGCTGGAAAATGAACCTCATTCCCAGTCACAAGTATTTTACAGCCTATAACAGGTTTTCATCCAGCATTGTGCTGTATTTAGCTCCACCCATCCTTCCTTTCATCTCTCACCAGCTTTGTTTTCCCTGCTGAAGAAAAGCATTCTCTCGCACAGGGGTCTTCAACTCCAGGCCTCGAGGGCCAGTGTCTTGCAACTTTTAGATGCGTCTCTGCTTCAACACCACCGAGTTAAATAATGAGGTCATTAGCAGGACTTGACTGCATACTGAGGAGGTTATTCAGCCATTTGATTCTGATGTGTTGGACCAGCTACACATCTAAAATTTACAGGACACTGGTCCTTGAGAACTGGAGTTGAAGACTCCTGCTCCAGCATGATGCTGCCACCATGTTTCATAGGGATACTGTGTTCAAGGTTTGAAGGTCAAAAAGTTCCATTTTTCATTGAAACAGAGGACCTTTTTCCATGTGTTTCTGTTTCCCCTTCATGGCTTGTGGCAAACTGGACTTTTTATGGCTTTCTTTCAACAGTGGGTTTGTAGCCCTAACCCTTGCCACTTTCATTAAAATCTGATTTGTTAAGTGCACAACTCATAGTTATTCTGACAACAACTGTGCTGTGGATCTCTGCAGCTCCCCTGGAGGTACCATGGGCCTCCTGACTGCTTCTCTAATTAATGCTCTCCTTGCCAAGGTTTTCAATTAAAGGTGGACAGACATGTCTTGGTAGGTTTGCAGCAGTGCTATATTATTTGCATCATCTCCCTTCACCGATTATCAGAAAATCAGAAACAGTTGCAAAGCCGATTATTGAATTTAAAATTTGTTTATGTACTATTTCTTTTATCACTAAACAGGTCACCATGGTGGGAAGACTTAGTTGTTTCTGAGGTGGTACTTTAGACTGCAGGGTTTTTATTAAACTCAAACCATTTTTTTTTTCTGTACAGCAGTAAGACATGTTAGCAAATGAGAATTAGTATGCTCCTCAACTATGTGGTCACATTAAATTGGGGACGTTGTACAGTTTATGGTAATCTGCCCAGCAGTGTACAGCTGAGACATCTGAGACATAAAACAGGACTTTAGTACAGAGAACATGGTAGGAAAAAAACATTTGTTTGTTTGACTTTTTCATCTAATCTTATTAATCGTGGTTCATTCCATCCATATGGAATAAACAGATGAAAACTGATGAAACCATTTCAGTACAGGGTCATAGTGACGTTTGATCTGTCACACTGAGTACAATGGATCTCTGTCAGCTTTTTAAGCAAAAGCCAAAAATGAAATGTAATCCTCCGTATACCAGTGGTGTGCAAACATATTGTCAGTTGCCACTATAAAAAGCTTTGAAACTTACAACAAAGTAGCAAAGCAAATAGAAAATCAGGAATTAAAGGAAAATAAAATTACAACCTGAAAGGGAAAGGTACTGATAGTGGGAAAAGCAAACAGAGTTGGGAATTACCTGATATCACCTCTCAGATAGGTGTGTCTGTGTGTGTTATAAGAATGTGTACTTGCTGCAGAAAAGCTTTTACAGCTGCTTTATGTTATTAATTCAGTTTTAGGCACCTCCACTTGTTCTTTCTCTGCTTTCCAGCCAATTGATGTTTTCAATTTTATGGGTATGTATTTAATGTGCACATCTTGATAAAAATATATACACAGTGCCTTGCAAAAGTATTCATAATGGATTTTTCCAGAATGTTTACATCTGTTCAAGACATACTCCTAAAAAAACTTAAGTTGTTTCTACAAAGTTTTGATTCAGGGAAGCTGAATACAAGTTCACACCACACTTTTCAGATTTTTTTTTTTTTTCTTTTTTGTAGAAAATTTGAAAGCCATGCATTGATTCCTTTCCACTTAACAACAGAGAGAGGAAGATGGGGAGAAAAGAGCTTAGATGGGTGCGTAGAGCATGCTATCTTTATTTTCTAAAGTCAAAATAAGCTGGTGCTGGTATAGGCTGTGGTGCAACAACAGTGAGTAAAATGCTGACTGCTTCCTTCTGTTGTAATTCAACGTCCTGTACATTCAGAGCAAAGTGGAGCAGGGAGGATACTGTGTTCACTGTGAAATGAGGGGGAGACCATGTAAAGAGAACTCCTGCTATCTCTTTGTGTTGTTTCATTTCTTTGAGAACAAATCTGAACAGCTTTCCCCTCATCTTCAGAAATGAAACTTTCAGCTAAAAAACTGTGCCTCAGCTTAGCGTTGTTGTTTGTGAGCCATCTGTAGGAGTGCAAACACCTCTGCATCAAGATTTTTCTCTTTCTCTATAATAGTTGTGAAAATGGGCTATCCAAAGAAGCTGACTCCACTAAAGTATCACTGGAACTGAAAATAGTTGAATTGTCCTCTGCCAGAGGCCCCAAGGCGTTTTTCACTGGCTCTGCTAAACACTGGCCTCTTTGATAGATCACAAAAGAAAAGTGTTAGATGATTTGAACCAGGTTTGCAGAAAGATGTTAAAAGGCTTAAAGAAAAGAAGAAATATTCAGCTAAAGATGTTTTTGCTGTGTTTCAGGTTGCGACCACAATTTTCTACTGCTCTCCCACAGCAGCCGAGCAGAACAGACTGAATGGAGAAGCTGGACAATAAGCCTCTTAGCAGCTGTTTGTGTGTGATTGTGCACATGCATGTGTGTGTGTATACAGATATTTACATATGCAGTAGAAAAAGACGACCTTTTCTTTCCCAGTTTACTGACATTAAATCATCAGAATAAACTTCTCCCATCTTGGTCAGTTAGAATGACTTTTTGTAATGTGCAACATCTCAGTTAAATTGAGGTGTATATATATATATTTTAAGGCATTGCCTTAAAAAATACAGTTTCTTTGAGACATGGAAAAATCAACAAAGATCTGACAAGATATAAAGAGGAGAATCGTGGACCTCCTCAAGTCTCCAAGCCGGGTTCATCCTTGTGTGCAATTTCCAGATGCCTGAAGGTGCAAAGTTCATCTGTTCAAACAATTATACACAAATACGTTTAAACAGCCATCATACCATTCTGCATAAAGAACGGTTCTGTGTCCTTGAAATAAACAGGTTTAGGTGCAATATATGTGTATCAATTCCAGAACAAACCCGAGAGATTTTGAAGATAGTGGCTGAAACTTGTAATTGAGTTTCTTTATCCACAGGGAAAGGAATCATGTACCAACATGGACCAAAAGATCACTCAGAGAGGAGGAAGTCATTGCTTAAAAAGCAACTTAAGTGGTCAACTATAGTCTTGAAATGCTCACAGGGACAAAAACAATGATATTTGGAGACATGTTCTATGTTCTGATGAAAAAAACTTAAATGTTTGGCTATAATGACCATTGTTACATTTGAAGGTAAAAGGGTGAAGCTTGCAAGCCAGACAACACCATCCTAACTGTGAAGTACAGGAGTTACAGCATCATGTTGTGGAGTTGTTTTGCTGCACGAGGAACTGACCCACTTCTTAAAATAGATGACATCATGAGGATAGAATACTATGTAGAAATATTGAAGCAACATCATCAGCCAGGAAGTTAAAACTTAAGCACAAATTAATTTATGGATAATGACCTGAAGTGCAGCACCAAATTAGTTACAAAGTGGCTAAAAGACAACAAAGAAGACTATGTTTTGGAGTGGCCATCACAAACCGCTGATTTCAGTCCCATAGAGACTCTGTGGGCAAAGCTGAAAAGATCTGCATGAGCAAGGTAGTCTACACTCCTTTCACCAGTTCTGTCAGGAGGAATGGGCCACAGTTCAAGCAAACAATCAAGAAAAGCTTTTGGAAGTGTACTCAAAACAACCAACCAAGACCTAGTCAGAGAGTATGTAAACCCTAGGTATAATTTCTGAATTTGAAGAAAGTAATAAAACCCTTCTCTTTCCTTTATCCTGGGATTTAGCAAACAGAAATAATGCCGATTATCCTAGGTGACCTAAAACAGGAAAAGTTTAGTCTGATTTAATGTCGATGAGAAAGAAAAGTTATGTCTCTATTTATACCTTGTATATAAATACAGACTGCATTTATAAATTTTCCAAATTGCAAAAGGATCACCTGCCCTTCTCCTCTCTGCTGGTTTGACTCATCTTGATTTGTAAACGGCTATTTGAAGCTATTTGCTTATGTAGAGCTTACAGAAGAACTTACGTAAGTTCTTCTTTATAGTCTAGCTCCATTCAATTCATTATTTTGTGTTCTAGCTCTAGGTACTACACAGTGGTGTTTTCTGGGGTTTTTAGTCTTTTTATGCTGATGAACACGTCATTTACAGTGCATTCTCAAAACATTACCCACTGCTATTTTTGCGTCAACACACACTTCGATCATTTTGCTTGATATCAGGTTGCTAAAGTGTAACATATGTAGCAACACCCACATACAAGTGCAAATGTGGAAAGTCATTTGCATACTTCTGGTGAAACAGCTAGACAGTTCCCCATTCCTGTACAGGAAGTGGTTGCAACTGTTTCCTGTCGCTTTCATGTCTTTTTACATTGGTTGGTATAGTCATCCCATTTCTGAGTTTCATTACCTGTGTCTGTTGTTGTTGTGTTCAAAACTCTTTGCAACAGAGAAATAACTTCATGTGGGCTTGCCACTTTAACTGATGTACCTTCCTTAACCAACAACCATCGGGAGGTTGCGTGTATTTAAGGTGGTCTGAAACACAAAACCTAAGCACATGTGCTCACAGGAAATATCCTGCTATGTCTAAAAGCTTTTCATTTAAAGTCACAGTTACTTGAAAAGGCTGGTTGTCATGGTATCTTATTGTTAATAAAGTCTTTGATATTGATTTAAAGTTGATGATTAAAGATGGATTCAGATTAAATGTATTTTCTAAGTTTCCATCTGCTAAGCCACTATGAGCTTCCTTCTACCTTGAATCCTCCTTCTGATAATCAAAGATGTCAATGTGTTGTGGTTGAGGAAGACTAAAATGCAGGGAGGAGGCAAGCAAATCATAATGAAATGGATACTTAATAAAAACTTGTAGACTAAGATGACATAGAGGGAAAAGCGCGGTGAAATGTGAACCAGCAAAAGTGGGAACATTCACATTTGTAATGGATTGAAAGCAAACCAGGGAAATAAATCCTTGGAGAGTGATTACAAGAACAAGACATCAAGGCACTTGAATCCCTCTGCTTGAGACAGAGATTGACCCTCAACCAGGAAGGACAGTCCATCTTTTTCCAGCTGAGTCTCAGTCTCACCCTGGCCGCCTCGCATTTGGCTGAAAATGGATTTTAATGTATAGCGAAGGTCATGGTCGAAAGATGCCGATGTTGAGTTTAAAAAAACTCGGCCGTTTGTTTATTGTCAGGAAGAGAAAACAATTTCTCTCTGTTGGCAATTTATTCAAGGCTGGTTGTTTAGTTATATAAGGTCCCTCTCTCTGTTTCACACAGCTTCCTGAAGAAGCGAGGGCAGCGTTCACACAGTAAAAACAATAATTTGTTGGAAAAACATGATGATGTAACCTCCTGTCTCCACTTCTGATGGTTATTAATGCATTTTTATAAAAACACCTCTTCATCTGTAAAAGGCACAGATGAGACCCTGAGGTTTCCAAACCAGACCCTCTCATCTCCACAACTTAATCTTGACATCCCGTCCATGAACAATATTAACAGTGTAGGAGAGAAGGTGAGCAGATCTATTGCTGTCCAACCTGGGAGCAAGCTTGACTTTGAACTGAGAACGTGGATGCACCTCCTGCTTTTGTTACGCAATGGATGGATAAACCCTAAAGCCCACCCCAGCATCTCTACTTCTATAGCACTCCCCACACAGTCCCACTAAGGACACAGTGTCAGCTTTCTCTTGATCACATGTCTGCAAACTTTACAGTTTAAAGACCAAGGCTAGAGTACTGTAATCCTTTACCATACAAAATGTAGTTAAAAGCCTTCAGCTGATCAAAAATGCTGCAGCAAGAGTTCTGATGAAAATTAAAAAGAGAGATCATATTTCTCCTATTTTAGCTTCGCTTCATTGGCTCCGTGTTAAATCCAGAATAGAATTTAAGAGTCTCCTTCTCATATATGAAGCCCTTAATAATCAGCTCCATCATACATCAGAGATCTGATTGTTCCATATGTTTCTAACAGAGCACATCACTCTCAGACTGCAGGTTTACTGATGGTTCCTAGAATTTCTAAAAGTAGAATGGGAGGCAGATCCTTTAGTTATCAGGCTCCTCTCCTGTGGAACCAGCTCCCAGTTTTAGTCTGAGAGGCAGGCAGACACCCTGTCTACTTTAAAGACTAGGCTTAAAACTTTCCTTTTTGATAAAGCTTAGAGCTAAAACAGTGATGTTTGCTCAGTCAAGTGGGGGAAAAGAGGGAGGTCGAGTGTACGGCCCAATCCGGCGAGGGAATAGAGTCCAGAAAGAAGGTTCTCCCTGGCTTTGCCTCTTTCATGCCTCATTATAAGGGGTAGGTTATCCTACGCTATCTCTGTAGTTATACTCCCATAGGTTTAGGCTGCTGGAAGACAAACTGACCACTTTTCCTCACTTTCTTCATCTACTACTCTCCAGCTTGTATTATTTGCTGTTTTTTCAACTGTCTGCTTTATGTTTGTCAGTTTTTTTCTCTCCATAGATGCTACACCTGGTCTGGCGTTCTGTTTTGGGTGTGGTGCCCAGGTAATTGAACACACATCTTGGCTGAGATACTGCTGCCATCAATTAAACATTGTCCCTCTCTTGCTATTAACTTTGACTTTTCATCAGCATAGAAAGTACTTCTATATAAGTCCTTCTGTTTCTTTGTGGTGCATCTGCTCTGTCTTCTCAAACCTCCAGTTGGTCATGGCAGATGGCCTCTTGTACTGAGCCAGGTTCTGGTTCTGCTGGAGTTTTCTTTCTGTTGAAAGGGAGTTTTTCCTCTCCACTGTTGCTACATGCTTGCTCAGTATGAGGGGTTGCTGTAAAATCAACGACACAATGCAAGCGATTCTCTACTGTCGCAACATGTTCGTCCAGGAGGACTGAATGCTACAAGTCAATGACTTGATGAAATCTGCAGGGTTTCCTGAGACAGAAAACTTTTTCAACTTATTAGAATAATAAACTGAGCTTAATGCACTGATTGATAACTAGAATTAATTGGATTGTTTGTGTGATTGAACTAAAATGTTTTTGGGGTTTTTTGTAGTGCCTCAAGATGATGTTTGTTGTGACTTGGTGCTATATAAATAAACTGAATTGAATTGAAGGTCAAATTCAAAATGTTTTTAAAGCAGACTGAAGGATATAAGTTAGATGAAATTATGGCAGTTTTTTCCAGAATGGGTCATTTTGCAGCAGCTCATAGTTAAAAACAAAACATCAAATGTGGTGCAGTGGAAAAAAATGACTGTGAGATGTAATTTTGAAATACATCAGTGAGAGAACTTAGTTTCCCTTAAAAAAAAAAAAAAAAAAAAACTTTTCTGCAGCAGGGATTCTAGCTTTCACAGTGAAAGGATGAAATTACTCAAACACAGAATCAGATGGCACACAAGCAGTGAGCCCCTAAAACATAGTGAGACGAAGCAAAACCACAACAGAAGCAAAGACCAAGGAAGGCACAAACAAGAAATGATCTAAAAGGCAAGTTCTTTGTACTCACTAAGAGAACGGTTACTGACGCAAAAGGCAAAAAAAAAAAAAAAAAAAAAATGGAAACGAACCAGACAAAGACTACAAAACCATGGAGAACACATACAGCAAAGATGTCAATGATCAAACCCTAAAAATGTTAAATTGCACAAGAAAATCCAAAGAACTGACCTGAGTTAATTATTTTAAGATGGATTGGGATCTGGTCTGTATAATTTATGTAGTATATTAATAATAAATACTCATTAAGTTGTCTCAATTTTTCATATCTAATGGGCCCAAAGAAAATATCTTCCTGATAATTAAAAATGAGAAGATAATTGAAAGTGTTTGGATTCAAAACTCTTGAAAACACAAAATTTCTGATTGTTTTATAATAATTATTAAGAAAAATAATCTGTTCCTGCCACACAGCTGAGTAATATTTACTAGTTTAGTTAGTATCAACTCTGTACTAAATAGCCAAAGACAAACAATTGACTGGAGAGAGAAAAAACTTTGGCTGGATCACTGAAAAAGGATAAGAATCCATCTTCTCATCTCCTAGTGGAGTGGAGGAAGAACAGTGGTATGAATTGCTATAGTTAGGGTTAGTTATTTTGTTGAAATATTTTTGTTAAGGAGGATAGATTAATAATTAACCTTAAAATCTAAGAATATCTCTGAAAGAAACTTTCTTCAGGACAATGCATCACCCCATGATCTTGTTGAGCTACCAAACACAACAAAGATGGCAACACAGTTTTCCTCTTCCTTGGTTGATTTAAATCCTACACAGAACTATTTTCAAACTGCAACTGATGGAAAAGAAATAAATCACTGGGTGATTCCAAACAGATAATATCATAAGAAAAAGGCTGATAAATCAGATGGACAGAAGGTTTTATAGGTTGATGAAATGGCTGCCAATGTTACATTGATTTAAAAATATGCAGAAGAAAGAACATTTTACATTGTTTGCATATTTAAAAGCTTGTAAAATGCTCATTTATCATGTGAAATGATCATTTTCATCCTTAAAGTTTGTCATTTTGAAAACATATTAAAAATATTATACTGTGCATTACATGTGGAAGAATTAGAATTCATTGATTTGTTGCAGCTCTTTAGACAGCTCAAATGGTTATACGTTGTGGGGTAATGTTAGGATGAGCATATTTGACATTTTTCTTTAAGTGATCACACTTAAACTGAGGATTTTATTGCATATAGATATGTTTTGTTTCAATGTGTTACTGTTGAATATGACTGGAGGTATTTAGAGGGTCTGTCCAGTTTTCTCCTCCAGTATTTAACCCAAATCACCACCAGGTGGTGACCAGTTGACAGCTCTTCCCCTTTTTTTACAGGTACTCATATGGATGAAGTTGTGCTTGTTATGGACCACCCATGCCTCGCACAGAGATCAAATAACAAAATACAGCTCAGATTCAGACTGGGTAGGGCATTGCTCCGAATAATATCCCTCAATGCCTATATGGTCATTGGAGGAGTACAAAAGATTCCCAAGATGTCACCCCTTCCAGGACAACATCCTGAGGCTTCAGGGCCATATGAACTGCTGTTCGGTGCACAGCCATAAACAACAGTCAGAGCCTTGGCTCGTACAAGTAAAAGAGACAACTCTCTGTTACTGGGAAAATATCCAACATCCAGGCTCTTAGCTGGGAATTGTAAGTATCATCATTACCGCCCAGTGACTAAACTTCCTTATGGACAACTGAACTCTTGAATACTGGAAAATCCAGCCCTTCTCCAGGAAATGGGTAACTATATCTAGTTGGTATGGCTTAACCTCACAAACTCCTTCTCCTTCCCCATCAGAGACACTCCCTGAACCCTGTGGCCTGCCACATCGAGAGCAACGAATCAGTCTTGTTCTGACCCCTTTCCTGAGGCAAATTTACCCTGGGAAAATCTAGAGACCAGATCACCAGACAGCATATAGGCCCCAGGATTATAAGAGTACTCAACAGCCTCCATCTCATTAACAGAAACACTGCTGGATAGACCTGGTATATCCAAATAAATACTGAGGTTGAACTGGGGAACATCTGGCTGTGGACCCCATTTTAGGGGTCCACAGTTTACAGCTTCAGAAGAATTTCTCTTATGTTTCCCGAAAGATTGGGGAAGTGGAATCTGAATAGTCTATGTTCAGGACTTCTATTCCAGGAGATGTTGGCTGAAGGTCATTGGTGTCTGTTGTGTTGTGAACCAGATGACACCAGCCATGATGAAAGCTGGAGAAATAGCTGACAGGTAAGAAGTAACCATAAGAACTGCAGCTTCTGTGGTTACACACGCCAAAATTCAGGTTTAGAGTGAATTCAGAGATGCTATGAAGAAGGGCTTTCAGTTGTCCATAAGGAAGTTTAGGCAAACCGTTTGACAAATCAGAAAGCTAAAATGGGTAACATCCTAGATTGTGCTTGGTTTGGAGGGGAACTGCAGACTTGCACTAAGGATATTATTCTGGTGGAAGAAACAATGAAAGGACCTCCACAATACGGCCCTTGGGTCCTCCTTGGAGAAAGGACAATCTGAGGAATCAAGGAAAGCTAAGTTCATCACCATGTCAGAGGTCACAATGATAGTTTAAAAGCTTGACTCCAGGGCACCTTGAATGGATGAGAGACCCAAAATGCTGAACGCTCTGGATGTTGTTGGACTGTTGTGGTTGATGCTCCTCTTCAATTTTACAATGAAAACTGGGACAATAGAGATAGAGAGGGCTGCACGATCAAAACAGGCATGTTTGATTAACTGATCTTTAAACTGCCCTTAGATCTGAGTGTGTGCATGCATATTGGCTGGTTCCTTGTTTACATGTTTGGTCTGTAAAATGTGAGTTTTCCCACACACTTAGGCTTCCTCTCACACTCCAAAAAGATCCAAGCTAGGTCACATACTGACTTCCAACTGACTGTGTTTGTGAAAAATTGTAGGTCCAGTTTTTCTGTTTATGCTGCCCTGTAACGGACTGAGAACCTATCTAGGGTGTATCATTTGCCTTTGAACAACAGATGGATGTGAGGGTTGGGCTCAATAGTATAAGGAATTCTGTTTAACTCAGTTTACGAAGTAAATTATCATTAATGTGTCTTCGGAAGCATTAACGAGTTGAATATGAAAAAGCTTATGTATACATGTCTGTATAGTCAGTTACCTTACATGATTGAAGCTAAACAAAAAAAGCCATTTTTACATAAGTAAATTTCTTATCCTACTTTTGTCACAGAAAGACTGTTTGTGTCCACCTTACAAGCTGAGCACATCTGACGCAGTTCTGCATTTGAAGAAATGTTTGATCAACCTAACTTCCTTCTAAAGTTTCACTTTTCACTCTCTCCACCCGTTACTTGTCTGCTCACTTTTCTAATTTGACTCTTCTACTTCAGCGAGTGTGTACAGAATTGTGGTGCAGTCCCATCACTCATGGCCATAGTCCAGCTATAAAAAATGATCCTATCAGAGATTACAGACATAGACTACAGAAACAGAACCATTAATGAGGCTGTAGAAAGATCATCACTGTGTGCAAGACAGAGAGAGAGAAAAAGCTGGCATCCTTTCTGAAGTAGTTTCCTCTGTCTTTGAGAGGGTTGGTTTGACGCATGTACCACTCAGCAGCACCGAGAGACAGCTCATCTTTAATGAGGCTCTGGCTTTGAGATGAAATAGTTTCTTGGAATACTTCAACATTTCAGAAAGTTCAGTTATCTAAAATAACATTTGTCTTGTGATTCACACTTTTAATCAGAAATCTCTCACTGAAGCATCACTTCATCTCTTGCAAAGAAAAAGCCTTAAAGGGCATATACTTTATATTTTATAGCCAAAAAACCATAAATGAAACCTAAATATGTCCCAGCTGACTTTTCCATTGTCTCTGTAGAAGTTAGTTTAAAATGCTCTTTTCAGACACAAAAAGGGCCTTTTGAGTTGCAATCCCAGACTGGTTATGCATATTCACACATGGCTGATGATAGAGATCTTGCACAGTCTGCCCATTCTACATGGTCATGTCACAACAGATTGTTTTCCTAACAAAACTATTTTCATGACAGTAATACATCAAATGTTGATGCGTATTGGGTACACAGAAAAAGTATCAGGATCTTGGTGCGTTTTTTGAGAGAGGATGAGTCTGTCTGCATAGAGGAGGATCTCTGTTTGAGGCCACACCCAACCTGCTGTACACAGCACAGCTGTCTACAATCTCCTCATCAGAGAGCTCGGGCTTTTTAAGGAGCTGCAGGATGATTACTATTTGCGTGATGGTTAAGTTCACTGGTAGTATCAAATCACTTGTACTGGCCTTCTAAAAACTTTGAGTAGTTTTGATAACTTTTTGTTTACTTTGTGCTCCCAGGTTAATGACTTCTCTAGTGACTCTGAACTTAAGCAATTATCCTCCTTTTGTGGTTTCATGTCTTGAACTCTTTTATGCTATAGCCATCTGTTGTAGCTCCACCACCTCAAGCCTTCATCTGCCTGCCTACTCTCCTGCCATACACTCTGGTTTTCTACCAGATCTAAAGCTCACTCTCACTGTTCACCTTGAGCTACCAACCTCAGGATCAATCTACTATCTAAATTCAGGACACACATCTTGGAAACACTGAGCCACCCACTTCTCTATATTGGCACATTTATTCTTGTAAAGACTCTTGCCCTTTTTAATTATCTTTTTCTGTGTCTGATTCTGCACTGCAAAACATGTCCAATTTTGCCACAAAGAATGTTTGTAGGAAAGGCAGATGAACTTCATGGAAGAAAACACAGGTGGGCATTTATCCATACCATTCAAAAACTGTATTGGTGCTGGACCCAGTTTCTGCCCATGGTTAAATAAACTGAAATCACTGATTTAAGCAAAGTAACCATCCAAAGTCAAAACAGGAGGACCCAATACAGTTTGTGCAACAGCTAGGGCATATCAACAGGCAGACAACCAAGGTGACCATAGGTATTGTTTATAAGCATAAAGTTTCTTGAGTAAGAATGCATTCTTTTACTGGTTTTCTTTTTGTGTGTCCTGTCAGTGCAAAACATCTGCAGATATCAACAGCTTGCCTTGCGAAGTATTTCACCCACATGCTTCCTTTTTTTTACCCATGATAATTAGACTTAACTGTGAGTTGTTCTCAGCATTTCAGCTAAATTAAGACAGCTTTAGTTTGAACAGTGTCCTCAAAATAACATTTTCATAGCTATACTTCTCTCATGCAGTGAAACTCTTATCAGTGAAACATGGGGAAAATAATGAGACCTTCAGAATCACTGCAGGTTTTGCTTACAAGAAAAAAGCTGTTCTGGTGTTTATGGCAGAAATATGCATTACAATGCCTATGAGTATCAGAATAAGAAAATAGGACAGAACTCTAGAAGAAATACAAATTTGTCTGAATTCTGCCTTCATTTTTCTAGTTTGAATTCCAGTTTTTGTCATAAGCTGTTATTCACGACTGTGGTAAATTACAGGTAGACTGGCTTCATCACAGTGCTTTTAAATCCCATCATAAGGTGCCAATTTGTTGGTTCGCCAAGCTACTACTTGCCTCTCAGACAACATTTCTCCTGACTTGCTCCTCCATACTGGATAAATCAGCATAAAGATATTTACTTTATAAATTCAAATTAAAGCTAGAGAATTTTCTATTACTACTTTTGTCCTAGGTGAGCATCGTATGACTGCACTGTCAGTATTCAGCATTGTAATGTCATCACTCTGTGCCTTGTACTTTCCTTTTGTCCTTGAGTTTTTTACATAGTCATTGAACAACTACAACATATCATGTTGCTTCTTTAGCAGATAAAACAGGTATTATTGATATCAACTCTCTTTGTGTATTTGCATTGCACAGAGTACAGAGAACTCAAGTCTGGATGGAGAATAAGCTGGAAGGCACTGTTGCTGTAGTGACTCTCACCAAATCAGAGGACAGCTTGAACAATTTTAGCAGAATAGTTTCCAAAATGTCCTTACAGTGCTTACATCATTTCAACCCCAAGCATCTTCTGAATTAGATATTTTTTTCTGTTTCTGAATTTCCACCAAACTGATGCATTTAAATAAACTCAGCATTTGGTGTCATTTAACAGGAAATTGTTGTTGGAAGGATGAGCTTACTTTGTTATGCAACAGTTTTGCTCAAATGCAAGCATTACAAGCACCCTTTACCTGTTTTCTGAAAGTGCTGCTAATGACACAGCAGTGTAGGCAATAAAAATACTCAGAAGAACCTACGAATAGAGCAAAGGCTTCAATAAGGTTGGAGAAGTTTAAGAGCCTTGATCGCATACTCAGGGATGTGTCTGTTATTTCTTACAGCATAAATACAGTCATGCAAACCCACAATACTTTTGTTCCCAGATCACCTGGACTTTGCACAAAAGAACACTTCTGCTTTTAAATGCAAGATGAAACAAGCAGCCTAAATAAATGTGACTTTCCTGTGATAAAGTTAATAGATTTTCTCAATGACATATTTTTCTGCTTTAACTATTTAAAATTGTGCTTTATTTGGTTTACTGACACCATTACATGTTTTGTTTTTTTTTAACTCTTTCCCGTTTGCAGCAGGCAAAGTGCACACATAAAATCTTGCTCTAACATGCTTATGCCATCTGTCAAAAGCTGTACAGAAAAACTGTTTCAGAAATGTGACGAAGTGAGAAAAAGAAAGGGAAGTGACAAAGTTTACTCCCATAATGCAGTAAAATATGTTCAAACTCATTTGGCATTGTTATTTTTGGAGAAACAAGTGTAGATCAACAGCTTAACACTACTTAATTTCATTAAGCACAATACTCCATCTGCTTCGAAAGAGAAGGTCTATTCAGAGGCTAAACTGGTTAAAATGTCAAAATTCGTTATATGGAAGGACAATGACAGTGCCTACAAAAGTATTCATATTTACATGTAGTCTCATTTCAACCACAAACCTCATTTTATTTTATTGGGACTTTATGTCGTGCTCAAAACCAGAATGCATAATTGAGAAGTGGAATGAAAATGATGTGTGATTTTCTAAACGTTTTTCAAATAAAAATCATTCTGTGTCTATTACCTGTTGGAAAGTGAGACTTCACACTTCAGACCAGCTTCCCTATCCCTGCTAAAGAGAAGCATCCTCACAGCATGATACTATCATCAGTATGTTTCACAATGTGGATGGTGTATTCAAGGTGTTGTACAGTGCTTGTCTTCCTCCACACATGCATGCACTCAGACCAAAAACTTCAGTTTTGGTCTCATCTGACCAGGGCGCCTTCTTCCACATGTTTGCTATGTCCCCCTACATGGTTTGTGGCAAATTGTTCACTTAAATTATCACCTTTTTTACTTCTATTGCTGTTCTGTTTTTTTTTTTTGGAGAGCAATCAAGAGTTTTCTGCCTAAACATGGATTTCTTTTCTCTTCCAGAGTCACAATGGGGTTCATAGCTGCTTTTGTCCTTGCTTGGTCTGGCGGTTTAGGTGATAGACCATGTTTTATTAGGCTTGTTGTTGTGACATCTTTGTATTTTCAGATAATAGATTAAATGGTGCTCTGTGAGATGTTTAAAGCTTAGGATGTAGAGCATCCTGCTTTAAACTTATCCACAATTTTATCCCTGACCTGTATGCTGCGTTCATTGGTCTTCATGATGCTGTTTGTTGATTAATGTTCTCTAACTAACCTCTGGGGCCTTCAGAGAACAGGTGGCTTTGTCTTAAGGTTAAATTACACATGGATGGATTCTTTTTATGATCAGACGACGTTTGAAGATTGTACTCAAGGTTGCGCTGGATTGTATTTTGAAGTTTCAGAGTAAAGGGTGCTGAATACAAATGCATCCAAATATATATATATATATATATATATATATATATATATATATATATATATATATATATTTTTATGTTTATTTGCTAAACAATTGAAATCAATGTATCATTTCAATTTCACTAAGTTGCACTACTTTACGCAATGTCGAAACCATTTTCATTGTGGATCTCATTTAAGTTCAGGTTAAACCTAAATCCAGATATGCAGACAAGATATACGTCGTGAATAACGTGCCTCACATCTTGACTGATATGCTCACCCACAGCCTTGCATCGCGCAACCTGACCTAACCTGATATAATCCACAGAGTCAGTTCTGCTTTGGTTAACAAGGTTCATCCGCTTGCGCGACAGCAGCTCCGCAGCAGCGCGCCACCCAGACTGAAGTTACAGCGAGACAGAGCGGCTCGCAGGGAGGACTCTGTGGCTAAAAAGCTTTATCACTCGGAGAAACTGACGATACTGAAGCTTACACGCCTCACAAGCAGCGAGTATTTTATTTATTTTGCACCAGGCACAGGGGGTTCAGGAGCGCTGCTTTTACGCACATCAAAAAAGAGAGCGGAGTGTGGGCGCATCTGCCTGTCACCAACATGTCCGCGGCCACAGCCTCAGTAGCAGATGTGAGGTTAGAGAATAAAGAAGACAGCCGTACCCGGAATAACCCAGGTAAGATAGATTGAAGAGTGTCTCTATGTTTGTAGAATGAAATGTTTTGGATTTATTGGAGACTATGGGAGTGGGTTTAACACTTTGGTGTTAGTTTCCTTCTCGTTATGCTTCTTGATCGCAAGCGTCACCCTAAAATGCCAGTTTTCTAAATTGAATGTACTGTGCATGTGTGTCAGGGAGAGATAAGGAGTTTAAGAGTGGACCTGCTTGTGGTTCCCCTGAAAACCATCTAGTGTAGCTGCATTAGAAAAGAAAGAAAGAGGAAGAGGGGTATGAAAATGATGCACAGCTGGGCATCCTTTACAAAACATCAGTCACAGATGTTATATAAAACCAATACACTCTCTAATTTGATCTAAAATGTGTCCATGTGTTGCATAAATGTGGATGTGATTAGGTAATACTGATAGTCAACATGGGAGTAGCCCTGTTTTGTTTTATCCCAGATGTCCCATTTTAAGTTCTGATCTGTGGGAGAAAATATGTTCTCAGTTTGTTTCAGTCTCCTTTTTTCGGTTAAAAGCATTTTCGGACAATCGATTTGGTTTCTTATGTGATCAGGTGCACCACATGATGAGCATTGCCAAAGTTTTCATGCCTCTTGAACTTTTCAGACAAACAGTAGCGTTTTATTGGGAATTCATGTGATGGAGCAACATAAAAACATAAAAAAGTAGTACATAATTGTGCATTAGGAGGAGAAAGCTACATCTTTTTGGGGTTTTTTTTTTTTTTTACATTGTTTTTATAAATACAAATTTAAAAAATTGTTACTTGCATTTATATTTAGCATCCTTTACACTGATATCGCTAAAAGAAATCCAGGGCACCCAAATACCTCCAGAAGTCATCTAATAACTGAATAGCGTCCACCTGTCTAATGTCATCTCAGTATAAAACCAGCTGTTCTTTGAAGGGCTCAGAATTTTGTTAGAGAACGATAGTGAACGAAACATCATAAAGACAAGGGAAGACAGCAGGAATAAAATGGTGGAGAAGTTTAAAGTAGGGTTTGATTATAAAACAACATCTCACAGCATAAATCAGTATGACCCAAACAGAGAAGCTGCAGATCTCCACAGCTCAGACAGGACAAATTTTCATTGTGCACTTAAGAGAGCTGACCTTATGGGAGAGTGTCGAGAAGAAAGCCACTGTTGAAAGAAAGGCATCAGAAGTCCCTTTTGGTACAATCCATGTAAGGGACATGATACAGATGTGCAAGAAGGTGCCGTGGACAGATAAGGCCAAATTAAACTTTCTGGCCTACATGTTAAATGCAATCTGTGGAAGAAACTAACACCCCACATCACCTTATCACAAAACGCCCAGAACATGCCATCCCTTACTTCAGCAGGGACAGGGAAACTGGTTGATGGGAAGATGGATGGTGCTAAATACAGGATAATTTTAGAATTAAACCTGTTAAGAGAAAGAGTTTAGACATGGGCAGAGGTTCACCTTTCAGTATGAGCATGACCCTAAACACCCAGAGCTACAATAAAATGGTTTGAATCATTGCGTATTTATGTGTTACAATGCACCTTTCAAAGTCCAGGCAAGGGTTAAAATCCGATTTTATGATATACTATCCATCCAATCCGACAGAATAGAAAAATCGGCAAACGTTTTCTTTTGATGTACAAAGTTTTGGTTCACGAGTGCTGAATAAAAATACACACCCCACTTTTCAGTAAAATGAAACCTTGAACCCTATGAATAATTTCCTTCCACTTCCACACTGTGTACTATTTATGTTGGACTATCACAGAAGTTTCCAATGAAATACATCAAAGTTTGTGGCTTTAATGAGGGAAAAAATGTGAAAAAAGTTTGAGGGCTTTGAATAACCTCCATCACTTCTGTTTCAATGTTACCTGAAAGTGTATAATTTCTCACAGTAAACAAGATGACATAGACTTCTGATGAAATCCTGCAGTGATATTACTGTTTACTGCTCACAAGCTTGTTTCATGATGAAGTCATACAGTAGGTGCCTTATCATAGCATATGCCTTAGCAGTCTGCTGAGTACCATGATGTTCTGTATGACAGCCAGTTGTTTAGGTTCCAGATGGCCTGTGAGCTTCCACCAACCTCAGGGGCCCTGTGTTCAATGATTTATCACACTTCCTGCTTTGATACAGTTGCAGTCGATGCAGCATGCACGAGGCTGCTGGAAGGGGGGCTGTGTTTTATCACGTACTGCTGTGCAGGACTACAGGGTTTCAGTGCTAATAGCTGTGAAATGACCGTCACGTTCTCCTCTCCAGTGCTTCCTTATCAGTTTTTGACCATCTGTTTCACCCTGAGTCACTGTTGTGCAGAAAATGAATCATGATTCATCCCAGCATTCTACAGCTATCTAACTTTTTACATTCCACTCACATTTCACTTTAGCAGCTTGTAACACACCTATCCCAGAAGCTGTATCTGTTATACAGAGTTTAGTTCCTTACCAGCTCTCTGCTTCAGGTCGTCCACAGGCTCAGTGCACGCCAAGGCCCATGCCCGCTGTGGGCACCCAAAGGATCATCCAGGGTAATGGGACCAATGTGGGCACAGTCATTTCCCTGCAGTGCCCAGCTAAACACAAGCTGGTGGGCAAAGATCTGATGTGTGTCATGGGCACCAACAGCACCCTATGGGTGGGGGAGACCTTCTGTCAGCGTGAGTAAAAACAGAGAAGTTAAAACCAAGGTCTAATATGGCAGCTGATGCAGTAAGAGAAAATGGTAATAGTTACCTGAAAATACAACTTACAACATTAAAAATGTAACTAAGGCTACAAGTGATGTCATGTAATTATACAAAAGATTTTTTTTTTACAGAAAACATTAAATTAACTTTAATTAGAATTACAACACCTGTAAAAGTGGGAAAGTTGTTGTTTCTCGACTAGGCTCAGCATTATCTATGTTTTAGGCTGAATTATCAGAGGAGAAGAGGACTTTTCACATCGCACTGAAAATAAAATTTGAAAACCTGCTTTTAGTTTGTTTTCCCGCTTGATAAACTGGTATAAACACAATCTGAAAATGCTTTTAAACCTGCCAGTCTCTGTGGACTGCAGCAGTCAAAGACTAATGATGTGTTTTGTTTGCATATGTAACAGACACAATCTGCACACCTAAGACAGGGTAGTGTTACATGTCTGAATATTCTCATTCTAAAACTGATCATTTGATTTTCTAAGTGCACAAAACAAACAAAAAACATAAATTGATCCAATCTTTTGTCACACTCCAGCTCTGTCCCCCTATGAGGACTATGGTTTCCGTTTGGCTGTCCTGGTATCCATTATAAGCTCGGGAATAATTCTGCTCATGTCTGTGGCCTTCATCACTTGCTGTTTGCTTGACTGCGTTGAAGAGGATAAAGACAAAAAGCGAAGAAGGTGGGATGATTTATGGACATTTTCATTTAGTCTTATTGTAATAAATGTGTGTGAATAGTCAACAAAATGCATTTTGGATAAGGTGAAGGTGTTTAAATGGTGCAACCACATATATTAAATTGGATACAGTTACTTCTCCACATTTTGTCACATCACAACAGATGTTAGTGTAAATTGTTGGGATTTTAGATGATAGAGCAACACAGCGAACACTTAATTGTGATGAGGAAGGAAAATAATACATGGTTTACTATTTTTTTAATCTGAAGAGTGCTACATGCATTCAGCACCCTTTACTCTGATTACCCCTAAATAAAATCCGGTGTAGTTTAGTGCCATCAGAAGTCTTCTAATTAGGAAATATCCTTTTAATCTTTGCCATAAGTCATGCAGAGGACACAGCAGACATGTGAAAGAGGGTGTGTAGCATCCACCAATGTAATAATGGCCAATAATATAATAGTTGCCCTTAGCATCATAATTTTGGGCATTTTAACTGTAATAAAGGTCCTAATGTAACAACGTTATTGGCATAGCATCAAGAACTAATTGGAAATCTAATAACTGCAGCCATAATAACATAATGCATAAACAGGAGAGAATTTCTAGGAAATAAAATATTCTTTTATAGTTCTGTGCAGTTTATCCATCAAAATTGGCTATGGTGGATGCTACAGTCATTCATTCATCCAAGGATACGTACTGTACAACAGTCTCTCTCCTTAGTTATGGTTGTAAGACCCAATATGATAATTATTTGTGGCACTTTCTTTTCACACACTTATTATAATGTCAGAGGATTATTTTATATCACTTCCAAAATAACAATTTAACACCCCCAACCCCACCCCATAACGTTACTTTTTCCACTACTGGCAAAATAATATTTCATTACTCATCCAAAAATTTTGACTTTTGTACATTAAAATTGGTCATAAGGATTAGGTTATTGGTTGTTATTATTGGTTGCCAGATGCCCTGGTTGATAGGACCAAACTAACTACAGGAAAATTCTATTTATGGCAGAAAATTAATCCTACAAAGCACCCTGTACACACCATCCCCACTGTGAAGCATGGTGGTAGCTGTATCTTGCTTTGGCGATGGGTTTTTTTTTTTGTTTTTTTTTTTTTTTTTTTGCATTAGGGAAAGAAAAGCTGATTAGAGTTGTGGAGGTGGCTGGACCAAAATGGAGGATAATCATGGAAGAAAAGCAATTAGCAGCTGCAAGACTTGAGACTGGGGAAGAGATTCACCTTTCAGCAGGACAATGACACTCAACAAATAACCAGCACTACAGTGGAAGGGTTTAGATCAAGACATATTCATGTTAGAATGTCCCAGTCAAAGTCCAGATATAAGTTCAATTGCAACGTTCCCTCCATCTAATGTGACTGGCAGAGTCTTATTTAAAAGATTATTTACTTTATACACGAGCTAAAGTTCTGACGTTTATGTTTCAATTCATGTTTTATGCCAGAGAGTCTGATGGTCTTCCCTGGGAGGGTCAGGACCAGCGCCAAGAGGACGTCAGGTCCCATTACAGTCATAAAGGCTGGAACAACAACAATAACAATGCAGAGGAGAAAGTGCTGCCTTGGTGGGAACCTGCAAACTCAGCCCTGTGTGATAGCATTCCACCCTGCAGGTAAAGGCACATTTCTAACTAAAATAAATTAAAATCAACCCTAATTTGCTGGACAGCATCAAAGAAACATGAGCATTTCCTCCTTCACAGATGTCAGCAGCAGTACACCCACGGTCCCCCTCCGCCTCCTTTTGCAGTTCTTCCTGGACAGGGCTATGACCAGCCTCTCTTACCCGAAAACCTGCCGACTCAGCCACCTGAGTACCGAGGACCTCCTCTCTCCTCCTGTCAAGCTGCTAGCTCTGGCCTTGTCCACTTCTCAGCGGCAGGGTCGGGACTGGTGTGGCAGTATGGGGGACAACACTGTGATATATCTGAAGTCAACCCAGCAATGACAAGGAATATAAACACTAACAAGAATATAAACCCCAAAGAAGTTTCCATCAGGATCATATCAGTGTGAAGATACATTGCTGACAGAGTAAATATGAGATCTGGTGTGATGTCCACTCATGTTTAACACTGTCAGCTCAAATTCTGAGTGAAATGACTTCAACACGTTTTGTAAACAAGAAAAAGCTGTGGAGCTATGGTTGTTTACAGACAATGGTCTGACAGGCAGCAAATCAAACTGCGATAGCACACTACCCCCTGGTGGAATCTAGGAGTCAGTGCGCTTTTAGTACATCTGCCATGCTGTGAATAAAACTTCTGACCCTGAATGATGAAAAAAGCTTTGTGTTTGAAAAAAAAAAAAAACCTCTTACCCTAATGTATAAGGTTAAAGGTATTTACTGGAAAATAAGTGTCAACAAACTGGAATCAGTTTTGGAAGTGTTATGATTTTTAATGGCTCCAGCCAACATGTAAATAACAATTCAAATAAATTAAATACTTTTAAGAAGGAGTGGTGCACTTAAGTATGAGGGGTGTTGATGGTATATTAGATTAAATATCTCAGTGCCTGAGTGTTTGCAGCTGAAAGCTGCAGCCTCCCCACTGCTTGTCCGGCTGTAATCTACTGTGATCCTGCAGTGGAGGTCAGTCAGGTCGCAGTGTGGAACAGAGCAGCAGAGACCGTCTCTCTGAGGACTTTAAAGTGAATCCCACATGCCATTTGTCTGGTATGGCACAACTGACAATCAAAGGTAAGACACTTGGACATGTGGATACTTTATGTTAGGCAAACTTATCCACAGTGAGGATGGTCGGACTCGCTGATCACCCGCTGAGCTGTGTTACAGCAATGTAAACATAAAAGGAGAACATGTTGACAAGAATATCTGTACATAAACGTCTTAAAATGGCTCTGCATTTTTATGGATTCCTGTAAAATAGGATTTGACATGTTTGTCTCAGATAGATAGATAGATAGATAGATAGATAGATAGATAGATAGATAGATAGATAGATTGAAAGTGTCAACTGTGAAACTGAAACAGAGTGGTTCAGCTATATTTGTTGCATCTGTTTTCAGTTCGCTAAATGTGGTAATAAACCTCTTAGTAATTTATTTCCAGAGCAGCTAACACCAGGGCCAGATTAACTATTTAAATCGAGACATAAAATCTGCACCATTCAGTTAGTTGCACGCTATCACTGAGCAGGACCCTAGTCTGTTCAGTTTAGGACAGTGGTCCTCAAGCATTTCATACCATGGACCACTAATATGACAGACAATCGAATGCATATGCAAACAACTAAACAAGTCAGATCTGGGGATGGAAACCGTTTTTTTACTTCTTCTGCCATGTGTTGAAAGTGTTTACTTAGTGAAACCCCTGCAAATGAAAGTAAACGCATGTTGCAGCTTGTCCTAAAAATAGCTAAACCTTAAAATATAATATTTGATGTGAGGAAGTAGTTGAGAATCAGTTATTGTAGAATTAACCTTGAAGAGCACAGTGCTTTGTTTCTGAATTAAAGCCTGGATCTTAGTTTTGTAAACCTGAGTTTACAAAGCTTTGATTCATTTTCTTCTGTCAGAATTCAGCGGCGGTGTTGTTTAATAGGTTTGAAACACACATAGGCATTACCAGACCTATTTTAACTGGGGCACAAGCCCTGGGATATGTTTCTGTGCCCCAGTATTAAACAACCAAAATTAATAAAGATTCACTTTTAAAGATTACAAGAAAGTCAAAAGATACAGAGGAATAAGAAAAAACAAAAGAATTACACATAGCACTGTTTGTTCAGATGAGATTACATTGTTATGCCAGTTACGTTTAAAAGAATCACCATTAAAGTATATAACATATAGGAAGTGCCGCATGTTTGAAATTGGAAGCCGCAAGTTAACCGAAAGATCATGTTGTACGACTTGAAGTCAATGATTTTTTTTTTTTTTATTATTTGTAGGGGTTGATCACTTATATTTTTATCTTTTGTTTAGTTTTTTTTATTGTGTTTGGAGCACATTGATGAACAGCCCAGACTTTTAGAATAAATGTTTGTATTTAAAGTATTGTTACAATCTATTTAAATCAATGAAAAATAAATAAGTGAGCCCTACCTATGGCATTATGTCCAGCAGATCATGCCGCTGGCTGAATGCAGAACCAAGGCATTACTTCATTTAGCTTTCTCAATTAAAAAAAAAAAAGAATTAAAAAAATACATTTTACATGCTTTATATCAAAATGTGCCCTGAGTACCACAGGGAGTCCATACAGAGCCGAAGTAGTGGTAAACATCCAGCAATTTGAGAACTGGGGTCGGGGGGATCTTTTTCCATGTTGACTGAATTATATTTACTGATGTCTTCTCAATTTGTGTTGACCAGACACGGAAGGCTATGAAGAGCAGCTCCAAAGTGATGCTCACTTTCTGTGCTCTCATCAGAGGATGGACACCGAACTGGTTGACAGTCTGGTGCTGCAGCTCAACAGGATCTACCCCCAGATACTCAGTGACAAGGAAGCCTGCAAGGTCACTATATATATTGTTGAGAACAAGTAAACATGCAAAGGTCTTTGCACTTGAATCCCAAAATACAACAGTTTAGGTTTTGCATGATTCACCTGGTTTGAACCAAATACATTTGTAAAAACACTGATGGTGTTAATGTGTTGTGGTGGGCAACAAGTGATTCAAATCTTACAGATGACAAATTTATCAGACCACCAGACTTTATTTGAAATATCCAGATATTTCAAAGTGTCTTTGGTGTCGTGCATTTTCAAGGTTCCCAGAGCCTTTTGAAGTGAACAGGCCCACATCATCCCAGGTACTCCACCATACTCAACAGTAGGCATTAGGTACTTTTCCACATATTCATCCTTTATTTCACAACAAACTTACTGGGTGTGTTTGTTGCTGGAAAGGTCAATCTTTGTCAGTTTAGAAAACTTTGTGATGGAAGAACAAAAAAGGCTTTTCCCTGGTATGCTAAGCAAACAACTAGTCATGTAGATAGTTTCTGATGTTAGTTTTAGAAATTTGGTGACAACAAGATACCACTCTTTCCTAAAGTTCTCTGATAGTGAGGTCTAAAGATGTTTTACCTCCCTCACCATTTTCTTGACCGTGCATTTTACCAAGATAAATATGAGACCTCTTCCAGTTCCAGCTGAATGACAAGTGGCAAAAATAATGAGTAAAGCAGACATTGAAAAAATGTTTCAGTTGTAATATTTATACAGGAGTGTGCACAGAGCAAGGTCAATAAAGACATGTAGAAGTTAATTTGTTTTGAAAGAATCGACTGACCTGCACAGATTCCTGACCTCAACCTGAGAGAACACTTTTACGTCAAATCAGAGTGGAAACTTTGAAGCAGACCTTCTCTTCCAACATCAGTGTCTGACCTCACAAATATGCTTTTGGAACAATGGTTGAATATTCACATAAACTCATCCCTAAACCATGTGGAAAGGCTTCCTAGAAGAGTTGAAGCTGTTAAAGCTGCAAAGACATCATATTAAGCCCAATGATTTAAGGGTGGGATGTCACTAAAAGGCATATGTGTGAAAGCAGACCAGTAAATACTTTTAACTATCTAGTTTATTTCACATAATGAGGTGAGGTGAGCTTTCATGCTGGATATGGGGTTGTAAATAAAGATAAAGAAGACAAATAGTTTTAAAGATGTTCAAGTTCACAAAAGGACAGCAAACAGGACTATAATATGCAGCGATAAGTCAAACATTTCATAGTTTGTAGTAATCCTCAGTGCTCTGTGTAGAGTGTATCAAGCGCCATGCGAGACCATGAAGAGGCATTCAGAAATCACATTTCTATATTCCAATGACATAAAAGTAGCAAACAGAAAGTTATTTTGCCTCCAAAGAAACACATCACTCACATCAGTGCAAAAGTTCTGCTAACTCAAAGAGGTCCACAGACATTTCCTCTGACTGCACATCTGCATCTCTGCAGTTCAGAAGCCTGACAGTTCCCACTACAGTGCGGCTTCATGAGCTGCTGAAGTACCTGCAGGGGAAAGGTGACGACGCATGCTATGAGTTCTACAGAGCACTTCAGATCCACGCAGAGGACGTTTACTTCAGCCTGCCCACTAGAATCAAACAAAGAGGTAAAGCGTTGAGCTTGAGTTAGATTCCTTCTCAAAGTTATGGTTTTATCAATTTAAACACTTAATTTCTAAGATGTTAACTGGAGCAGAAATGATGTAGCAGATTGTGGCAGTGACATCAGTTTCCTGAAAAAGCCAAATATCCTTTGTGTCATAGTAATGTGTTCAGACATGTGGGTTTTAAAAACTGTTTGACAGTTTAAAAAAAAGAAATGCTTCTATGCTGTAGTAAGGTCCATGGCTATATTTCTGTAGACTGATTCTGTTTAAAATACAGTGCACACCAGAGTCAGAGTGCTGTCTTGTCCTCAGCTTGAAGTGTCTTGCTGAAGTATGGCTGATGCTGTTAACCTCTCTGACTCTCTGTTTCAGAGATGATAGACTCAAGAAGTACAATCAATGTGGCCGTCATCCCAGAGCGATATGTGCTTAATGACAGAGGTAAATCCAGTTATAAGCTATATGCTAATTATATTAATCCAATAGGTGTTTTATACAGAACCATCCAACAGAAGTGTGAACATTTTCATTTTTTGTTACATTACAACCACAAACTACAATGTATTGTATTTGTAATGTATTGTATTTGTATTTAGGTGAAAGACCAACACAAAGTTGTACATCGTTGTGTACTCGAAGGAAAATGATATGCAGTTTTACAAAATGTTCAAACATGATCATCTTCAAAGCATGTTATGCATTTGTATTCAGCCTCTTTTGCTTTGGTGCCCCTAAATAAAATCCATTGCAGCCAACACAGCTGTTCTTGTCAAGGAATTAGTTGTTTGTTAGACAACATCAGTGAAGAAACAGCATCATGAAGACCAAGGGACATGGCAGAAAGGTCAGGGATAAAACTGTGGAAATATTTAACTTCTGTTAGGTCCCAAGCTTTAAACATTTCATGGAAAACTGTTCGATCACCTGTCAGTCTACTAAGATATGGTTGTCACCCTGAGCATGCTATCTCCACAGTGAAACATGATAGTAGCAGCATTGTCCTGTGGGGATAATGTTCCTTAGGAGGGACCTGACAGCTGTTCAGAGGTCATGGGAAGATGGATGGCATTAAATACAGGGCAAACCTGAAAGAAACTATGTTAGAGACTACAAAGAAAAATAAGACTGAAGCAGAGGTTCACCTTTCAACTGGACAATTCATAGCCACAGTGAAATGGTTTAACTCAAAGGAGCATGGGATAAACAACGTCCAGTCAAGCCCAAACCTAAATCCAACTGAGAATCTGTAAGAACACCTGAAAATCTATCCTTACAGGCACCATCCAGACCCTATTCAATCTCACTGAGCTATTTTGCTAAGAAAAACTGCAAAACTTTTTTTTTTTTTTTTTTTTTTTTTTTTAAAGTCAAAATTAATGTATGCTATTTCTTCCACTTTGTAAATTTGCACTACTTTGACTTGGCCTATCACACAAAATCTGCAATACACCAAAGTTGGTCACTGTAACTTTGTAAAATGTGAAAAAGTTCTGGGGTGTATATACTTTTGCAAAACTTTGTATGTTGATGATTAATAATAGATACACCAATACTGAGTTAATTATACTATTTACTGAGATTAACTCAATCCAGAAGTACTGGAGCTGCAACAATAGGCAGGCACAGCACACACCCCTGGTGCACTTTAAAGAAAGACATTACTGTTAATTAGCCAAGAAAAGACTTTAATTCTGTCTTTGGACTCATGCTGTGGGAATAAAATTCAGCTGCATGCCTGGTGGGGTGTTTTATTAAAGTAATAACTTTACAGTTTGTGTTAGTGTGGATTCTGCTTCCCTTCATTGATGCATACTTAAGCTTTATAAGCTCTGCTGAACCTCTTAACCCCTAGAAGCATTTGAATGTGGGGGCCACTGCATTTTACTACTCCACCATTCATCATCCCATTACATCCAGGGCTCTGGTTTTGTGGGTCAGTTAAGTTCATACTCAAAAGGGGCTTCCTCTGCTCTGCATTGAGTCTCAATCACCATAAACAGTTAAAATATAGCTCTTATAACAATAATGGTGCTCTCCACTGCAGCTTTAATATCACAACTTTTGATTTTTCCTTATCATTACAATGTTTGTTGTCAAAAATGAGTAATTTAGTTATTTTATTTCTTTTTGAAGGACCGATTTTCTTCCTGAGTTGTTTCAGCTTTGCGGTTGGCATTGCAATTCTCTATTATTACGGAGGTGAGTCATGCAAAATGAAAACTTATTTTCACTCGCTCTTTGTACATATCTGTAACACTTTTTCACCCCTTTCTACAGAGGGTCAGAGACTCAGATGCACAGAAGCATTCCTTCATTGCTCTGCAGTGAGACTTAGCAAAGATGCCAAGGACGTTTTTATTTCCTGTGTGGAGGTCGGAAAGCAGAAATAATGAGGCTGAAATGTTTCAGAAGAACAAGCTGTGCAACTTGGCTTTGGTGTGCCAAATCAGTTTTACATCTCCCTCTGTGGAACGCTCTTGCATCATTTCTGCTGGGGTTGTAAAAAAAAAAAAAAAAAGTAAACCAACACAAATTTTTCCAGATACACCACATTTTGAATGGAATTGCTTTCATTAGTGAGGTGACTATGCAGTTTTTGATATTAAAAGCATGTTGACTAACACTGAGAAGATTGACTCGAGCCAACATTTGGCTGTTGTAATGCTTTAATTTTGGCTGAAAACTAAAGGCCAACCTTTGATTAATGGATTCTTTTTTATCTCTCTCCCTCTCTCTCTCTCTCTCTCTCTCTCTCTCTCTCTCTCTCTCTCTCTCTCTCTCTCTCTCTCTCTCTCTCTCTCTCTTTCTCTCGGTCTTGTCTTATTCTATATCTTTGTTCTGCCCGTTGCCTATGTCCACTGTTATATTGCTGCTACTGTCTTATCTTAATGTAGGAAATCTAGCAACTTATTAGAGATGCACCAATCAATCAGCTAATATTCCCTTTAACTGGATCGGTGAGCAGCAAGTTAAATGCCTAAAAAAAAGAGATGTTTTTCCTGTTCATTAAAATCATCAAATCTAAGAACTCACACAGTTTCCTGGATCGCATCAACCAACAGCATGTACCTTGATACACTTTTTTTATTTTAATAAAAATCTGAGAAATGTTAGAGACATATACTTCAATCCATAATCTTGTTATCCCTTTACTGTTGGCTTCAAAACTACTACCTCTAACTACTTTTCATTCTCTCTGTATATATTGTTGTCCTACAAACAGAATCAGATCAGATTCGGCAGGTCAGTTCTCAAAGAAAATCAGAAGATGGTATTGGCCAGAAAAAGCATGATCAGTGCATCTCTAGATCTTACAAAAGACTATTAGATTCCTATTTGTGTGCTGCTATTAAATGCCATGTTTTAGGTTAAACATAGCTCGACCAACATGTAGCTGTAACTCTTGAAAACTGTTTCCAGTCCTTCTCATTCAACAGTCCCAAACTCCAGTGCTCAGAGGATGATGCTCTGCAACATTTAGATGTTTCCTTTCAGATGTTACCTCTTCAGCTTAAACATAAAAGGTAATCTAAAAAGTGGAAGACACCCATCAGCCTCAATGGTTTGGAGTTTGACAGCCTTGCTGTAATTTGTTTCATTTAGATTCAAACTACCAAAGTGTGTTGGCTGTTGGTGTGAACATGCTTTACCTGAGTTGCATAAATTTCTGTAGCAGATTTCTGTTAACATGTCCTAGAACACATTTTCTTGAATGTACAATACCTTGTCTATTAATAGTGGTGCCTTCTAATGATTTTGGAACATGGTTAAAAATGAAGAAATAAAGTGAACAGAAGCCGTAAATGGGGTTTCATTTATTTTTTAGCAATAACAAATAACTAACTGATAAATGTGGTTCTGTACTGGTAGCTTTATTACATACATTTTTCTTCAAGCCTAAGGTGGTGTAATAACATGTGGTACTTTTGGACGCTACTATTATTTCTGTTTACACTAGAGGGCGCTCCTTTTTCATTCACATTATTTTGTGAGTCATAACGTTCTAGTCTCCCATACTGATGACAGTAAAAAGCAGCAGACAGCCATATAAATTAATAATGACAAAGTGGATGAGTAAACGTAAGTTAATGTAAGGTAGCATTAACTACATTTACTTCCAAGCACATGAGACACCTGTCTGCAGGACACATGCATTTAAAGCTGGCTTGAAACACTTTTTTCTTGTAATAAATTCTGGATAAATATGGCTACATCAGGGTCGTGGAGGAGGACTCAGGCACCTAATCTTAAAATAGCATAAATATATAAAGATACCCACACTATTATTTGGAAAAATGTCCCTTAAGTTACAACTCAACTTATGGGATTCAAAAAATCCATGGCTTACTTCTAGCTGGAAATCTGAGCACTATTCTTGCCAGAATTGGTGGAGACTTCTGGCATGGGCCTGTCTTTTAAGTGTACGTAATACATTTTTTCTTTTTCTTTCTCTCTTTTTTTTTTGTACAAAATTTGGGCTTTGAGGAGGCCATTCTAATTTTAGCTCTCCTTTTTTCCTTCCAAAATCAGTTTTGAAATGTTCTTTTAGGTTCATTGTTGTTCACTGACGGAACACCTAACCTTGTCCATACCAGTTTTCAAGCTTGGTCCCCAAGCTTTCAGAAGGGTTGATGTTGGGTCTTTGTGGAAGTCTCCTTTCTACCTTCAACTGGTTTAGTTTTTAGGACCATTTTCTAATGGAAACACCCAACTGTAACCAAGTTTCAACAACCTGGCCCAAGCTGTCAAACTTAGAAGAAAGGAAATTGGTTAGACTGTTCAAGAACAATCCAGAAACCATCAAGACTTAAATCTCTCAAGAACTGGAAGATGCTAGAACACCACTGTTACTGTCCAACATAAAGCACTGGGAACTGAGCTGACCAAGCAACGAGCCACTGCTCCAAGCTCAACACTTTCAAGTTAAGTTGAAAATTGCAGCTGATGTCTTGGACAAGCCAAATGCCTAATCAAACTGTTTTATTGTAAAATGAGACCAAGACTGAGAAGTTGGTTTGACCTTACTGAAAGAAGTAAGTTTGGACGACTCAAGGCATGGTTTTCAAAGCTCAGAACACTGTGCCACCTGTCAAATACGGCAGCTTCTCCTTAAATTAACAGATAGCTGGTTGAAACTTGGATTAGTTTGATGTTCAAAGAAAAAAATAACACCAAGAATAGATGAAAAAAAAACCTGGTTTTGGAACCTTTTAACAACCAGTTCTGCTGGGGTCTGAGTCGTGTTGACTCTGATTCACCAGCTGCTGCCGGCCCAGAAAACCACACACACAGTCCATCTTTGATCATAGCAGATGGATGCTGGCTAAAGCCAAACATTTGTTATAACTGAATGTTTGCCCAAACAACGGCAGGACAAAAACATACTAGTAGCGGTGGGTCCGAACTTTGATGCAGATCAGATACGCCCTGTACAAATGCATTTGTTCAGCAGGTCCATTAAACTTCTTGAGAAGTAAGTGCAATCAAAACTGAAATGTGTTCAGGTTTTGAGTTTGAAAGCATTCATCAGGTCTGCTTGGGTCACTGCAGGACAGCCCAGGAAACAGACAGAGCACAGTCACATGTGGCTAACTGTTGTTCTGTCCACTTTTCTGTTTGTCCACAAGCAACAAATATGTTGTTGATGAACCAGACCACCTTTGCCACCATGGCTGTTTCTCTTTGGTTTGCTGTTCTCTCCCTGTGTCTGCAGCAGAGCAGGACAATGATTTTCTGGTAAACAACCAGTTGCTGGATTTTGTTTTACTTTGTTGGTGGAAACTTCCACAGTAGTCTGGAGGGATCAGTATGTATTTAGGTCAGGTAAACTGTGGAAGTTAAATATGCTGACTATATGGATGCAGTTTTCAAACTGTACAATAAGTGTCAAAATGAACATAGAGGTTTAATATGGTGATAATAATGTGATCAAACAAACAAATATATGGGTTCTTGGTCAGTTGCTGTGGTTTGGTCGACGGACTCCCAAGGCAGTGATGAAGATGTTGACAACCACAATGATAAAAACCAGGCCCGTGGCCAGGTTCTCCATTAAGTTCAGCCTCCAGTGTTTTTGCTCATCCTTTAGGTTCCATCATACTATAGACAAAGTCAGGACATTTCACTACACACAAACACTCACCAGCTACTTATTCAGGGACCAAAGCCAACTCATTAGGAAAATTTACTGTAAGTCATAAATACATTTATACTTCAGTTTTAGCTTTCTATGGACTTTGTGTCTTTAAATGACAAACAAGATGATTAAAGTTTTATTTACAGCTGAGAAAAACAACACTTTGTCTTTGAGCCAAAATCCAAATAAAAGGTCTAACTTGACTTTTACATAATTTTGCTGTTGCTTCATGTTTCAGCTTTTGCTGGTTAGTGTAAATATCTCATCTGCAGGGCCTTGCAAAGGCCTTGCAACACATGCTTGTTGTTATCTCAACAAGCATGTGTTGGTAACTTTGCATGCCATACTCTTTGCTTTAAACTTTTCCAGAACTTACTTTATACACAGAGAGGGATTTCATGAATCAATAAGATGACTTCTGAAGGCATTTGGTTGCACTGGATTTTATTTGTGGTTATCAGTAAAGGAGCTGAATACAACTGCACATTACACTTTTCAGATTTGTATTGCTGAAAATTTAAAAACTATCCAGTATTTCCTTTTCACTTTCCAACTGTGCACTACTTTGTGTTAGCCTATGACATTTAATCCCAACTAGATTTATAAAAGGTTGTAGTTGTAGTATGGTAAAACAATAAGGATTTAGGAGTATCAATACTTTTTAAATGTACCAGATATGTTCTATAAAATCACACATCATAAGTCAAAAAAGAACACCCTCTTTCAACTGTCAGGTTTTATACAAAAACAATATGAAAGCTATCTGGTCTGCAATTGGGCTCTAAAGATAGGTGGACAACAAAACATGACATGGTACATTATGCACTTAGCTCTATGATTTAAAAACTAGGCCAAAGTGCAGAAGGAATGATTGAAAAGCTAAATACAGCCCATGATTCAACAGGTTGCAGGACCACTTTTACCAGTAATAACTTGAATTTTCTTCTGCAGGATCTTATTTGTGTCTTACATCGACATGGAGGAATTCTGTCCCCCTCTTTTCTTTAGAATGGTACTTTAGTTCAGTTGAGGTTTGCAGAAAAGGATTTCTGCATAGTTTAAGTGATTTTGGAATGGACTTTGACTAGGCTATTGAGACACCACGATTCTAGTGTTTTACAGACATTCTGCTAATATTTTTGCTGTTTGGAATCATTGCCCCATGGAATAGTATAGTTTGATTCAACTTCATCAGTCTGACTGATGGCCTCACATTTGATTCTAGTAGTTTTTAGCACTAAGAAGAGTTGAGGATTGAAAAAGCCATTACTATGCTTGGAAGTGGGTTGTGCTTATAGAGCCTTGCAACAGCATTCAAACTCCTTTAACTTTCTCTATATTTTGTCATCTCACAACAACTTCATTCAATCATATTAATAGTTTATCCAGTACAAAAATGGTGCATGATGCAAGTCCTTTAGAACTTGCGTCATGCTGCATTTTTACACACCAAATTTGAGCATCAAGGAATGGAATTTTTTGCCCATTTTTCTTTGCAACATGGCTCAAACTTAGTCAGACTGGATAGTTTCTCAATTGGATATAGATTTGGACTTTGATTTGGTCATTCTAACACACAAGTGCTGTTTTGATCTAAGTATTTCTGTTGTAGTTCTGGCTGCTTGTGTAGGGTCATTGCCCAGGTTGCCTTTCCCTCAAAGGACAAATGTCCTTTGTCCTTGCTCTACATTTACTCAAGGAACATCAACCCTGAGCAGCTTCGTTGTCCCTGCTTAGGTAAAGCATTCCCACAGCATGATGCTGCCACCCACCATGTTTCACTGTAGCGACAATGTGTTCAGCATTGAACACATGTGCAGTGCAGTGTTTAGTTTCCCACCACACTCGTTTTGCTTTCCTCTCATCAGAACACCTGCTACCACATATTATTTGAGAACATCATAGTAAAGGGGGCTGAATGCAAACCGACCCCTCACTCTTTAGATTTTTATTTGAAAATAAAACCACTTCCACTTTAAATTCATACACAAATTCAAGTTTGTAACACGAAAATTTTGGGAAAGATTCAAGAAGTATGAATATGTTTACAAGGCTCTGTATTTCCTACTGAAGTTAGCAGTGGGCATCCTATTTAGTCTCCAGTTCTGGAGAACATTTCTTCAGAATTGTTCTGGGTTCTTTAGATAAAGTTTTGCAAACTTCAAATAGAGAAAAACATCATTCTTTCCCCAAAAAAGGGGATGATATGTTCCATTATGTTATATTTTTAAAGTTGTAAGAGCTAGTAATGACCAGACACTTATGTGTCATACCTCATAAATCCTCGCACTTGATGAAGGCTGTATTTCACTTTAACTGACTGTAAATGCAATGTGCGCAATGCAACTATGAAGATACTCTTTGTACATTTACCAGAGGCAGAACCGTGGAACCAAATATGTCAATCATGCAAATAAAACAAGATTCACTTTTATGGTGCACAGGTAGAACAATGCAGAGGAAGAACAGAAACCAGCTATGGGAAGCTTGTATTTCCTATCTTGCAAATATCCTTTCATGGTTGTTTTTTAGGACCTTGAATGAGCCTTAAAAACTTAAACCATGTTGCAATGACGTAACAGTACTGTTATCATTCTTGTCACAAGGGACTGGCTTGTGAATAATGCTCAAATTAATGTGTGCTGCCAGAAATTAATCTGCCTATAGATAAAGACCGAGCAAGAATGCATTCGTAATTTGTTGCTGACCGTCAAAGGTCAAGCAGTGCACAAACCCTGCTTGACTGTGTTCTGTCTGATGCAACTGGGTGGGGGCAGAGAGGGGCTGTGGGAGCGGTATGTAGGCCACTCAGATCACGCACCGCTGGCTCTATTAGTCTGGCTTTACCCATGGGTAAAAAAGGGGAAGGATGGAAGGGGAGGGCATTCCAGGGTTCAGAATAATTAAAGAAAGTAAAGGAAGAGGAATGAAAAGTATAATAAAAAAATGCAACAACAGATGAGGGTGAGGATGGGAGTGTAGGAGATGTGAATGAGGGCAGGTGATGAGGGTCAAAGGTCAGAGAAAATCTGTTGACTCTCATGTGCTTGTCAACATTTTTCCTACTTTAAACTTGAGTATTATAATCTAGATTAGATTAATAGATTAATGCTGTGTCTGAGGTTTGCAGAAATTAAATCAAAGAGTCATTTGGACCTGCCCTGAAATCCTTTATTTTTAGGTCAACACAGATGAAGAGGGAGGAAGATAAAATAGTTTTTTTTATATAGAAAATGACAACATGCCTCCCTTTGTATGCTCATTCTGGTGGAGCTGAGGTGATTCAATGTGACCTCACAAAAGTTAACCAACCTGCTGTTTGACTTGTTGGAGCCTTTTGAGTTTAACCTGCAATCCAATGACTTTTCTGTTTTCTGTCTGCTCTCTAAATTCAGACTATCGAGTTTTTCCCAGGTTAGATGTGATTGTTAAAAGCAAGCAATACCAAAACACCTGAACTGATGTCCCTTACAGGTGCATATCAACTGTGTTGAATACAAAGGTCATTTTGTGTAAAGGTAATTTATTTTAGTAATTCAGCTGAAAAAGAACAAAATATATAGTTGTATTATTTTGATCTATAACAAAGTGTCATGATTCAACTGTTTGTTTTTAATCATTTCAATAACTATACCTCCCTACTAATGAAAACTCCAAAGTTACCTTCTCGGGAAATTGGATTGTGGGAAAAGATGAAAAAAATGACTGTTACGTTATGCCCTACAAAATCATAGGGAAGACTGACTTAACAGTTTTACAGTAGACAATAATTTACACCCTCCACAAGGAGGATAAGCCACAAAGGTCATTGCTAAAGAAGCTGGCTATTCACAGACTGATTTCTCCAAGCATATTAATGGAGAGTTAGAGGGAAGGAAAATGTGTGAATGAGAAATGTGCACAAGCATCAGTGATAACAGCAGCCTTGAAAGGACTGTAAAGCAAAACCTAATAAAGAGTTTGGAGGAGATTTCAAAGGGGCCAACTCCAGCTGGAGTCAATTCTTTGAGAGGGACCACAGACAGATATATCTAGGACATGGGCTACCTGTGCAGGAAATGAAATTAGTATCTCCATAAAGTTATCTGCAAAGGAAAGCATGGAGAGCTCTAAAATTTCCTTTTGGGCAGTTGCTCTGACCTCAAGCAACTTGGATTCTGTGCCTCTTCCCTCTTCCACCAGACTGTAGAACCTTCATTTCTCAAAAAATGTAAAATGTATTTTTATCTCAAAACAAAACTTTGGACCACTGGAGAATGTACATAGCAAACGCCATGGTTTCGCTTGTATGTATGTAGACTTTATTTAACCAGGAGAGTAACTCATTGAGATTAAATACCTCTTTTCAAAGAATGTCCTGGCCAAGACAGCAGCATAAAACGTATAACAAATCCAAAATACAAGACCAAATACACAAAATACATAACCAAGAGAAATCACATAATTAAACATTAGTTACAGGCAGTTACATGAGCCAAGTGATCTGATGTCTTGGTTCTTTAAAACTAATTTGAATTGCCCCAAGGTAACAAGAGATGAGAACTTTAAATCCTTCTGCAGATTTTTCCAGGCAGCAGGGACAGAAAATTTAAAAGTCTTTTTACCCTGTTCAGTTCTGACCTTTGGGACCTGCATCAAAATAATGTCCTGAGAGTGCAGGCTATAATGGTCGAAGGTTCTAGACAGAAGTGAACATAAATATGTAGGAATATGCCCAAGAATGCATTTATAGATAAAAACCAGCCAGTAAGAAAGTCTGCAGTGAGTCAAAGATGGACATTTTGCTGTAGCATACAAAGTGCAGGGATCTATTTGATAGCCACAGTTAGTCATGAAATGCAGGGCACAATGATATACAGCATCCAATTCTTTCAAATGCTGGGCCGAACAGTTCATAAATACCCAATTTCCATAATCTATCAGGGGGAGAATGGTTGAAATAATCAGGTGCCTTCTGAATTGGTATGAGAAAAACTTTTTGTTTCTAAAAACGAATCCCAATTTGAATCCCAAATTGTCCATTTATGGTCATGAATTGGTGCCTGTACCACACCATGGAAATTTAGTCCTACAGTGCATCTCAGTCAGATCACTGGACTTCAACCCTAGATATTATTTTGAGAAGCATGGACATATCTGAATAAAACAGGTTGGAACAGGATTGCTTGGTGCTGTGACTTATAGCCAACCAGATGCCCCTGGTGTTGGTTGTTTAATAGCAAATTACAGGTTTTTAATTTTAATGTGCATCATAGCATGAAGTGAACTAAAATGAGGAACTTTTAGAGCACTTCATGCTTTCCTCCGCAAAACAACCTTTTAGAGATGCTGATTTGATTTCACAGCAGGAGTGGCCCATGTCCTGGTTAAATCTTGAATGGGCTTTGCTTCACAATCCTTTTGAGGCTTGACACCTGCCAATACCAAAAGTACCAATACCTGCTTTAATGACCATAGTGTCACTGTGCTTGATTGGCTAGCAACCCGCTGCAGGCAAACCCCATAGAAACTCTATGAAGTGCTGTCAACAGGAAGATAAGAGACACCGGAGCCAGCAATGCAGATGAGCTGAAGGAAGATATTACAGTAACCTGGGCTTTCTTTAAACCTTAGCAGAGCAATGAACTGATGCCTCCATGCCACACTGCATTGACGCAGTAACAAACTAGTGAGTGTATATACTGCATACTACTTGAAGACAATTTACAGAAGGCCAACTTTTTATACTGAAAATATTTTTTTAAAGTAGGTTTTCATTTGCTATAACCCACTGTCATCAAAATTAACAGTAATAAATACCTGAAATATATCACTGTAGTTAATTAATCTGTATAATGAGTTTATTGCATACAGTATACATAGTATACTGTGTTTTTTATGGTAAATTCCATTGATTCCAGCACATTTGCAGACACTTATTGACACGTTTTAACACGTATGCCAAAAGGAACACAAGCGACCTTGCTCCTTTGACTCCCACATATGCTGACAGACTAAAACCGTGTGAACCCTGACCTGGTTACCATAATCACAACAAAAGACTAGTTGCTAATGGGTTATTTGTCAGGAATTGTGGACTTGACATTGATTCGGGTCTATCCTTTGTAGGAGCAAAAAAAACCCCCGCAAAATAATAGGCATCAATCTTTCTGAGGTGCAGGGTGAAAGGGATATAAAGTGAAGGGATGTAGAAAAAACAAAAATGCTTCCATAAAGCTCAGGCTTTGACTGTTTTCCTACCTGTGAAGATTAACAGGATCCCAACCGTGACCTGCAGACAAAGAGAGATGGCGATTAAGGTGACAATGGGGTGTAAAAGGAGATGTATGGCCCCTGCTCCATCATGGCTTTAAGCTGGGAGGCATTGGCCATCAGCAGAGCCAAGTCCAGCATGCTCTCGGCTGCACTCTTCTTATTGGCATAACAGTTCATGTTCAGGAGGGGTGGTCCACTGGGTTGAGTATCAGGATGGGTGTCCTATTAATGAAACCAGAGCACTTGGAAATAATGAATCTGAAAAGAATGCATGGAAATGAACAGAAAAGCAAACTCCTTCTCCTCAATAAATAGAGAAAAACTGTGTGTTGATGGGACAAGCAGTAATGTTGTGTTTCCTGTGCATAGACGTCGGGGGATCTGGTTGCTGTTCTGAGATAATTGGAAAAACAAGCAGCCATTACCAAGGAGTGACTCTTAAAAACAGAACCATTAGTGGAGCAAGAAGAGCCTGGCGAAGAGGCGAACAAAAGTAAATCTTGTTCACATGCAGTTTAAGCCTCTGTGGGTTAAAAAAAAAAAATCAGTTCTACATCAACATTCCTTTCTTTCTTTCTTTCTTTCTCTCTTTCTTTCTTTCTTTGTTTCTTTGTTTCTTTCTTTCTTTCTCTGTTTCTTTCTTTCTTTCATTCTTTCTTTTGTTCTTTCTTTCTTCCTTTCTTTCTGAGACTCAGATGTAATTTCCCTGTTTCTGTTACCCTGAGTTGAACTCTTCTGTTCCATAATCTGTTGACTTTACAAATCAAAGCAATGATGACTGACTGTCCTGTGCCTCTAATTAAGCTGGTAGTGTGAAGAGACATATTGACCCTTCAGCCATAACCCACTCTAACTGAATATAATTAGAGTTGGCTGCAAGTCTGAGCTGAACAAAACACACAATAACTATTTTAAGGTAAAAACCTCATTTAAAATATTTTAGCTGTACTTAATACAGAGCAAAAAAACTAAACAAACATGCAATAAATAAACATTTTTGCTACACTATACTATATAATATAATATATAATATACTATACTACAATATATGTAGTGCCATAAGGATTCATACCACAAGAAACATTTCACAATTTGTCACATGTTAACCTTCTATTAGTTTTTGTTAGGATTTCAAGTGATTCTCCAACAGAAATTAGTCCATAACTATGGAATGAAAGGAAAATCATACATGGTTTTCAACATCTTTTACAAATAAAATCAGAGAAGTGCCAAGTCACAACTATCCATCTCAACTGACTGGTCGGGAAGTTGATGAGAAGTTTAAAACTGGTTAGGTTTTAAAACAATACCCCAAGCTTTGCTATGGACATCTCAAAGAGCGCTGTTCAGTCCACCATCTGAAAATGGAAAGAGTAACTATCCATCTAAATTGATGGGATTGGCAAGGGCAACATTATTCAGAGAAGCAAGCAAGAAGCACGCAGCAACTCTGGAGGAATTGCAGAGATCCCCAGTTCAGATAAGAGAATCTGTTGCACGACAGTTTTTAGTTTTTTACTCCATAAATCTGGCCCATATGAAAGATTGACAAAAAGGAAACCATTATTAAATAAAAGCTATAAAAAAAAAATCCTGTTTTCATTTGTTTAAAGCTATCTAAAGGACACAACAAATGTGGAAGAGAGCCTCTTGTCAGATAAGACAAAAATTGAACATTTTGGCCTATATCCAAAACATTAAGAGTGGTAAACTAACACTGGACATCACTGTGAACAGGTCATTGCCACAGTGGAACTAGGTGGTGGCAGCATCATCTTATGGGGTGCTTTTGATTCAGCAGGGATATAGGTCAGAGTTGATTGGAAGATGGACGGAGTTAAAATACAGGACAACGGTGGGGGAAAACCTGAGGTTCACCTTCCAGCAGGACAAACACCCTGAGTATACAAACAGAGCAGCAGAGTAAAAGTCAAGATCTAAATCCAACTGAGAATCTGTGGCAAGACTTAAAGATCACTAAAGATCTAATCTGATTTAGCTTGACCTATTTTGCAAAATAGAATGATCAATACTAGTAGAGACTTAACCAGAGAGACTTGCAGCTGTAAATGCAGCAAAAGGTGGTTCAACTGGCTGACTCATGGGGGCTGAACACGCCACACTTTTTCAGATTTCTGTTTGTAAAAAATAAAAATCTTATATCATCTTCCTTCCACTTCATAATAATGACTATTTTGTTAAGCACTATCACACAAAATCAGACATTTTGAAGTGGTTTAAATGTGGCGTAATGTGAAAAGGTTGAAGGGGTATGAATACTTCTGCAAGGCCCTGCATCCTCTCTATGAATGATCAGCAAGTGTCCTGAGATGTATTAAGTTTCCACTGAATTGATTCTTATGTGGGTTGTGATTATGTAAGAAATGATTAGCTTGGTTTTTGTTGCGAGTCCACTCCATTCTAGTGGACTCTGCACTCCAAAGAATACATTGTACAGGGTCAGCAGGCCTGGATTAGCTTGTTTATTTGCTGAAAGCTCAAAAATGTTCTTCCATTTTGAACAGTAAAAATGAAGCAGAGTTTCTTGACGAATTTCCATTAGGGTTCTCTGTTCACTGACATATAGCTGACCCCTAGCCAACCACCCTGCAGATTGAAAACTCAACACTTTCAAGGCACAAGCAAGCATTTTCTCTGGCTTTTCAGTAATTAGCAGCCTCTTCCGGACCATCAAACCACCCGCCTTCTTTTTTCCCATAACAAACCCCTGCAGCTGCAGAAAGCACATCTTGTCAGAGATTAACCAAGCCACTGCACTGGTAACAACTATCTTCCCTCTGCTCTAAGGACAAAGAGACAAGAGGAGCTGCACCCTCTAATTTGCCACAGATCAGGCTACAGCTGAATAATAGTGCCTTTAGGATATTCACAACAATCAGCTGGCATGGGTTGAGTTGATGTCTGAGTGGAAACTATAAACTGAGAGGGAATGTGGTTTTTAGAGTTACAGAAAACCGAGTGTGACATTTTGTGATAACTCGGATGAGTTTAAGTCTGTCCTTAAATAGGCTACCTCCAAATCCTTTTCATGTCAAGTTGTATTGCCTAGTCTCTCAACCCATCACAGAACCCTCAAAATATTTCCCTACATGCAACTGGAAACAGTGGGCTGTAGTGTAAAGTCCTTGTGACTGTGAATTTAGGACAAATGTCACAAAAGGTTCACTGTTGTGACATATCAGGGTCAACCATTCTGCTCTAAAACACTGACACAGGCTTTTAAAGACAGGCCTTTATCCCAGAGTCAACAGACCACAGTGTGATAATACCTGTTGTGAGATCAGAGGTTGGAAAACATGGAGTCATTGTGTCTAAAAGCACTGCAGCTGAGTTTTTTTTCCCTCAGAAATTACAAAGAAATAAAGCCACATCTCTGCCAACATTTACTTTTAGTTTTATGTCATAGCATTAAAGGCCAAGATGTAAGGTCTCAAGAGCTGTCAGTCAAGGTTTTTCTCAAAACAGCATTTTAAAGACTAACTGAAACCACAATCTAATGAAGACAGTTTGACATTGCTTTGAATAAGCATTCAAATATGAACCTTTTCATACTTTGTAATAGGACAACCACATTTTCAAAAGAGTTTTAAACATTTTTTTTATTAAAATATGTGTGCAAAACAACAAAGGTGTGGTTTGTAAATGTGTTTGCCCCCTTTAACCAGTTACTCCTTAATAAAATCTCTTGCAACCAAGTGCGTTCACATTACATAATAAGTAAATAGAGTCTACTAGTGTGTAATTCAATGTCAGTATAAATCTAGTTGTTCTGTGAATGCCTAAGAGGATTGTTAGTGAACAAACAGCATCATGAAGACCAAGAAACACAGCAGGTCAGGGATAAAGTTGTGGAGAAGTTTAAAACAGAGTTGGATTATAAAACAATATCCTAAATACTGTTAGGTCCATCATTCCAAAAGAGAATGTCACAACTGCAAACCCACTCAGAGTTGGCTGTGTACCTGAACCAACAGGCCAAACTAGAAGAGCTTTAATCAGAGAAGCAGCTAAGAGGCTCATGATGATGCGGAGGAAGATATAGATTCATGGCTCAGTTGGGCCAATCTGTTTACAAGACACCTGTTGGTTGTGCACTCCACAAACCTACCCTTTACAGAAGATTTGGAAGAAGAAAACCATTGATGTCCCATTTAAAGTTAGCCATAATACATGTAGGGGACACAGAAAACACCCAGAAAAAAATAAATTCTGGTCAGGTAAGACTAAAATTGCACTTTTTGGTAACAATCCACACTACCATGAATATTATTTCTACAATGAAATGTAGTGGTTGAGAGAGCATGTTCATCAGTAACAGGTAAGCTGGCCAGGGATAAAGGAAAGATGGATGGCTCTAAGTACAGGACAGTCCTGGAAAAATACTGTTAAAGGCTGCAAAAGACTTGAGACTGGAGCAATGGTCTGCCCTCCAGCAAGACAGCAACTCCAAACATACACTCACAGCAGTAATGAAAAGGTTTAGATTAAAAGATTTCTTTGTGTTAGAATTGCCTAGTCATGGCCTAGTCATAAATTTGGAATATGGTTTGAAAAGTAATGTTTACTAACACTCTTGTTCTGACTGAACTTATGCTTGCATAGAAGAATCACCAAAACTTAAGTCCCAGATGTACAAAGCTGGTAAAGACATACCAAAAAATACTTGCAGTTGTAATTGCAGCAAAAGGTGCCATTACCAAACATTGACACTGGAGGGCTGAATACAAATGTATGGCAACTCTTTTACATTTTTATTTGTAAAAGAAAATAATAAAAAGATGTATTGTTTTCCTTCCATTTCACAGTGATACTGTACCTTGTGTTGTTCTAACCTCTAAAATCCCAAACAAAGAACACAAAAGTTTCACCTCTGATTAAATGAAGTTGCATAAAGTCATAAATCTGAAACTGAGATTATTATTCAGAGCACACAACAGAGGGGAAGGTTAAGTCATTTTAATTCCAGAAACTAAACCCAAATCCTAAATCTAATGAAACAGCTTCTTCTTTGTGTGTGGAGATCCCACCTAGGTTTTGGCTGACTTCCCCTAAATAGAATTGAACTCACGAACTTGCACACCTAATCCCAAACTTTTCACCATTTCCCATGTTGTCACACAGATTAACACACTCTAATCTAAATACCTGCATGTCGAATACTGAGGAACTATGCTTCAGGTATCACTTTGTACCACTAAGCTCTGTACTTGACATGCAAGAACAATACGAGGCACTTTAGAACTGTAAGAACTAGGTGCATTTATTATTTAGCTAATTGAACCAGCTGCTGAAAGACCAAATTAACCTAACTGCATGGGTGTGTCTTTCCCTCACTTTTCCCTCATGCATAAGCACTTCTTTGGTTTCATCCATCATGTTGCATCAGCAGCCCTTTCTTTTCACTCACCTCAAACTCTGGCCCTTCTCCAGAAGAAGATCGACCCAGTTGTAAATCTAATTTCCATGATTCTCTGTAGAGCTTTTAGTTTTACAGCCTCCCACAGAGCAAAGCAAACATGGCTTTTTCAAAACATGGCCTGTTCAGCTACCATAAGAATAAAATACAAACTTATTCTGGAGGATACATGGGAAAAAATTGCATTTGGGGGCAAAAATAAGACAAAATAGCCTTTGTGTCTGCTTGCTCTGATGCAGAATCTGATTGGTATTAAATTTCAGTGCAAAGCAGCATCAGATATTAAACACCTGTGGAAAGTTCGCATATAGGATCTCCCCCCCACAAAACAACCACAGATTTGTTCTTCCTTTGTAGATCAATGTGGGTGGGAGACAAGATGTAAATGAGATCAGTTCATTTTCTCGAGCGTAAGGGTATTAGATTTTGCATGTGCTGGCTGAGCTCTGACATACAGACAGACGGAAGTATCTCTGGCAGCCAGGGTCTTCCTCCTGCCTTGTTCCTCAATCAAAAACACACAGAGCAACACACACAAACACACACGCACATTATTCTGAAATTAAATTGACCCACAGAGATTGGGTCTGCAGAGATGGCATAAAGAAGTCTGTTTCCCTGCCTTGTAAAATTGGATGCAGCTCTGGACTTCAGTGCATTGTTATTACTTGTTAAATGGAAGCTTTAATTGCCTTATAAACCATAAGGCCTATAAACGCTCTGTAAGATGCACAGTTTCACTATTGTGTCCAAGTGTGGCTTGAAGCATCATGGCCTTATGAAGAAATAGATGTGGTTGTGTGTGTGTGTGTGTGTGTGTGTGTGTGTGTGTGTGTGTGTGTGTGTGTGTGTGTGTGTGTGTGTGGGGCCTTTTTTTATGTGTGAATTTAGGCCAATGAAGTGGTAACAAAGCAGGGCACTCATTATTTATAAGGTCACTTAGTGTCGCAATGACCAGAATGTCACCTGAACCACCATGCTTGCAGATCTCAGTTGAATTGCTTCAGGAACTGACTTGTTCATGTGGGTACACGAAAATATATGACATTGCATACGTACAGCAATGCTATGTACTGTGACTTGCTGTACTTTAGCTGATATAGAGTATGAAACAAAGTGTATCGAAATAACAGATGTAGCGGACACCTTTACATTACCATCTTATATTAGAGAACAACAGCACAACAGCAATGGTTAAAAAGGTGAATAAACAACATTTTTTCTCCTAAGCAAGATTGCAGACTCCCGCAATAAATTTAACCCTTTTCCCTAACAATCTAAGTGCTTTTTCAGTTCTTTTACATAGTTCGATCTTTGTTGTACCATTAAATCTACAGATTCTAACTTTGCTTTTGTCTTATTTTTATAAATGTGCAGTTTGCAAGTAAGACCAATAAACATGTACCTCCTGAAAACAGACAAAGCTCGGAGGGGGATAATCTAGGATCTTCCTGTTGTTCTTATGAAAGATGTTTTCAGATATCTTACCTTGGCTCCACTTCCCCTACTGCTGTTGTCATTCATCATGTTCCAGCAAGCAAGCTGCTGCAAACAGAACTGTAAACTATCCTGTTAAAGGAGAGAAGATGACAGTACCTGCAACCATATCCTTAACAGAGAAACAGCTACACATTTAGTTTTACTGATATAGTGACACAGCATCGTAAATTTGTATAAATGTATCCTCTTTAATAGTCTAGCTTGGTGGTGGGTGCAGGAAATTATTAAACTTTTGCAACAAACGTGTGGTTGTTATAATCACATCAGTCTATGACTAAACTGATCAACTGTTTTGTCAGAAAACATAAAGAATTCCTGCCAAAACAGCACAAAACACTGGTCCATGTTTTCAGAAGGAAAAAATATAAGTAATGGTGTCTTTACTTGAGTCAGTAAAAAACAATCAAGTACAATGCCTTGGAGAGTATTTACACCCCCACCAATAGGTGGCCTCCTTTTACTAATTAGATTACTTGTAATGACAATGGTTACACTGGAGCTTATTCAGTCAGAGAAAAGAGATCTATACATGTATGCATGCCAAACCTTTTACATTTTCATTTATATAAAATGGTGAAAACCTTTCCTTCCACTTCTTTCCACAATTATTCATTACTTTGTGTTGGCCTATCTTATAAATTTCCAACAGAATACACTGATGTTTGTAGTTGTTACTTGACAAAATGTGAAGAGGCTCAATTGGTATAAATACTTTTGCAAGGTGTTGCAGAAACTGTTGGGTCCTTAAAAGATACTGTCCAGTGGTTTATTTTTATACTGACACACACACATGGGTAAGAAGTGTGGATTTTACAAAATTCAAAACACAATGTTTTTAAAAAGTAAAGTGAAGCAAAAAAAAAAAAAAAAAAAAAGAAAAGAAAAAGAATGCTATTTCTGCTTTATTTTGATGACATCACATGAGGCTTAAGAATCACATTGATCAGCTGGCATTAACAAACAGTGCAATGGCAAGCAACTTTTGATAGATTTTTGATCAACTCTGAAACACTGAAGATGTACTCAAGTTGGAAAGGGGTTCAGCCTTACATGTTTAAGTCAGAGTTTACCCCCAAGCCATGATGGATACTGACATGGATGGCAAAGTGGAAGCAAATGTAGTAGTTACAATTTGCATCTTTTGAAGATCTGAAAATTCACCACTCGTAAAATCTGTAAATGTCATATTCTGTTTGTACAGTGGATCCCCATCTATATTCAGTCAATACAGAGTTTCCTGTGGAACGTGATTCCAATTTATTCACAGAAAATCCGTCTGTTAGCGGACTTTTTTGCAGAGGATATCTAAAATATTTGAAAGAAATTGCAGCTTGGGAAGCTGAAATACCTAGGCGTGATGTTACTTGACACACTATTGGCCAGTGTTTACAAAGCAGTCAATATAAGAGCTGCATTTTTTTTCCATCTGTCCGTCCATCCATCCATCCATTTTCTTCAACTTATCCGAGGTTGGGTCTCGGGGTTGAGCAGCCTAAGCAGGGGAAATCCATACTTCCTTCTCTCCAGCCACTTGGGCCAGCTCCTCTGGGGGAATCCCAAGATGTTCCCAGGCCAGCCGAGAAGCATGGTCCCTCCAGTGTGTCTTGGGTCTTCCTCTGGGTCTCATCCTCGTGGGATGTGCGCAGAACACCTCACCAGGGAGGTGTCCAGGAAGAATCCTAACCAGATACCTGAGCCACCTCAACTGGATCCTCTCGACGAGGAGAAGCAGTGGCTCTACTCTGAATCCTTCCCAGATGACTGAGCTTCTCTCCCCATCTCTAAGGGAGAGCCCAGACACCCTGCAGAGGAAACTCATTTCGGCCGCTTGTATCCATGACCTTGTTCTTTTGGTCATGACCCAAAGCTCATGACCAAAGATGAGGGTGGGAATGTAGATTGACCGGTAAATCGAGAGCTTTGCCTTTTGACTCAGGTCTCTCTTTACCATGACAGACCGGTACAGCGCCCGCATCACTGCAAATCCAGCACCAATCTGCCTATCGATTTCCCACTCCATTTTTCCCTTATTCGTGAACAAGACCCCAAGATACTTAAATTCCTCCATTTGGGCCAGGACCTCCTCCCCGACTTAGAGAAAGCACTCTAGCCACTTTTATTTTCCTTGGTGCTGAATTGCTATAACCCCAAGAGCAGAAATAAGGAAGACTGTAGATATTAGCTTCTGCAAATATGGCCTATTTGGTATTTGAACTGTTAAAATAGACAGACAGGTCTCAAGTAGTCGCAGATTTTAGCTATTCATGGGGAGCTGTGGTCCCTAAACCCTGCATACATCAGGGGTTCACTGAATTAAGCTAGAGTTCCATGCAGTGTTTTCACATATAACTTTTTTGGTGGAGCAGTACATAGTACAAGTAAATACCTCTGAAGGAGTAAGATAGTCATAAACAGGTAAAGGGGGTAAAAAGAAAGATGGATGCATTTAGAAATTGCTTTATCTGTTGCCTTACACCTTCTGTGATGTCATAGAAACTCGTGAGTTGAAACTTTGGTTTATCTTGATTAAAACTGCTTTTCAACAAAACATGAAACAAATAGGAAAACTGACCACCACACGTGGTTCTATGGTTGATCAATTATATCACAAGTGAGTTTGATAATTTTACAGAAAAGTCTGTCTAGCTTTTAATGAGTTGTGAACACCAACGTGTTTTAAGTTGATATTTTACTGCTTATTTTGTCTGTGAACTTTAACGCAACTCTTTAACGAACCAAAACAACTATTTAGTTAGTTTTTGTGTTTCCTTTCTGTCTTTAAACCGCTTCAGTTGCTTACGAATAAAATAAGCTTGTATTGCTTATAGCCGTTTCATTAAAAAAAAAAAAAAATGTATATCACTGTCCCCCAGCAAGCCAGTCGTTGTCTTTTCTTGTCAAATTTCTGTCTGTCTCTGTTGGAAGGTGCAACAATGTGATGAGTCGGCTGTCTCTGTGGTAGTCCCAGCGTGCTGCGTGATTGGACCGTCCCTGCGGTCGTTACTAGGGGCGTGGATCCAAGCAAAGTGAATGGGAAACACATTTTTACAGCCTCAGCAGCGCATGAACCTAACGTTAAGGAGAGACGATGACAAGGGAATACAGTTGCGTGTTGAAATTACCTGCCGGGGGTATTACAGGAGGGCTGAAAAAATCCCGTGGCGTGAACCGAGCTGTGTGTTAATTTACCTACAGCCTCGGCGTGCAGCAAGCTCCAGAGAAACAGTCGGTGTCCAAATATTGAGGGATGCGAGGACTTGTCATTTGATAAATACATCGTATTCGTCATTTTCCACCCTCGTCAGTGTGGGGTATGTGCTGGCCGGACTGACGCTGGATTTGCTGGTGTTTTGCTGTGGCTCCCGTGTGTGAAAATGGGCTTAATATTGAGATAGGGCGTTCAGAAAGTCCACCCTGTTCTCGCCGTGGACAGTCGGCTAACGTTAGCGAGGTTTTTCTAACTGCGGACCTGACAGGTTCGGTTCGGACTGCTGTAGTCCCGCCTTTCGGCGTTTTTTTTTTTTTTTTTTTTTTTTTTTTAAGCAAAGCAACCCGTTTACTTTTCGTTGATACATATTTGCTTGTGTTGGTACAAGTGTTCGCATCATGCGTGGGGTGAGTATATTAGCGAGTTCATACGGTTAGCTTGGTTAAACTTAAGTTGTAGCTTGCTAGTTTTCGCTACACCTGAACGAAGATGGCCTCTGCAAACAATATGGTTTTGTTTTAATGATTTGCTTATATTTCAATTCACACCTGCTGACTTTGTGTTGATGGGTTTTTTTTTTTCGGTTTTTTTTTTTTTTTTTTTTTTAAAGCTAAAATCCAGGAGATGGCTTCATTTTTACAGTTTATAATTTGTTATATTTTTACTTCACTAAGTGTCAGTATTTCTTTTGCAGCTCTTTAGCTGATGAAATCTCGCCTGTGTCATCCATCCCAGCGCTGTTTAGGGCCTCTGCTGACAAACTGCGTCACCGGGTGGGCGCTGCAGGTATTCATCTGCAAAAAAGAAAATCTGCATTTGGAAATTGAAGCCATGCCTGGGAGAACCTGGAAACCAAAGTGACTGAAGTTTTTAAGTCACCATGGAGCCGGAAGCTAACTCTGGGACTCTCCAAGAGCCCAAGCATTCATCTGTACCTAATTCTCAATGTAATCTTTCCATAAATATGCATGGACCCGTGGGTGATAGAAATGTAAATCTTGTGGACTCTCAAGTGAGAGGTGGAAGTGATCCTTCTTCTGTTTATCAGAGGAATGGGCATCAGAGATTCATCAGGAGAAGTCTGTGGTTTTCAGACACGGATGAGCAATCCTACGAGGCCCCTGAAACTGAAAACCGGAGCAAAATCCTGAACATAAACTTAAGATCAATAGTGGACAGGACACGAGGGACGAGCTGTGGGGTTCAAGAGAGCTCCAGCACTGAAAGCCAGTGTGGACAAAAAGACAGCGCGACAGAGAGCACCAGTGCGGATGAGGACAAGGAGAGAGTTGGACATGCTTTGAATGTTACTTGTAGTGAAGGTAGTAAAGTTGCTACTAAGGCAGTGAGTGAGGAAAATGAAGAGGAAGCAGAGATGAAAGCGGTCTCTACATCTCCTGGAGGAAGGTTCCTTAAATTTGACATCGAGCTCGGGAGAGGGTCTTTCAAAACGGTCTACAAAGGCCTGGACACTGACACCTGGGTGGAGGTGGCCTGGTGTGAGCTGCAGGTAAAATAACACGATTGTTAATTTCGTTCTTTATGTCTTGTTAAAAATGTAAAAAAATAAAAACAAAACATGTCTTTATATCTAGAAAGCCATAGTTTTCCTAAAATGGCACTTTTCACACGTTTCCTATGCAGTCTGGAGAAGTGTGAAAGTTGAATCAAGTATTTTGCAGCACTGGTTAAATTTAGAAAAAGAAAATAATCTGGAAAATATTCATATATATATATATATATATATATATATATATATATATATATATATATATATATCTCCATCCATCTGGTTTAAAAAAAGAATAACAATCCTGTAAATCTGATGATGGAAAAAGTATGTAATTTTGATGGTTTATAAATATTTATACCGCCTCCTTTTTTTTTTTTTTTCTTACAGAATGACACCTAAATGATCAATGTTCTTTAGATTTTATCCATTAGACTATATGTCCCTAACTGTCTTCTAATTTTTAATTAAACTTAAACATATTGTTTCCTCGATGCATTTATAGACTGGAAATAGTGGGATTTTAATTTTTTCTTGATACATTAGGAAAAACAGATCAGACTTTTTTTCATTACATGATTTTCTGATCATAGATCAGAGCTGATGGATGGAAAATTGGCTAAGATTGAAGCCTAACAGATTTTAAGTCTTCCCACTTTATTTGCTCTTTCACTTTATTCATCATACTAAGCATAACTATACTAAATATACATTAAAATGAATATTTCTTTAGGGAGAAATCAAAAAGAATCTTAAGTTTTTAAAAACTGCAGGTTATTGTAGAGGCATATAACAGTTTTTCAAATCCACTTGAAAATGTTATGTTCTTGCTTTATACAAATGGTGAAAAACCTCATCTTAACACTGTACAAAGGTATTAACTAATTATTTCCGTCCTTTGGAGACTACCAGGGATTATCTCTCTCCCTCGATCTCCCAGGAGGCTTATTGGGGACTGTAGTAGGTATGACTGACCCCTTAAAGAAAGCAAACCTCTACAGGGTTTATTTTCCACAGTTTAGCTAAATTGGTAAGGATTGGTTCAAGTCATATTCCACCAACCTTCATTTTTAGCTATTACAGTTTTTCCCAGGTAACACGGTGACACCACCGAGCAGTTGCTGGAGTGGACAGTGCTGGAGGTGCATGTTGTGACTGGTTCCACTCCATAAATCCCTCCCTCTGTGCAACAGGAGGTAGAGAGAAAGGAAGCAGCTGAGGTGTGCTGTGGCCTGCTGGGAACTGTGCAGCAGTCGGTGGACTCAGCGCTGTGACTGAGGAGATAAAACATGCTACATCATATAGCAGTTAGAAGGGAGAATGCAAACCAAACCTGTTGTGTATGACTGCATCATTGTGATGCAGTATGGCATTTGATCATTCAGCGAGACTCTAAAGATAGGAATGAATAACGTCATGATGACTGACTTTGAGTGTTTCTGTGTCTTTCTCAAGCTGACAAACAGAGCAGCTGTTCGGTTCATGTGGTGATACAAAGTTGAACAGGAAGCAGTTTGCTGTTTTTTTTTGTTTCCCCCCCCTCTATAGACACATTAGAATATTTACTAAGAGACACTTAAGAATAGATGTCCAATTAAAAAAAAAAAAAAAAAAGTACTGTGGTCATTAAACTTGCCACAATTTTTGCATACTTGCCTATAGGTATTTTACCTGACAATTGTCGTTTTGCATTAGTTTGATCTTCTTCTGACAGAAGAGAAATTTTCATATTACCATTTCCACTTTTTTTTTTTTTCCATCTTTTACAGCAGTCATTTGCACCACCTGTTTATTAGTCACTTTTACCTCTTATCTTACATTCTTTCAGTAAGCAAAGTCAAATAGAATTAAAAAAAAAGTCTTAACCATGGTTATTTCTGCAACTAAAAGTTGAAAGATATTTTATGAAGTTCTGCTGTTCTGTTTGCTCTGTAGATCATTAGTCTAGATTGAAACCTTGCTTTGAGATTTTTTTGGCAGGGAAACCGAAGTCTAAAACGAGGCCTTTGTGTTATATAACTCTGGTTGGTAGATTTTAACTGTCAGAACAGTTCTTGATAAGTGGTTCAGTATGTAACTATTCTTTTTGCTGTTGTGAGACAGATGGATATGTTGTAGGCTGTTATTTAGTTGAGGAAGTTCGAGTATCATTGAAGTCTCAAAATGACCATCACATCTTCCGTAAATCTTGGATATATCTCCAGATAGAACAGCCAACCATGAATCAGATGACAGAAGTTTGACTTTTTTTTTTTTTTTTTTTTTTAGTGATGAAGTCTTCGGTAATCTTTGGAATCGATCTTATTCTCATTTTTACCATTTTTAAAAAAAAAAAAAATAAGTTAGTATCTTTTTTTTCTAACAAAAATAAATAAGAGAATAAACTAAACTTTGGAAAAATGATTTTGATTTGGGCTTCATCAACTCAACAAAAACATGAATGCTTGCAAAATGTAGAAATATTCTAAAAGATGCAAATTTGTAATATTTGGAGTGGGTTTTTTTCCACTCCTGAATAGATTAGAGGCTCTCTTTTTTTTTTTTTTTTTTTTTTTTTTTTTTTTTTTTTCGGTAGACCCACTCAGTCGATGAAATCAGAGGCAGATTAAATTACAAAGAAATTACAGAATCATGCCTTGAGATACTGTCGAAACATATAAGTCCAACATGCAAAGTTTGCATAACCAGAACCCCTATTATGTGGGGTCTCTTCTTGATATTTAGTGCATTATGAAAGATGCAGTAAGACAAAAAGGCACATCCTTAGCATAAAATGCTGGACCTTAGAACAGAACTATCAGCCACTTTCAGAGTAGACTCACTTTAAAATAAACTTAAAGAAAATGCAGCTAAGGATACACTAAAATCTTGCAGAATTGCACATTTCAATCCCAAACATAAAGAAACAATAAAAGGATTATCTTAAACTAACTCTGCTGCCTCATTGATCTGTGCTTGTGTAAAACTGCTGGTTGGTTAAATGCCAAGTGTTCGAGTGAGTGCCCCTTGTATGCAGTCTGAGGTCTACATTGTACTGTTTTAATTTGACCAAATGGATCAGGGGAAACATCTTCAGCTGTTTTCTTATGACTGGTTTATGTTGTGGCAACTGAAGCCAACACTGTGGCTGGAGTAGAGTAATCACTGCAAATTCTGTCAACGTTTTAAAGTCAGGAAATACTTATCGGAGAAAAGTGATCATGACTTGGCAAGACTTCTTGAAAGTATAATTTATTTTTTTTCTGTCTGTAAGCACTCGCTGTACTGAAAGGAAATTCCGCAGTGTGCAGTCCCTCTGCACCAAGGGTGGTGTCGGGATCACAAACCTGCAGTCCAGTAGCTCTTTAAAGAAGTCTCAGCACTTGGACACTAAGATTTATGGTGAATGTTTTGGATTGGAGGTCAGCAATGCTGCTCCATGCTGTGAAGAGATTTGTGTTTTTGATAGTGTGCTACGATGTGGTCTCTGTACACAAAATGCCTGTCTCAGTGCCTGTCTTTAAAAGGTCTCAAAGCGAATAAAAATGAGCCTAAACTTCGCTAATTATTAATGGAGAATAGAGATGTTAGGGTCGCTACTAAGATCGATTCTATTAACTGCAAAATGTTAGGGCTCACTGCCCTTGTATTCCAACCTCCTACAAATGATGGATGTCTTTGTGATTTTTACTTTCAGTAAGAAGTATATTTGGTCTTGGGCCGATGGTTTCATGAGTATTATTACAATTATAATGTTTTTGTTCATTATTGTAATTGCATCATTACTGAAAAGATTGTTCATTGACTTTGTAAAAACAATGCATTTATGTCACTTAATTATTGCATTATTACAATTTAGTTCCCCAACTTCTGGAAAACTAAAATATAAACAGGAAATGCATTCAAAAAACATCAAAGGTAAAACTAAATTATAAACTAACAGAAACAAAATTCACAGTTGCCACAACTAACTCGTTGGAAGATAGGCAAAAATATATTTCTGGTCACTTTCTGTATTTGCTCAAAAAAACCTTTTGTGTTTACATTTCCAGTGGTTAAACAGACTTGTTGGGTTGTAGAGGGGTGCCGACACCATCTTGCAGCAGATCTTCTTGTGTTTTTGGTTTGTGTCTGTGTCTTTAAATCAAACGCATTCTGAAGCTGACTTTACCTGTTTTTGTTTGCTAAATGCGGCTGTTACTGGCGTTTCTGAGTGCTGGTCATTTTGCTCGTCAGCATTTTGAGCCTTTGCAGTATGGTCGTTGCACTCCCGACTTTTTCAGATGTGAGAGATACCCGTCCACCAAAGTGCGTTTCAAACGTGCCAATTCATACCTGCCAGCGTGATGCTGCTGCTACTGCTCCTCCTTTTTCTGCTATTTTTACTCGACTGCCCCAAGCATGTTGGTTAAGCTTTCGAAAGCTGCGTAAGCCTGCATAAGATGAAAGAATTTCCCAAATAAGGCCATACTTACAAAGCAAATATGCCAAAATTATAATAACAATGTTTTTGAGATTGATTGGTAAACCTCGAAATTCAATGGTACATTCGATTAATTGCACATTCCTATAATAAGTACCAAATATTGCATCCAAGCAGTCCATTTCAATTACGATGATGCACACATCGATAATTCAAAGACAAGTGAGATTCAATATTTTTGCTGCTCTGATATCATCTCTTATCCATCATGACCATTATTATCTTGCTAGCGTAGAGAGATGTGCTTCGTTGCTTTGAATGTTGGGTATTAGTTTATGTTTGCATTTCTTGTAATCTTAATTGTGTGGTTGTTTACATGACAATTATATTTTGAGACCCAAGATTAGTTAGTGTTTTGATTTATCACTGTCCTTTATGGTATCTGCCTCACAGCTGTCATCTGAAGATCACTTGGTAGCACATTAAGTCTACGTAGAGACGAGTTGTCTGAGCCAAGAACAACCCACACTGCCCACAATCTCTACAGATCTTGGTCCCATTCAACAAGATTGTTAAGCACAAGCATCAACAAGTCAAGAAGTCGGCTCCCAATGAAAATCTCATTCCTGTCATGCATGTTTCTTGAAAGGTTTTGACGGTGACAGTTTTACCTTGCCCATCCTTGTTTGGTGAAACTTGGAGAGCAAAAGAGACTTGTTGAGAAATTTGTCTATTATAGTAAAATGCATTCTCTATTCTTTTTCACTTTGAACACAACCCCTCGGTGCATGCCATTTTATCCCGCACCTCTGTTTTTGTGCCAGTCTTCTAGTGTAACACAGATGGCCTTGGCGCAAGCTGAGATGTTAATCTGGGAGGAGGATGTCAGTCTCCAATTGTTCTGAAGAAACATTTCTCATTCTGCTGTTTGCCTTGCCTTTTTCCATCTTTGCTCACTGGAATTTGTTTAAAACCCTAAAAACTTCCTGCTTCTGCCAGTTGGGACTCTGCATGTAGATTTTTATCTTGGTGTTGAACGCTGTGTGCAGTCTTCCAGACACAGTTTACCTCTGACTCCGCTGACATTTCTCTGGTATTTGGCAGTCAACTTGTTTTCATTCAGAATCAATCAGATTCTTGGCTTGTAAATGAGGAGGTGTTGATGATGCCATGATGGCGATATCTGACTGCCTGTCTTGGATGGTTTGGCTATGTTTTGCCAAGCAAACAAAACTCCTGACCTCAAGATCAGCTCTGTCTATATCTTGATTACAAGTTCTTGATTTTGCTGTTACCTGAGATCAGATTAAAAGTCTGTCCACACAGTGCAGATTTTATTTATTTTTCTTTTGGAAAAACATTTTCTGCTGGGTTTGCACCTATCTTACACAAACAGACAGCAAAAATTGGAGACTTCTTTTCATGTCAGAAATGATTCGCAAAGCCAAGGCATTAAAAAAGAACTGGGCAGCTTGTTGTGTAGCTGTACATTTTTACAGTAGCAGCACCAAATGTGAAAGAAGTGTAGGCTGCATAAAGCAGCAGTATAAATAACGACGATGTTCACCAGTCATTTTATTAGGTACTTATAAACACAAATAAAGTCTCAGCCAATCACATGGCAGCAACTCAGTATATTTAGGCATTTAGATGTGGTAATGATGACTTGCTGAAGTTCAAACTGAGCACCAGAATGAGAGAAAAAATATTTGAGTTTAGATGTTAAATAGTTGTTGCAGACTGACTGGTTTGAGTATTTTAAAAAAAACTACAGATTTACTTTGATTTTCACACACTTTCATCTCTAAGGTTTGCAGAAAATGGTCAGAAAAAGAGAAAATATCCATTTGTGTTGGTGACTAAACGGCATGAATCATTTCCGGTCAGTGTTAACAGTTTACTGGTGGTGGTATAATGGTATGGGAGATACTGGCACACATTGGGCTCCTTGGTTCCAGTTGAGCATGGTTTAACTAGGGCTGGGCGATTAATTGGATTTCGATCCAATTCCGTGTTCTCTGTGCAGCTGTACTTGTCAGGTTTTATAAATTTTTTTTTTGTTGTTTATGGCCTTAATCTTATTGCTGTGCTGACTACCTTAGCTTACTGGTAAATATTTAACTTAATTCTGTGTAGACTTCCCAGCAGCACATCACAGGTTTACCTAGTTACATATTGCACTCTTATTATTTACAAGTGAGTTTAGATTTCACGTTTTTTGGGAGATTTTTTTTTTTTTTTTTTTTTTTTAAAGCAGTATTTTGTCAAAGGTTTTTAGTTGTAGTCGCCTGCCGTGTAAATAGTCTTGAACATGAGATGCTGACTGACGATTGCAATTGCATTATCAAAATATATGTACAATATGTAATAATACATGTATCTATTTGAAAATATATTTTTGAACCTGAACAGAATTTTTTAGCAGTTGCTAACATCCCCTCAAAAAGCAGGAGTTGCTCCTTTTAGCCAGTTGAATCTCAACTGAAAAGTTTACTTGTTTTTTCATAATGTATTAGGATTCCAAAAAAGGCAATTAAAAACTTAATACCTTGAGTTAGAAATGGTTTTAATTACACATTTATTTGTATTATTTCATAACTCTCTTTAACATATTCTTAAAGACAGGTCGGTATTTCATTTACTTAAGCAATATAATGCTTATTAAATGTTATTTCCTCTTAAAGCTGCATTAAGTAACTTTTATTAAAAATGTGTTTTTTACATAATTTGTTAAAACTGTCACTATGTCCTGACAGTATAATAGGAGACAGATAATCTGTGAAAAACATCGAGCTCCTCTGCATTGTCCCTTTGGTTCTACTGCCTGCAGAAATAACACCGCTCCTGGTCAGAAATAACCAATCCGAGCCAGAAGGAAGGTCTTAGCACCGTCAATAACGCTGGTGTCCACGCTGCTCACACCCTTCCCCTGCAACAACCTCGCCTTACAAGAAGAGTGTTTATCAGACGTCATCGGTGGTCATGCTTACTAGCATGTGCATTCACGGCAGGCTCTGCTGTGGAGGAGGAGCCGTAGCACAACAGAGAGCAAGGGGGGGACAGTGTGAGCAGCACACATGTACACACATGTACATGTGTGTGATTAACAGCACGAAGACCTTCTTCTCAGCTCTGATTGTTTGTTTCTGACTGGAAACAGTGTATTTCTGCAGATGGCAGTAGGACCCAAAGGGATGATGCAGAGGAGCTCGTTTTTTGTTTTTTTTTTTTTCCCCTCACATATGGTCTGTCTCATAATATACTGTCAGGACATAGTGACATTTTTAACAAATATGTAGAAAACACGTTTTTATAAAAGTTACTGACTATAGCTTTAATATGTGGATCAGTTAAAGGGAAATTCCCATTTACTTTACCTTGAATGCTAAATTTGTCAGACTTTTTTTCTTGAACTTGTACATACTGTTAAATAACCACTGACCTCCCTGTTTCATCTCCCTGTAATAGGAAGTCTGACTACAGATCATTAAGAGTAATTATCCCTTCTGGAATTGAGCTGGTTGTTTGTGTGAATAAACCTGTGCGGCTTTGTTTCCTGTTCAGACCACCTGATTATGTTCTTTGGAGTAAAAACAAGACACAAATTTAATACAGTGTCTGCTTGACCTCCATATGCTAAGTTGTTTATGTAATTATGAGTAAAAAAACAAAAAGCCCCCACTTTAGAATTCCTGCCTTTTTTTTAATATCTATCCATCCATCCATCCATCGTTTTTCTAGTATTTTCATATTTAGAGCACTTGTGACTGTAGAGCTTAAGGAATGTTTTGGCTCCATAATATGTCCTTTCATTTTAGTGGAACTATTCTCCGCTATAACATTAATAATTTATATAGATAGATATTTTGATTTCTTATATTCACTGATTTTTTTTTTTTTATTTTTTTTTTTTTTATTCTTCCTTGTGTATATCTGTGAATAAAAACTAAATTTCTCTTTGCATTACTACACAAAGCTTTTCAAAAAAGGTGTAGTTAAATATAAAAACATTTACATTTTCTGTAAAATATAATATACAGTAATTAATAAAAATAAAGCTTAAAATTAAGGCACCATTTTAGGAAAACATGATACTGCTTGTTGAATATCGCCTGATCACTAAGCTCTAAATTAATTGTGGGCAATTAAGGGCTCATTGTTTGCCCTGAAAGTCCATCCAAATGGCTTAATGTACTGTTGAAAACCAGTTTCAATGCGTGGCACCTGAAAGACCATAACCTAACAAACTATTTTCAAACAGTTCTTTGCAGTCAAGATATTCCACACATTGACATTGCAGCGATGATCCTGATACATATATTTGTATAGCTGTACTGCTAATGTAATTTGAATTTATTGATGTACACAAATATAACGTTAAAGCTGAAATGGAAATTGGTGTTAGCTCTCAATTATATTATTTGTGTATGTATGTATATATATATATTAAGCTCGCAAAATAAAATGCGACTATCGCTATTGGAGTAGTACTGTATGCAGTCTGCATATTGCGAAGAACTGCCTAGACCGCAATAAATATTGGCTATTTTAAGTACCATACATTTAGGCATTTTGTAATGGTAAACTTGTTTAATGCAGCATAAAAGGTTTTAGAAGGAAAAGAGATGGTGTGGTGGGTATGTCATGAAGAATCTTTAACTAAATTGTTTCATTGCCAGAACAGTAGATGCTGACAAGAAGCAAATGTTTTCTATAAAACCTTGTTGCTGATATAAAAATAATGCATTTTATTTTTTTCCATTAGCTCAAACTTATGTTTGCTTTGAACTCCACGCAACCCCCCCCCCCCCAAAAAAAAAAAAACAACATTTGACTTTTTGTTTAGCATAGGTTTTGCAACTTTCATCAGTGTAATTACATATCACATGTTTTCCTAATATGTTCCCATATATACATTGATAAAGGGCACTCAACAGCTTAAGCCGTGTAATAGAATGGGGAATTTTACAATTTTTGTTCAAAGTACTTCCTTAATAGGTTTCATAAAAGTTTCCTCTGAACAAGGAAGCACCAATACAATGCATCATGACAGAAAGTACCTCCTGGTTTTAGTCAAAGCATGTGTGATGCAACTTAAAGATTCCTTCAGCCTTATGAGTTTCTAAAGTCCTTGGAAGTTGAGCTAAACTGAAAAAGGAAAACAAAAATAACCTGACATCCTGCTTGAACAGGTCTTCCAGCAAGACTGGGCTTGAATTTGAGTGTTTTTATTCATGTTTGCGCTGCAACTTATTCACTGTTAAATATTCCCAGATCAACATATATGTGAACTGCTGGTTTCACATTATTGCTGCTCACTCACCTCGTTGACTTCTAAACCTTCTTAGCTTTCTACATGCTGTGACTTCTCAGTAACAACCAGTATTCTGTTGTAGTGAAAGGTAACATTTTACAAGCTGCAGCAGAGATTTTCTGCTGGTTTACATAGACACAGTCATAAATCACATACTTGAATTGTTTAAGTGGAACAGTTTCAGTGCAGGCAGGCTTACCAAAAAAGTATTTTCAGTAGTTGTGGTGGAGGGTTCTGCTTCAGAGTCCTATTGCTGTCTTCTTTGTTTACTACCTGGTCCCTGTAGTAGTAAACAACATGCATCCAGTAGTGATGCATGGTTTAGGGTATAATGATGTCTTGAAACATCTGTCCATTCATCCATCCACTTTCTTTTTTATTCAATTCAATAAATGCATTAAAGCTAATAACTTCACACATTTTTTGGTGAAGAAGCATATGAAACCATGGCATGTCATTTGATGCTCTTCTGACATATGCTTTAATGTAGTAATGGGGGTTCTCTTGCAATTCCTTCATTTTGTTGGTTTTAAAACTGCTGCCTCTCAATAAAACAACAAAACAAAAAAAACCTTGCAGTGTCTTTAAGAAATAAATATCTTGGAAATTTGTACCTCCCAGGAACGAGGCATCTTTATCCAGCAGGTGTTTGTATGAATAAAATGTGCATTAAGCCCTTTCCTATTGGTTTCTGCTTATGTGATTTTGAGTTTTTATCCAGATATTATGATTGACCAAAGCTGTCGTAGGTATTGCTCTATCACAGTCCAATAAATGACTGCGTGATATGGAAAAAAGCCAACCAGGGCACCAAGTTCAGCTTGGGGCATTTTTACTTCAACACTCCTCACCCTCATCTAATGCTTTATCTGTAAAATTAAAAGCTCCTTACCCTCACTTTCTGCATTTACCTGTCTTCACTGGCTTACGAAGGCTCTCGTCATTTATGAGAATCAAACATTTGTAAATATTTGTCTCCAGTTAGGCTAAATTGGGTGAAACTGCCACTGTGTATATGACGGCACCATAGCTAATTGTATTTCCTTCCCAGTGATTTTTACTGTAGGTCTGAGTGCCTGTGCTGCCTTTCAGAATGATGCTGGGTGTGTGTTAAAGATGTCACCACCAGCTGTCGCGTCTCATGCTCTGCTGGACACCCAAACCTAAGCTTCCTTTTGTCTAATTTAGGCCTCGGATATTTTTGCAACATATTTTTGTCTTTATTTGGCTCATCTCATCTGTTGCACTGTTTTACCTTTTCCTCTTGGGCTTTACAGTCGTTAGCTTTCATTTGAAGTTAATGTAAGCAAAGTTGGAACAAAGTAAAACAGATGGGAAATGACTAATAGAAATTGCACTTTTTTTTTTTGTTTTTTTGTTTCTAGAACAACAACAAAAAAAAAAACCAGTTGACGTGCAAAGTAGAGCTCTCTCTCTGGATAGCCAGTCAACCATATCAGTTTTTAAAAACCTCCAATTTAGAAAAAGTTTTTTGGTTTTTTTTTTTTTTTTCTCCACAAAAAAACTGTTTTCATGTGGACAGTAGGTAGAAATACAGGAAGCAATGTTTTATAGAACTCCTTGATAATCTGGACAGGACCTCAAAGAAGGGGGGGGATTCCGAAGTTTAAAATGTTAACCTAACTCTGGAAAGATTTAAAAAAAATAATTAGGTGCCCCAGTATTCTTGTGAAGGATATAAACAGTGACCAGTTTGCAGACTTTTTTTTTTTTTTAAGATCCTTCATAACGAAAAAATACTGCATAAAAATACTTTGTCAGAATCACTCTGGGTCAGTTTGCCACTTTAAAAATTCATTTTTTTTTTTACCCACATGTTGCCATTTCTGCCTTTTCTAATTCCATTTCTTATCTGTAAACAAACCATTTTATACCCAAGTTTTAAAAATATTTTGTACGTATGCACCTATATCATTTTGTACAAACGTACTTAATCCGTTGCTTATCAATTTAATTTTCCCTTTTTAGTTAAGTATTTTTTATAAAATGTAGAGATAAACAACCATGAAATCTTTTTTTTTTATTTAATTTTATATTTTCTGAATACTTATTATATAATTTCTTTATTATGAGCCCTGATTAAACCAAAGTTGTTTTTTGCTAGTAGATATTTATTGTTTCCACACAGACATTTCCTTACAGTAGACTGTGGGTACATAATAGAACGTTACTTTCAATTCTTAGCTGTCAAACGGGGTATGAAATGTCCTGCTGGAACTGAAACATCCCACAGCAGATAGCACCTTTTATACCCAAAAACGTGAACAAGTAGCAAACCTGACAGATACAAAATGGCGAACAGGTGCAATTACCTGCTCCAGCTGAAGTGTGTTCATGTCTGTATGCCAATCTCTCTTCCTTGAATACACCCATGCCACACATTGATAACTTTGGACATTTTTAATCGAGCTTACTGGTGTGGAATTTACATGTATGATTCTTTTTTTGATTAAATGATCTACTTGTATTTTGGTCAATGTTTTTCTTGGCTCATGAATTGCATGCTTTAACTGAGAAGTAGTCATTATAATGGCTTGTTTATTGTCTGTTGTTGTATTGATGGTGTTCCTGTGGTTGATTTATTCTTGGTGAGGATGTGCAGTACATATTTAGCCGTCCTATTTGTCTTTGTGAGGATGCTCTGTTGCCACCCTGAATGCTAGTGTTCCTTTGCTGTATGGTGGAAGTGTAGCACTAAAGCGGGTGTAATTGCTGCAGGCACATCTGCTGGTCAAAGCCTCCTGCATCCAAGTACAATCGGGCACAATTCATCTGCTGGCAGTCTGCTGGCTTATGGCTCGCCCTGCGCCAGTTTCTGTTACAGCAGTGCATACACTGCAGCAGTTACCTGTTAAGCATGGGGAGTAGCTGTGGCTAAGAGAACTATCATACACACATTCAACCGTGTAAGCAGGATATATTTCCATCGAAGAAACCATCCGCAGTTAACAAACTGAATACGATGCAACAATGTCTTTTTGCAGCACTCTGACCTCCGGTAAACAGACCACATTGCAAATGGATCAATAAAGCATCACATTGTTATTATGGGTGAGAACGACTGTTTTTCATTGCAGAGTTAAGGTGCTTTCAGAGGCATTTGTTCAGTGCGTGTATGAGTGCTTCACAAGGTGATTGAAAAAATATAGTACATCCAGTGAGGAAATGCTTAAGCTTCTTAAGAAAATGCTGTGACATTTAATGTTGTTTCTTTGTGTTTTTCCATAATTAAAGTGGAACAGAACAAGAGGTTGAAAAATATGCCACGTTAACATTATTAAATCCAGGTTTTGTTAATCTGCTTGTGGTTAGTGATGTGGTCCAGATCAGTTCACATATTCTGTGAAAAGCTTGTTCTGCAACACAAAGCTGTGGAGAAGGATTAATCATATATGGTGCATCGTGTAGATGGCATAATTAGAGCGCCAGAGAAATTTGTTGGAACTCCTAACAAATCAATGTCTTAGCACTTGTATATTTAAATATTGCAATAAAATGTGCACTTTATTCATATGAGGGTTTGTGAAAGTAGACATCTGTAGTATATTTAGCTTTACTGTAGACACGTCTTAAGCCATCTGCCTTATTACTTTTTATGTTTAAAGAAATTCAGCTAAAAAAAACTCTGAAATATTATGTTAGAGGGAAAGTTATGGCATTTACTTCATCCCTTTTCTTTTAGATTTAAGCATTTTCCTCTGTTTGATTTAGTTTTTATGGCTGCTGTCTATCAAGGCGACTAGGACTCCATCTCCCAGCGATCTGTACTCTTTATTTATTTTTTTTTTTATAGAAGTTAAGAGACACCATCGCTCCACTGAATACGGCTGAACAGTTAGGGGGATTTACTCTCCACATCAATCAATTTTGGCCTCCCACAATCAAATCAGCACAAGTGACCAACATTGGTCTCCACCTGTAGAATGCAAAGCAAATCAATCCTTCTCTGCTGAGCCAGTGGTTGGCTTAGTCTGCATCCATTAAAATATCAGACAAGATGAACATGATTCCCTGTAGCCTAGATTGACTCTTAAGCCTTTCAACCCAAAAGTGGGCGATTTGCATTTTTACAAATGACCACAAGTTTCATGATTGTTGTTAAGGGAGTGGGAGGGTCGGACCACTGGATGAACGCGATTATTTTTGAAAACATATTTGATGCATTTAAAATGCAGTTTTATTGACTGGCGCTATCCGTAGTAGCTGCAGCTGAACAAGAAAATGCAACAAATTGTCATACGAAAAAACTCAAAGTTTGCATTATATGATTAATTATCCTTTAGAAAAAACTGCCAAAAAATAGGAAGTAGTCTGATAATTAAACATTTAGTCCCTGAGAACAGCAATCTGCTCTCTTAAAACACAGCCACTGTACATTTGACTTAAGTTGATAAATACTTACAAGAGTAGGACTGCGTAGTGTTAGGAAATTGGATAATGAAATTATTCAATAAATCATTCTCCTCTACCTTTATGGTCATTGCCATAAACTGTGGATCTACTGATGGAGAGACTCAGTCTGGCTAAACATCTTATTGGTATGCAAAGTGTGACTTCATGGCATCTGGAAATGATGAACAACTGGTATTGCTTTCCAAACAGTGCTTTACGATGTTATCACCACACACATTAACGTAATGATGTATTGTGCAGATCAATCATCAATGATCTGGATCAGTGTGTGTGTGTGTGTGTGTGTGTGTGTGTGTGTGTGTGTGTGGGCCAATATAAGCACACATGGATGTGACAATGTCCCCACACACACATATGTATGAGATATGTTGGTATTTGTCTGTTTGTAACTACTCAAAATGACAAACATTAACTTCAACACATTCAGAAAAAAAGCCATTTTTAAAAAAAAATAATGCACACGATTTGTATTTGCATGCTGAATTAACACTTTTATTTACTGTTCATCAATGAAGGTTGGTCTGGGACATCTGAAGGGCTGGAAGTGGAATGAGGGCCCTAACCAGTTTACACACACTGATGAGGCCGTTTTTTTATTAAATTCTTTGAAGAATTGACATAAGCAGCAATATCAACTACATAAAATAGCTTATACAATGATGTCACCACCCTTTTAATAAGGCATCCATGTTAAAGAAAAAAAAAGTGTGTATGCACAACAGATCATATTATACCCCCAAAACCACAGAAAAATGTTATTTGTTGTCATGACCCCTTTAAACACAAAAAACAGACCACTGCATTAATGACTGCTTAAGGTTGTAATTCTGTCATAATCTCAGACGGGTCCATGTGCCTCTCTGCACCCTGTTGGATGAATCCGTTCCTTTTGATACCCGTTATAGCTCACAGCTTATGCAGCACACTGTTTTAAATTGATGTAAAGCAAAAAAGTGAGGCATTAAACCTAGACTTGGATAAATCTAAAATGAAACAGTTTTAAACTTTCAACAATACTTGAAGTTTTTTATCTTTCTCTTTTACATGGAGAAATGAAAAGAACAAGGCAAAAAGATATAATTAACATACCCAGAATCCCATTGTGCCTTCCCTCATCATCCTTTAATTTGATAAAGTCTCTTAACAGCACACTGAACTACATGGGACTAGATTGTCATTGCATAAAACATGAATATTTGTCTTCCAGTTGGGGTTAAAGAGAACTGTTTTTTTTTTCTTACTCAAAAAGAGATACTTTTTGATCTGAACAACTGAGATGTTATCCCTTGGTGCATAGAGGTGAAATTATGACCAAAGGGACAATAATTTTGAACAATACCGAGAATTTTTGTCAGCTTATCCTGAAGGAGCAGTTTAATGGAAAATGCCTGTGGTTCTGAACGATGGCTTCCTTCAACTCCTGGGAAACCTTAAAGGTGGATCCAGTGTTTAAAGGAAACTTGGATGGTGATTTCTATCAGAACATGTCATCAAAGTTGGCTTTAGTGTAACTACAATTTTTATATTAAGAGAAGCATTTTCACCATTTTTTATGTGAAGTCGCCTCTCTGTCAAGCAGTTTAAATCTTTTGCTATTTAACTGCCATCAGCAAATCAGTTCATGTAAAGTAGTTAGACTTTTTTTTAGTGTATACTGGTGGCTATGCCATATTTGTAGTAGTAATAATAATAATAATAATAAATGTTTTTTATATTTGCACAGTAAAGGCCACATGTGATGTGACATTGGGCCATAAGTTTAATTTCAGCACACACCCTCTAAAGTTATCCCATTTGGATTTACTTGTCTGTGTTTCAAACAGAGGTGTCGAACTAATTTTGCTGTCAACAGTGTAAAGCACAGCTTTGGAGATTGCTTCTTCTTGGTGTCACCATTTTTCCCCTCTCTATATATAGCTCTTTTTTGTTTAACCTTACATCTGCAGCTAAACATTGATATTGTAATCTGAGCCTGTACAGCTTGTCCTGTAGTATAAAACAGTGTTGGTGAGACTATGTAAATACAAACACTATAAGGTGAGGGGTGTCCCAACTTAAAAATGCCCCAATACTTCTTGCCAAAACACAATATAATGTGTTTGCAAATCTGTTTGTGTATATTTTGCATTCAACTTGAAGTAACCCTACATGGCTCCGAGCAACAATAAAATAATGTCAGCTTTATATAAGGCACTTTATCTGATGGTTTTCATGACTGCAAGCTGGAGATGTATTTGTATTTTTTCAACATGCAATGAGCAACACCTGTGAGCTCAGTGCATGTGGCTTCTGAATAATGGAGAAGCCCCAGCGTCTGCTAAGAGGGAAACAGAAGTGTGGAAGCAAATGCGGGGGTATGAAGAGAGTGTGAATGGGACTTGGGAAGCGCTCTGAATCTGCTGTTATTTAAAGCAGCGTGATTCCTGGGGGATGAGCAGTGAGACTAGGAGGGAAGGCAGGGGACCAGGAAACCAGAAGGAGGGTATTGCCTTAACAGATCAAAGCTGCATTTCTCATAGGTTAATCATGCTTCGAGCTGTCTTTTACATTCTTTATCGTTGGCACTTTAAGACATGTCTCAGATAAACCTCACGCTGTATGATGTTCCTGTGCAAGGAAAGAGCGACTGGGGATAACCCAGCCCTCTTTTGCTCAGCTTGCCTTGACAGAAAGAGTTCTCTGCAGAACTGAATAATTCATGGGGCTTCAGAAGAGTGCAGTGAAAATCCCCACCCCCCACACACTTGCACACCAAACATGATATGCCACATTCTCTCACACATACTCAGTGCTTTACCATCATATCACTCAGCTCCTGGAGACATATCGTAATTCGTCTTCACAGTTAATTTTAGTTTGTACAGGCTGATATGATCTTATGTTTTGTGTTTTTATAAGGGGTAGCGATGGTTGAATAATTAACTCGACTAGGTTGGGTTGTTTTCGTTGCATTCCACTGTCATTGTCGCTGATCTTTGTCTGGGCTGGGGGTCTTGCTTCCTTCAGTGATTGCATCTCTGTCACGCAAAGTGTTTATTTTTTAAGCACATGCACAATGCAAGCAAGATTTTCTCAAAATCCTTCTTGCAGAGAAATGCAGAGTGACTGTAGTGACGGCAGGGGTTGTGGAAGATTCTTCAGTGTGTGGTTGGTGATGAAGAAGGGAGTGGTTGATATGAAGGGTGCAGGGAAGGAAAGGGATGTGCTGCTGAGTGGGGGCAGGAGAGATGGGAGCAGAAGATGGTTGAGAGAGTGCGCACACATGTGAAATAGACTGAAAAAGATGGAAAAGATTAGTGACATAACCTTTAAGACTGCAGCATGATGTGGGTGTGACAACGATCATGTCTGGTTTGTTCTAGTTAGAGCATTTATGGGATGTTGCACTCCCCTCTATCTAGATTCTTTCGTTTTAAAGATTCAATCTGGCACTTTGTTGATCAGATGGAAGGGCAATTAAAAAGTATACATTTAAAAAAGTATACATTTAAATATGTGGAAAATGTTAAGATTTTTTCCTTTTTTTTAAAGTTTCAGAATGTCTCATAATGGAGATTCTTTGCTAAGAACTGGGTCACCAGCTTATACTGGGTCTGGTTGTAGATGTGTATGTGAACTGACAAAAACTGTTCTTCTTGACAACTCTACTTTCAGAAGCATTCAGGTTCATATTACTAAGTTCTACAATGTAGATGAGCTGAAGGCTGATTTAAAGTAACATGGGCTTCCCTTACAACTCGGCAGAGCCACAGCATCATTGTCTTGTTGCCACGCTGTTCTGTTACTGTAGTTTATGCAGAAGGAGCCCCAACCAACTATTGAACATTTGTTTAATAAACATAGGAGATTATGTAATATTCTAAATTTTGAGTTTTTCATGAACAGAAATAGATGGTCTGTGTATAATGAATCTATAGAGGAATTTCAGTTTTTGAGTTGAATTAACGTTTTCATGATATTCTAATGAGGTATATAGGTGCATATTTGGTTTAACTGGAGATGTACATACGAACTGACACAAACCTTGTTCTTTTTCAAAATTCGTCTTGCATACTTGTTGCATATGTTTCTGATTTTTTTAAAAAAATTTTGCGCTTCCCCCTCAGGACCGTAAGCTGTCAAAAATGGAACGTCAGCGCTTTAAGGAGGAAGCAGAGATGTTGAAGGGTCTACAGCATCCCAACATTGTTCGTTTCTATGACTTCTGGGAGTCTCCTCTTAAGGGAAAGAAGTGCATTGTTTTAGTGACGGAGCTCATGACGTCAGGAACGCTAAAAACGTAAGTATTCATAAAGGGCTTTTTTTCATCAGATATGGAAATGAATGCTCATATGCATTTAAATACTCAAGCAAATTCCTCTCTCCTTCTCTCAGTTACCTAAAGCGTTTCAAGGTAATGAAACCAAAAGTCCTGAGAAGCTGGTGCAGACAGATCCTGAAAGGCCTTCACTTTCTTCACACCAGGACGCCCCCAATCATCCACAGAGACCTCAAGTGTGACAACATCTTTATTACTGGACCTACAGGCTCAGTCAAGATAGGGGATTTAGGACTGGCAACACTCAAAGCTGCTTCCTTTGCAAAGAGTGTCATAGGTATGAGATTTGGGTATTGGACTTAACCATTAGGTTAGAGACGTTGATGATTCAGTCTGATTACCAGACTTTCCGTCTCTCTCTTTCTAGGTACTCCAGAGTTCATGGCCCCAGAGATGTATGAGGAGCACTATGACGAGGCTGTAGATGTCTACGCCTTTGGCATGTGCATGTTGGAAATGGCCACCTCAGAATATCCCTACTCAGAGTGTCAAAATGCTGCCCAGATTTATCGCAAAGTTACTAGTGTAAGAAGAGCACCTGGTGTTAAGATTTATTTATTTTTTTTTTTTACCTTTTGAGAGTAATCAGAAAGGTGGTAAGCGGGAAACAAAACTATAACCAAGTGTTTTTGATTTAAAGTAATTGATTGTTGCCATTATGTAGTGCATTCTGTGGCAATTCCTGGGAATTTAGTAAATAATACAGTAAAGATAGTCCTTAGCTCAGTTAAGAGCAGAAATCAAGTAGTCTGGGTTATAGGGTTGTCAGAATAATCCATATTTCAATGTAATCATTGCAAGAAAAATTCTTTAAATGTATACATTTGTATCACAATCAATACGAAGTGGACGTGTTACCTTGCCAAGCGGGACACAGCTTCTTACAGCAGCGTTTCCCCCACTGGCAATCAGCCGCTCCCCTCCCTTTATAGGCTCATCTGAAATCTATGGCTGAGATCAAAACAGTGAGTTGCTCCTGGAAGTTTAAAAGTCCAGGAAAATGGTATGTATTTGAGGAGAGCCTCTGTGACCCTCTGTAGCATCTTGGTTTGAAGAAGTTTTGCCCATAAGGCAGGTATCTCATAAAGGTCCTGTATCTCAAAAACATGAGTATTAAATATACCACGCAAGATCCTTTCTGATAGCCCCACTGCAGTGTTGTGTCTTTGAGTTCCACCTTCAAGCTGTGTTTCCTTGGTATGGAGTTGGTGAAGAGTCTGAGCAGCGGACTGCTCTGTTCTGTTGTGGGTACAATTTAACACAGGAAAATCTCAATCTACAGACAGCTCCGTTGACTACTGAAAAGTAGTAGTTCTATAGTGAAGGAATTAGCAGCTAATGTGGCTAATAATACAACAAGCAAATGTTAATAAACGCTGCACACAAAATGAAGCTGACAATAAAAGAAGAAAGTAGTCAGAACCAGTAGCAACCGGGCCCTCCTGACTGTAGTTGATCATCAGAAAAAATCTGATGTTAAAACCCAAAACATAGAAATTGAACAGCTGCTGCTAAATACATCAGAATGGACCAGATCTTTGTCTACGCTGTAAAAAAAAAAAAAAATGGTTTGTATGGACCAGATCCTTATTGTGGATCTACACACAAAAACAATTTCAATACAACAATCCAAGGCAAATGGAAGCACACAGACATACACTAAAAGCATCCAGTGATGATACCTTGAGGTATATAAGATATAAACACTTCCAATTTTCTTATTTACTGTTTTGCAGTACAGCGAAGTGACTTTTAAATAGCTTTTTTTTTTTTTTTTTTTCTAAATGGGTGCTAAATTGCCTTCTACTTGGTTTTGTCCTAATTAATCTAGTAAAAATGTTGACATACATGCCTTCAAAAAAGGTTGCAGTAGTATTGTAAGTTGTATCAAGTATTTTAAGTATCAGTATCGAGTCTGAAATTTTATTATTGTCACAACCATACAGGGTAATAGATAATATTATTTACTTCATGAGTAATTTTTACTTGATTTAAACAAAAATCTGAAGGGTTATGTTTAGGGCATAGAAAATGTAATAAACTGTGAAAAACCATCTGAACAGCATCATCTTGGCCAAGATCAGTGTTGTATTTGGTGAGCTCAAAGTTGTGTGCGATTTCTGATCAGGAAGTAGGTTGTTTGATATCTAAAGATCTCAGAGAGGACTGTTATACATACGAAAGAACCGCCCCATTCCTGGTGTATTTGTGTCTTCTTTTAAAGTGTAGAACTAAGCTGTAAATAAAGGTTAGGAGCAAGCGTCATTCGGATTGACTAAATTATACAATGAGAATTTTATTTTATCAAACTTTTTCCAGATTAAATTTCTGCTAAGAATTTCATAAATTTCGTAAATTGGAATTAATAAAAACAGGAGGCAGGTTATGTTAAGGTAATCTCTTGGCGGGGCATACTCCAGATTGTCATTTAGTTTGGGGGGTGTCTTTACTCATGATCGACTTCCATGTTTGATAAAAGGTATTGATTTTTCAGCTCTCAAGGTCTCAAGATAACTTAAGACATGATTACTGTACATGCTGTTAATGCAGAAGGGCTCTTTGCTCCCATTAATAGATGAGAAGCTGTCTCTAGATACGGTTTGCTTCATACGAAAGTGGGATATTAATTTGAGAATGATCAAAATTAATACTGATAACATTTTACTTCCCCAATGAAGTCATGAAATCGTAACTGTGAAAAGCTGATCTAGAACAGGGGTGTCAAAGCGATTTTCGTTTCGAGCCACACCAAGATCATGAATGGCCTCAAAGGCCCGGTTGTGGCAAAACGTATTAATAAAACTATTAAACAGTTAAAATATTATAGCTTTCTCAGTATTCAATTAATACTTCTTAAATAATTAAATAATATTGAACATCTTTTCAAATGTATGTAATTTGGCACTATGCAAATAAAAACTGTTTGGATTTTATGGGTATAATAATGTTTAAGCACACAACTGTTATCTTGAAGTTCCATTGATGTGGCGCTCTCGAGTCTTGTGGGCCACACGTGATCTAGAAGATGTGTGTACTTGACTTTTAAATTTTATTTTGGGTACATTAAATGCCTGATTCATATTCATATTCCAAATGCATTGCATGTGGAATATTGGCTTTGGAGAGGCTGAGGAGTTTCGCAGTCCTGTTTTGATTTTAACCAAATCACATCAGATTACATTTTGATCTCCAAAAGTTGCATCTACTTGTAAAAAGGGCAATGGTCACCTTTTGTTGTATAACTCGATTCAGAATAGAGCTGTGAAAAATGTAAATGGAGGTAAAGAATGGAAGATATGTCAAATATTGTAACCTCAACACAATCAAAAACTGTTCCTGTTTTTAGTAAAAGCGTTTTTATTTCAACCTGCTCATACACACACACAGTGCTCCACTGGTGAATCGATAGGTTCATCAGACAAGGTGATCTCCCATTAGAAAACCTTCTTGTCTCTCCAGGGTGACAATTCCTGTCCAAATGACTTTTTTTTTTTTTTTTTTTTTTTTTTTTTACTCAAAAAGTGGCAACTTTAACATTCTGAAATATAAATATAAAAATAGATGTATGCATATGACCTTATTCAAATTCTTTTTTAAAACTTTCAGTGGATCTTTTTGGGCTGTTAGGATTCTGTTATTGTTTCAGTCTGACCAAAGGGTGCGTGTAAAGATAAGAACTGTTGGGTTAAAATACACAAAAAGACCAATCTTCACACACTTTAGCTTTCTTTCTGCTTTTAGCAGGAAAACCTTTTCCTCTCTTTTGATGTCCACTGTATTATGTTGATTTTTCTTTCCTTTCAGGGTGTAAAGCCAGCCAGCTACAACAAGGTCATGGATCCTGAAATCAAGGAGATCATTGGGGAATGCATCTGCCAAAAGAAAGAGGAACGGTAAGTCTTTTTATCTTTTTTGTTTCTCTGACACTGAAGAGTTCAGCAGCATAGTAGTCCTAATTCTAAGTTCAGTTATGTATAGAGTTTCCCTACAATAAGGCCAAATGAGCCTTGAATATCATGTGGTGGGCCGTTTTTTGGAAAAATCTGCTAGAGCTCAATTGGAAAACACCTGGTAATGTTTTAATGCAATTACTTGGTAAACCTAAGTCACATCTTTACTGCATTTAACTTCTGCTGAGGGCTGCCACCATTCCCCCCCCCAACACTTTTTTAAATCAGTTAAGATATAACTTTCCATAAATAGCTTTACTTTTTGTGTTTTAAAATAAGCTTTTGCATTAGTTGCTTATCACAAAATAGAATGTAAACAATAGGAAAACTGTGAGATTTGCACTTTCATGTATATAGAGTGCCACCTCCTGCATAGCAAACATAAAACAAAACATCATTTACGCATATATATAAAGAGCCTGTTTTGCAGCAGACTCACACAGACATTAGCATGGTCTACATTATTAAATGTGGTTAAAAGGAATGAAGTATTTATTTGGTCGACGGCTCAAAGTGAACTTGGATCCTTACAGGCACTGTGTTAATCAAACATTCATCTGAATATTTTCTTAAGCATTTATTCAGGGAAAAACACACCATATGATCTAACTTCATAGAGTGAAGTCAGCAGCTTTTAATAGATATACAGGGGCTTTTTCTCTTCTGTTGGCTCCTCAGAAGCCCCTGGGTGTTTTCTCTTCAGCTACTCATCCTGCAGGGTACTTTTGCCCACATCAGCTTTAGAGAACTTTAAAAACACTTTTACAACTTGGCTAATTTAATTGTGAAAAGAAATTGAATTGGGCAAGTTTGCTTTAAAGCTGTACATCAGATGGAGCCAACCAATGACTGGAGCTGAGCTCGACAGATTTAGGCAGAGTTCAGAGACACAGGGTGTGTCCAAGTTTGGGGGCTGCATCCTTTAAAGGCCGACAACGTCGCAGCCCTGCGACAAAGGCTGTCCAGATTCGAAGGCTCCTCCAGATGCGTCCCACAAGTGGGTCCACCTTTTCCCAGATTTGAAGGATGGGTCTGGTGTATCCTTCACAGCCCACTCTATCCTAAGATTCATTGCGAGCCAAACCGGAGAGTTTTGTTCTTGTAGCAATGGCGGGCAAAGTGGGAGCTAGAGCAGGAGAGGAGTTAAGTTTTAAATGCAAGAACATTAAAATCTGGCAGTACCAAAAGGGTTTTGTTGTTAGGCTTTTGGCGTTTGCTTAGACATGTTTTAAATGCAATTTGAGATTAAACATAATTTCATTTAATTAATCAAAAAGGAATACATTTTAAAAAAAAACTCCAAGATTTCAAGCTTCATTTTTCACAGCTTGTATGTAGCACCGTCATGGTTGCTAGGCAACAGGGCATACACAGAGGAAATAAATCTGAAGGCTAGATCGTCCGATTTCCTAGCCGCTCACTTCCGGTCTTAGCAGTCGTCGAAGGACCCGGGTCCTTTGAAGGATCTAGCCCCTAAATTTGGACACACCCACAGAACTGCTCCAGACTGCGGTCAGGAAGGTTCTCCACATTCACTCAGCATTTAGGAGAAAAATTCTGATAACCTTCGTTAGAAACCTAAAGAAAGCAAAAAACGTTAATAAATAAATTTTAAAAAAAAAATGTTTTTACTGAAAATACCAATGTTGACACATTATTGTTCTTGATGCTATTGACTATGTCATCTGGTCGTGGCAACCCTAATACTTTACTGTTGCAAACCATTGTGTTAGCCAAGTCATGGCACCAAACGTTAGCCTAAGTTGTTTAGTCTGAGTTTTATTTTTTTGTTTTTTTTCCAGGTATACCATTAAGGACCTGTTGAACCATGCTTTCTTTGCTGAGGACACAGGCGTGAGGGTAGAGCTCGCAGAGGAGGATGATGGAAAAAAACCCACCATAGCTCTCAAACTGTGGGTGGAGGACCATAAGAAGTTAAAAGGAAAGTACAAGGAGAGTGGAGCCATTGAGTTCACATTTGACTTGGAAAAGGAGGTCCCTGAGGTTGTGGCACAAGAAATGGTTAGTTAATAATTTATTATACAGTACTTAAAGGAGCTGTGATGTAGTTTGTGTTTGTCATGCAGACAATCTTGGTGTTTTTCAAACTGAGGTCTAATCTGTTCAAGTTCTTGGCTACTCTGTTCATGTGCATTGAGCCTGAAGACCAACAGTGGAGATAAGTTGCATTGCTGTTCCAGGAACATTTATTTATTTGTTTTCAGTGTTTCATCGGATTAGGCTCCCATTAGATGACAGATTAAAAGACAACGTTTTTCTCCATCTAGGAGCTACCACAACTTCCTCAAGTCTCTGTAATCTCTCATCTAACATTTGCTTAAACCACAGAAATGTTTTTAAAAGGGCTGTGGTATTATTGCCTTTCAGATAACTGTGTATGGAGAATGAAAACATTGTCATTTGGAGCCTGTGGAATTTGCTTGAATGTGTTCATGCAAAAACAAAAAAAATTGAGCAACCTATATTCATATCGCTTCCTTTCTTGTCTGCACCCCCCCCTATTTTTTCCGTTTTTGATTTGTCTCCTTTGATCATGCTAAAACAATAGCAGACATATACAGTGGTGCATCTACACTTTTATTGTTTTTTGTCTTTGTGGGGTGTCCTGTTTAGGATATTTTGTTCCTGATAGAGATCTAATGCACTAGGCAGTTGTAGATTCAGATTCCCAGCCCAGTTCTTTTTCTTAACAGCAGCAGATAATTCTGCATGACCGCTAAATATGCAGCTCCTACAGGGAATTAAGTGGGTTCAGAAATCTGCTGTCACCTATTAACTACGTCGCTTTACCAGTTATTTCCAAATTTATACCAGACTCAGTACAGGCAGCTACAGTCTTCGGTCAAGTCTTGTCTTGCTGATGTGGATGATGTCTCCATAGGGAGCAGCTTGCTGGGGTGCTAGGCTACTATTAAGAAGTTCGCTCACTTTCATTGTGGTTCCAGTTAATCTCGTGCAAACAAAACTTACAGAAAACGTTATTTAAAAAAAAAAAAAAAAAAAAAAAAAAAAAAGCATACATCTTTTCTTTAAGCAGTATAACTTTAAACTTATACCAAGAACTGTCTAGGAATATCTGAGCTAGGGTTGCAACAATTAGCAGATGTCAACTTTGACATTAACAAAAATTCTGTTTTCTCTCGTCTAATTTTCAGAATGGGTATAAAAACGTATAAAATAGGTGAATGAAAAATAGGCACCATATCAAGGAACAGTGGTTAGTGGCCAGATGTGTTTTTCTCTTAAGTTTCAGCGAGTTAGTGCATCGTGTTCACAAGCATCTGTTGTTAAACATGGACTGTTATGTTTTAGATAAGTTTAAGCAAGCTGTAACGAATGATGGTTGCTAAGGAAATACCTTTTCAGTTTTGTTTGCTAACCAGAAGTGACACAATACTGGTGTATCTGATTTAGCACACTAGCAAAGGGCTGCTTCATTGGTTTAGAGACTCTGTCTAATGTTTAAAGCTGTTTTTTGATGATGTGGAAACATAAAAAAAGCACTGAAGTCTCACATTTTCAATCAGTGAAAAATAAATCAGTTCAGGTTTGACTTATTTTTAGTATTTACAATTTTGATTTGGCTCCAATCATATATAAATATTTCAATTACCTGATCAACAAGTTATTAATTTAATGTACTGTTAGAATGAATGTGATAATGCGGAGACATGCATACCTCTGCAGGCTGGAATGGCCGTAGTAAAACGTCCCGATACTGAAAACAGAAGGTGTGCCAATAAAAAGTAGAGATGAATTAAAATATTTGTTGGAAAATGTGGAAAAATCAATTAGTTGACAACTAAACTAATTATTAGTTGGGCCCCTAATTTGAGCATGGTGTGGAGCAGGTCACATGGCAGCAGAGAACGGTACAGACTCTGTGTCATTGTGAATGCCACTGTAATAGGCGGACAGGGAAATACACCAATATGATGCTCATAACCTAAATTACAGTTTTGCACACTGTATATACACAAATAGGCCTACTGTTAAAAATTGTCTGTGCAGTCCCAAGTATTTTATGCTGCATAGTAATTTAGCACAAATGAAGTGCTTTTAAAATGTAAATTTGTTTCTAACGTCATCCTTATACAGCTTCATCTATATTTGTAGATGAAAAAATCCTGCCAGCACCGATGTGAGCAATGAGCCAGACACTAACAAAGAGAATCATTTCCCGCAGCTCTGACCCCTTTAAATAGCTCCTCTGTTCCTTCCTTTTCTTCCTTTGCTTGTTCTTTCCGTCTGCCTCCCACTCTCCCATTTTTAATGCAGACTGTCCTATCTCACGTGCTCAGTCCTAAAAATATCTTGAAAATCATTCTTTCCCCTTTTTCTTGTCAGGTGGAGTCAGGCTTCTTCCACGAGAGTGACGCTAAAACTGTGGGAAAGTCAATCAGAGACCGCGTGGCACTGATAAAATGGAGAAGAGGGAGGACGGCAGCTATCGTGGCTCCAGTGGATCAGGGTGACAGAGGGCAAAGAATTAACGTGACATCATCGGAGGGCATCTCGGGTGCAATACCACATGTTATACAGCCCCTTGTGATTGAACCTGAAGACACAGACGCAGACCAGCACAGCAGGCTACACAACCTGCCAACCAGTACCACTTCAGTGACATGTAAGAGTTTTCGCTCTCTCTGCCCAGAAACACCACATAAATCTTTCACTTTTTTTTTTATATAAGTGCATTTTTGTGTGTCTCAGCAGCAGACTGCACACTTGACAGTGGCATGGGCTCTACTGTGTACTCAGACTCCCACAGCAGCCAGCAGAGTGTCCTCTACCAGTCCCTACTGGAGCCTATTACTATGGCAACACAGCAGGTTTGTATCAGTTCACCCTAGTGTGCTGTATACGTTCAGATTTATTGAAGTACGTGTAAACTTTTAGGCAAGTACTTGCTCATGTGTCCCCTAATATGAACACTGATGATGTATTTCCATTCAGACTTGTGGAATACAAATGCATCTCACTAAATTAGATTATCATCAAATAATTATTTTATTTCAGTAAGACAATTAAAAGGGGAAATCCATATGTTTTATGGGTTCATTACGCACATACTGATGTATTTCAAGAGTGTGTTTCTGTTGATTTGAAAGATTTTGGCCTACAGCTTATGAAAACCCCAAAAATCTGTATTTCATAAGACCAATAAAAAAAGGATCTTTAATATAGTAATCTCAACCTACTGAAAATCATGTCCATGTGTTGTAGGGACGCTCAGGTCCAGCAACTGCCTTCATCTCATCTGCATTGTTGGGCTTGGTGTCTCATCTTCCTTTTGATCATCCTCTATAGAGTTTCTAAGGGGTTTAGTTTATGGGAATTGATCCCAGCTACCATCCACACCCAGTGACTCTTCCCCCAATTGGCTTTGCTTCAACATCTTCCAAAGCTACAGTTATTCTTGTTGCCATTTCCACAACAGTTTTTCCTTCCACTTAACTATCCATTAATATGTCTTCATCCAGCAGTCAGTGAACGACTAGCTTAGTTGGCAATGATGTTTTTTGGCTTATCCCTACTTATTCAATATGTCAGTAACTGTCTGCAGGACTACAGTAGTCAGTAAGTTCTCCCTATAAATATGTAGGCCATAACATAAGCCCAATATTCTTCACTTAATGTGTTTCGTTGGTCTTATGCAGTGTTAAAAGTATCTGTAAAATGTAACTTTGAGTTATTCAAATCTATTTTGTTCGATTAGCTGGAAGTCATAATTATACAAAGTAACAGAAATGAACACTTTTTACACACTGTTTAATGAATCTGTTGGCGTTTCACTCTAATTGATTTTCTGAAATAAAGTAATTTTTTTAATGATTTCTTAATTTATTCAAATGGATCAGCAAATACAAATAGTACCTTTCATAATTTTGCATTCATATCTTTATACACCATTTTGTGATTTTGTTCTGTTGATTTTTGAGTAACACATTTTGCTTTTGGGTTGTTCTTTATCAGTGCCAGAGCTGCAGCCATTTTCTGACAGACCGACCTCATTCCTCTGAAATCAGTGAAGTTTGGCAGACACCTCTGAGCCCGCAGCTCAGGGCTCGACTGGGAAGTGCAGAACGAAGGGGAAGTGCCCCTGTTATTGACATTCAAAGGGCAAGCCAAATTGCTCAGCTCCATGCTTTCATTCAGGCCCAGAGATCAGTCAGTCCCATCCCCATTGTAAGGGAGAGCCTGGTGGAAATCAGCCCCAGGGAAACCCATCCTCAGCCAGTCTCTGAAACTGAGGGTAGGCTTCCCTCCCCAACCACTCTGCCAATGTTACATCTTTCCCCTCTTTCTTCACCTACCGAGTTCCGCCGCCTTAGTGATACTTGTGTCAGATCACCATCGCCAACAACCAGTGAGACTTTGGCTCTCCCAGTTCAAAGTCCACGCAGACACTCCGACCTCAGTAGTCTTCTTAATCTAGCCTCTAATGAAAACCATCTTTCTGCGTTGCATAGAAGCTCTGAGTGTCAAGCCTGCCTTTCTTTGCTTCTGTTAAAGTCCCAAAATGGGAGCCACCGTCATTCTACTGTCATCTCACCAACACATCACTCTCCGGCTGACATTCGCCACCATCATTTATCCGGTGGAAAATTACCCCTATCTGGTTATGGACAGACAAAAGGATCAAGTGATTATTCAAATTTCTCCATGCTACAACAGTCCCTATTTAATATAATCAGCCGTAAATCGGTTCCTTCTGCCGTCATGCCAGCCCAAACTTTCCCACTGCACTCCTCAGCGGCCGGGAGGCCGTCCCACAGCGATGCAGAATGTTCCCCAATGAGTCCTCCACAGAACGACAACCTGTTTGAAGATCATGAATCCCTCCAGCACTGCCAGGAGAAATATTTTTCCAGAGAACAACAAGCCACCACTGCTGTGGAAGTGGTAGGTTACAGTAACAGACAAGTAAATCAATTTCCCTGTAATGGAGCCAACTCCTGCTTTGCAGATTTCTCCCAGCCTGTATGAACTAAATCTTTCGCTCTGCATGAAGCTGGACCAGTCTTCTGTCTACTCTTAGGCTTGCTGCCTTCATAGACCTTCAGCTCTGACCGCGCTACAGTCATAAGCTTGCTTCTGTCGGAGGAGAATGATGTAACCTCTGACACACTACCCTTCTGATTAACCTTTACAAACCCTCTTTGCAATGACCTAGATTTTAACATTTTCCTTTTTACTTTGCCAAGGTAATACAGCATCTGTCTATCCTTAGCCTGCCATGGATAGCTGGGTTTTACCTCAGGGAGAAGGGATGGTTGTCTAATTTCCATCCTCTCAGTTTATCCCATTTCTCCTTAGTGCCCTCATTTTACCTCACACCTTTCTGCTCTTGCTTTTTATTATAAAAGGTGTTGGAATTAACATACTTTTCCCTCAAACTTGCAGTTCCTTGCAAAAGTTATTTTCAACTTATTGAATGTTTTTATCATGTTACAGTCATTGACATGTTTTATTGAGATTTCATTTGATAGTCCAACAAAACATTGTGAATTACTGTGAAGTGGACGGGAAAGAATTTTGTTTCGAATAAAAATCAGAAATATCGTGGTGTGCATTTGTATTCAGCTCCCTAAAGTCAGTTCTTTGTGGAACCACCTCTTACTGCAATGACTGCTGTAAGTCTTTTGGGGTATGTCTCTGCCAGCTCTGTTAGATCCCTCAACCTCGGTCACATTGAATGGAGAACCTCAGTTAACAGAAACTTTCAAGTTGTGCCACAAATTCTTAACTAGATTTAAGCCTTGACTCTGACTGATCCACTCCAACACATACAAATGCATTTTAAACCATTTCGTGTTAGGTCTTGTATATTTAAGGTTGTCCTGGTGGAAAGTGAGCCTCTGCCCAAATCTCAAATCTTTTGCAGCCTCCAACAGGTTTTCTTCCAGGATTGAGCTGTATTTAGCACAGTCCATCTTTCAATCAACTCTGACTGGCACGCCCCACAGTGTGATGCAGCCATCATGGTGGCTGGCAACTTCTGAAGGCAAATTAGATTTACATTTACACTGGATTATTTTTAAAGGGGGGGTTAGAGTAAGGCGTGTGAATGCAGATGCAAGGCACACTTTTCAGATTTTCATTTTGGAAAAAAAAAAAAAAAAAAATTGGAAACCATTTAAAGGCTTTCTTTATTCTTTCATTATGTGCTGCTTTGTGTTTGTCACATAAAACTGCAAGAAATCCTTTGAAGTTTACTTTTGTAACATGACAAAATATGAAAAAGTTCAATGAGCATAAATATTTCCTGCAAGGCAATGCACTTCTCTAGAAAACAACCTCCCATGAAGATTTAACCTGAAATTGTGTTTTTGTCTTTAGGCCAGTTCTGCAGGTCACCAACATCAGCCGTCGGTCCAGGGCATGCCCTCATCCAGCACAACCATGCCCGTACCACAGCAGCCCCTTCAACCTGGACACAGCTACCCTGCTGCACTGTATGCTGGTCACCCCAGCGGTGCTACACCAATCCCAGTCAGTCTGGGCTCATTAAATATCCAGCAGCAAACATCAGCTGCAGTTAGTAATGCAGCGTCGGCTGTGCCACAACATTTTGCACAGAGCTATCACACTGCCGGACACCTACATCAGCCAGCAGCATCAGGCTCTCCAACTTTAACCCTGCAAGTTCAACAGGTTTCTCAGAACCTTGTTGCCTCATCCCAGCAACAGACTCAGTCTGCATCAAGCTATCCTGCAGTTCAGCATCAGACTGCAGCAACCATCTTTGCAGCACAGCAGCCAACACAAAGCTGCCCTCTCGGCACAGTTTCCTCTGCAATGGCAGCAACGATCCATGGTCAATCTGCACACGTCACTAGCACACCTCAGCAGGCCCAAGCCTCAGCCAGTCAGCCTGGTCAGCAGCCTGGCCAGATATCTTCCACACCAGCACTTTACAGTCAGATCGTTTCTGTTCAACAAGAGCTCAGGCAGCCCTTGCTACAAAATACCCAGTCAAACATACAACACACAATAAATGCTGGGCAAGTTTATAATCACAGCCAAGAATCTGTACATGCCATCAACCATCCAATGGCACAGCCACCCACGCTTTCTTCTCACCGACTTCAGTCTCCTACTCACCAATTGGACGCTTCAGCTCTTCTGCAAAATGCGGTTCCAGAACAGAGTCAAAATGAGTCCCAGTCTCAACCGCATCCCAAAGGAACCCCAGTTCGACAGATTCCAGCTGGGAATCGAAGTTACTTTGCGTCAGCTGCACCTGATGCTTCCTCCCACAGCTATGCACATGCTGCCATCCAGCAGGCCACGCCAGGTCAGAACCAGTACCAGCTAGCACAGTGCCTCACTGTGGAAGGAGTTAATCGAGCAGCATCTCCTCAGACCTTTCCAGTTTCCACCCAGCAAAGCCACAGCACACACATCCACCAGGAAGTGAGTGGCCAGTTTGTTTGAATTAACACTTTTTCATGGTAATACTCCCATTTAAAATAGGTTGAAAACATACATTTTTGATATTAACAAAAGGAATTAAAGCAGTTCTTTTTTTCCGATCCCATTCTAGGAGGAATAGACGTTTACCCATTGTGTGGCACTTGATTCACTTACCAACTGTCTTCTTAATGATGCAGCATTTCCTAACAAGCTTTTCTGACAGCAATAGATATTTTGTTCCAACAAGATGCTCTACAGATCAGCCTAAATGTGCTCCAACAAGAGATTAAATTTGTTTAGGAAAGCTACCATAATTCTCTAACAATGCATCTCCTAAAACACATATCGTATTACCATTTTTTTTCTAAAGCTATACCTGACTCAGCATGTAAGGCTACAGTCTGCAATAAGCTTATGTCTTGCTTCTGCTTCTGAAATTCCAACCTAATGATGACCATCTGGTGATTGTTAGTCTGGCAACAATTTAAGATGCTGCTCTAATTAATCGTTTGTTGGTGAACAAGTTGCTCTCTACAAGCTTAGTTTTTTTTGCTTTGAAAACCATAAAATGTAATGACTAGTGTTTTTGTGTGGGGTTTCTTGCACCTTCTATTACATTGTAAATGGAAAGAAACAGTTTATTATACAGTTTTTCAAGCCATGCACACAAGAATGGGCTTTGGTGTCAGCGACTGATGAAAGTCAGTTTGCTGATACTCAGTGTTGATCTAAAAGTATGTGTGGGCATACTGAAGAAGCGATCAGAACCCCAATACCCCAATTGCTTAAGTGTATCCTGTCCCTGAGGTTCCTTCTATCTTTGTGTGTTTCTGTTTGCTAGAACGTTTCAGCTGGTCAGAGCATTTCACAGTCTGGACAAGATGAAAAAAGCTTTGGGCAGAATCTCAGCCACTCAGCTTCCATTGCACCAAATCAGACACCAGGTCATCAGGAATCAATTCCCCAGACTGCGGTGCACCAACAGCTCCAGCCTCTGCAGGTTTCAGCCTCACTCCCATCATCACAAGCATCACAGGTAATCCCAGGTTGTCTGCATATTTTGAATTGCTGAGATTTTGTTCATTTCTCGTGTTTTTTTTTTTTTTTTTTTTTTTATGTTTAAATTTATTTATTTATTCCTGGTCTGATTTATGGCCGAACATCAGTAGCAATAGAGTTAAAATTACCCTGCCTCACTCCTCTTCATTTGAACTTTCTAGATCCTATAATTGTCTTCTTTCTTCCTGTTTCCTTTAGTTTCCTTCACAATACCCCACAGTCCAGGTGGTGACAGCTGTGACTGACTCTGAATCTGCCTACCTTCCCCCCTGCACTGCTCCCCACCCTTCATCCTCCTCTTCACTTACTCACATCTTCCTTTCTCCTGGATATGCTGTCCCCGTAACCCCCTCCATATCTCCTCTCTCCCCTCTGCACATTGAAAACACATTAATTTCACCCACCCCAGTGTCTCTTACAGTACCATCCCCCACATCTGTACTGGGTATGGTGCAACCTACCTCACCACAACACCAAGCCACAGCTGCTAGATCTGAGGCTTCTCAAATGCAGTCTTCGTTTATATCAACACTAACTAGCCATCCCATGCACACAAACACACACCTTCCTGCAAATGGCAGCTCTCAGCCTCTCATACAGGTAATTATGATAGGTGCAAAGAAGCAAATATTGCATTTTCACTGAAAGGGTGTGCAATGGTGCAATGGAGTTTAAATTATTGTGTGCCTAAGGTGTTTTTTTTATTTTTATTTTTTTATTTTATGTTGTATTACATAAATCTTTTGAGAATAACTCTGTGAAATAAAATAGTTTAATGTTCCCATCAGATTAGGTTATACAAATGGAAAAATTCTAAATATAATTAATATCAAGAAAAATTCTAACAGCAAAAACATTTTTATATGAAATTCACAGGTTCTTCAGCAGACTCAGGATGGCCCCAGTACACAGCAGGTTCCGCAAGCTCAGCTCATACAGCCTGCAGTCTTTTCTTCACCTGTGAAGAATGAGGCAGATCTGGGCACAGCCACGGTGGCTAACCAGCTGGACAGCACAAAGTCCTGCCAGGTGCCCCCACAGAGCCAACGTCAGAGTTGGGTACAGGGCCAAATTCCTGTGCTGCAGTCTTCTGACTCACAGAAGGCATCCTCCAGACCCACCACTGGCTCTGGTTCCCAGCAGAAAATCCCAGGCACCGTCACAGGAGCGGCAGGTCAAGGGTCATCAGAGACTTATGTGGAGGTATGGGCGTGTGACTTACTGAAATACGTATTAGCGTCCTGTATCCGTTGTTGTACACTGTACTCTCTTTAAAGTTGCTGTTGGTATTGAATCAGGAATGAAAACAGGTTGGTGCATTATCTCTGATTTATCTCTGGGTTTTGTCGTCTGCAGGAGCAAGCTGCAGAAAAACGCACTGGAGGTCAGAGCTGTGACAGGTACAAGCTTATTACCACTCAGCTTAATTAAACTGATCAGTTAAAGTTTATCACAGTCAATTTTCTATTATTAAATATGTACAGAGATATAAATATTGACTTGCAGTTGTTTTTCCTTTACACTGTTTTTGGTTTACTTTGCCTTTTACTCAAGCAGATAATATTCCACAAAGCTTTTTTTCTAATGGAGACCTGGTAAAGGTTGGCAGCAGAACATAAAACTGCTGGCAAAATTTTGCAATTTAAAACAAAAATAACAATGATGGTAAAATAAACAAGATATAATAAAAGATTATTAAAAGCAAGTACATTGACTGGAAGCATCTTCAAATAATGGTAATTATAATTCAAAGTGCCATTTTCCCATCAATCTGCTGCATTTTTGACATAAAAGAAACAGAATGCAGAAGAGCAGTTTACCAATTTCAGTACAGACATGCCAAACCCAAAGCAGTAATCCTGAGACTGAAAAAAACGACTAGTACTTTTACCAGTTAAATCACAATAGTCCGAAAGAGAAAAGACTATCAATGGGTGATGGATGAGCCTTGGGGATGGCCAGGAAAGGCAACCCCACCCTTTGTTATTCACAGTGATGGGTCAAAGGCTTCCAAATTGTAATGAACCTAAAGCATCCTAAGAAGAGTCCATCATTGAACCAGGGCATTTACATACAAAACATCCCTGGAATCCAGCACAGATAAAGGTGGGACAAAAAAGTCACTGCTTTTACTCTACAGCATTGGATAAACCCTTTTAAACAACTGTCATCAGTCTAAAAATGCAAATTTGCACATGCATTGTTCAGACCAATTTTATTCATATAAATGTTGAATGAAAGAGGACCTCAAACAGAGCTCTGCAGCACACCCTTATGGACAGTAAGAAAATCAGAACATTAATCTTTAGTCCTATTACTAATATGATAAATAGTAGAGCTGCACAATATTTTGAATAGCAGTCATTTTGACTATGACTCTACATCATTTGGTTGAGTACTGTATTTAGGGTGTCATGTATCCACTGTCTGCATATAGATATTTGGCCAGTTTGATGGTCTTTAACAGTCCTTTATTCACACACTTGATGTATATTTTTAGTCACCTAGATGTTAAAGCTTGCAGATATTTGTGGGTAAAACGCCTCATATTAGGAGCCAGGAAAAGCTGGGCTAATCGTAATAGATATAACCATCACAATTTTTTTTTTTTTTTTTTTTTTTTTTTTTTTTTTTGCCATTTTCTGATATGTAGCCAAAGTGAATATTGACATTTTATGAAGGGGCACGCATAATATTTCTCTTGTTGCAAACAATAAATGTCCCCTCCTAAAAAGAAATGATTGAGCTACACATTCAGTACTCCTATATTAAAAATGTTGAGTTATTCAGTCAGGAAGAGGCAGTAAAAACTTGCATCTTTTTACTGATGTTTGGTGCAGTCCTATTTCTCTTTTCTAAACTCTTGTTAGTCTCTCATAATACGTAACAGATAGCTAATCCCCCACTAATCTTTGCTCTTTAAGATGTAAGTATACTTCAAACAGTTGCAGTTCAGTGTGACTTACGGTTGATGAAGCTTTTGCCAAATCCTGCAAGGTTTAATGGGCAGGGATGACCCTTATAAAAAACACCCTGATCTTAGTCATTTGACATTTTTTAGCATTTCTTTGAAAAATACTCCTTCACTTCATATTCCTTCATTTTGTCATGTTACAACCAAAATTTTCATTGTATTTTAATTTGGATTTTAGATGACAAACAGGAAGTAGAACCTCCTTACATACAGATGAAGACTTTTTTTACAAACATAAATCAGAAAACTGTGGCATGCTTATGTATTCAGCTTTGACCATCTTACCAGTGCCTGCATATTTAATCTCCCATTGTTAAGGTGCACGTCCATATCTTAATAGGTTCTTCAGTTTTCCTGATTCTTTCCATTTTCAGAAAATAGATTAAACGTTGCTTTGTAAGATGTTCAAAGCTTTGGACATGATCTAACTCTGCTGTTAAACTCTCCAAAATATTATCCCTGACCTGTCTGCTCTCTGCATTCACAGAACAGCTTTATTTATGCTAAGAATGAGTTACACACATGGAGACTCTATTTACTAATTAGGTGGCTTTTGAAAGCAGTTTGTTGCACTGGACTTTGTTTAGGGTTATTGGAGTAAATGGGACTCAATACAAATGCCTGCCACACTTTTTAGATTTTTATTTGTATAAAGGTTTAAAAACCTTAAACATTAAGTGCTACTTTGTGTTGGTCTATCACCTACAATCCCAAAAAAATACATCCAAATTTTTGGTTGTAACCTGACAAAATGTTCCAAAGGTGTGAGTAATTTTGCAAAAAGCTTTATGTTCTTGTTTTTTTCACATAGCTGATCTATTAGAGCCTCCCTCTGCCAGTGTCCCACATTTAAGCATTTCAGCCGTGTTTGTGACATGTTTAGTCCTGTTTCGTCCTGTTCTGCTGTGGAAGATTATAATCTTAAAAACACGGCTCCAGTGGTATTTATATTTGTTGTTTAGGTACTCTGAGAATTTTACAGTCTTGTATCTACTGATTATTGCAAATGCCCATCTTTTGCCTAACCAGTATCAACTCTGATGTGACATCGGGAAGAGAGATGAGCGATGGCAATGAAGGGACACACGGAGGCAAAGGTGAAGGCAAGCAGCGCAGACACCGCAAGTCTTCACGCACTCGTTCTCGACAGGAAAAATGTGGCAAACCGAAGCTCAGCATGCTCAACGTGAGTGACCGAAATATTTTTCAAAAAGAACAGATATATTGTAGTTTATGATAAAGAAAGACAAGCTGAAATGATGTTTTGTCTTGGTGCAGGTGTGTAACACTGGGGATAAGATGGTAGAGTGCCAACTAGAAACTCATAATCATAAAATGGTGACTTTCAAGTTTGACCTGGATGGAGATGCACCCGAGGAGATTGCTACTTACATGGTATGTGAGAGGCAGTGTCCTGCCACTTGAGTTGTTGCAAAGGGTTTTGAAGCATGCTTTGCCTTAGAAGCTGTCGTACCGCGCAGAATAGAAACTCCCAGATGGTTTCAGCTGCAATGCAGCAAAAAAATCTGTTGGATGTCTCTTACTTTTTCTCTCCTCTCCATATTAATGTGGAAGCCTTGCTTACACATTAATATGGAGCAGATTAAACGATAAATGAAAATTTGATTAGATGACTACATCAGTAACATGGTGATTTATTTCAAAGAAGATTAAAGACTCCTGAAAGCAAAAATAAAATGCCTTTTCAGGAATTTATTGGTACTTATTCAAACACAAAAGTAGACATTTCATTTTGTGTGGGAATAAATTGTAGGAATTTATTTTACTTTGGCAGCACACTAAAATGGGGAAGATTTTTTTAAAATATTTTCTCTTCAGTTTGCCAATTCATTTTTATAAGCTTCACACCCAGAATGACTCTGTTTTTTAGGTTGTATCTGTGAAAGTTTTTTTTTTGTCTTAATCATTCCATTCAGGTGGACAATGACTTCATTCTGCCCCTGGAAAAAGAGATCTTCATTGAACAGCTGAAAGACATTGTAGATAAGGCTGAAGACATGCTGAGTGAGGACACAGAGGGCGAGAGGAACTCTGACCAGGGATGTAACTCCAAACAGAACGAAGGGACTTGTGCATTGGGAACAGAGGTGAGAAAGAAACTGTTGAGCAAGTAGAAATTATTACTTAAACATCTGATTTTGTTTTTGTAAGTCTGCTCACTTACAGAGAAATTAACATTCTGATTTTTATGGTAGAGACAACCCAAAATACAGAAGAAAAAATTGATAAAAATTGTGGAAGAGTATGTGATTCCTGAGCAAACTATGGCTTAGAACTTGATGAAGAACCACTTGTTGATCAGTAAAGCGAGAAGATTTGTTTCATGTGGCTGGTCACCATGTTTGCACACATCTCAGGAGAAATTTTAGCAGATTACTCTTTAGAGAAACTCCAAAAATCTTTAAAGAGGGGATATTATGTAAAATCAGCATTTTTAAGCTTTGTATGATGTTACAATGTTATTCCCTCATCAAAAACATACCTGAAGTGTTGCTTCGATTCTTTCATGCATGTCTGAGGAATCCTTGAATCTCTCATGGCAACCATTCGGGGGTGCCTAAACGCTTGCTCATACAAAGCGCAGCCTATATACCCAATGGTCCTCCTTGGAGCTGCAGTCCCCAGCCAAGCTTCCACTCGATAGAGCCCCCCTTTCCATACTTTCCCCACACATCTCCTCCAGACTAGCGGCAGCAGCAAACTCCTAATAGAACTGTGCGTCTGCTGAGCTTATCATACAAACTACTCCTCAGTTCAGCGCTAGTAAGAGTGGTTGTGAACAGGATAATAATGGAGCGTTGTTGTGATGACGTGCTGAAGGCAGAGTGTCAAAGAGCAGGAGATTCTTAAGCAGACAGAGGCCAATTTCAAGGCGTTAAATTGTGAAGTCAGATTTCTTTTAAGTTATGTTTGCTATATGCAGCATTTGTTTTAACAGCAACTGAAGGTAACATAGTTACTTGACTGTTATAAAACAGCACTGTGTGCTTGGCATATACATAATACTACCCCTGTAAGGTTTCCAGCTTGACACTCGAAGCTTTGGCTCCCTCCACAGATTTTCAGTAGGACTGAGGTCCGAAAACTGATTAGCCCTCTCCTTGACCCTAATATGATTCCTCTTTAACCATTGTTTGGCTGTCTTCAACTTGTTTGCCATTAGGCCTTAACTTTCAATGCTGCCCACATAATCCAGAAATACCAATTGTTAATATTCTGACCCAATGAAATTATTTATTTGAGCTTATTGCTCTGTTAGAATAAATGTTTTACAGATGCCTTTTAAACAGATTTCCATCCAGTTACTTTGTTTCTTTTTTTTTTTTTTTTTTTTTTTTTGTAAAGGCTTCAGAGCCCACCACTCCACAACTGGTGTATCAACAAAATGGTAAGCCTCAAAACATGCAGTGCATGTAGTTGTACATTTAGAAATGCTCTACTTGTATTGTTTTACATTGAACTGGATGTAAAAGGATCAAACTGCACCTTAAAGTCCCTCACTGACTGTATTTTGGAGGATTTTTGAGTGTTTCCATCTCTTCCCATGACAGTCCTGCACACTGGAAAGCGCTGGTTTATTATCTGTCCTGTGGATGAAACACTTATGCAAGACAAAGACAACACTTCAACACACACCTTTACAGCACAGGGTATGTTGCACACTTTTCTGTTTTCTCTCCTGTCTTCAGATTTAGCACATACAATTTACCTACAACAGTTGGTTACAGATTAATTACCTCTCTGTAGGATTAACTAAATACGTTGCACATTTCTTGCTGTTTGATTTAAAATACTGTGCATGCATTTTAGTGTGACTTTTTGTGGTTCTCCCCCATTGGGGTCAGTTATATAAGACTGGGTCTGCAGTGGTTCTAGCCGGAAATGAAGTGCAGGCTTTTACGCCAGCACACAGAGGCTGATAGAGGGGAAGCGAGTGATGATGTAACACGTTGGCAGCTATAGCACATAGGTCTTCTTCTTTGTAGCTTGGCTGTCAAACTCACAATCTGTTCACTTTCAGATTAACTCTGCTCCTTTTCTTTCTCCAGAGTATGAAACGTCTGGCTCCTTGTCAGTCGGGTCCAACAGCACCACAACTACTTTGACAACCCCAGTCACATCGTTACCTTCCCAAAGCCCTACCTCCTCCTCTGCACCCGCCTTAGTGCCGCCTCCAGACCAAATTAGTGGTGAATCCGAGGTCCAGCAGAGCCAGCCCAGTGTTACCAAACATACTCTCACAACTGGGAGCATCAACCATGACCACTCCTTTTCAGTGGAAGAATCGTCCCTCTCTGCTGTGTCTGTGGTAGCAGATATGCCATGTTGTGCTATTGTGCCACCTGTCTCTGTGGATGCTAATACCGCTGATAAAGAAGCTAGAGCTGGTGTTTTGATCTCATCGCTAAATAATCAGCCAAATCAGACGGCCAGCCCTACTGAAGAACAACCTCCTCAGCTGGCCAGCAAGCAGCCCGTTGTCCTGCAGCAGCCTTATGCCACACCCATCCAGCCTGGGACCGTGACCTCTCAGCCCCAAAGTCCTGCACATCAGAACCCGACTTCAAATCAGCAGCAATGTGGCGGGCAAGGGGAGTCGGATGGAGAGGGACCTCCTAGGGGGGAGTTTGTTGACCGAACCATCAAGACTTTGGATGAAAAGCTCAGAAACTTGTTATATCAGGAGCACCCCCCCTCACAGCCCTCCAGCACAGCTTCTGATCCCCAGTCCTCCAGCTCAGATAGACTGAGCTCCCCTCCAGTCTCAGATGGGCACAGCACAGAGGCCGTCACAAAGAAGAAGATGGAACCAATGGTAAAAGACAATATTCATGTCTATGAATGATATAATTGTCACCATTCACTGATGCACACAGTGAATGGTGACATACAGTTTATATATTGGAAAATTTGTTTGCAGAAACAATTGTCCCTTTCATGCATAAATTATGATTACCTCACTCCCAAAGAGTTTTTACTCAGAGGCATACTAAAGCATATACATGTATTTTTTGTGAACCTGTACTAGTCATGGAGCTTTGACTTTATTTTAGACTTTTTTTTTTTTTTTTTTTTTTTAAGACTGAAATGTATATTTCTAACTGCTGACCATGTGTTTAAAGATTTTTGTGACCTTACACTGTTTGGAAAGTATATGGCAGATGACATGTTAGAGTCCAATCAAAATGGCTCACTAAAATGAATTTGTTGCATAGTAGAGGCATTATTATGATTATATAATAGCATAACATTCTTTAGTATAATATTGATAAAACAGTGTTGTAGTAAGACATGAAAACACTATAGATTTTTTTTAATTGGCTGAAAAAAGCAAGTTCAATGCTTTCTTTTTAATAAAAAGGAGTATAACAATCCTTTTGAAGTCATAATACATTTTGGATGTTGGATGATATCAATTTATCAGCTTGTGACTCATTTAAGGAGTTATAATGCCAAACCACTGCGCTCTGATCTAGTATTCGTAATGTTTTAAATGTGCTGCTACTTGAATTAATTCAACCTCTCACACACCCACAACTTTTTCTTTCCTTCTCGGTTAGCCACTGATTCCTGAGCGGACAGATTGTGTGGGTGCATCAAGCGACTCTGCAGCAGCAGGTTGTTAGATTTGATTGCGTAATCACACTTTATCATCACATAATAGTTTAAAATTGTCTTTTATTTACTCTAAGTTATTCCTACTTTAGCCTCCAGCCGAACAGAAGTGTCTGCAAGCTCCAGTTCATACAGGTCCAAAAGTCGTTTTCAAGTAAGAATCTGCTCAAAAAAAATACATCTGTGTCTTTGGGCTAATTTAGATTGCATTGCTACTCAGTATGTGTTACTGTTAGAGCATTATGATCATATTACTTAACAGGGATTTTAAATGTTGATTTCGTAACACTAACAACTTGGATTTCATCACCTTTTAGATCATCCCCACACCACCTGATGCCCTTTGCTGTTCAGATAAAAGCAAAACAAGCTGCAGCTCTGCAGCACCCTCTAGTGGTTCTGAAGGGTCTCGTAGCCAGACTCAGCTCAGTGACAGAAAAGAAAGCAGCTGTGGGGCGGCTTGCCGGACTTCTGCGACAGCTGCACCTGATGATGACGGCGCAAGATCACCCAAACCCCACAGCGGAAGCCGTTATTCTGCCCCTTCAGAGTTCACTCACGCCACTCCCACTTCCAGTCCCGACGCCACCCCTCGTCACATCCCTCGAGCCCAAACTATTGACGCACCAACCCATCGCCACTGTCAGTCCTCATCTCAGCTTTACTCCGACTCAGCTGACGAAGACAGCAGCAGCATGGTTCTTCCTCCAGCTCAGGCTGCTCCGTCAGCTCAGAATCTGACTGAGCACAGCGGAAGTGACCTCGTTAAGAGGGCGGTCGCCTTCTTGCGGCGCTCTGGACGAAGCAAAAGTGAGCAGAGCTCTGAATCACCAAGCTGCCAGCCTGTTGCAATGAATGGCCACACGCCTTCACCTTCTGTTGGACATTTTCCCCCTACCATCAGCAGTGACAATGACTCAGAGTTTGAGGATGCGGATATGAAGAAGGAGCTTCAGAAACTTAGAGAAAAGTAAAGTATTACATTCACCGACAGATAGACACCCCTTTTAATCTTCTCCATACTCTGAATTTCTTTGTTTAGTTAACAACAATTATATGAAAAAAAAAAAAGAGTAATGTATATTATTTTTGCAGAGAGTTATCTCTAGATAACCCACAATAATGTTGCGGTCTTTGTACGGGAAAGTTTGTTTTCTCAAGAAAACACGCTGGTGTTTTTGTTAACAGGAGAAAACAAAACCTCTCCTATTGGGGCTATCTGACATCAGGAGAGCCATGCCTGTTTGTCGAGATAACATCGTGGCTGCATGCAACTGATTTAATCTGAAAATAGCTGTAAACAGATGGCCTGATGTCTTCCCCAGCTAAATCTAACCATAGGCTTTAAATAATCATTATTGTTCTATGATTTAGTTTTATGTCTACCAGATTAAATGCAATTAGATTTCAGATTTATGTATTAACTTGAGGTTTATTTAGTCTTGCAAATCGTTTTAAAAGCTGATTCTAGGTTTTCATAAATTGAGTTATGTTTCTTCAATCAACAGAAAAATGTAGTTTTTATGAAATACTTATGTTTTGGGTTTTTTTTTTAGGTTTATCAAAGAGTGATAAACAAGATTAGAAAGCTGGCAGAAAGAATTATTTCATTCAGTCACTTTTTTTCTACATTGCTTTTAATTATAATTTTTTTACTTAAAAGGAAGCAGTATAGTTTATTTTATGGGTTTTTGTATTTCAGTGTCTTATTTTTAAAATAAATTTTAGTAAAAATCAGCATGACTAATTTTAGATTTGCACCAACTTAAAGAAAACTTACTTGGTAAAAGTGACATTGTAGCAGAAAGTCCTTGTCAGAATCAAAAATAATATATCTTTTTAATTTCTGTATTGAGGTTTCTAATAATTCTGTATATTTGGCAAAAATTAAGCTAATAGTTTTAATGCCATGAACAATAATAGGTCTCCATAACTTACTTTCAGTATAGTTAGAAACTTATTGTTGCTTTTGCCTTCCAAATGCAAAGATTCAGTATCATGACAAAAAGAAATTCAAATAATCACTTTCATGCATCTAGTATGTTTCAATATTTTTTTGTTTGTTTATTTGTTTTTGTATAGTACATTTCAGCTGCAAGGCATTTCAAAGTGCTTTACATCATAAAAACATCTATCAAGTATACAGCAAAATCATCAAAACATCAAAATCATTGATCAAAATTATCTAGCAAATATACATGAAAATCATCAAAGTCAAAATAAACTGAAATGTAATAGAAAAAGTACATTTATTAACCAGTAAAAGAATATTTTTAACTCAGAATTGTTATGGTTAGGGCCACACTATCAAAAGTGCTGGAAAGGTGCTGACTGAAGTCATTGTTTGAGAAACTGGCTTTTAGACCACTGTATCAAAACATATCAATGGAAGTTGAGTGGAAGAAAAAAATGTGATGGAAAAGAGTGAGAAGCAACAGAGATAAACAAGCCTTAAGAGGCTTGTGAAACAAAGACCATTATAGATTTTGGGGGAAGTTCTTAAGGCGTGAACCAAGATTGGAGTCTGTACTACAAGAGCCATCACACATTAAAGACAGACTTTTTTTAATTATGTGATGTTCTAATTTCCTAAGAAACTAATTTTTTTATTTTTTTTTTTTTATTTTTTTTTTGTTAGTAGCTGTAAGCCTTAACCTTAAAATTGGCACCTTTTGAGTTAAATTATTAAAAGAAATTATTTTTTCAATAATGATCAAATTTATTGAGATGCACCTTTTAATATTACTTTCTTTAACGACATTGTTTATTTTTAGCAATCTTTTGGAACATCTGTATCTTATGTCTTTGTCTGTTCACAATAGACACATGAAGGAGATCTCTGAGCTGCAGGCATTCCAGAGGAATGAGATTGAACGTCTGTACAAAGAGCTGGGAAAGACTATACCCCCCAAAGTTAGCCTGCTCCATGCTGTTCCTCCAACAGGTCGAAGGCGCAAAACCAGCAAACACAAACTAAAAGCTGGGAAACTGCTCAATCCGATGGTGCAACAACTCAGAAATAATCCTAACAGCGCCAGCGTGGAGAGGAAAGGTGTGTGGGTAGAGATGGTAGGATAATAAACGGTTTGGACGTTTTTAGTCCTGTAGAACACATTTTGTATTAAAAAAAGCTAAAGTGGCATGGATTTTATAAAAGGAAAAAAAAAAAAGTAGGAGTGTGCGAAGCAATGATTCAGTCTGACTCATCCTTTTATTTTTGTTTTATTTTTCAAGGAGAAAGTGCTACCAGTTCATCCAGCTCCCCAGCTAAAAGTTCACTTTTATCAGATGGCTCTGCCAACTCCAGTTGCAGCTCCGCCTCTAACAGCCAACCCAGCAGAGTCCAAGAGCAGGTTCACACACAGCAACCCTGTTCTTTGAAAGGCTCTTTTTCCTCAGACAGCATCTACGCTGGAAGGCATGGGGATGGGATGGCCCACCAAGCTGGTCCTGGCCAAGGTACAAGTCATGAAAGTCTTTGTGCAGGAAAACAAGATGAGACACGCAAATAAAACTAAAATCAACTCGAAATATAAGCACCTAAAAGCATTCATCAAGTTGCCTTTAGACAAACTAAGCAATGAAATTATCACTGTATGTGCAAATGATTCAGTATGGCCTACACAGATCCATGTAATAGATTTGTCATTTTAGTAAAAAAGAAAAAAAAGCGTGTGCTATTAAACAGTTGATTTCAAGCATTAACTGCTTATGGTGCCAGTAAGAGGTATACAAAGTTTCTAAGGCTCACTTCAAACTAAACATGTGGAATGTGCAGAGTGTTGGTATGGTACAGATTTTACTCTACTTTTACTATGTAAACCACATGTCAGAGACCTTAACAGCATGTTATGCAACATGCATTGATTATATCCCTGAAAATCTCAACAGTCTCAGATATTTCAGTATTACATGACTGTGGCAAAAATGTGCTGGAAACTTAACTGGGAACTTTATCTGCAACTATTTATCAGCTATGTACATATTCTTGATCCAAGTTTAGCTCCTTTTGTATAACAGATGATGATGGTTTGGTGTCCTCGCGTGAGTTCAGGAGTTGTGTGCTTACAGTCACTTAGCTGCATCACCTTCCTTCTAATTTGTCATTTCACAGTGAGACATACAACAGCAAATAGTTTTTGTTATTTGCTGTTTTGGAGAGCATTGGCTGTTTTTGTGTATTCTACCATGCTCACCATCATTTGTTGTTGTTGTTGTTATAACGGACTCATGAGTAATACCCAGCGAGAAAGAGGTCTACAAGTGGTCCACATAGTATTTCTTCTGTCATTGTAGTCACAATTATTTTAAGGCCCCCATCACATGGGATTAAAACTGCCTTATGGTCTCCAAATTCTCCAAAAACATTTGATCATTGCTGGATTGCAGAAAACTTTTTTGGCTTGATGACAGACATGACCCTGCTGGAATCTTAGAGCTTGGGATATAGTTTTTTTTTTTGTTTGTTTGTTTTTTTTTCCCCTGCTACCATCCTGGCACTTTCCTGCCAACTCAGGTATCACATCTGTGATAGGATATTTACAAAATATCTGCGAAACTCACCACATAATTGGGAGGTTTCTGCACCTCTATCATCAGTTTCAGCCTTACTGTGGAGGAGAGAGCACCATCAGTATTTAAAACTTTGTTCTTAGCATTATGACAGGAGTCAGGTGAGGGGGTTTTCTTTACAGCTTTACAGAGAAATTTTGCACATTATATTTAACTTTGAGTGTTTTGTGTGCATATATTTGCGAGCGCAGTCAGAAGAAATCGTACTTTTGAAATCCAAAATCGGTGTTTTTTTGCTTATCACTCTAACTTATTGCGTCTAGGTTCTGGATCTTGGCTGTTTGGAAAATTTGAAGTGTGTTTTTCCTCTGCTTCCTCCTCCTTGTCATCCTTCCTCCTGTGGGCAACAGTTAAGCCCAAAATGATTCATATCTTTGGCAGATTTATATCTGACATTGTCTTCAGTCAAACAAAAAGTTTGTTTCTGACAGGAAATGAGATCAGCATCTCTCAAAGATCATTTTTGTTCCATTCAGATTAGCCATGGTGCCAGATGCATTACAGTTAATTGCTTTTGGCACTGTCAGTGCAGTGTGGGCATGATGAGGTTATTGCACCTGAAGGCCTCTCCAAAACTCTGTTGAGAACATCAACATGCTGACTGAATAATAATATTGTATTGAATTGTAATATCCTGGTGTGGTCTTAATCTGTTGTGAATGGGGACCACGCATCTTGCTCTTAAATGGATTTGTCTGCGATGGCAGAAGTGTTGATTAGTTGGATATATGTGTCTTAATTTTCTTGTTTAAAGACCTAAAACCAAAATGATGGTAGGTAGTATAAAACATCGAATGAACAATAATGCCTTTTTTTTACTCTTTTCCTCCGTTTGTGCCATGATGCACTTCTACAAAAAGATGTAACACATTATTAGAACGTGTTTCTATAGATGAAACAGAGCACTGCCCCTTACACTTAGTCATGACAACAATCCAAGATCTAACCCGAATTTTACTTTTAACAGTTTATCCATGCACCCATTTTTAAGCTCAATATTATTAGTTGTATTTATTTAAACAAATGGTTATTCTTTCCTTTCTATTGTTTTTGGTTATTTGCTTTGGATGAAGGCATCTTTGAATGCTGTAGTTGGTTCCAAATAACCCACTCAGTGTCTTTTTCTGATGCTTTTCATGGTGGGGGTTTCCCATACAAATCTTTGTTCACTTTTTCAAAGTGTTTCTCTTGTTTCTTCTCTTCTTCTTCCCTCCTATATTCATCTTTACAGGCTGGACGGTTTACCACCAAACGTCAGAGAGAGTCACCTATAAATCTAGTAGCAAACCACGCACTAGATTCCTCAGTGGACCTGTGTCTCTGTCCATCTGTTTGTATTTGTTCTTTTCTATTCCCCTTTGCTCATTGTTTCATACACTTTATTTACCTTGCTTTTATCTTCACTCTTCTTTTAAAGAAAATAAGTTCAGTAGTTATTATTTTCCACCCTTCTTGCAGGCTTTCCCACCTGATGTGTATCACTGTTTTCCTTTTAATTTTGTTACTGCATATCACACTCAGCCTTAAAACCTTTTAAAGATTCTTCTGCATCAACCACAGAATACAATGACATGCATACATCGTGTTAGCTTATCAATAAAACCCAACAATAGATAATAAGGCAAGAAAATGTTTGTGTTTTAGCTGCTGAGAGAAGGTGGTCATTCTCTGTACCTTCTTTGTTTCTAGTTATTGGCTTTCTCACGTTCATTAACTGGCATTAGATCTTCTAATTTGGATTGGTGGGTCTGTGGAAAACATCATTGGTGATTGTGATACAATTTTTTTTTTTATTAGTGATGTCCCGATCAAGGTTCTGTTTTCCTTTTACTAATCCAAGTCATTTAGATTAAGCATTTGCTGATAACAACTCCGTTTGGTAGAATGTTTTTGCTCCAAAACCACGCAGCTTTAAGATTTTCAATTAAAAAAAAAAAAGAAAAGAAAAAAAAGCGCGCTATGTTTTCATCAGTTTTACATCATCTACGTTAGTGTTGTGATTGTGTACCCGCTTTACTCACTCACCAACGAGGATGCTACAGCAGTTGCTTTCATGGTAGCAACGAATGTTTTGGCCCAGTTGGAGTTTCTGCAGGTCAGCCTTAAAATGCTGCTTCAACCTGTTAACTTCTGCTGTAATGTTCTGACATTTCACTTAAAAAAGATTTTTCATAAAGGGCAGTTTAATGACCCCCCCCCCCCCCAAGGCTAAAGTTAACTCATCGTTTTGATAATATTCATTGACAAATCGGCTTGTTAGGTATTTTAATGTGGTTCCAACTAATTGTGTCTTGGTTTAAAAAACTTTATGCTTTCCTTGAACACTGTAAAATGTAACCACTGGTGTTTCTACAGCTGCAGCAGCAAATATAGCCTAAATTTTACTGTGAATTAAAAGGTTATTAACATCAAATGTGGCTCTCGTAACTATGGATGCAGCTGAAATAAAATTGCAGACAGACCAAGAACAGAATTCAGGACATGAATTTAGTTTGGGGCTCATTTAAAACCTCCTTTATCGGGACAGCCATCATGCCTTCAGAGCTGAAATAAGTCTTTACAGTCTAATTTCATATTGGGTGTAATTTCAGCACTAAGCTACTGTTTCTAAGCTCCAACCTCTTTAGATGTGTGGCTTTTAAAATCTAAGCTGCAAATAACTTTAATATAATAATTAATCTTATAAGTAAATGGTTGTTTTTTCTGTACTCTTGCAGTCATCCATAATTGAAAGAACAACAGTTAACCATTTGTAACCATTGTAACTTGGCTGTGTTGCTTCCTTCTGTCCATGCAGTTGCTTAATGCAGTGCTTATGGCTTAGGTCAGAACACCACACAGATACTCTGGCTTGGGAACAGCTAATCCTGTCCAAACATGGGTTGCAGCTCAGATCTAATGCAAAATAGTGGTACTGTTTCTATAAGTATCCATGTGTGCAAAAGAAATTACCCGTTTTTGTACCCTATTAATTTCTTCTGTATGTCCATCCACTGTTGATTTTGATTGTTTAACATCTCCCAAGTAAAGGCACTCCGATGCGCACAATTCCCTAGTGTTGGCAGGGCCCTTTGCTCTCTCTGTCCCTCATGTTTGGATGGAGAAGACGTGCAGGCGCCAGACAGGGCACTGATGGAGACATGCTTCGCCACATGAAGGGCTGTATCATCAATATTGTTATTTTTTTTTTTTGTTTTTTTTTTTTGCCACTTCTCCTGAGTTATTTGCATGTTTATTTGTGCTGACGAGTTTCAGATATTAGCACTGTGCTTTCTTTAGCTTGTAAACTTTTATTTTGGTTTCACATTTTGTTCTACAGGCATTCTCACATGGACAGTGATCCTTTTTTCTCTAATACAGTCTTCCTTTTGGGAGTAAACAGCATTTTCTCTCACCTTCTGCCTAACAACAGATAAAATAATTTGTACAATATCCATCTTTGTATTCATAGTTTATATGAGCAAACTAAAAACATAGATTATTTCCATTCATTCTAAAACTTAAATGTCTTCGTCCTGACTAGAAGCTCTGGCAGTCTAACTTTTGCCAGCTTGATGTAATAGTAAGCAGTTTTTGTTTTGTTTTGTTTTTTTTCAAATGATCATCCAGTTTAACAGGGATAACTTGGCTCTGTCTTCCAGTTTTACTCCCAGATTTATTTAAAATCCCCTTTTCCTCCTTCTCTCTCCCTGATTGTTTTAATAGCTGATTGTGCTTTTGAAGCAGCTTGTCCAAATCCTTGTGGCGTTCAGTGTCCTGGCCTAACTGTTTCTGTCTTGTGCTGTTTTACCTTTTTTATAGGGTCCACTCTGAAACGACTATGTCTAGGCAAAGAGCGCAGTAGTAGTAACTATCTTATTTCTTCCTTTCTCTGTATTTCTTAATGTCCCCACAACTTTAGTCCTTATGTTTTTTTTGTATGTACACTTTTTTTGTCCTTGTTATTGTTTTGGATCTTGAAAATGTGGTACTGTGTGTTAAAGAAATGGACACTCTGACTACATATTGTTTCACTGACTTTTCTTTTGCATGAATACATTCATTGATTGTGTTATCTGTCACTGCTTGCATTTCAAACATTTCATTTTTGTGTTGTCCTTTGGTTGCTAGTTTGCCAAATTAAATGTCTATTGCTCTATATGCATTTAGCCTGTCTGGCCTCACCAGTCAGCTGTCTTAGCTGATTGTGACATGAGTTCATTGTAATAAAGCTGCTTTTAAATTCTGCCATATCTCAGCCAATTGATTTACCTGTTATTTTTAATGTTTTCTGTGTTGGAAGATTAAAGATTGTTCACTCTTTTCAGGGTCCCCTCTCAACACCACCACCACACAGACCACCTCGAGTCAAATGCAGCCATCACTCACGACAGCAGCACAGTCGACCTCTCCTCAGCCATTCACAAGGCTCGCTCAGGTCCAGACCAACAACAGCAACAACAAGAGAGGCACTTTTACCGAGGATCTTCACAAACTGGTGGATGACTGGACAAAGGAGACTCTAGCAGCAGCCAATCAGCCACGAACCTCCCTAAACAGGATGAGACGGCAGACCCGCCAGCAAGCCACAGAGTGCAGACCTACACAGATGGGTGCAGTTGCATGTGAGGTATTTGGGTTTGAGATGTGGAAGTAGTGGTGAGGGGATTTTTTTGGGGGGCTGTTATACACCAAACCAAACATTTCAGGCTTTCAGAAATGCTTGCAGAGTCTGAATGTCCGCTTTCTTTGTTTTTAGTGACTAATGGAGCGATGTACCAGTTAGTTTTGAGGGCATTTTCAGATCTCTAGTGTGTAAAACCTCAACCTGATCATTCTGATTTTTCTTTAGGCGCTATAATTAATAGCATTTAGAATATTTTTTTCTCACCCTGCTGCCATAAAGGTCATTCAACAGTTATGTGAGGAAAAGAGGCACCTTAACTCTTTGGATGTAAAAGAGTGTTTTTGCTGCCTCTGACATCATTGTTTAACACTGATACTAAAAATGGGCAACTTTGACTTGTCAGGTTTAACATATTTAACCTGTCAGATCTGTAAGCAAGACAAGTTTAAATGAGGGGCTATATAATGCTGAGAATAAACTTAAAAGTGACATGAATTGTCACTTAAATTTAATTTTACTTAATGTTTTATTCTGTTATTTTTTTATTTCTGTTACTCTTGTTCTGTCCACTTTTGCCACGACAGCTTAAATTTCCCAATTGTGGGACTAATAAAGGATTATCTTATAAAGCGTAGAAATGGATCCAGTTTTAATCAAAATAGGACGTTTTTTAATCTAAATTTATTACATACTTTCACTGCTAAAATCTGAGCTAAAACAACCATATTTTTTTTCTTGTTTCAACTTATTCCTTAAAGGTTTCAAGTCCAGTTTTTTTCTGCAAAGTGGTCCTGTTGCACAGGTTTCGATTGTACATATTGGTTAGCAAGCTAAGTGTAATTTTTCTGATGTGTTTAAGTGCTATTTTTCCCCTAATGCTATTTCAGCAAACATCAAAAAGGACCTTTTGTCTTACAGAGGGTTTGGTGTATAAGTGTCCTGAGACCCTGTGGTAGTACATTGGGGGGGTGTTCTTACATTTTCATTCTAAATCAAATCTGTAATATTCTCTAAAATACCTCCATTCTATTCCAGATGAAATGCCGTGTTGTTCCCAACAACTTGCGGCTACCTCTCTCATGCCCAAAGACTGCCGTTTTAGGCCCTAGTATGCCTGCAAATCTAGCACTAAACTCATCCACAGTGCATCCTCCTGGCTACCTTGTGCAATCAGGCTCCTATGGTGGGATGGCTCCTGCTCCTCTTTATTCGCAGCAGTGGCCTGGCATGCCTAGTCCTGTAGCGTCTGTGGTTCCTGTAGGATTGCTTGGTGCTCCAAGAGCAATTCACTACGCAACATTGTCAAACCCAGGGATCCAACCCTACTCTTATGTTGTGCACAACCCCAAGAATGGCCCTTTCCCGAAAACCACCAGGACTACCCGATCCACTAATTAATGTGTTGGTGTGTGCTCAGGACAGACCGATTTTGCTCTGCTTTGTGCACCAGAGCCACACATGTACATAGTTTTATCCTGTAAATATACATGCTAAAGTGTTGCTATTCTTTCTGCAACGCATATTTGTGTTGTAAATCGTGTATTTGTATGCGTGTATGTTATACAGTATGTGTTACGTCTGAATACCTACTGCTTTTTGGCTTTGTTCTTAGCTAAACTCAGCCATATAAAAAAAGTTATATCTGCACTCATGGTAACCAGTTTCATTCTGTTCTTCATCACATTTGCCTTTCTGTTGAAACACACTACATTGGAATCCAAATACTAGTGGCTTCAGATTCAGTGAGATGACAGTATTTTGAACAAATGAACAGTTTTGCAGGAATGTAGTGCCTTGAACATTTATTTATGTATATATTTTCTTTAAAACAAAGCATTTCTGCATACACGTTATTTTATTTAAAATGGTAGCTTGAGTGTGATTTTTGGTTTACATACAAATGCCCTTATTGTACTGCACTAATAACACAGTATATAGTCTTATTTAAATAATACAAATATGGTTTGACCTTATTTACTTATCAACCCATTGACAAATGGAATGCCATAGCAGAGAGATGATCTGATGCCTTCAGAAACAAATGACCAATGCATGAATGACGAGGATAGGGGAAGGGGTAGAAGCCAGCGTCCAAATCCACTTAATCCACTTAATTCAGGTCAAATGGTTCAGCTGGGCATAGCCTCTTTATTTATTTTTCGATTGGAGAACCAACTCATTGGAGAGCACAAGAGCTTCCAGTGTTGCAGAGGAAAGCCAGCATCCAGAGCCATATAATACTGTACATAAGTCTTTTTACAGTAGATGTCTCTGGTAGTTTTTGAATCAGAATGTAGCAAATAATGTGAATTTTTTTTTTTTTTTTTTTTGAGGCTCAAAAGTGCAATTGAACCCCTTTCCACAACGCTTTGATCGTAGCCTTGCCACAAGCCTTATCTTTAATGTGTGCAAGAGGAGCAAGCTGAAAGGTTGAACAAAATTACAATTCACCAAACCACAGTGAGACGTTACTAGACACAAATATCGATATTACAAACTACCCAAAAAACAATGAATTTATCACAGCTTACTGTTCTTTCAACTTGCCTAGTACTCAGCATACACTGTATGTGGAATACTTTGTGCAATCACCAGTTTGATCTGTTTTTAATCGATGTCTTAAGTTGTTTTTTTTTTTTCTTTCTTTTTTTGCTGCTATTTATCAAGGTGATTTTGCTGTACAGTTAAGCGTTTCTTTCTTGCTTGATGGTGGAAAGGAGATGCTCATAAAGCAGTGTTATAGCCTTGTTAAAGGACTGGTGTGTTTTTTTGATGACAGCCGATTTTAATTTTCTGTCTTTTTGCATTTATTTTAAGTGATGTATTGCAACATTAAACTGAAACTTGATGTCAGAGATTTGCACAAGATATGGTCTCCTTTTATCCTTCAACGTTAGGAGTTCCTACACTGTATATATTTAGTGGGGTTTCATCACTGACGAGCATGGCCAATATTTCATCTTTTCACAAAACGTAGAAACAGTACCAATATAAGGTTAGAAATATGACATCTGCACAACCCCAGTCCTGCCAAAGCTGTGAATCGTAAAGTTTTCTTCTTGTAGCTTGTATTTGTACATTTTATTTTGACTCTTAAAAGTGGCGGGGGGGGGGGTTGCTTTAATGTATATTAACTCCATCAATTCGGTTTGAATTGGATTTTTCTAAGATATTATGCAGAGTCTTCTGCTTTGGTGAAATACTTCCAATAGTAAGAGATTTCTGTTCTCTGTCACGTGTATCTTGTATGTTCTACTTTTCCTAGCTGCTAACTCATGGAGAGCATGGGAGGAGGTAACCAATACTGGTGTATATATATATATATATATATATATATATATATATATATATATATATATATATATATATATATATATATATATTTGGAAGCAGTGATAAATTGGGGTAGTTGAAAGTGTACAGAGGAAAAAGTGTATCAACACTTTTTCTTCTGCATATCTCTCTTTTGTCTGGGAGTAACTGCCCCTCAAGATTATGCTCCAGTTGTGACTGGCCTGTATTTGAACTGTGTGAGATTGCTTTGCCTGCTGTATGTCCCATTGCATTACCCCACCCTGTCCTGATGCACTCTTATCACAGACTGTATGTTGAGAGAGAAATAAATATTTTGTGCTTGATTAATCGTGTCATTGTTATTTCCACATATAAAACCTGTACAGTAATCCAAACTGTGACGTATTCAACATTTAGAATGGTTAAAAAAATTTATTTAGTGAAAGGTTAGGATATTTTTTGTTTGCTTTATGTGTCGCTGTGCTGTTATGATATTGGGGAAACATGCAATATGTGATAATGATATGACTTAAGATAAATAAGCAAAAAATTGAAGGATGTTTATAGCAAACAAAGACCCCAGATAATAAGTAGTTTATCTAGCAACTGGGGGGGAGGTATTATTTCCATTCAAGACTTCGGGAAGACAAATGTGAATCTTCACAAGTATTCTCCATAGTTAAGGGTGCCATGTCTATCTGCTAAAAACAAGTATATGGAAGTATAAACACTGTGGAAATGTCCAGCCATCTTTGTTACATTAAGAGACAGGTCCTGGGTCCCAGACATGAATGTGTTTTGATGTAAAACTTCTGTCTCAACCTCAAAATAAAAGCAAAACACATTGGGAAAATGCTGACTGAAGCCTTAAAATGAAAGCAAAGCACCTTGAGAAGATGCAGGCTGAAACTGGGAACAGTGCCATTGTCCACAGTGAAATGAGTACTGACATGGGCTGAAAGGCCACTCAGTAGGGAAGAAGGCATTAATCCAAAAGCGATGTTTAAAAAAAAAAAAAAAAAAAAGCCAGATTAGTTTCCACATGGAATCTGCACGTTCCCTCTGGGTACTCCGGCTTCCTCTCACAGTCCAAAAACATGGCTGTTCATTTAATTTTTCTTTCTAAATTGCCCATGGATATAGTTGTGTGTGTGTGTGTGTGCACGTGCATGCTTTGTTCTGTGATCGACTGGCAAACTGTTCAAGGAGTACCCCACCACTCACCGATGGACATAGGTACCTGCAGCCTGTAAAAAATCAAAACACATGTTTTGAAGAAGCCATCACAGGCCCTGATTTCAGTCACATGGCAAATTTGTATGGACAGAGCAGAAAAGGTGGGTGAAAAAAAGCGTCTTGCAAATCTGATTCAAGCTCTGTGAGGACAGATAGATAAACACTTTAAGCAGCAATGTTGGAAAGTATCTCATCGTGATATCTGTGCAAACCTATTTTGATTCTATCAACCAATCCTCAAACGCATTCCAGTTCCACCGCCCAATCACAGAAGAAACCCCGCCCATTGCGTCGCTATGTCTCGTCCAATGTAAAATCGTTCTGGTTTTAGCGTAGTGAATGTGTCAACCCGCGTCTACAGCGAAGCAGCGTTACAGCTATGGTTGTCCCCCCTTTTGTTCATCAGAGTTCCTCCATTATTGCACAAACAATGAAACTATCTGGATGTTATGCTGTTTCATGAAACATTTCAATGCATGTACGCCTTCTGCGCTCTCATCTGGGATTATCTAATGAAGTAAAACCGACCTGAAACCCTCCTGAGCTGCTGTGAGGTATCCGAAGCACGCAGTATTTCCTGAAGAACGTGGAGTAGTAAGTGTTAAAATAAAGCATCAGTCTGGAAGTGTTTTGTTGGCGTTAAAGGTTTACTTTTAGTCACATTTTCACGGTCAGAAACTTGCTAAAGTTGTGATCCTGTGCTAATTATTGTAATCCATCATAAACACACTGTGCCCTGAAAACACAGTGACGCGGGTAGGTTCCTTATTATGCAAAATAAGCACGCCAGCCTTTTTTTCTGCTCCACAATACCACAGCATATTAATGACGAAATAAAAAACACATGAATGTAGTTGTGATGCTTGGTTAGATTCAGCAGTGGACCTAACCACACTTACTGTTGCAGTTTGCTAACTTCATAAAATCGGACGTTTGCTGTTATTTTTTGGAATACACAGGGTGAGGTGATTATGGAGGGAAACACTGGGTCTGAATGTTTACAATCAGGCTAGTTCAGACACTGTTCTAAGATTTAATCATCACTGTTTCTTACCGAAACGGTCTGTAACGGCTACCTTTGTTTAGCTAACGTTTATTCCGCGAGCTTAGCTAACGCTGTCGAGCATTAAACGTTACTAGCGGGAAGAAGACATTGAGCGAAAGTTTAAACAGATTTTTAAGGTTTGGGTTGTTTGTTTGTAAATGCTGTAAAGTATTTGTTTCTCTGTTCAGTGGCGAGTTAGTACAAATCGGGGTTTGCTAACTGTTAGCAAATGTGCTAAAGCTCCCTGCTACTGTAGTTCATTGTTGAAGAGAAGCAACAGCAGAATGCTAATGTTAGCTGGGTTAGCATGCATTTAGGTGGTTGTGTTGACGAGGTACTGTATTTTTCATGGTGTACATTTGAATTAAGGTGACTGATTTTTATATATTTTTTTGTCCTAGCCAAAACCTAATCTCATGTCCTAATTCACAGTCAGATGGTGTTCCTGGTCTATTTTATTACTTAAACGTTTTATTTGTTGACCTGAATGGCACCTGTCACCGCCGGGTAACAAAACATAAGTTGTTTTTCGGTTTGAGTGTTATTTAATTTTTTAGAGAGAGTATTTCCTGGTCATGTGACAGCAGTATGGAGTTTGATAGTGCTCAGATACGTTGCATACAGTAAAAATAAATAAATAAATAAATAAAAAATTAACAGAATAGCAAAACAAGGAAGCTGCACTTTCTAGCATTACTATAAACCTTTATGTTTCCATGGTAACTGGAGCCTATTCCAGCTATTCCAGCTTCTGGGCTCTCGATCAGATTATCTGTGCACCACAGGCCCAAAACCAGTTATTTCTGACAGTTCATTTTTGTGTAGTGTCTGTCATAGTCTTGTGACTAAAATGTGATTTTTTTATTTATTTATTTATTTATTTATTTGTTTGTTTCAGTCACTGTGGTCATTTGTAGTGATTTCAGTTTTAGTTAAACATTACTACATCTTAATTGATGCAAATTTAGTTGACTGAATTTTGTAGTCATAGAGGAATGGATTTTAGGCCCTCGTAAATTTGAGGAATATAATTCCTTTACATCCAAGTTACACCTATTGATCCTAGAATACAACTGAATTGCATTCATATTTTTCAGTACACAAACACAGATATGTGAAGATGAAGTCTCTTTGGCTACTTTTCCATCTTGTCCACATGACTAATATTAGATCTGATTGTAATTGCAATTCACTGCTGTATTTTCCATGCGTTATTAATGGCTGATTAAAATGTTAGTGGTTTTTGTTAGCAAAATTTTTGTCAACAGAATTTACATTGAAACAATGATTCATGCTGAACAAAGATCATTTTAACACCCTCAGTTAACCACACTTTATTAACCATTATCATATTTCATGATAATGAAATGATGGAGAAGATTGAGGAAAACAATGTTGGTCAATTGCAACCCATATTGCATGATTCCTCCTGATATTGTGCAACCCTATGTTCCATTTATTGTTAGGTAATAGTTCATTTGTGCATTATTTTTCCTGCAGATGTAAAGTTGAACTCTATTTGTCCCTGAAGAGGTTGTTGGCACCATGGGGCTAGATTTTGATGTGAAGACATTCTGTCACAATCTTCGGGCCACAAAGCCGCCATATGAGTGTCCTGTGGAGACTTGTCGTAAGGTCTACAAGAGTTACAGTGGCATAGAGTATCATTTGTACCACTATGACCATGACAACCCGACTCCTGCTCCCGCTTTGCCCCAGAAGAAGAGGAAGGGCCGCCCACCTCGTGCCTTGCTGACTGCCTTGGGGGACACGGATGATGTCAGTGGCAACGGAGGTGGAGGACCAAGTCCTGAAGCAAATGCACCTGGGAGTCCTAACCGGTCGGAGCACTCTCACTCTCCAGGGAGGGAGACGATGACCTATGCTCAGGCACAGCGCATGGTGGAGCTGGAGATTCAGGGACGCATTCACCGCATCAGTATCTTTGAGAACATTGACGTGGTGTCAGAGGAAGACAGCGATGCTGAAGACGCACCGCCATCTGGAACAGGCAGTTTTGGAGGAGGGGTGTGTAATGGCAGTGACAGTGGAGCCGGAGGCAGTGAAGTTGGAGGAAGTGGTAAGGACCGCTCTGATATCCCGTCCTCTAACGGCGGTAAAGCCACGCCAAAGACTGGGAAACACAAAAGTAAAGATAAGAAGAAAGATGGTTCATCTCATCATCACAACCCGCAGTCAGGTCTTGCTGTCAAGCTTCCAGAAGCAGTGTTTAGAGAACTGGACCAAGAGAGACCCGATGCACCTCCTCGGACTTTATCCTACTACAGGTTTGCAACTAGGATTATTATTTGATTCAGTAATATTTAGATAGCTCCAATAATCTGGAGTCGACACACATATTTGATTCAATCGGCAGCTGTTTGCATTGATAAATGAGCAGTTGAACCCAGATATTTACGTACACTGCGTAAGAGACACTTAACATTTCTTTTCATTGTCTGACAATAAAATTAGACTGAACTCTCCCTTTTTAGGTCAGTCAGGATTCCCAAAAATATTTCAGTTTCTAAAATAATGGGGGAGACTTCAAATTTTTCATCAAATTGAGATGTTTACATACATTTCCTTAATATTTGGTGCAATTGTCTTTTGAACTTCACTTTTCTAGAAAACGCCTTTTTCTCATGATGCCACCTATTTCATGAAGTGCGCTATTCCCTACTGCAGCAAAACACCCCCACACCATGATACTGACATCACCATACACCCACATTTGGGATGTTGTGAGCTTAAAAGCATCCTTCTGTTTTTTCTTCAAATGTAACGATGGTCATTATGGCCAAACACTACAAATAACTTTTGTAATCCTTTTAGTAGTCTAACAGATCTAAAATTAAAATAGTCTGATTTAAGAAGAAAAAAAGGTTATGCATTTTTTTTAGTACAGTGTATTTAAGTTTTCAGTTATTTAGTAGCTTCATTTAGATGCTTTAAACTTTTCTGTGATAATTTTTTTTATTTCTGCTCCACATTTCCCCCTCTGTCTAACGCGGGGGCTTCAGGTACATTGAGAAGTCTGTGGAAGAGCTGGATGAGGAGGTGGAGTATGACATGGACGAGGAGGACTACATCTGGCTCGGCATCATGAACGACAAACGGCGGCGTGACGGTGTGACGCCGATCCCTCAGGAGGTCTTTGAATACCTCATGGACCGCTTAGAAAAGGAGTCCTACTTTGAGAGCCACAACAAGGTACTTGAACTCATATACTTAAGATATTACAAACTTTCACCTGCAGATTGTAACCAGCCCGTTCTGTTGCTCGCAGGCAGACCCCAGTACATTGATCGATGAGGACGCCGTCTGCTGCATCTGTAATGATGGCGAGTGTCAGAACAGCAACGTCATCCTGTTTTGTGACATGTGCAACCTGGCAGTGCACCAAGAGTGCTATGGCGTTCCCTACATCCCAGAGGGTCAGTGGTTGTGTCGGCGTTGCCTGCAGTCGCCAAGTAGAGCTGTGGACTGCGCTCTCTGTCCTAACAAGGGAGGTGCTTTCAAACAGACGGATGATGGGCGCTGGGCTCATGTTGTCTGTGCCCTTTGGATCCCAGAGGTGAAGCCATTTTTGTGCATCAGGTGCAGAGGCTGCTTTCTCAGGTTGTCCCAATAATTACATCTTTGCTCCCATTTTCTAGGTCTGCTTTGCAAACACGGTCTTTCTGGAGCCGATTGATAGTATCGAGCACATCCCTCCTGCACGCTGGAAGCTCACCTGCTACATCTGCAAACAGCGTGGGTCAGGCGCTTGCATTCAGTGTCACAAAGCCAACTGTTACACAGCCTTCCACGTCACCTGTGCCCAGCAAGCGGGCCTCTACATGAAGATGGAGCCGGTCAGAGAAACGGGGGCTAACGGCACCTCGTTCAGCGTCCGCAAGACTGCGTACTGCGACATCCACACGCCGCCGGGGTCGGCCAGACCGCTCGCCGGAGTGGGAGGGGCCAGCATGGGGTCGTCTAACAGCGAAGGAGAGCTGGAGGACGACGACGAGCCCAGTCTTGGCCAAGATGAGGACTCGAAGGGCTGGAGCTCTGAGCGGGCCAAGAGGGCAAAGGCCAAATCCCGGCTGAAGATGAAGAGAGCGAGGAAGATCTTGGCAGAGAGGAGAGCTGCCGCACCAGTGGTGTCTGTGCCCTGCATTCCTCCTCACAGGTAGGCATGTTCTACTCTTGCACAGGTGTAAAAGATGTGATTGCTTGCCTGCTCAGACAGAAATGTAAGTCATTGTACATAGTGTCTTTAAAAAAAATTTTTGTTTTTTTGTTTGTTTTTTTGGGGGGGGTTTTTGGCTTTTTTTTTTTTTTTTTTTTTTTTTTTTTTTTTTTTTTTTTGCATTTTGTCACAGTACAACCACAAATTTCAACTTACTTTATTGGGATTTTATGAGATAGACCAGCACAAAGCCATGGAAAGTCATGTTTGCAGTTTTCCTCAAGCAATGTAGGTGACACGAGGAAAACATGGAAGCAGAGGAGGCCAAAATGTAACTGTTTTTTTTTTTTTTTGTTTTGTTTTGTTTTGTTTTGTTTTTTTTCCTAGACGCGAAATACTGTGTAGTGTGAAACTAACTAGATATCACCCATCCTCCTGAACACATCATCCATTCAGTAAAACACAGTGGTGAAAGCGTCATCCTGTGGGGATGAAGGAGAATTCCAAAGTGGATGAGAAGATGGATGGAGCTTAAAAAAAAAAAAAAAAAAAAAAAAAAAAAAGGCAATCCTTGAAGAAAACCTGTTGAAGGCTGCTCCAGACCTACAGCCAACTGAGAATTTTTGGCAAGACTTGAAAACTGATATTCGCTGAGGCCCTTATCCAATCCTACTGAACTATTTTACAAAGAATAAGCAAAAAGAACTGTCTCAGATGTACAAAGCTGGTAGAGACATACCCTCATAAAAGGTACTATGATAGTAGAAGGTTGTTTTAAAGAGCATTTATTCAGAAGGGGTGAAAATGAATGCTACACTTTTCTCATTTTTATTTCTCTATAAAAATGAAAATCATCATTTTCCTTTCACTTCATAATCAAGCACTGCTTGGAATATAGCATAAATTCCCAGAAAAAGGCATTAATGTCACAAACTGTGAAAAAGTTCAACGAGCGTGAATACTTTTGCATGACCTTGTATATCACCATGGATTCCAGAACTTTAAATTAGTGTTTGCTTCCCTCCAGACTCAGCAAAATCACAAGTAACCTGACGGTACCCAGGAAAAGCCAGTTCATGCAACGACTCCACAGCTATTGGACGCTGAAAAGGCAAAGTCGAAATGGTGTTCCTCTTCTGCGGCGGCTTCAGACCCACCTACCGTCTCAGCGCCACGTTGAGCCGCATCCACCGCAGCCCTCAACACAGCTTCCTCCTGTAAACTTTCCCACCTGTTGCTGTTTGTTTTTATTTGTCCCATTATGTAAAATGAGCTCTGTTTTTATTGTTTTGTTTAAGATTTTCTTTCACATGTGCGTTCCAGAGGGACAACGAGGAGAAACAGACAGCCTTAAAGGAGCAGCTGAAGGCATGGCAGCGACTGAGGCATGACCTGGAGAGAGCCAGGCTGCTGGTGGAGCTCATCCGCAAGAGGGAGAAACTCAAGAGGGAGACGGTGAGACAGAGAATGATATTTTTACACTATTATGATAGGGAAATAGTGTACACACAAATGTCAGTTTGTTTGTGCAGCTGACAGGTGTACAAATGTATCTGTTTAGATTAAAGTGCAGCAGATGGCGCTGGAGATGCAGCTGACTCCCTTCCTGGTGCTTCTCAGGAGTACATTGGAGCAGTTACAGGAAAGAGACACAAACAACTTTTTTACTGAGCCTGTACCCCTTGAAGAGGTAAATGTGCTGATATAAAAACTCACATCGCATGTTTTCCCTTTTTCATTCTTCAGACTAACAGATTTGCACATATAAAATTTGACTTTGCGGCTGCATTTATGTTGGGTTAATGTTGCAAGCTCAGAAGTTAGAATTGTATGCCTAAATTATGTTGGTGAAGACTTTTTTTTAGAATTTTTTCTTTGGGAAAATTTTAATCAGAATGTTTCTGATCAGGTCACAGTCTGAGCATTTCTTTCCGACCCACAGGTGCCAGACTACCTGGAGCACATTGACACTCCTATGGACTTCCAGACCATGTGGAACCTTCTGGAGTCCCATCGCTACCTCACTTTCGAGGCCTTCGAGGCCGACTTTGGCCTCATCGTCAACAACTGCCTCAAGTACAACGCCAAGGACACAGTGTTTTATCGCGCCGCCCTGCGGCTCAGGGAGATGGGCGCCGTCGTCCTCAGAGCGGCCAGGCGCCAGGCTGAACGGATCGGCTTCGATTATGAGACAGGCATGCATCTTCATCGTGAATCGAGCCCAGAAAGCCACCGCGAGCCAGAGAGAGACAGAGAGCGGGACAGGGAACAGGACAGGGACAGGGAGAGGCCTTTGTCCTCTAATGAAGACGGTAAGCGCTCCTCTTTTGGTTTAATTGGTTGGCTTTTTGTGACCAGGCTAGGTTCAGTTTCAAAGAAATGGCAAAAATGCTAAATATTTTCAAAAAGACAAGCTTTCTTATAGATCTTTTATTGTCACTTAAACATATCTTCTCTCCTTCATTAAAATATACCTAAGTGGTCTGTTTATTTTTTAAAATTTGTTTCTATAGGGATTCAGTTTCATTTAAAAGTTTTGTGCTTGTCATAAAAATGCAGAGTATAAGGCTAAACATTTACCGTTGAGATGACAATATTGTTCTTGTAGTATAGAGAAATGACCACCAGATGGCGCCCGTCTCATTGCTATGCTAAATTTTTACTGGTTCAAAAACATTTTAAATTCTGACCCACAAATTAACAGCACCAGAGACTTGCAATCCCAACAGTCACAGATTAAAGGGGTACAAACATTGCTTATGTTGTCCAAATAAACACCCTCAACAACATTTTACCGCTTATATCTCTTTTAACAAGATTCTAAGTCTTTACAACCAACAATGGGCTCCCAGTCCTACATTTTGTATTCATACCTGTTAAACTTCAACTTCACATAGTCGTACATAGTCATGAGGTGGAGGAACATTTACTTTTTGTAAACTAGCTCAACGTCGGTCAGCATCTCATCAGCAATTTTCAAGTCTTGCTACAGATTCTCCATTGGAAATTTACTCTAGACTTTGACTCGGCCATTGTAACACACATGAGGTTTCATCTAAACCGTCCCACGATATCTCTGTATATCTGGATTATTATCCTGCTGAAAGTCTCAAGTGTTTCGCAGCCTCTCTTCAGCTCGATGGTCTCACCACCAGGTTTCACGGTGGGGAAACACGGTGTGTTCAGGGTGATGTGCCAGAGGGTTCAAATTTGGTCCCATCTGACCGGAGCACCTTCTTTCACAAGTTTAGTGTTTCCCCTACATTTTTATAAGGCCCTGTATGTAGACCATTGGTTGTGTTTTTGCTGTAAAGAATCCCTGTTATAAAGTTAGGATGTGAGTGACATCTGCCTCTTTAAAGATAGGGAAAACTTAGAAACAATTCACATGACACCTCTTGTTATATGCTGGAAGAAACCTGAGTTTTGAATGACGTTTAAGTGTTGCTCTCCCTCCCCCTCGCAGACCTGCTCCTGCCAGAGAACAGGCGGCGGCTGCCGCTGGACGAGCAGCTGCATTACCTGCAGGCGCGCCTCGATGAGGTCAACTCAGGGAAGCACAGTATCGGCCAATCCCGCAGAGCCAAAGCCCTGAAAAAGGAGATCAGTGTGATCAGAAGGAAGCTGGCGCATCAGCGGGAGGTGGGCTCCATCATGGGGGGGCGTGAGTCAGCGGGAGATCGGAGTTCTTCTCTCCCTCATCACTCTTCATCTGCGGGACACCATGATGAGGGGGGAGAGAGCAGCAGCCAGGAGATTGGAGGAAAGGGTGTGTCTATAAGAATTTATTAACAGTATTTAATATGATTCCAATAATAAAATGTTTATTTTAATCTCAATAAAATTTGAGTGTGTTCTGATCTCCCCCAGCTCCTGAGGTTGGCCGGCGGACTTCTGTGCTTTTCTCCAAGAAGAACCAAAAAATGGCTGGACCTCCCAAAAGGCCAGGACGCCCGCCGAAGAACCGAGACGTGGGCTATGCTGGGCCAGGGGTGAGCCAAAGCCCCATCGGCCCCCCACAGCTCCCCCTGCTGTCAACCGGCAGGCCCAGGAAGAGGCCCCGCAGCCCCCACAGCAGCTCCAGCTCTGACAGCGACAGTGACAACGACGACCTCCTGCCAGGTGCAGCACACAGTAGTTAGTAATGCACCTTCAATAATATGACTATTCCCGGATCACGCAGTGACTCACGTCTTCCGTCTGTTGCCCTCAGGTTTACCGAGCAATGGCTTCGATACAGGAAACCAGCCTGTAACTGAAAGTTTCCGTGTGTACAGAAATGAGCCTCGTCTGCCTCGATCTAGCTCAGACTCTGAGTCCACAACCAGTAGCAGCAGCAGCGCGGCTTCTGACAGGACCAGGTGATTGATGCGTGAGCGCTTCTGGTCTGAAATACCAGTGAGCCCATATGCTGCTGATAGATGTTTAATCTAACGGGCATAGAAAGTCAAAGTTTTTATCTACAGAAACAAAACCACAAATTATATAACGTTCTCTGCTCAGTTTTTAGTTTCGTCTGTTGTGAAGTTTAGTTTTTTTGTTTTTCCCTTCTCTAGCACAACGCCCTCTAAACAGGGCAGAGGAAAGGCATCGTTCTCTCGTTCCACCTTCCATGAAGACAGCAGTGAGGAAACATCGGGCACAGAAAATGATTCCTACTCAGTTGGAGGATCACGCGGTGTTTCGCACTGTAAGCACATTCGCACACACTGTGAAACCTTGCAAAACGCACATGAAGCTGCTCAACCTTTCAAACATTGTTTCAATGTACTTGCCTTGAGTGTCAGATTATTGTAGGACTTGATGGAGACATTAATCTTAGTTTTGATCAAACTTCCAATTTAATCCTTCTAAGCCCAAACTAGTATTTTGCTCAGAGTTTAATGCTTCACCACCATCAGAACACTTTCACATAATTAAGAAAAAGAAAACTTTTACAGGTTTTCACACCCCAGTATATTTTTTTCACATTTACTTTGCCATGTTTCAATCACGAACTTGAATGTATTTTAGTTGAATTTTATGAGATGCAACACAAACTACATAACTGTAAACTGGATTCTCATTTACTAATGAGAATCTGAGAAGTGTGGCCTGCATTTGAATCCCCCACCTCTTCACTGCTCTCCCTAAATAAAATCCTTTTGAACTCACCTAATTGGTAAATGGAGTTATCCTGTGTGTAATTACTTGCTGATCGGGGAAGGACTCAGAGGTTGGTTAGAGAACAAAGAGCGTCATTAAGATCAAGGAAGAAAGTTATGGAGAAACTTAAAGCTGTTTATAAAACAGCGTCTCCAGCACTGAAAGTCACACAGCACAGTTCAATCCACCATCTGAAAATGGAAAGCACAATAGAACTGCAAATCTACCAAGGCGTGGCCATCCATCTAAACTGAATAGATAGGGAGAGCATTAGTCAGACAAGCATTGTAACTGTGGACGAATCTGGCCTTTATGGTTGCATGGCAAGAAAAAAAAGTCATTGCTGAAGACGGCCATAAGAATTCAGTTTACAGTTTGCCACAATTTAATTCAAAAGTACTTTATTAATTCCAAAGAGAAATTAAATGTAGTTGTTGTTGGCTCTGGGCAGGAAGGATCTCTTGTAGCAGTCTGTATTACAGTGACTCTGAAGAAGCCTCTGACTTAAGATTGTTATACACTGTTGTTGTATAACAATCTTATGAAGAGGATGCTCAGGGTTTTCTGCAATCTTCTTTCTTTTTTCCATTACTTATGATTTTATGAAGAACCTTTTTTTTTTTTTTTTTTTTTTTCAAAGTGGTCTCCAGATGTTCCAGAGTAGGCCCCAGAACAGAACCAGCCTTCTTTATCACCTTGTTGAGCCTTTTTAAGTCCCTGGTTCTGATGCTGCATGCCAGACAGATTATGGCAGATGACAGTTCACTCTCCACAGCTGATTTACAGAAGATCTGCAGCATCTTGTTGTGAACACTACATGACCCAAGTTTCCTCAAAAAAATAAAATCTGTTCTGTCCCTTCTTGTAGACATCTGTTTCATCTGCAGTCCAGCAAGGTGCCTACACTTGAAAATCCCTGTTCAATCTGACTGAGTTTAAGCTAGTTTGCAAAGGATTGGGAACATTTTCAGTCAGTAGATGTGCAAAGCACAGGAGTTTTGAATTCAAATGTAAGCCACAAATTTTTGTGAATGAATATGTAAAAAACCATTTATTTTTCTACTGCTATCATATAAAATCTCAATTTCAAATTCAAGGGGTATACATACTTTTTTCAGGAATGTGACCACATTTTTTTATTCTAATCTGTCTGAGCAGCAATAAAAAAAAAAAAAATCCCATTTGTGCCGGATTTTTCTGTCGATTTTGAATCGAATAATCAAAGTGAGTGGGTTCGTATTTAAACATGGGGATTTCTGCAGTTTGTTACATTTTTTAAAAAGAGGAAACAGTTCAGTGGCAAGAGTCAACACGTCTTAATTTGTTTCCTTGGGCTAAAAAAGTGTAGGTATACAGGAAACGAGACTTAGCAGTTTTTATTCCTGTTTTTGATTGCTGTTTGTAAGTATAGCAGCTGCTATATTTGTTGCCTGAATGAAGAAAACTTTATATGCTACAAAAAAAACAAGACCTCTGTTTTCACATTTGGAGGCTGAGTTGTGCTGCTTGAATTAAAACAAACAACATTGTCTGATTACACAACTTTTTAATCCTCGTTACTGCTGCGCCTTTCACAATGGGCTTTCATTTAGCTTGAAGATGATTCACCCCTTTCAGACAAATGAGGCTTGTGTTGTAATTAACCCATAAGACAGTGAGATAACATTTGCGCTCATTGTGTAGAAAAAAGAAAGACAGATGGCATAACGCTGGCTTATCTTGCTGCTGTCAGTGGTGCGTGGCCGGGACCGATCAGGATGCTGGATGACGTCGGATGACTACTCCTCTCTGGAAGCTCTGGATCTGGTCTGGGCCAAGTGCAGAGGTTATCCTTCGTATCCTGCACTGGTGAGATAGAAACTTTGTGTTAACGGCATTAAAACAGGATTTTACCTGTCTGTGCTGAATGCATGTGTAATCACCATTCACACCACTGTTCTGCCTGCAGATCATTGACCCAAAGATGCCCAGGGAGGGGGTGTTCCACCGAGGAGTTCCGATACCCGTACCTCCTTTAGACGTGCTGAAACTTGGGGAGCAAATGACCCAAGAAGCCAGGGAGCACCTGTTCCTCGTCCTCTTCTTTGACAACAAAAGAACTTGGTCAGTGCTCTGAATCTTTTATTGTTGATCATTATTCACAGTAATCGCTCTCTTAACCTGTTAAAACCCGTTGCACTACATTATATCCAACAGGTTTAAATGTTTTGCTGACATTTATTACCCTTCATCTTTAATGGCAAAAATTTGTTTTGCAAGCGAAACAGGCGTTGCTGTGACTGGATGTCGACGCACGCATCTAACGCACGGAGTTGTGCCACTGGAGTTTTGCAGCGGCATAACTCCGCTGCAAAAACTTCAAAGCAGCGCTGCTGTACTTGTGCTATGAAGCGCGAGGCGACAAAACACTCAGCAGATATAGGCCAAACGTGGTTTTTGAGAAGAGAGGGGAAAGAACGCATATTCTTCTAGGTCATCATGTACACTGCTTTAAGTTTGAAGGAAAAAAGAATCGTGAGAAGCATGACGGCTGCAGGAGCTGAAGTTCACCTGCTTTCAGGTCACACCCTGTAGAGAATCAGGAAGCCTCTCTGCTGAGAAAAACAAAGGAGCATTTTTTTTTTTTTTGTTTTGTTTTGTTTGCAAATTACATTAATATTGATTCTCACACAACATACTAATTGATGTACATGCATCTCAATAATTTATAACATCATAGTAATGTTTATTTATTTCAGTATTCAAGTAGTAAAAATGAAACTCAGTCTATTTAGTACACTCAGTATGATATATTTGAAGCTTTTATTGCTTTTATCCTGAATTTCAGTTTTTCTGAAACCCACATTATTTTATTAGGGCCACTGAAAAAAAAAAGAGTTATTATGTCAGCCTACTAAAAAATTATGTCCATCTATTGTACAGCACGGTACTTAGTCAGGGCTCCTTTTACATGAATTCCTGCTTCAATACTGTCTCCCATTTTTCTCTTGACAATACTGCAAATTTACTGTGCGGCTTAGGTCAGTGTAGTTTGCTGACTAATCAGGCAAAGTGATACCATGTTCATTAAAGCAGGTGTTCCTACTGGCAGTGTGGGCAGGTAAGTCCTGCTAGAACATGAAATCACTATCTCCGAGGGAAGCATGAAGTACTCTAAAATTACCAAGCAACTGTTCTGATTTTAGGCTTGATGAAACTCAGTGGATGAACACAGATGACAAGACTCCCCAAATCATCTCTGACAGTGGAAACTTCACACTTGACCTCAAGCAACTTGGATTTTGTGCCTCTCTACTCTTGCTTTAAGCTTTGGTACTTGATTTCTAAAAGAAACATAAAATTCGCTCTCATCTGAAAAGAAGACTGTGGACCAATGAGCAACAGTCCTGCCATCAATCCAGCCATTTGCTTCTAAACCAGTCCTTTAGTCCTTCAGTTAATTCTTCCATTCATCCTATTTCTTACAGATTGTGGTTTTTGCAGGATCCATATTAAAAGACTGTTCACTGTAGAAATATTTGTCATAAATTCACTGGGAAGTATTCGATGTGTACTTTACACACTAGAAATCTGTGTCTGAAAAAGTAGGGAACTTTGAAATGAAAAATGTTTTGGGACTCACACAATTTTTCCTTCCACTCAACTTTCCTGCAGGCAATTTTAACGGCTCACCATCATTGTGGAGGGAACCATAACATAACATTTCTGTATTAAACACAATCTTTTCTTTATATAGTACATAGTAAAGTTTTTTGTGGGTTTTTTTTTTTGTTGTTGTTAGATGTAAGGCATTATTTAAAAAAAAAAAAAATACAGAAAGAAATGCTCGAAAAATATCACTCCGTGTTTAAAGAACAAGTTTTATTTAAAAACAGTATAAATTACTGAAATAAATAAACTTTTTATTAATTTTCAATTTGATTGAGATGCACCTGTATGTTTTTGTTTGTGTGTGCAGGCAGTGGTTGCCACGATCCAAGCTGGTGCCACTTGGTGTGGACCAAGAACTAGACAAGGAGAAGATGCTTGAGGGCAGGAAATCCAACATTCGTAAATCCGTTTCGGTGGCCTACAGTCGTGCCATGCAGCACCGCAGCAAAGTCCAGGGGGACCCCAGCAGCGAAACCAGTGACAGTGACTGAATGCAAACAAACGTGCTGTCTAAATCCACAAAACTTGTGGAATTCATGCATCTATTAAGGGAGCACAGCCCTTTCTCATGGATTACAAAAAAAGCAAGTAGGAAAGTTATTATGGAGGAAAAACTCTACTACTTTGACCCCAAAACACATTCACTCACACTAAGCCGTATTTAATCAGACATGTAAAAAATATTGTATTTAAGAAGATTAAAAATAAGGATATTGATAATAATGATGAAAAAATATGTTTCAAATCATGAGTCGAAATGTTTAATGTACGTGGTCTGTATATGTTTAAAACAGAAATCAAATAATGGTTTACAGACTTAAAAAGTAAGAATAGTATCACACTATGGTCCATACACAAATCTGCCTCCCCCTATCCTTTCTTCACATTCAGTCTCACAGGTAATCTTACACTCAAGCAGGTAAATGCATGTTTTATGTGTAGAATAAATATACACACCTCCACGTTCCAGAAGACAAGAAAAAGCATACCTGTGTGTGTGGAGTCAGAGGAGCAGAAAAAGGGACTGTTGCAGCCTGATTGTAGGCAAATCAACGTTACTGTAATTTATTCTGTGAACTTTTTTGTTAACAAGGTCTTTTCATTACGGACTACTTTGAGTCACTCCAGCATCTGCACAACATCTTGATATTCCTCTTGTCCGGTTTTTTTTTTTTTTTTTTTTTTTTTTTTTTTTTTTTTTTTTTTTTTTACAGTTTTGTAAGCAAGTATTCCTGTCACAATGATGTAGAGTGAGTCAATAATGGGGACTTAACATCCTGAAACACGATCGCCTCCCTGTCTGTCTTAGTCTCAGGCCAACGGCTGTAGAACTTTTATATAATACAGATTGCATAAAAAATACAAGTTTAATTAAAAAAAAAAGGAATAGTGTTTTTTACTTGGGTCTTGTGTCATGGTTACTGTTGCTGCCCCTCAGCAGCTTCTTGCTGTATAAGGAGACCATTGTGTGGATTATTTTGAGTTGCTATTCTGGAGAAAAATCCTGACTCTCCCTTTATTTTAATTCACTGGAAGGGTGAGTCTATGTGGTGATTTATTACATGTTCACGTTCTGATACAGGTTTCCATTGAGGGTGCACTGTTCGACATAATCAGGTTTTAGACAGTTCTCAAAAAATGTGACCAAGATGGTCATTTCCACCTAAGGTTTTCTTTTCTATAAAAGGCTTCGGCTGTTTATGGCATGAAATCTGATGCCCTGCGGTTGACTGATACTGTACTCAACTCTGCAGCTATCCATTGTATGTGAAAGACCTGGTGGTATGTAAACAAAGACTCAACATGTTCAACTCTGGCTCTTATCAGGTTAAAAGCTGTAATCCTTTCAGCATACAAGTTTAATGGTTTGTTCAAGCATCCGTGGTAATATCCTTACTTTGGCTATGCAGGCTTGTTTGCTTTGACGTTCAGTTGAAACCAGATATTTACATGCGCTGTATGAAAAGACACACCATTTTTTTCTGACTGTCTGACATTAAATCTAAGTTTTCTTGCTTTTGGTCAGTCAGGATTACAAAAACTATTTCTGTTTGCTAAATGTCAGAATATTGAGAGGGAAGTTATTGGATGCATTTTTATCACTTGCCTCAAAATCCCAACGTTTACATACACAAGATTATAATGCTTTAGCATGTCATCTGATCAGTTCCATTACAACATTTGAGTTTACTGAAAGCATGCCTGTGGATGTATGTTAAGGAAACACCTAGAACACACTGCTTCCTTGTGTGACATCATGGAAAAATGTTAAGAAAAATAAGCAAGATATTAGGAAAAGAACTGTGGACCTCCAAAACTCTGGTTCCTCCTTGAGTACAATTTCCAGATGCCTGAAGGAGCCATGCTCATCAGTCCAAACAAGTATAAACAGTACCACACCGTTCAGAAAGGAGTCGGGTTCTGTCTCCCAGGGTTGAACGTGTTTTAATGCAAAATGTGTGAATCAACTTAGAGATGTTGGCTGAAGCTGCTCAGAGAGTATTATCATCCATGGTGAAACAAGTCCTGTACCAACATGAGTTGAAGGGCCACTCAGAGAGGACGAGGCCATTACTTCAAAAGCAACATAAGAAGCCAGATTACAGTTCGCAAATGAACACAAGGACAAAGAGCTTCATTTCTGGGAAATTTCATGTGGTCAGATGACGCTAAAATTAGCGTTTGACCATAATGATGATTGTTAAATTTGAAGGGAAAAGCCTTGCAAGCCGGAGAACACCATCCCAGCTGTGAAGTATGGCGGTGGCAGCATTGTGTTGTGGGGTTGATTTGTAGGAATGATGGCCCGGTCCACTTTAGAAAATTGTCATCATGAAGGGAGAACATTAAGTGGAAATATAGGAGCAATATCTCAAGACATCTGTGTGGACCCAGATAGGTCTTCTAAATGAAGGCTGATCCTAACTGCACTTCCACATTGGTTATTTAGTGGCTTAAGAACAACAAAGTCAGTGTTCCTGAGTGGCAATCACAGTTTAAGAGGCACTTCTACTAAATACTAAGGAAATATATGTAAATTTTCAATTTTAAAAAAATTGGATTATGCTGGCATTTGGCAAATACAAATTTGAAACATTTAGTCTGATTTAATGTCAGGCAGTGAGAAGAAATCAGTGTCTTTTTTTATGCAGCATATGCAAACATTCGTGCTCAGCTGAATTTAAACTAAAAACAGACTAGATGTAGTCTGGCTTTTCTTGTCAGTGCACTCTAAGAAAACATACAATGTACCATTATGGTGTCTTTAAATCAGTCGCCGCTCTATAAAGGGTTGTTAAATGTGAGAATATGTTGAACTCCATGTTGTTACAAACCGTGATGTGACTGGTCTTAAATGGATTTCTTTTACAAAAGAGTTCAAATAACCTCACTGCTCCGTTTGTTTTAGGATTCATGCTTCAGGATTTTCAGTAACCGAATATCTATTTAAAACAACTGGCATCACGGGACGTCTTACATTCTCTGTTGTAATACAATCTCAAGTGGTTGCGATGACAAAGATTTCATGTAAATGTACGCTCCTCAAAACCGATACTTTTTCATCAGTCTTTCCGCAAATGATAAAGATTCCCCACCCAACAGGAGCACCCACATGCCACAAGTTCTGCTTTTCGATGAGCAAGCACGATAACCCCCCAGTGATCAGTTATAACTTTCTGGTTCTCTTTGCAACACTCAGAAGGCGCGTGGAAATATCTGATAAATATTACACTGTGGTTTTAACAGGATGCAAAGATGCATTTAATACAGGAGGTGACTGTGATGTTGAGGAAACATAGTTCTTCTTTTATCTCCATACTCTAAGTCCTATTTTAGAGTTCAGCTTTGTTATCTGTTTGCTCTCTCTGAACAAATAATCATTAGCTTAAAAGACCAACAAGTTAGATCATTTTGAATAAAATCACACCACGTCTGAATTAAGTAAAAGATTTTTGCCCTTTGGTTTGTTTATTTGAAGCACCTAATCTCATATACACAAAGTTTTTCTCACTGCAGCCTATAAACTATTTCATTACCTTTTTATTTAAACAGGGAGAAAGTTTAGAAGTGTTTCACTGCCAGGAACCTCGCCTGTAAATGCAGTCACTATTACATTACAACACATTTGAATATTTGTGAGCCAAATGCATTTCTGTGTTTGCAAACAGCGATATCTACTCAACACCTTTGCTGATCTATTGCATGATGTCATTCTGTGGGATATGCAAATCTGGTTGACAGCATGTAGTGAATCACAATTCAACTAAATTCAATTGAATTTCTTATTCCTTCTTCTTCCTAGCAGTTCCTTCAGGTCACTTGTAATTCAGGGTTTGTTGTAGGGGAAGCATCTCACTGTTCTGGTAGGGATGGTGTTGTACAAACATAAGTGTATATAGTCAGTCATACACTCAGTCATGGCACTGATGTCCTGTCCATATGGCTGGCACAGTGCCTCCCAGTCTGTAATCTCAAAACAACCCTGCATGTCTTCTTCAGCTTCTTATGACCCCTTCCTCACAGTTCTGTTCTTTACAGGTTGCCTCTGAACAAGACGTTTATATTCCAAGCAGAGAAAAATAAAATTATGATCTGATTTTTTAAGAGGAGGTCTTGCTTTGAAAATATATGAATCCTTGCATAAAACAAATCCATTGTCTTATTTTTCTTGCAGGTTGAAGTTCACAGATTTTATTTATGTCTCAGTCTTTTAAAGAATTAATAATTTCAGACAGCTAACAAGTTTCCCAGAGCCTTTGGAAGCAAAACAGGCCCACAGCATCACAGAGCCTCCCCCATAGCTAGCAGTGGATGGCTTCTCCACATATTTATTCTGTGCTTTACATCAGTCCCATCTGGAGCATTGGTCAGATGGTCACAATCTCATCTGACCAAACACACAATTCCAGCAGCTTTTCACAAACTCCATGTGTTTACATTTGTGACGGTGAGAGAACAAACAGCTTTTTCCTGTTTGACAATAGGTTAGTTTGTGAATTAGTGAGCCCAAGACAGCTCTCTTCTCTGCAGTTTACTAACAGTGAGCTTTTTGATATTTTTCCTTACCAACCTGCTCACCATGTGTGTAGCCCAACCGTCCTGCCTTCTACGTCACATTTAATTTTGTTTTAAACTTTTCAGTTATTGCTCTGACTCCAGGTAGGTGAAAGTTCAGAAAAGTGGTTATAGTCTTGAGGCCATTCTCTGACCTTTGAATATCATCATATCTGGTGTACTTTAATGGAGGGTTCCCTTGCCTTTCCTATTTTGAAGAGTGACTTAAAGAATGGTACAGATGTGTCATGTCTAAGTCATACTCCAAGACAACTGGAATTCATAGAATACTAATAAATATTTATTTTGAATTCTGACAAACTTAAAAAAAAAAACTCTAAAAGCTATTAACAAAAATCAGTTACATATATTTTATGGGGATGATTATGGTTTTATAATAGTGTAGCAGTGGAAATATTGATAAAAATGTTTGACAACGAATGTTTCTCCTCAAAAAAAAAATCAAGTCAAATTATTGGATGGATTTTTTTGTGTGTCTGAGTGAGATTATGCTACTACAGTAACCAATTAATTTATTCAGAAAGGTGTACTTTCTTAATACTTGTGTCCAAGTATTTCTCAACCTCTTTTCCCAAATGTTTTGGGATCAACTTAAGTGAGCCAGGCCCATATTATTATTACCACACCACCATACTTCTGAGTTTAGAAGTTTTGCAGTGTTTATTTAACACTAAAAGCTTCCTTGAGTCATTCACATGCTTTTAAGCAAATATCTAAAATGATACATGAACCGCAAATAAATCTTTCATCTGGCATTGCAGGTTTTCCCCAAGCCAACAGCTGGGGAAAACCTACAATGTCAGATGTGTGTGAGCCTCTGGGAGGAACTTGAGATTCATTGTCTTTCCCAAGAATGCTGATATCTAGATAAAGTGTTCCTCAGATGAACCCTGAAGGTTTGGTGGAGGAGACAAAACACCAATATGTATATCTTTTTTTTTTTTTATTTCTACTGTGGTTACTTTTTGTCTTAATATTTTTTTCTCAGGAGGAGTCGTTACATATGGCTGTATCCCAGCATTTGTTCCTGCAGATATGTTTTCACCTTCATGTGAGCATTCACTGAGAAACAAAATGGAAAATATGCCAATCAAAACCTTCCTAAGGTACAACTGAGACCAAAATGGGCTTCCCACCATCACATCCTATTGTATTTCTGTATGTTAGGAGGTAAACTGATTAATATATCACGTGAAAATGGAAAGAGAACAACACAACTCCAGACCCCATAAGACATGGCCAAGAGTATATGGCACAACTGTAAACTTACCTACTGTCCAAGAAAAGTATTAATCAGAGAAGCATCTAGAAGGCCCATGATAACTCTGGTGGAGCGACAGAAATCCTCAGCTCAGGTAGAACAATTCCTCAACTGGACAGCTCATATCCGTGTTCTCCACGAAAGCCATCCTTTTGTGGATGGAAAAAGAAAGCCATGCCAGGTGCCACCTGCAGTTAGCCACTTACAATGTAGGGGACACAGTTGGATGTGAACAAAATTAAACTTTCTTGTCTGGACGCAAAACCCAGCTTGACAGGAAAACGTACTCTGCTCATTTTCCAGAACATCCTCTCCATGGTGAAACACAGTGGTGGTAGCACCATGCTGGGGAAGCTTTTCATCCGCAGAGGCAGGGAAGCTGAATGGAACCCAATACAGGATAATCCTGGAAGAAAACCCGTTCGGGGCTGGAAAAGACTTGAGATTGGAGTGAAGGGTCACCAACGACCCTAAACATACAGCCAGAGCTACAAGGGTATGGTGAAGATCAAAGCTTATTCACAATCAGTACTATACTGTCATATAAAAATCATGGTAGAACACTTGTTAGTTTGAGGTTATAACGAGAATTAAATAAATAAAATATAGAAGTGTAAATACTTTTGTGAACACTGTAAAAGAAGATTCCCAGTTAAACAAACTGACGGGAAATTGTTGGATTCTGGGTTTTCTTTTCTGTCCAAATAAAGTTGATAACTTTATGGAGGAGAAGCCGTCTGCGATTATTTTTAGAAAGAAAGAAAGAAAGAAAGCGGGGAGGTGGGGGGGAAATGACGCCTTCGTGTTTAGTCATTCGGTGCCACAGTAGCCTGGGAAATCAAGCCTCAGTAGAGCGGAGGAGGAAGAAACCCCCCCCAGTAAGACAGCCGTCACAGCGGCTGTTACCAGAAGCAGCCTGCGGCGGCGACCGGCGGACGGCTCGCAGCTTCGTGCGTCTCTTTCTGCGAGTTCCAGCCGTTCAATATGCATTTTAGCGCCGTGTTGACGCTGCTTACCGCCGTGTGCTGCCTGCAGGTGTGCTGTCACATCACATGCCAGGTGAGTTAGACGGCCCTGGCCTGATAGAGGCTGCACAGATTAAAAAAAACAAACAAACAAAAAAAAACATTTGGATTTAAAACACTGCTGGGTTAGGCTTAAATACCCAGATAGTGTGTTAAATGATGCCCTTTTCCTTATACATTTTCTTCAAACTTTATATTTATTGTGAACCGATTCACATTTATGTTGTTTGTCTTTTGCTTATTTCAGGAGGTTAACCAAACTGGTGAGTTTAATCTTTTTTTTTTTTTTTTTTTTTTTTTTTTTTTAATAATTTTTCTCACATTTAATGTTCTTCAGCATCAGTTCAACAACTTTTGTTTTTGTTTAAAAAGTTATTTGATTTTTGTTTTATCATTGCAAAATATCACATTGATTATTTTGTGACTAAAAACGGATGAGTATAAATTTAAATTTCTTTTTATTTGCTTATGCAAAAATGAGCTCACAGGTAAAGAGAAACGAAAAGTAAATACTTTTTCCATATTCTCAAACCTATGGCGTGATGGGAGGCGCTGTTTCCGCTGTATACCTCAGAGATGCATAGCATTTTTTTCCCACCACCAAACCAATACAGATGAACGATAACGTGCAGGCTAAAATAAATGTGACTTAAATTTCGAGGCGTTTTGATGAGGATAAGTGTTTAAAAGAAAGAAAAACATAAGAAGGAAGAGTTATTTTATGTTTTCATTATTTACAATTTATTAAAAAAAAATAATAATTTTAGATTTCTTATTCTTCATTATTTTGATCACAAATAAGAAAAATGGGTTATATTTCAATGAAATGTTTTGCATTTTAAAATGAAATATAAAAATAAACACTTTTTGTATTTCATAACTGTTTTCTGACAGGACAGTCTAGTTTCAAAAGCATTCACAGACCCTCTGTGTTGGCCCCATGTTGCGCTAATGCTTGTCTCTGTGTTTACAGATGTTGTTGAGGAACAGTGTCCTATAACTCTGACCTCCGCCCCACTAATAGAGAAAGAGAGAGGATATTTGGAAAAGATAATGCTCCAGGTTTGGATGAAGACTGAGGGTATGTTGTGTAATCTAACCTTTAATAATACTGTGTTTCTACACATTAATCTGTAAACAGTTTAGCATCTTTCAACCTTTCGTTGTGGTTTATTTGGCAAAGTTGCTGAGATGTTTCTTGAACTGTTGTCTTCCAGACTTTCGTCAGTCACCACAGATTGAAATATATGGAAACCACAAAGAGGTTTTCTGGCCTAAACGAAATTGCAAAATGAAGGTTCTCCTTGCTTTTGAACATTGTTTACATTGTCATAATATCACAGCTTGTGATGTTTATATATTATTTACAATGGTGCCATCTTTTATTGCATCCTAGCATCAGAATAAACTCAACATAAGGTGTTACAAGAATCCAAAAAACTTTTCCGGGGTAACTACTTAAAGGTTTTTATGAGCTAAAATCTAATATAGACAGTTTTATGCCGATGTAAAAACACATTTTGGTATTTGTCTTTTTTTTTTCCAGTGGAAGCTGGAGTTTGACTTCAAAGCTGAAGCAAGAAAGAACGTTTCTGTGTCGTACAGCTCAAAATCGACAAACTGCAGTGTTTATTACCTTGTTCCAGGTGAGGTATTTTGAATTTCTGGTCTCATCATTTATCATGCTCTTGTCTCATTTCTTTTATCTGCTTTCTAACTCTGAGATCAGCCTCAGAGAAGCAGTGGAAAGACATTTCTGTTGCAAAAGTTCTTATTGCTATTACAACATGAACTTTAATGTTTATAAGGCTTGTTAGTGCTGATTCTATGGATGTCTTTGTTCCCACCATGGCGTACTTTGAAAAATGTACTACTTCAAATTAAATAAGACAAATAGTTTCAAACCCTATGGCTATCTTTTCAGAGTAAGAAACTGCTTCAAAACAACCAATGGGATATGCTCCCATTGCTGCAGCCGATTTAAATGTCTGCTGAGATGTTCGGTTTAATACTTTGGTTATAAACGACCATGACTTAATTATTGGTCTTTTTGAAAAGGGTTACTGGGATCTAAACTATCAGAGTAAGATTGTTCACTTCAACAAATTCTCTGATGTGTATTAGAATACATTTAATTAAACAGCTTCAGTTTTAAAGTCATAAAAATGCATTTGTACATGCTTTAACAATCTCACCATCGTTTATAGGATAAAAGCTTATTTCCACTTGGTCTAATGTCATGATGAAGGCCTTTCTCAACAGGAGAGTGAAAGGTGTGCATTTATGTGTACACAAAAGGTCAAATTTTTGAGGTTGCATAGTGCTACATAGCACTAAATCAGAAACAAATGAAAAGAACATGAATTAATATATTTCTTAACCTGAGATCTTTTCCTTCATTATCAGCCATTTTCCCTCCATTTTGGCTCATATCCTGCAACCGTCTTTGTTTGTTTGTTTGTTTGTTTTCTTGCCTGACTCAGATCCTCGGCCAGACTTCAGCCTGTCTGTGGATAAGTCATCCAAAACCATATCAGTCAATGTGGATTCTGAAGACCTGGTGTATGTCAGATGGTGTTATGAAAGGAATCCTGGACACTGCAATGGGGGACATCCACAAACCACTGTGAGCATTCGAGGGGCCCATTTATCAGAATGAAAGTTACATTTATGTTATTTATCATTTATCTTTTTCACGCCGTGTTATTTTCACTTCAGAACCGCACAGCTGTTCTCAGCATCCCATACCTGCTGCCCTGTGTGTGTGTAGAGGTGAGACATACAGATTTTTAAAAATGTGATTTTTTTTTTTTTTTTTTTTTTTTTTGTTGGTGATGTTGTGGTTTTCATGTTTCTATATATTCGCTGTCTTTACTGGCAGGTGTATTACACCTACACAGATGCCTCAAGATATAAAAAGTGCCCATTTCAAAATGAAAGCCTTATTGGTGAGTATGGCTGGTGAATCATCTTATTTCCTATGAGGGGAAACCTTTTAAAGTCTTGTAATTACCGTATAACCCAATGTAGTCAATTTGGGGAATTTAAAATATGCATAAGATGCAAGTTGATTCATGTTCGAGCTTAAAACAAATCTTGCTGAGACTTTATTTCTGTGAACATTTTAAAAGTGAGCTCAGTTTCCAGCAGTAATTCTGCTGAGAAGGATGTTATTTGAAGGGGGATGCGTCACAGGAAACACAGGAAGCTGTTGTGAACTCAACTCAAGAATTACTTTCAAAAAAGTTACCTCTGGCCTATTTTTGTTGTTTCTCTGAAATCATGGACAAATGTTTTTGCAAAGTTCTTGGCAGGAAAATGTATTTTTGTGTATTTAAAAGTCAGTACTTACATCCTTAACATTTTTATAATTCCCTCTGATATGCTACATGTCAACTTCTGGTCTAACTCCTGATGCATGGTGACCTGTTCTTGTCTCATAATGCTAGATCAGATTCTGGTTTCTGTTTATCTGCCTGCTTCTTGAAGGTTGGCCACAGGTTCTCAGTTGGGTTAAGATCTGGAGACTTTTGTGTCTACAGGACCAACATTTGATTGCTCTGATCTGTAACTCCATCATACCAGAAAATATACAGATTATAACTACACTGTGCCTGGTCCTTGTTGGAAGGAGCTGCTTTTAGAGGACATTTTAATGGCCCACTTTATTCATGAAGTTATTGCCAGATATACCATGTTGTGCAACAGTAGGGTTGGTTTGGCTGTGAATAACTATAAATAATTGCTGGGGGCAATTATTAACAAAAAATAGAAATTTAGATGAAAATTACTAAGTCAGGGCACCACCTGTTTACCAGGAAATAACAGCCTGATAAGGGTTAGGTATTAAAATAACATGAGATGAAGCGATACGTCCAGCACTGGTGTTTTCAAACAACAAGCCCAATACATGTACAGACATAATGATAGACAACTCCTCTCTGAGTTTATTACCAAAAATAACAAAACCTTTCTGTTAAAATACTTTAATTAACAAACTCTCTAAGCTAGTAACACTCATCTAAACTATTAAATAAAAGACAAAAGAATAATGAAGACTAATAAACCACCAAAAAGTAAAACAGTAAAAATGTACAAATAGGAATAGAACCAATAAATTGATGCAATGATGTCACAGTTCAGTATGAACTGTGAATATTGAGAAACCAGGTTTATTTAAGAGGAAATTTGGAAATGAGAGCAAATTATTTTTCCACTAATTTAAATAGAGCTGGACCAAAATATGGTGTGGATTCTCACAGAGCAGCACCAAAATATATAAGAATAAAACGAAGAATTTGGAAACGGGGCCAAATTAGCTCGAAACAAATCAAAATTAGCTTCCTAGGACTGAATTGAGAACATCGATTGGACGTTTGTTCCAAACTACCAGTTCACAATGCAAAGCAGTAGTGAAGATGTAACATTATTTTGAGACGACTTGGACGGCGGGTTGCAAAAGAGTGCAATTACCTTTTTTTTCTTTAGATTTTTTTTAGGCTCTAGTGGCCTTTATTGTACTGTAAATGAACAGGAAATTGGGAGGAGAAAGAAGCAGAAGACATGCAGCAAATGACCTGAGACTGGAATTAGAACCCAGGACAACTGCTTCAAGAACTACAGCCTCTGCACATGGAGCATGCTGAGCCACCCAGCGCCTGAGGGCGTTTTTCTTCATCGGCTGCCTTTATTAACATGAAGTCACATACTGACGCAGCGAAACAACTTGTCTTCCTACTGAAACTGGAAGTGACTAATGCAGTGCTTTGTGGGATAAATAGTTCTTATTCCAGTCTCCGTTCACTGCAGTGTGCAGTCCTTCCGGCCCAGCCTTTAAATCATTAAAGGCAGGATTTACTAAAGAAAATAACTTTGCTACAGTCTTCTGCTGTCCATCTGTGCACTCTGCAAAGTTCCAGTCTGTCCTTGTCCCTAAAAGGCTCTCATCCAAGGGTGTTCCTCTCTTTGGGTGTGCAGAAGGACTCACACATGTCTGCTACCAGTGCTGAACAAGCTCTGCTCTGGTGGCAACATGATTCTGTCATGATTCATCCTGGAACTTGCTTGACGCTATTGAACATCCTAAAGCAGAGCTCCCTAACATTAGTAGGCAATTCAAAAGAGCTCTGGGGCCAAAAAAATGTAACTTAAAAAAATAAAATAAAATAAAAACACAAATAATTACAATGTGATTTTTTTTTTTTTTTTTTTTTTTTTTTTTTTTTTTTTTTTTTTCAACCGCCTGTGCTGTCTGAGCCAAATTTGTTCAAAATCTCTTGAACTGCCGTTTGCTGGCCATGCAAAATCAGTCCAGGGGCCACAAATGGCTCCCGGGCCACACTTTGGACAACCCTGCCCTAAAGCCTTCTCAACTGCAGCTGAATCTCTCACACTGAAGTTCTAGATCTAGAAAGCAGTTGTTTTAGCTGCAACATTTCAAGCTGCAATTTTCTTCATGTGAAGCCAATTTGATACAATACTTGCTGCATATTTCTCTTTAAATTTAACCACTATTAGCAGAAAGAGTCAATGTTTTATAGCACATTTGACCTGCTCAATAATCTGTAAAAACAAACTTCTTTTCTTTGATTTTAGGTGGACTCTTTCACAACTTTCCCTATTCGCATGACATGACTATGCTGCAATGAAGTTAGCTTACCGTTTTGTACCTGTGAAAATAATCTTTTGCAGTATAAACTAAACTATAATAAAACTGTTAGAATTAACTAAGTATCCGATCACTGCAAAAATAATCACCACAAAAGCTAAAGCTGCAAAATTTTCCAAAACATCTGTCTCACAGCTAAGAATACAAAACATTCAACATGCATTATTCTATAACTTCTTCGGGGTTTTAGACTGGATCATGCCCAAAGCAAAGCAGGTTCTTCTTCTTGTCCTTAGTAACTTGCAGCAACTCAATAGACAGTTGGGAATGTGGTTAATAAGCAATAAATAACAAACTTCAAAAAGAGAAAACATTTTGACTGACATTGATATATATATTTTTGTTTAAAATGTTCACCAGAGATAAGACACTGTGTCACCCAGGTTATTTATAGCGTGCTGCTTCTCATCAGAGTTTTTAATCAAAACTGTACAAGATAATGCTCTCGCCCACTTACTCAGTCAGGTCTCCTAATCTACAGAGCTCAAAGAAATACTGCAGCAATAGGAATGTTTTACTGAAAACACAACTTATTTGTTTCATGCGAACAGCAACAGAGGTATGAAAATGTGCAGCTTGATAAAGGTGAGTTGCTGAGTCCTTTCATGAACAGTAGCACTGAGCTCCCCCAGCCTCTTAGATTTTTTTATTCATGAACACATTCTGTGAATAAGTTGAATGTGCTTGTCTAACTCTCTGTATGCATTTCATAACCAAGTTAATTAAATATATCTACATAGTGCCTGTGGACTGGTCTCAGAAACATTTACCGAAACATCACCACACCTCGGCACTGTGACATTGAATTATCCAGTCTATCCCATAGGCTGTTACAAATTAAAATTCAATTGCCATAATGTAAGGCTAAACATTAAACACAAGACACTGAAATTTGTTCTTTACCGATTCCATCGTTAATTATTTAGAGACCTTGTTAAACAACAGTTGACTAAGCCATGATGTTCTTACTGTAAATATAGCCACAGAGATTTAGGAGTCACTGCATGCAGAAATAAAGCCCCAAGCTGTGTTACACATTGAGGAAGTCTCATGTGAACTCTGTGCTGAAACTGAGCAAAGCTGTTCTGGCATGAACTCACCTTTGATTGAAAAGACAGTAACTTTGATGCCATAGGTTAGGTCACCTGTATTAAGGTTTACTGATGCACTGATGCAGACGTGTGTGCTGGAGACTTGTGGAATCAAATGGTGGAATCTATTTGGTTTGGGATGGTTGCACACATGTTCACAGCAGCATGTATACTTATTGTGTCTATTCACTAAGATTTGTTTTTTAAATGGATTTTGATGAAGAATATGATCACTTTTGATGATGTATGGAAGATAACAGACAGCTTTTTGTGGAGAAAAAGCTGCTTGGCCAGCTGCTGAGGAGGTGGCCAGCTGAGTTGGTTGTCAGAGTGAGGATGCAAAGAATGCAGAGTGCTTGGAGATGGGGGAAGGGCCACGGTGCTGTTCAACGGCTGTTAGTTTACAGCTGACCCGCAGGAGTCAGCTACATGTCTGTGTTTTAACAGTTGGGAATTATTATTACAGCTCGAACACATCAGCATGTAGGCCTATAAGTAAGATATTTCTGTGATTTTAGTCTCTTCCAAATTTCACTTGATATATCACTGTGGGAAGCTCCTTCTGATAACAGCGATCATGGCTGTTCAATACCACCAAGTCCAGGTCATCCGCTCTGCATTGCAGGCTGGGGTATCAGCAGTATCTCTGAATCCAACTGCTGGCGGTGCTCATAGCCAAAACCTTACAAAACTTGGTTTTGCTCCATAAGCTGCCTGTCCTGGATCAGTAGTGCAACTCTGAGCTTAAACTGTAAGCAGTGATGTGGGAACCACTGCCATCACTTGGCCAGTACAGCTGTTGGTTACCATGGAGACTATGGAAGCAGGCTGGTGGAGAGACATCGTGGTCTAGAAATATCTGACAGGCTCCAGCACAAACTTCAGAAATGTATTTTCTGGATTAAACTTTTTATAAAACAGAATATTTTATTTTCACTGGCCTCTTGTGTAAACCTAAAATCAGTGTTTATTCTAAATGATTCACCAGACATCAGAGACATTCTGCAGACCTCTGAAGTGGAAGTGTACCAGTACCACCTGTTGTGGAGCTCACAGTGTCCTGCCTGGACAGAAAATGTCTCTGCTGCCCTCTGCTGGAAGATGAACAATCACACCTGCATACCTGTTCCCAACCCCACTCTGGAGAAGGAAAATGACCAAGCCCTGGTAAAAACTGCGCCATTTGAGAATATATGTATGTATGCATGTATGCATGTGTGTGTGTATCATGAATAAATAATTGGTTTTCTTTAACAAGCAATTTTTTTATACAGAAGTTTAAAACCTCCACAGTGGATAAACACCCCCAGATATGCGTGCAGGTGAGGCTCACCACTGAAATATGTCTTCTTGTTCGTTTTTTCATAATACTAGCATTTATTTATTTTCATTTTTTATTTTGTGCAGTTTTCCATTCAAGACAGCCACAGTATCTCTTGTCTCTTCAAGGCAGGTGAGTGAGAGCTAATATTTATACATAGGTGGTGATGGGTCAGAGTTTATCTGAATGATTTCACTCTCTCTTCTCTTGACCTTTGCAGAGGAACCTTCTTGGGAGACTTATATCACGCTAGGCAGACAGAGCATGTCGGTGTACATTACCTCCTCTGTGCCTGCAAAGTTCTCAGCTCAACTCTGTGTTCTTACTGAGTCGGAATGTGTGCCCAGAGGACAAATTCACTCAGAAACAATGGTTAGTTTTGATGTTTAGTATGGAAATAAGTGAAAATGAGCAAATTTGTTTTCATTTAATAAATAATTTTATAATCGCAAAAGTTGAAAGAGGTAAATGGGAAAATGTTATGGCACTTTTTCTTTGGATTTAAATTCTCAAACACCTGTAAAAAGTCAGAATAAGTCCTGGATTACCTTAGTTTGTTGGTAGGTGATCATTAACTATTCAGACTACCAACACCAAAAAGACACAATCAAGACCGTCAGATGACTTTATTACCCTGTGAAAATAACTTAAAAATAGTCCAAAGAGTTTGGATGTATTTTTTTTTATTTCTTTCCTTTCTTTTTACGGAAAGTTTCTGTTAATGTCTTACAAGAGATGGGAAGCTCATGTTTGACCTGTTTTGCTTTTGCATTTTGCACATAAGTTTGTGGTCCATTTTTATCCTAAAGAAAAAGATATAAAACTTCAGCCACTTAACAAATGAGGTATAACCATACATGTAAAAGCCTTACAAAAACCTTATGTTGTAGCAGAAAGACTTTCAGTATTCAAGATGCTGCATGAACTGACTAGTACATTATTGTGAAAGAATGCAAAACCAATTGCAAGGGAATGCAAAAGTTTTGTGTGGGAAAGCAATACTTTTGCAAGGGATTGGAAAAGAAAAAAATTCCCCCATGTCGCCAAGGGGGCTCTGTAGATTCTTTATTTGTAAAGAAATTAAATAGGTATACCTAATAAAGTGGCTAGTGAGGACTGCTTAGCATAATAATTGGTGGGTTAACGTATTTCAGGTGCTATGCATAAATGTTCTGCAAGGCAATAATAAAATTAATAAGTTGGGTGGATGTTTTCTGTCTTTGAATTTTGTATTTTTAATGCATTTATTAATGAATTTGTAATCCATCTCAAGATTGTAAAGCCCATAGAAGGTGGTATGGACATCGTATGGAAAAGAAAGAAAAATAGAAAAGAATAATGTGGGTTATTTGTAACATCATCATGGGAATATTCCATAATCGAAATGCAATTGCATGTTTGCCTGATTGATTACACTATCTAGTCATTTACAATTCTTTATTTATATATATATATATATATATATATATATATATATATATATATATATATATATATATATATATATATATATATATATATATATATATATATGCAAACTTTAAAATAAAGCTGCAAATTACAAGTGCTTAGCTGTCATTCTTTTTTCTATAAACATATATGTGGAGTGCCAATAACTATGTGAAGAGTAGATTGTATGCCTGCACTTCTATTTTTCTTCTATTTTTAATGTATTTTTAATATATAAAATCTGTATTTTTAATTTCAGATTGCTAAAAGTTGTGACCTCTCTCTCCTGTTATAGGCCAACAACCAAAGGATAAATGTACCCGTTCCGGTCATTGCTGAGAGGCCATGTGTGCAGGTAAAGAAAATACTGTCAGGATGAATTTATGGTTCTGCATGTTGTATTTTCTTTATCTGGTTTTTGTCTTGTTTTTTCTGCAGGTGTGGCAATCAGATCCAGCTCTTAATGGAAGAAGAATCCTGTGCCCGGATTGTAAGGCATTGCACTCACGCAGGCCTCTTTGTGTGTCTTTGGGTTATGCATGATTGTAATTCCTAATTTAAAACAAACCTCAACTTGCTGTTGTTTGTTTTTGCTAGACACACGTAACAAGTGGGGAGTGTACGCAGTTGGAGTTTTGGCATTTGTTGTCCTTGGCATATTACTTGGATTTTCCATCCACCGTGCCTCAAAAAGTGGAATGGCAGGTTAGTTCTGTTGTCTCGACTCATTCTTGTTCTGCAATGATTGTGTCTGCACATCTCATTGAAATGAACACATTTTCTGTGTTTTCCATACACCCAGGGTTGCTGACCGTTCAGAGGCCACTGCTGCTGGTGTGTTCGTCGGATCAGTCGGCCCACGTCTCTGCTGTGTGTGCCTTGGCCTCGATACTGCAGGAGGAACTGGATGCATCGGTGCACACTGCTCTTTGGGCCCAAAACTCTCAAACCCAGGCTGAGAATGGGGCTAGTGTGGCAGATCTGGGTCCGCTTCCTTGGCTGTATGGGCAATGGGAATCTATCCGTAAGGCGCAAGGGAAAATGCTGATTGTTTGGAGTCCTGAAGCTAGAAGGACTTATCAGAGATGGAGAGTCGAGAGGGTGGATATGGATAATACCTGGAGACCTGACAAAATCAGGGCATCAGTGCATGATTATTTAAAGATCAATGGATGGAGGCTGGGAAAAAATAAAAAAGAGAAACATACAGAAAACAAAGGTGTTGGATGTTTTCAGGATGACGATTCACAGAAAGAGCCATCTACAGTTATAAAGTCTGTATTTGTGGCTGCTCTGGCCTCTTTAGAAGGGGCTCTGCAGGAGGGCAAAGGCAAAGATGTTGTTATTGTTTACTTCCAGGGCCTCTGCCACAGCAGGGACATCCCACATGCCTTTAGAGAGGTCCCTCGCTACTGTTTACCACAAGAATTTAGAGGACTCATACAGGAGCTGGCAGAGGTGAGAGGAGAGACAAAAAGCAGCAAGTTCAGATGGCACTGCTGGCCCAGACTCCTGTCTAAAGTTCTGTCTGTATGGCTGGCTCGCCAGCTGACCCAGAGACTACAAACCATTATACCTAAGACACGAGCACAGAGTGGCTCATCAGCTATAAAAACGTCATCGGATCAGACAGAGACCATGTGGAAGCTGCCTCTCGCTGGCATAGCCAGCAACAAACAGGAGCAGGAGCTCCTGCACTTGTCGCCATGGGGAACTGGGAAGCTTTGATCTCAAGTTTCACACACCAGACATTTGTTCTGTAGGAAACATGATTCTCAAGACTCTGGGAGGTAGCATATCACTGTTGAGCTTTTTGGGGCTACTCACTTCAACTGTTCGTTGTTTGCCCTCACTTGTTTTGCATATTAAGGAGAGGCAAACACTCTGTCTTGTCCCCCTGAATTTCAGCACTCAAAACAGAGGCTGCTTTATGCTAACCTCTCGTGACAGAGACTGCATCGAACACCTGCCTTATCTCTGCAAATATGCTAACTACTATGAAAATGGACTTGCAAATTATTAGCTCACTTTCTTCGTGTGCTCGCTCAGTGTTTTCGCATGCTGTGACACCGCAGGTGACAAACTGTAAGGACTCTGTTCGCTGTGGCACACATATTTGCATAGAGTTTTCTAAACACACACACACATCGCCACAGCAGTCTGAGGATTTCCTTTGTTAGAGTGCAGCATGTTTAAAGATGAAGATGACTGACTTATTTGCAAGTTTTGATTGTTTCCATGTTATGACCCTGCAAGATCCACAATGTTTGCTTTTTGCAGTTCTGATTATAGTGCACACATACTACCTCCTACATTCAAATTCAAAGCAATGTATCAAGTTTACTACACTTCATTTGTATAATGGAATCATTTGATAAAGATTAGGTTAATCCAGTATTAGTTACCTACTTTAACATAAGCTGTTACCTCAAAAATCTCTGAGCATTAGAGCAAGAAAGGCATGACTGAGGTACTTTCCCATGTCTTCCCCCTTCTACTATAGAGATCCATCAAAGGTCAACAGTTAATCTTATGCAAAGCAACTTTAAACTGTAAACTTAAATTGTGAACTCCACACAGGATCCGCAGACATGCGATTGCCACTTCAGGAAATGTTTGTGCAGCTATTTTAAGTTTGTTCTTGCTGCTTCAGTAAACTGTGTTTTGCGTTAGCCTTGCACTGTTGGCATTATAAAACTCTGAATGCAGAATAATAAAATGCTTTTGACAGAAAAGAAAATGTACTTAATATGTTCACCATATGTGCCCTGTGTTACATGACATTTTAAAGGGAGTAACGTTTTTATACTACAGAGCCTTATGAAAGTATCCACACACCTTGAACATCTTCACATTTTGTTACAACCAAAAACTTTATTTTATTTGGATTTTATGTAACAGACCAACATGGAGTTGTGCACAGTGGTGAAGTGGAAGCAATTTCAACTACAAGTCTTTTAGGTTGTCTTTATCAGAAATACACATCTAAAGACTGAACGTTGTGTCCTTTCTTCTCAACAAAATAGCCTAAGGTCAGTCAGATTTGATGGAGAATATCTGTGAATATCAACATCCAAGTCTCAGTAAATATTCTCAATTGGATGTAGGTCAGACCTTTGACTGGGACTTTCTATCCCATAAATATAGTACCTTAATCTAAACCATCCCTCTGGTTGGTGTCTCTGCTTGTACTTTAGTGTAACTGTCTGCCAGGAAGTTGAACTTCCACTTTAGTCCATTTTTTTTTCTGCATCTAACAGGTTTTCTTCCAGAACTGAGTTGTATTTAGCTCCATTCATTTTGCCATTACATCAGACCAGATTTCCCGTCTCTGCTGAAGAGAAGCAACCCCACTACATGATGCTGTCACTATCATGTTGCACAGTGGGGTAATGTGCAGTGTTAGTTTTTTACTCTGGTCTGATCTGACCAGAGCACCTTCTTCCATATATGTGCTCCGTCCCATATATGATTTCTAACGGGATGTCTTTTGTAGTTTTTGCATCAAGAGGTTTCTTCTTGTCATTCTTCCATAAAGTCCAGATTTGTGAAGTCTGTTACTAATAATCACACTACATATTCTCTGTCCTGTGCTTTGGATCTCTGCAGCTCTGCCAGAGTTACCATGATGTTCTTGACCTCTTTTCTGATTAAAGCTCTCCTACCCAACCTGTTAGTTTAGGTTTAGTGCATGTCTTGGTATGTTCGTAGCTTCGATCAATCAGAAAAAAATCATAATAAAACACTGGTTTGTAGTTGTAACATCACAAAATGTAAAAAAGTTTGAGCAGGGTGAATACTTTTGCAAACACAGTATGCAGATTTTAACTGTCAGTGTTTTACCTTCCTCACTGATCACACTCAGACACGATTTAACTGCACTGTCACGATCAAAGGCCACAGTCATAAAATGTAAATGACAGCTTACATAACACCTATACCATGAAGTTGGTGTGTTTTTAAAGTGTATTATGAAGGTCGGTTCCCTTTTCCTGGCAGGTCAATTTACTCACATGTGAGTACAAAAGGATTTAATGTGGAGTTGGGCCAGACATTCCTGTTTGCAGAATGTAAACTCAGCCAACTGCATTTAAAGTTCCAGCATGATTTTGCATTTAAATTTATGGTTGAACCAAACTCTGTGGGCATTTCCACTTGTTAGATAAGCAAGGAAACAATCAGTGGACCTAATGGATCTGTGCACTCAGGTGGAGGTAAGTCATTAAATGTTAGCACCCAACCAAAACAATCAAACAGGTGGTTCCTGCAGAAAATTCAGGATCACAACTAAGTTGTCAAATATTTGGCACGGACTGCAAAGTTGTTTGAGATGTTTGCTGTTTAACTACCTCCTTGGGATGGACAGCTGTGAAAAAGATGGCTAGATTAAATTTGCTCCTCTCCCTTTTTTATTTTGATCTCAGATCTTGATGAGCTTGTTGCCAGCTTTAGATTCCCCATGTTTATTATTAAAAGTGAGGATAAAAGCTTTAAGAAATACTCGACTCTGCAATCGTTCAATTATTTTGCAACAAAGAAAGAATGAGGTAAAATATTAACTGGCTCTTTTATTCATACTATAATCAAGAAGAAAGATGCACTCCTAAGATTGCTTGAAATTTCACCATAGAACTAATAACAAAAGACATGCATGATGGACACTGGAAGAAGGTCCTGTGTCTGTTCTAACAATAGATCTTTTTGCTTCGGTCAGTAAAGATATCTTTATTTGTACAGATTATCATGAGTTTCCTAAACCACTCTAGCACTTACCTATGCCAAGACTTTGACTTTGAGCTTGTGTTGCAGCCAGAGAAACACTGAACATTTGCCTGGTACATACAGGAGTGAATGGATTCTATTTTCATCTGTCTGCAGACAGCTGTGTGATTCCTATGAACTAAACAAAATGCGCAAGAGATTTTGGTCTCCAAAGGGCAATTTATACAAAACAGCCCAAAAATTTAACATAAATTAATTTTATGTGGGAAAGCGGCGCAAATCCAGCATATTCACATTTTGCTTTCACATTTTGTCACAGTACAGCAACAGACTTTAATGTATTGTGATTTTATGATAGACCAACAAAAGTTACACATAATTATGAAGTAAACAAAAATGACACAGGTTTCAGATTTTTTTTTTCTTTTTTGTAAATAAAGATCTGAAAAGTTTGATATGCACTGATGGTCACTCCACCCTTTTACTCTGATAGCCCAAAATAAAATACAGTGCAAAAACTTGTCTTCACAAGTCCAATAATGAGTAAAAAAAAAAAGTCCATCTATAGCATTTACTTGGATTCAAGCCTCGGTTACTCTGGCACATAATACAATTTAACTCAATCGAGTTTATTGATTTAGTGTCAATTCACAACACGTCATATAAAATTCAGTACAACCTCTTTACCTTCAGAAGTCCCCTAATTAGTTAACAAAGTCCATCCATCCAGAGTACACACACTCACACCTAAGGACAATTTAGAAAGACCGATTTTCCTCATTTTTCCATTTTCCATTTTCCGATTTTTTGAATCCGTGTTTTTGGACTATGGGAGGAAGCCGGAGTACCCTGAGAGAATCCATGCTTGTACAGGGAGAACATGCAAACTCCATGCAGAAGGATCCCAGGCTGGGATTCAAACCCAAGAATAAACAAACTCCACCTTTGTGTAAATTGATTTCAGTAGAAATACTGCAGAGGTAACTGCAAACAGAAAGCATTTAAGAAAGATGAGTAAGAGAGGTAAAAGAAAGCAAAGCCTATTTAAACATTCCCCAGAGCCTGTGTTGCTGATCTGTAACAGCAAACAACTGCAGTAATAACAATGGTGACGAACTGAGAAGCATCCACAGACTCATCATGACGAGGGATGGAAAACAGAGTGAAATCTCCACAATGAGCAATCGGTACTGGTAGGTGACCCAGACAGGGAGGTTAAACAACGCTTTTAACCCTTCTAAAAGCAAGTATGAGTGGCTTTCAGTCACAATATTCTAAAAGCCTTAAATAAATAAATAAATAAATAAATAAATAAATAAATAATAAAAAAAAAACTATGAAAGATTTCAGTTGTAAAGATAGTCTGTCTGAAATGGATCACACACTACGTGCAGAACAACACACTGCAGCGTACAGTTTGCTTCACATTTCCAAGGTCTGATTAAAAGAGTCTCTCCAAAAGTGGGAAGAAGGATGAGGTCAAAGCAAAGAAGCGTGAGAGAACCATCTTTCATAAGGTGTGTGTTTTATGACCATCAAAACATTTATTGTGGTGATTTACAGAGCAAGTCTGTTAGACAACCCCTTAACACACTCACACACACACATATATAACAACCTTCTTAATGTTAAATCTGGAATTACAAATCTGTGAGCTCTTTTAACAACTTTAAACTTTTGTTATCAGGAAGCTCTTGTTTACTCTGAATCCTCCAGTGAACGAAAACCAGAACACTCTCACCTGTGTGGCAAATTTCGTTTAGCTTTACGTCACAGGCTGAACAACTGGATCCGCCCACTTCACCTGAGAAACCTGTTACGCTCAGTGAGAAGTCAACTCCTCCAGTGTTTCACCTGAGCAAGTAATGCAGCAGCAACTTGCCCAGATCCCGGCACTGCCATTCAGGTGCGCAGTGAACCCTGGTACAGGCAGCTCACACGTGCGGATCCCACAGCAGAAGCAGAGCAACTTCTTTTCTTCTTCTAATTCCTTGGAAATATAGTTCCGCTGAGGCGCAGTGTTGTTCTATGGGAGAAACCGTGAAGGAGAAGCTGGAAACAGAGGATTAAAGCGTCCCTGTCAACTTCGAGCGGAAAAGATGACTCCTTATTTCCATTTGGGAGCGAATGCTGTGTCTGTGCTCAGTGTGTGGCTGTTCCTGTCAGCAGGCGCGCTGGAAAAGGACACACCTGAACTTCACTGCGGCGAGGTAACCAGCTTAACCGATAATATTCGTTCCTTCACCCTAAAGTTAGATCTAATTGGTTTGTCTGTGCTTCATAATTGTTTAATGGTTGATTATTTTTATTATATATTATATTATATTATTTATTTTTATTATATCCGTTAAGTTACAGAGAAGACGCACATTCAGGTAGGGATCAAAGTTTAATGTCCATTACTTATTTACCTGTTCCTGAGCGTGACACCTTACCCCACTGTTCCATTTCTGACCAAGTTACTTTCTCACAAAACCACTAAACTTCTGAGTAGAGTATCAAACAGCCTTCTGATAAATTCCTATTGTCAGAGATGTTTCATCCTAAATTTTAACTTTTTTTCCCAGGACTGCGCCATCATTTATAAATGTATTTCAAGAAATTAGAACATCTTCCAAAAATGTATTAATTCAAGTCAGTAAGGGGAACTCATATTTTGCATGCTTATTACACAGAGAGTAATACATTTCTTGCGTTTTTTTTTCCAGATAATTTTGATGATTACGATTTACTGCTTATGAAAACCCAAAATTCAGTTTCTGTGAAAACTAGAAATCTACATACGATTAATTAAAAATAAATTTTAGCACAGACATATTAAGTTATTGCTTTAAAATTGCTTAAATCATTGGAGGGCATGACTGACTTCTCAGTTAACCAGCAGTCACCCACTCAGGGTCCTTGCTAAAGAACCCGACTGTTTGGAGTGGTGTATGCAAACTTATTAATGGAAAGTTGAGTGGAAGGAAAAAGTATAATGGAAAAAATTGCCCAAGCAACAAGGATAACCTCAGTGTTCAGAGAACTGTGATGCAAAGTCTATTTAGGAGTTGGGAGGAAATCAACCTGTCAGAAACAGCGGCTAGAACAATACACAGACGTATCCAGGACTGCACTACAGCTGCTACGTTCCTTGTGGTAATCCACTACTGAACCAGAGATAATGGCAGAAGCATTTTGAGCTGAAAGGACTTGGCTGATGCCTATTTTCCCCCTCCGGCGAGAAGCTCGCTGTTCACAGTGTGCTGAATCCAACCTTATAAATAGTCTTTAGTAATTGCTTTCCACAAACACAATTTTTTTTTTCTCTTTCAGATTTATAGAGCAGGTTGGCAAAGCCAATTAAAAATTTATGTGTTTGTAGCTGACATCTGACACTGGTTGTACTAAAATGAGTCACAAAATAAGCTTTGCTGTTGAATCAAACAAAGCTGCAGAAAGACTGAGATGTGCTTGTTTTGACACCGTTTCCAAGTGACAATCTCGCTTGGTTTATGATATTAAAGATATTACCTCTTTATTGTTCTCCATGCTGAGGTTTTATTTATAAATTATATTATTACAGCAGCAGTCTTCTATAGTCACATGTTTTTAGGGGGGATAAAATCACATTTGTCACCACCACTCCCACCTGAATTAACCGAAATCTGTCAAACTGTAAAACTAAATTGTTAGTTGTAAATTACATCCAGCAGACGCATTCAGTAAAAGAGGAAGGTGGAGAGATAACAGACAGGGATAAAGTGAGAACTAAACTAAAAGTATTTAAATTGGGGTTAGAAAATTAATGTAGTTTCCTCTTCCAGCCTCCAGCTTTTCTTAATGCAATTCAGAAATGAGCTCCATGTCTCCAATGAACCATTTCTAAGGTCCTGAACACAGAACTTTCCACTTCTACTAGCACGCCTGGTAAATTTGTGTTAAACTTAAAAATTATTTGTTGTTCTGCAGACTTAGTGATATCAAGATGTTACTCGCTGCTGCTGTTCTCTAAAAGTCAGCTTCTGAGATCTTATTACCTCCCTTGATGTCATGCATAATGGGAGAATGAAGTATTTTTACAGCCTTTGTTTGTCACAGTTTCAGTTGTTTCAAACTTTTTGATCTTTATCTAGACTGTAGATATGGAAAAGAATAGGTAAGTTGTGATTTTCTTGAGTTATGTAGCTCAAAGGGTATCTGGCTGACTTAAATGGCATGTTCTCTTGTCTTTCGGCACGTTTATCAGGAATGCCAATGCTTGTGGAGATGACTGTATGAATTCCTCCCTTGTTTTACTGTAGATAGTGGAATGCATAATTGTGGAGGAAAACCCAGGAAAGCCTTTGTAGAAAAATAAGTAAACGTAGTTTTTATGTGGTTGATTAATTTTACTCTTCCCCAATAATAAAGTCTTGTTGATACCTCTTTGTGTTTTCTCATTTAAAAGCCACTTTAAACAAAAAGAAAGAACTTCTGAATTGCTTAAATTGAACAAGCAGGTGAATTTAGAAAAAAAAAAACAAAAACCCACCCACACGCACACACAAGATTAAATCAGTTAATATTTATCCTGTTTGAAGGGCAAACAAACAGGAAATTCAACAGTCATTTTCAGATCTCTCCAGAGATGTTCAGTCTGATTCAAGTCTGGACTCTGGCCTGGCCTTTCCAGGACATTCAGAGTGGTTCTGAAGCCACTCCTTGCTCATGTGTTTTGGGTTTTTGTTCTGCTGAAAAAAGAACCGTCTCCCCAGTCTGAAGTCAAGAGCACTCTTGAGCAGGTTTTCATCCAGGATGTCTCTGTACATTGATGTATTCATCCTTCCCTCTGTCCTGACTAGTTTCCCAGTTCCTGTTGCAGTAAAACATCCCCACAGCATGCTGCGGCCACCACCATGCTTCACCGTAGGGATGGTGATGAGCCGTGCCTGGTTTACTCCAAACATGACCCCTGGCATTCACACCAAAGAGTTCAATCTTTGTCTCATCAGACTAGAGAATCTTGTTTCTCCTGATCTGAGAGTCCTTCAGGTGCCTTTTGCTAATTTCCAGCCAGGCTGCCATGAGCCTTTTATGAAGGAGTGACTTTCATTTTGCCACTCTGCTATACAGGCCTGACTGGTGGATTGCTGCAGAGATGGTTGTCCTTCTGGAAGGTTCAACCAGAGGAACACTGGAGCTCTAACAGGGTGAACATCAGGTTCTTGGTCACCTCCCTGACTAAGGCCCTTCTTCCCCGATGGCTTGGTTTAGACGGCCGGCCCGCTCTAGGAAGAGTCCTGCTGGTTCCAAACTTCTTCCATTTACCATTGATTGAAGCCACTGAGCTAATTGAGACCTTCAAAGCAGCAGAAATGTTTCTGTATCCTTCCCCAGATTTGTGCCTCAAGACAACCCTGTCTTGGAGATCTTCAGAAAGCTCCTTTGATTTCATGGTTGGTGTTTGACTGTCATCAAGTGGAATTTATGTGTCGAGATTTCAGGAAGACATTAATTGGAATAAGGTTGTAACGTAACAAAGTGTGGAAAAAGTGAGGCACTGTGAATACTTTCGGGATGCACTGTATTCGTACAGGAATAAGCTATGGTGATTTTGTACTTGTATATAAAACAATCCACGTACCTGTCAAGCCATTTACTGTTAATGTCCTTTTAAGGTGTGGTTCATTAGCATTTCATATATCTTTTTTTCCCCTCCCCTCCAGGGTCTTTCTGACTGCCATATGAGCACAGGTAAGCTACATGGCATCTCTTGTATAGGTGCTTCTGTTTTATAATGTCAAGCTCGCACACCTGCAGTCAGCCTAAACAGATGCTCTTTGTCTTCAGTGTATTTCAGCGGCGCTCCACCTGATCCGTACGGGACTCTGTATATTACACACATTCAGCTCAACGCCACTCACTGCCGCACCGCGAGTGATTGTGAACCATGTCTGCAAATTGAAATCAGTCTCCAAGGTAGCTTCAACTATTTAGTTTTGTAGGCTTAAAATTAATCTACGGTGGCCCAGAAGAGTCAACAAAATCCAAAATCTGCAACACAACATCAAAAGCCACAACAGAAGTTATGCTGGCAGTTTTTCATACATTTTGTTTTAGCATAACTTGTGTGGCGGCTTCCTGCAGAGTTTTCATAGCTATTAAGAATTACTGCTGTGGTATTTTGTAACACTGTTTTCTTTGCTGACATAATTGCATGTTGCAGTAGGCGTGGATTTCGAAAAGCACAATTCTGAGGGGTCAGCTGACGACAGCGATGAGGAAGGTATGAAATAAACACTTAAGGAGGGTAGTTACAGCACATCTCACAATGTTGGTGCTCCCAGTAAAGGTGTGTAAAAAGTTTCAAAATGATTTCACTGTAGTTGCATAATATTAAACTGAAAATTGTAGAAAATTCCTGACTTCCCACATTTATTGGTGGGAAAATAATCCTATGTTAAGAAATAATAATTTTTAAATAAACCATCAGTGCCTGATTTAATAGCATCCCTGCTCTAAATACTTTATACAACTTATTTTTGGAAATAGTTGTGTGTTTAATCATCTTCTACAACATTTTACAGAACTGGGGTGGACAGAAAAAGTCCCGATCCTGTCATATGCTCTCTTCTCTTTATTTCACCTCACGTTTTCTATGAGTCTTTGTTTGGGGAATGAGTTGGTAATGGAAAAAGGTTGAGTTTTGTGCTCTGTAAACCATTTCTGTCTTGATTTGGTCATTTGTTCTGGATCGTTATCCTGCCAAAATACCTAAATGATGACCCATTTTCAGTTTACTGGTAGCGGAAAACTGATTTTTATCTCCTTAGGCTTAATGTTAGCCAAACACACAGTTGAATTAAATTCATTATATTTATTCATTATATATAATGATAATAATAATAATAATAAATAATAAATAATAATATTTATATTCATTATATATAGCAGCAATTTACAACTAATGTTATCTCAAGCCAGTTTATAAAACTAACAGTTCCAACTTATTTAACCAAATCAATCCATATAGATAAAGTCATATTCAATAACATTCATTTAAAATAACATATATATTACACAGTTCAGGTTAAAGTCCCAGTAGCATTTGGCAAACTTGACATGTTTCTTCCTGTCATGTCTTGAAACCTCCTGCTGGCATATAGATCGTATCTTACGATGGTTAATAACCGTAAGATTCCACTCCTTGCAGCAGTTCTCTATGGTGAGATTTTTTTTTTTACCTCTGTCATCATGGTGATGAGATAAACTTGGATCTCTGTTCAGCCAATATAGAGTCCATTACAATAATCAAGTTTAGAACTAATAAAGACATGAATGGCATTCTCCAAGTCGGTGCGATTTTAAAAAGATCTTACCTGGTTGGTAGACGCAGATGGTAAGAGCTGGATTTGAGTCCGTTTGTTTATTAAATTTAAACTCCTGCTCAAAAATTACCTCAAGGTTTCTAACAATGTGATTTAACTTAAAAGGCAGAGCACTGACGTCTTTGGTGGCAATGTCATCAAATAAAATATGTTCAGTCTTTTGAACATTTAAAAACAAGACGTTTTTACTGAGCTACTGTTTGACATCCATTGTGCAATCCACAAAAGGGAACAGTCTTATTAACATTTAACAGACAAATAGATCTGTAGATAATTTGCATAACAGTGGAAGTTGGTGCATAGTTACAACTTTACCTAGTGGCAACATGTAAATGGAAACGAGAAGAGGACTAAGAATGGAGCCTTGTGGCACCCCATATAAAAGAGGAGCTCTGGAGGTGCATAAGATCATGAGAGAGAATGAGCTATCTGTCAGATAAGAAGTAAGGCACTTCAGTGCAGTTCCACGAATACCAAGAAAGTCCACTATATCGCAGGCTGTCTTAAAGTCCAACAGGGCTCTTACTGTCAACAGACATAGCAATGTCGTTATGTGTTTTTAACAAGGCAATCTTGGTACTGTGTCTCGATCTGAAATTCCGCTGAAATTTTTCAAAAATGCCATTTGATTCTAAAAATGTTCGCAGTTGCATGAAAATTTTTTTCTAAAATTTTGGAAAGAAAAGGTAAATGAGAAATACGTCTAAAATTATATAAAATTGAACAATCAAAGTGGGAATCTTTTAGAAGGGTCTTAACATTGGAATGTTTAAAAGCAATTGGCACGGTTCCTGAGCTGAGGCAGGAATTCATAACAATTACAAGTTCAGCACCAATTGTAGTAAAAACATCTTCCATCAATTTAAAAGGAAGACAATCTCGGAGGCAGTTATTAGGTCTCATATGCTGAATTAATTAATTCAGATAAGAAAAGCACACTGGTTCAAACTGCTCAAAAAAAGCTGAAACAGGACCAATTGATAAATCAGCACTTTTTGATGTGTCAGAAACCTGTCTTACAGATGCTACTTTTTCAATAAAAAATGAAAGAAAATTGTCACAGATAGTGTCTGATGCATCGAGCCAAACAGGGGTTGGAGGATTAAGAACAGTCAATTGAATGAAAAACCCTGGGAGAATGACTGCTGGTTGAGATTAAATCAGACAAAAACTGACACTTTGTCACCTAAACAGATCTCTGATACTGAAGCTTACTTTGACTTTTGACTTTTGCTGGTCTACACAGATCTGTCTTATTTTAATCACATCATCTTTTTTGACTACACACATGAACAGTTGGTGGCTGCGTACTGTGCTAAAATAAATGTTGAATTTTTCTGTCTAACAATAGTTAACCTGAAGTCCTCTGTCTTTACCAGGAGTGCCAATATGTGTGAATGACACTGTAGTTGACTCTTTTTGAGGATTGACACTCTTTACACTGTAATTTCTATAACATTTGTTTTCTCTGTATTGTAGCTGTTGTGAAAGTGTGTCACTCTTTGCCGGGTTCCAACGATCTCTGCAGGGCAGTCCAGTTTAAACCAGCCTACATGAATCCATCCTTCACATATAAGGTAAGCCTTATGTAAAGAAATAGCCTCAACTACAGTCCTGGTAAAAGGACACTATCTTTGAAGTCTAATGTTTTACATAACAGGGTGTAATAAAATTAGTCATTTGATCCTCTTCAGGTATTACAGTTTAGTACACAAAATCTCTGGTGAACAACATTAAATTACATGTAACCCTTTAATATAAATTTAAGAAAAAGTCTGAACACAGAGGAATTGTATATGAATTTAAACCCATCCATACTGCTTCCACAGGAATATAGATGGTAGACACTGTAGAAGTGGGTTTTGTTCATTAAATACAATTGATCAGTTGATCAGCAAGAATTTTAAGCACATCCATATAAGCAGACTTTCCAGGACTCTAGTAATGATCAAAGAAAAGTAGTTGTTGCTGTCCATAAATCTGAGAAAGGTTATAAGGGTCTTTGTCCATCCACACTGAGAAAGATGCCTCTCATAAATTGAAAATGGGACAGCAGCCAATCTACTCAGGAGTGAACATCGTCACAGATTAAGTCTAAAGTCATGAGTTGAATTAAAATGTCATTTCATGCTGCAGGACAGTATTTCCAAACTTATAGGCAAATCGACAGCAGAGCAGCTAAAAATGGAAAGGTTTTAGAAGGGCTCAGTCAAGTCCAGGCCTCACCCTGACTGAAATGCACTGATGGCATCTTAAGATAGAGGTGCATAGACAAATACCTGCAAACTGCAAACTTCCAGAACAACTCCTTGAGTAAAGAAGACGGCAAGAAATTCCTCCACTTCAATGAGCAAAACTGATAAGGTTATCCTAAAGACCAGCGCCGGAGGTACTATAAACTGCTGAATCACAGGGTGTGTTCATTTCTTCAAGAAAACTTTTAAATTTTGATTTAATTTGAGTCAAATAAAGAAAATAAAAGAAATAAACTCTGTTGCTTAAATTATTTTTTTAAACCTGTTCTTAAATATTTACAGATTTTAAAAGCACTACTTAGGTTTAACTATGAAATGAAGATAATGGTCCCTAATGATCAAAGGTATTTATTCTGCTCCTATGATTGGCGGTGAACTTCATTCCTATTAATTCAATATTTCGAGAAATCATTTCCTTTGGCTTCTTCCTGGTAAACTGAACTCATCCTCCTATGTAATGTCATGATGTGTGTGTGTGTGTGTGTGTGTGTGTGTGTGTGTGTGTGTGTGTGTGTGTGTGTGTGTGTGTGTGTGTGTGTGTGTGTTTCTTTTTTAAATGGGCCAACATAATGTAACATGTAGACATGAGTTTTTAAAGCAACACCACAGTGTGGAATCTAGAACGTGTTCAAACTTCTTGTGGGCAAGATTTTTTTGCTGTGCTGAATTCACTAAATTCTTTGGAAACTGATTCATTTTAAAGTAATGATCTCTCTACCCAGAAATTATTACCAACCAAAGTATCTGGGTGTGTAGGGTTATCGATCCACAGGCAGAAAAGTTTTAATTTTGAGAAAGTTTTTTTAAAGCAAATTGCAAAATTGGATACAGGGTGTCACACTGCAAGTATAATATTCAATAAATGTGTTGTAAAAATAGACTAGTTTGAAGAAAAAATGCTGTTTACAGTAAGAATGTGCTAATTCATTCAATCAATTTGACTTTTATTGTTCTTAATGCATTTATTTTTATTTGTGTTGCTCAATTCTGAAAACTGTGAATAAAATAAAACTGGATGGAAAGGGTAAAAGTTAAATGAGTAGAATAAGGTAGGGTTAAAGGGTTCCACATGGCTATTTTTAGTAAATCTTTAACTAACAACTGTAATCGAATTTGGGTTGTTGATTAAACTAGGGAACTCTCAACAAGAAAGCCAAGTAAAGCTATGGTATCTTTATTCTGATCTCTGTCCAACTTAATGACGTTATTTTCCTTATCTATTGTGTGTTGTTGTTCAAGTCATGTTGAGCCAAACCTTCTCTGACAGAAGTATCAAACACAACCTTCAAGGGTTTATTTTTAGCTCACTAATTCCTGCTGAGCATCTTTTTCTTATTGGAATCACAACTCTCCTCTTCCTGTAACTAACTATTACTGGAAGCCCATTGGTGAACTTATGAATAGTTCATTCAAAGCTGGCTACCATTGTTATTGGGCTGTTGCAAAGTAATTAAGTATTACTTGAAATACTTTTAATGTATAAAAAGATAATTTTGATAGAAACTTAATTATTATGATTGTTTTATTTTACATTTAGCCAGAAATTGCGTCAATGCAGATTGTCTCTGTTTTAGGTCATAATACACAATATATAATCTAATACTGAAGAAAGAAGTACTAAAACTTGTTATATTTGCCTAAATTAGAATTAACATCCATAACAGGAGTGACTTATTTTTGGTGAATGAACTTGCAGTGATAATTCACTGCGCATTATTTTGTTGAAAGTAGTCATCAAGATGGGTACAACATGACCATAAAATGATGAACATGTGTCCAAGGCAGAATAGATCCATGGTTTCACATTTTTGATCTGAATGTTGTAGCTGAAATGAAGACTTATTGGACCAGGCAACATTTCCAATCTGTTATTGACCTGTTTTGGTGAGACTATAATAGGGAAAGGTGATATGGACTGAAAATTTTGTCACTAGATTTTGAGGTATTTATTATCATAACTGTAAAAGTGATCATAAAAAAAAATATTTACAACTTCTTTGTAATCTTTCTCCATGGCACTGCAATCAAAGCCCAAAAATTATAGAGAGGACCAGTTAAATAATGAAGTGTGATTTTTAGCTTTAAACTGCACACAATAACCGCATTTTATCAAATTTTTGAATTTATGGATGCTCACTTGGAACAAACAGTGGAGAAAATAGTAACAGTAACAATCCTTGCAATACTCTAAGTTATTTTAGGTTTTCTGACATCAGTAAAGGGAATTTATCCTCATCACGATAAATCAAAATTCTTATCGTAGTAAGAAATTTTTAACTGATGAAAAACGATATGATAATTGCCCATCCCAAGACTGTGCAAACTGTGACCTTAAGGTTCTGTTCTCCTGACAAAAGTGGCATCTGGTGTGTTCCTCTGCTACTGTAGCTCTTCTTCAAGGTTTAACATGTTGTGCATAGATGGTACCTTGGTTCTAATGAGTGGCTATTTGAGTTGCTGTTGCTTTTCTATCTTTTTGAACTAGTCTACTAATTCTCCTCTTATATCAACAATTTGTTTTTATTTACACAAGCTCTGCTCGTTATATATGTTCTCATTTTTTGGACTCTGAGATATAACTGCATGAAAATCTAGATCAGCTGTTTTTGAAATACTCAGATCATCATCTGGCATCAACAAACATGTTGCGTTTAAAATTGTTGAAATTTTCTTCGTAATTTAAATATTGCTTCTTCCTAATTCTGATGCTCAAGTTGATCAACAAGGGATCTCCACCATTTCTAGATGCCTCTCAGCTTTTCAATGCCCTTCAAATGGTCAAAATATTAGTAGCTAAATAAATAGGAAAACCAGGTCCAACTTCCTTGCCATCTCAATCACTTCCTCTTGCCAAAGTGAATGTATCTTCATCGGAGGAGACAGACCATCTGTATAATGTAACATGAAAAAAAAGGAACATTATCAGGTCTAACATTCTAAATGTTTTAAAAATGTTCATATGTGACATATAACAGCCTGGATTAGCTGGAGAGGAAATCACACATACTTCAGTATCACATTCGTAAAACGGCGTTATTTAAAGGGTCTGGGTGTTATCTGTTATCTAAAAATACAAAGCAGATAGTGTGGTGAGAGTTCAAAAATTTACATTGTTCTATATTTTCTGAGAACAGGTGCTGCTGACAGAGAAAGTGGACTTTGAGACTCCTGTTCTGGTTATAGCAGAATCAAAGGAAACATACATCTACCAAAATATCACAATTCCAGCAGCTAAAGAAGGTGAGTTGAAGTTTTGTAATTTTATCAGAACAAATAACAGCAGAGCAGAGTCACTGAGCTCCTTTTCCTTCCTCTTTCTTTCAGTCTGTCCCCCAAAGCGCTGGAACAGTTTTGTTGAACGTACAGGTAAGACATTAAAGTTCCACTGTTTAAATTTTGAAATTCAATACAAATACAAATGTCCACAAATATCTAAAGGAATGTTTCGTATAGTATAGTATTCTGTGGACTAATAAGACAATTGTCAAACTTTTGTAAGGTGTACATCCCATTGCATCAAGAGAAAATCTGATAAAGAAACATGGAGGAGGTAGTGTGATGGTCGAGGGGTGGTTTTTGCATCATGGAAACATGTCAGACCTTCAGTTTGTTAGCTTCAGCTCAAGGGCACTTGGGTTATTCAGCAGGACAATGATCTGAAGCACACCAATAAGTCCACCTCTGAATAAATTTTTAAAAATGAAACAAAAGGAAGTGAGGTTTTGGGTTAGCCTTGTCATAATCTGGACTTCAATCTGGTTGAGATGCTCAAAACCTTCCAATGTGACTGAATTAAACTGCAAAGAAGAGAGGATCAAATTCCCCTGCAGAAATTCAAAAGACTGATTGTCAGGTATCACAAAGGCTTGATAGCACTTCTGTCACAACCAGTTGTTAGATTTTTTTTTTTTTTTTTTTTTTTTTTTTTTTTTTTTTTTTGTGGGGGAGGAGGTGCGGGGGTTGTTTCTCACATTGGGGGTGGTTTGGACAGCTTTTTTCCCTTGATGAATAGAATCATCATTTGAAAACTGCCTTTTGCATTTCCTCAAGTTATCTTCATCCACTATGGCAACTTGTTTAATTATCGGAAGCATTTAAGTTTGGAAAAATATAAAAAAAACTAAATCTGTCCGTTTACTTTGTGAACATGTTAGAAAATAACACATTATCTGGATTAATTTGTTGGTCTGTCCTAACACATGCTGCTACTCAATGCAGTTTTAAAAAAAGATCTACATTCAGTTATTTACGATGACTGACACGTTCCTCTCCCAGTTCCAAGGCTCCATGTAAATGACACGGAAAGCATGACCCGGCTGCAACTGCAAAATATTCCTTCCAAGCAAGAGAAGGTCTATTGGGGAATGACCTGGGATGACATACATGGACAGCCTCTTAGATGGGTAAGTCAACCCTAAACTAACCAGTGTTCATGCACACATTTCAAAAGTTCAACAAGTGTTCCACCTGTGTAATTTTCTTATCTGTGCAGCCCATTGGCGAGAGGGAAACTGTTATTTCATCACATCTCATCGCACCTTGCCTGTGCTTCCTGGTAACTGGAATTTTATCTTGGTGAAAAATAAATATTAATTTAAAAAAGATGCAAGAAATTATTAAAATAACTTTCTTTTTTGCAGGTGTGGTTGGATGGCAAAAACATCAAAGGGAGGTACTGCCCTTTCACAGATAAAACAGGTAAATGGCATTTCCCAAAGTCACTGTCAGATCATATCAGTTTTGTGATCAATTAGTTGATGGAATTTGCCATAAAATCTTCTGCCTTTTTATTTTTTAATAGCTGTTCTGAGAAGAATGCAGCACAACGTGACTGTGACTATGGTGGAGTCTCAGTTAAGGAGTGAGAACACAGGGCTGAGCTGGAATGTAACCTCTCCCTGTAAAGTGGAGGCAGAGGTGCAGTTGTGCAAGAAAGACCTGGCAGGGGGCCAGTGTGAAGAAGTGACAGGCTCCAAACAACGACTCAACACTACTGGTTGGACTGCAGGCCACAGAGTACACTGGGTAAAAAAAACATTCCTCAAACTGCTACAACCTTCATGCATAAGTTTAGGAAGATGTTGCTATTTTGTGTCTGAGTCAAAATGACTTAGGTTGACAGATGTTTGGAATCGGTCCACCTTTTAATGATGTAGCTGTTAACCAGGAGGCCTACAAAGATCAGAGGTGGAATGATTCACAGATCAAACTAAAGGCATTGTTTGCTTGATGCCAGGCATGAAGGGATGTTACACGTCAGGCAGCATTACTGCCTGAGCTGTGTCTGTGTGCACCATACGTCAGACGCCTGTGACATTTCCTGCCAGTATTCCAGACATCTTTGCACATATCAGTCATTTTGAGATCCTTCTATTATTTTGATTAATTCACCTGTTAATTGATTCCTCTTTGTCTTTTCAGCAAGCAGGGGAGTTCTTTCTTATGCCCCACCCTCGGCTTTGTGTGCAGGTACCATTTATACCCCCCAATAAATCATGAATATTTTTTGCAACATTTGGTGCTTCCTAGAGTACTGAACCACTGAACCAACAAACTATTAAACAATTGCATTGTAGGTTAAATCTGAAGGGATGGTCTCGTTCTCAGAGCCCCAGTGTCCATTTGAAAGTAAGCCTTTTGTCCAGTTCACACTAATCTTAAAACAATGTACACAGTTTATTCTTATATGGATCATATGTTTAATGCTCTTTGTTATGCAGTCATGGCCTGACAGAAACTTGGTTCTCACACACTTTACTGCTTTAGTGTTCTCCTCTGTCAGATTGTTGTAAATTAGGCTATACTGGACTCAGTAATAAACATTTATTAGATTTTAAAGGCTTTTGATGAGAAATGTGTTACTTTTATGCAAAGGTCCAATAGGTTTTTTAATGGGAAAAAAATCAGAATACATGCATAAGTTTCCTGGCCAGACTTAATTATTTTTATTATTTATTTATTTATGTTCTCAATTTTATTCTTTTTAAGCGTATTTGAGCAGAAGACTTCCACGAGCAGGGAAATTATTATTAAAAATGGCCTTGGTGAAGAATGAAGCCCTGAGCTACCAAATTTTGATCAAGTGACATCAAAACAGCTCACCAATGAAGGATATTTCTGTAATTCTTTCCACAAATAGACTTTGTGGTTCTTAAATGATAACATCTTTAGTTTTAGTAGTCAACCACACATCCAGAAGGAGTGAATACTACAAATTAATGCCTCAATTAAGTCTGCTATGTTTCCTTACACAGAACTAATTTGAGTAATAAAACCGAGCTTCATGCACTGTTTGATAACAAGGATCATTTGGAATGTATGTGTGATTGAATTGAAGTTACTTTGTAAAGTTCGTTGAGATGATACTTCTTGTGAAATGGCGCTACATAAATAAATTGAATTGAAAAATGTTAGTTTTTTTTAAGTAAACGGGTGATTGGGGCAGTTTTTTCTATTTTTGCAAAGTTTAATTCCCACTTTTTTTCTGCTGTTGTTTTGAAAAAAAGAACAGAAACTGAAGGACAAAATGCCTCAACTAGTATCTTTAATGCCATAAAAAAGGAAAATAGAGAAAGAAGTGTGTAAATTTTTCATATATTTACTTTTTTTCCCTATAACTAAAACTAAACTGGACTATTTTTTTTTCTTAGTAATTTTAAAGCAGAGGAGCAAAAAACCTTATACCCCTCTGGGTATATTGTCACCATAACATTTGAAGCAATAAAGTTACTGAAAAACAAGATTTCTACCAGTGTCAAAACGTTTGAGTTTCACTGTACATTTGTGATGTTATGATGTTACTCTGTTTGAAATCTTAGACAGAATCTTTTAAAGACTTCTTGATTTCTTTTTTTTTTTTTTTTTTAAACAATTATTTTTTTTTTTTACTTTAGCACATCGAGTGAGATGGATTATTCTGCTTCTCGTTGGATTTATCCTGATATGTTTGGCCGTACTTGGAGTCTATTTGATAAGAGGCATTCTGAAAGGTCGGCTTCTTTAGGGTACAATATTGAATGTTTCTGCCAGTTAGTAGGAAAACGTCTGATGGTTACTTTTGCTTTTTCTTCAGGATATGTTTGGAGATGGTTGAAGGATGATGATGTCAAAGGTGTGTAAAATTCTTGCATTTTGTGTATAGTGACAAAACACCCCTTCTTCCTGATGATACAATACCTTAAAAACTCGTCTTACTACTTTAAATTTTCTGTTTCAAACAAAACTTTCAGTTTATTTTATTAGGATTTCATGTTGGAGACACAAAGTGGAATATAATTAAGAGCCAGTTAAAATTAAAAGAAAAGAATAACTGGTTTTAAAAAATAAAAATAGCCCACCAGAGTGTAATTGAATCTCAGTAGCAATCCAGCTGTTCTGTAACCCTCAGAGGTTGTTAGAGGAAATATGTTAAACAGCATCACTGTAGACCAAGGAACATGGCTGACAGGTCAGAGACAAATTTGTAGAAAAGTTTAAAGCAAGGTAAGGTTTTAAAACGATATCACAGCTGCAAACCTACCAAGCCTAGATTGAACAGAAAATTAACTGTTGTAACTCTGAAAGAGCCGCAGTGAACCACAGCTTATGTGGGATAATCTGTCTATAGTGCAGCTATTATTGCGTTGCACTGATTCCATTAACTCTTAAGAAGCAACTGAAGACATTTTTGTACAGAAAAGCTTTTAACTGATTAACTTAGTGTTTTATTTTGACATTGAGTTTTATCAGTGTATTTTTGTTTTTAGTTTTTTTTTCTTATCTGTGAAGCACTTGGATTTTTATTTGTGAAAGGTGCTATATAAATAAAATTTACTTCCTTCCATCCTTCCTTCCTTACTTATTAGTCGTGCACTTCACAAATCAGGCCCAACCAGCATTAATATTTTCTTCTTTGTTTCAGGTGCTGTGGGTGGTGGTCATGTGATGCTGCTATATCCACCTGATGATGACAAGCATCTACCAGAGCTTCTATGTCACTTGGGCTCATCTCTCCAGGCCCTGGGCTTCACTGTGTCTCTTGATCTTTGGAGCCAGGGTGAACTCAGCGTACTCGGCCCTGTGCCGTGGCTCCATTCACGACTGGACCGTCTGAAACGGCAGGGCGGTAAGGTGGTGCTGGTCCTAACCCAGACCACGTGGACTAGAGCTGAAGAATGGGGAACCCGCAGCTGCGAGAACAACGACGAGAACATCAGAGGAATGGAGGACTCTGCCTCTTCACGCCATGTGGATGTTTTTGGTGCCTCGCTGAGCTGTATTTTTGCAGACTATTTACAGGGCCGCGCAGGTGAGCGATTCATGCTGGTGCAGTTCGAATCACTCCCTCCTGCACCTCCAGGCGGTTACCGCCCACTTCCACGCCTTTTTTGTGGACTTCATCTCTACAGCCTTCCGTCCCAAAGTCTCGGCTTTCTGACTGAGCTGACAGGTTCCAAGCAAATCGCCTCTGCATCAGCAAGACGGAAAAGGGCGGGGGGGCTTCGGATGGCATCAAGAGCATTTGCCAAAGGGCTGTCGGGGTTCACACGAGGGACAAATGTGTTGCACCTTGCTGGGGAAGAGGAAGACTCTGGGGAAGCACTACTCTTAGAACCAAATTTAATTACACCACCGTCCAGTCCTGACACAGTGGTCAGTAAAATGGATTGGGTCTGACAACTGGGGAGAACTGGAAAGGACAAGTTATGAGAAGCTCCAGTGAACAAATATACCTCAATTAATGCACAAGGACATCCAACAATCCATCCATTCTGTATCTGAGTAATCCTTACTGGGTCATGAGGTGCTGATGCTTACTGCATGGTGTCTCCAGGGACTGTTGGACAAAAGGCTGTTAAGGGTAGGGTACAGCTGCATTTTAGAAATCTTGCCATGGCAATAACATTGGTAAATATTGTGATGATGATATTAGTTGTGATAATATATTTTTTCCTATTTTTTTCTTTCTTGTCTCTCTCTAATCTATGCTTCCTTCACTCTGTGACCTATAGCATTTTGGGCAATGTTATTAGTTTCCAGTGTGAGCATCTGCTGCTGTGAGACTCTGTCCAACTAGCTAAAGATTACATTAGCATATAAAATGCAAGTTCAGAACTCTTGGAATATATTAGCCACAATTATTGTACTCTAAACAGTCTTTTGAGATCTGATTATTGCACACTGATATTGTGATAATTCGCAATATATTGTGCACACCTAGCGAAGGGTAGACGCCCTGGTTAGGTTGCCGGCCCGGGACATGGTAACACAGACTCACAAGACAAACAACCATACACACACATACTGCCACCCATGCAAAACTTGAAGTCCTGTTAACTTAGCATGTATATTTCTGACATTGTGAAGAAGCTGGAGTACCTGAAAAGATTCCACACATCCATAAGGAGAAAATTCTAACTCTGCATCAGGATGTGTTCATATAATACACACTAACACCTACAGTGAGTTTGAAGTGACCAGTTAACCTAACATGCATGTTTCTGAACTGTGCAGAATCTGGAGTGCTTGGAAAAAGCGTACTCATGCATGGGGACAACAAAGAAACTGTAGGACATATTCAGAAAAAGCATCACATTGTTCAACAGCTCTGTTCGTTTACTCGAACAGTAATATCAACTTGATAAACCTGGAAATTAATGTTTTTAGCAGCAAGAACAGCTCTGTATGATAAACATCAGTCAGTAAAGCTTGAACAGCTGCTGCTTTAGAGAAACTTAATCCAGCAATGAAACATGACACCACCTGGAAAAACAAAATAGCATGAAAAATAGAACATCTTTGTAACAGTTTGTAAATTGTATTTGATGGTGATGTTGAAAAAGCAGCGTAGCATTAAACACTCAAAACCTCAAAAAGAGTATTTTCGGTATACTCTTCCATTCATTTGATATTTATACCAGCCGTTCCACAGACACTGTGCGTATTTAAATTGTTTTACTTCTACATGATGTTTTTGCACTTCATCTGGACATTAACGTCCCTGAAATTAATGAAAGGAAAAAAAAAAACAACTGTGTATATATGACAAGCTGTACATGTAAATATGTTGCCTGGTTGGTTTTATACTGTGATTTATTTTAAATGTTTTAATATGGGATTGAATAAAGCATTACTATGCTTGTCTATAAACAGTTATGGCGATATATTTGAGTAAGTAGCTGATATTTTATTTTGACATTAAAAATGTAGAATGAAGGTTGTTTGAATGTTACAGTATAGATCATAGCACAGATTAGCACTTTTCTGATGCAAATTTGATTTACGTGTTTTTATCATTAGCATCGTTAGTGAGAATATGCTGGAGAAACAGAAGAGAAGTATGTTGGTACCAGTTATTGACGAACAAGGTGGCCATGCAGAGCTAAAGAGATAAAGCTGAAGAGCCATACCAATAAGGCGTAAAATGAAGAAGAGATTTGCCAGTCAGTGGTTTTATAGTGAGTGGGAGCACTACAGATGCAATGTAAGACTTGGGTAAAAAATGTACTCAAGAGTACCACTACTTCAACATATTTTCACTCAAGTAGAAAGTAGCCATCCAAGAAATTATTCAAGTAAAAATAAAAATCTCACTCAAGTGGTTGTGAACATTACACTGTGTTATGTAGTTATGTATTACAAAGAAATGTAATCAGACAGACAAAAATGTAAAGTTATGTTTAAATTTTGCCATTTTAAAGACAAAAATAAATGTAAAAAAATACAAATATCATTACAAAATAAAATGAGGCAGAAGAAACACTTTTCCAAATCATTTGTTTTCAACATAAAACTTACAAAACCAATACTTACAGGAGGTAATGTGTCGAGAACAGGATAACGTACTTCCAGTGATAATATATACATTTTACTGTTTCTTCACTTGACCTCCAAAAGGCTAAACAGGCTCAGCAGATAGAAAGTAATATTAAAAACAACAATGTGTGTGCAAACAAAGGGTGCTTAAGTATGTTATCATTGAGACTGTGGTGAGGTGTGTGGCAGGACCTCATGGATCAGGTGTGCCATGTCTTGTTCTTCATTGTAGGTGAACAGTTAAAAGATGAGCTCAGGCAGGAGTCCACTTGGAATGACCATTGGTCCTAAAATGTGGTATGTGCCACTGATGGTACTTAGGTTGTCTTCAGTGGTACACAGGAAAATGTAGCCACAACTAAAAGATAAATGTGAACTAATTTAGCCAAAAAGATGAATTGCTCAAGGTTATTGATCTAGTCTCAACTGAGAAGTATCATGGCAAACAGTTTGAGAATATCCAGAACAAAATAAAACAAAACCACAGCTGGTGACCACTGTCTGCTCTATTTACCTTTCAAGTCAGAATGTAGATCTGGGAATGACCGAGAACCAAGCTGAACAACGTATACCAATTGCAAGTCTGATTTTGTGGTCGGAGTTTGTCAAAAACATCTAACTCTCCATCATTATGTTTCAACTTTAGGGCACCTTTCCATTAATTTTTCAACCTTGACTCTTGAAAATTCCATTAGTGAAAATAATGACTACAAAATCAAATTGCATCCTTCAAACACTCATGTAGTGTAACTAAATAACTTTTTCTATTTTTGTTTTTATGACAAAACATCAGACTATGAACTTCTGTTGAGAAATAGAATAGAAATAGCTTTTATTGTCCAATAGAGGGGAAATCCAGGTGTAACAGCAGCATCAAAATGTAGGTTTTGTTTAAAAATGTAAGTATAGAGGTACTTGGAAAACATAGTTTACTGTGATGGTACTTTCTATGAAAGGTACCACCGCAGACAAAGGTGGGTAGAGTTCCCAAAAACTGTACTCAAGTAAGAGTAGCACTACTTCAACAGATTTTTACTTAACTAAAAGTAAGAAGTAGCCATCCAAGAAATTACCCAAATAAGAGTAAAAAAGGTATTTGGTAAAAAGGCTACTCAAGTACTGAGTACCTGATCAGAAAAATCTGATTCAATATTTAAAAATGATGTCATCAGACAGATAAAAAGCATAGTTATGAGCAAAGTTTGGTATTTTAAAGACTAAACTGAAATAATTAATACAAATAACATAAATACAAAATAACAAATTGGGGCAGAAGAAACACTTTTCCAAATAATTTTTTGTCAATATAAAACTTAATAAAATAATGCAGTATAGGTATTATGTTAGAACAGATTATGTTAGAACATAGTAAAGTACTTTCAGTGACAGTATAAAGCATTTCCTGTTTCTTTTTTACCTTCAAATGTCTCAGCAGGCTCAGCAAATAGAAACTAAGATCAGAACAACAAGCTTGTGTTCAAACAAGAATTTTCACTTTCACATAAACTGTAACTGTGTTTGTATCTGGTGCATGTTTGGTTAAAATATGCTTGTTCTTCATTCAGCGAAATTTTTCACAGTGGGTAGAGTATCCAGAAATTTTACTCATGTAAGAGTTGCAATACTTCACAATAATATCACTCAAGTAAAAGCAAAAAAGTATGGTGTGGTAAAATTATTCCTAAAAGTAGATTTTTTTCCAAAAACTCACACAAGTAAATGCAACCAAGTAAACGTAATTAGTTGTAGCCACCTCTGACCACAGAATAGAGAAGGCTGATGTTGATGTTTTGAGTACTTGGAGTCAAAAGCAATGGACAGCGTTCAAGAGAGTGGAGGAAATTTGGATCCGACAGAGTCGAGTGTTAGGGATGAGCTATGACAGAAGGGTAACTGCAGGAGAGAAAGGAAAAGGTTAAAAACATGGCAATGAGAGCTCTTATGATTAATACTTTAGCATAAACAAAAAGACAGGTGGATGAAAAGCTGAAGATATTAGGATTTTAATTAGGAGTGACTTAAAAATATACACTTTACTGTAATACCATTCATTTAGAAGTAAACACAACATAAAATACAGGAGCAAAAGAAGAAGAATAACTTTATTAGTCTCTCAGGAGGGCCATTACGTTTCAGTACAGCACGTCCATGGTGGACAGGTGCCTGAGGCTGCAGCCATTTGGAGGGGCTGCCCTTACACGGTGCATATACGCCTTCTCTCAGTGCATGAAATCATGTAAGACTGCACATACATTATAAAGTTTATATAAAATAACCTGCAAAAAGTAAAAAGAAAAAATATAAGACGATGATCAGTTAAACATAAATATTACTGATATAAAATTAAACTACTCGATATGAACAGTAGATTCATAATTTGTCATTTCAGTAAAGAAGAGGTGTGGCGGCTCTGAGGTGTGATTGGTTGACAGATTAAATCCCAGCAACGTCATTTCCTGTGTTTTAGCAGCTTCATGGAAAACACAGAAGAGACTGGAAACCAATCATTCATTCATCTCAGAGGAGGATACTCTCTGTCCGTCCCACTGCAGTCCAGCACCACGGCTGCTGCAGGAGCATTTCTGGATTTAACCAAATACTCTTGGGTTGAAAAGTTAATGGAGGATTCTTAAAATGTGAAGCTGCCTGGCGTGAGGTGACAGTGAGCCAGCAGGGAAGGAGACGATCCGTCGGTGGTGCAGAAGACGTTGTGGTTTAATAACAAGGTACAGAAATAAAGAATTAAAAGCAAAAACGTGGAGGTAGAATGATACAGCACTATAACTCTGATTGAGATACTGCCTCCAAATAAAAAAAGGGAAGGGAACAGAAGAGCAGACTTTATAGATACGGTTGGCTAAAGCTAGCAGCTAACTGACCTTAGCTGCGAGCTGGTGCTGATGTTACTGAGCTAATATTGAAGCCAGAGCATCTTAGTCTGGATAAATTGCTTGTCTTACTGTCTTTATTATAACATTAGTGTGCAGGATGTCACTGTATATACATGATTTATATAAGTAGGAAGTAAATGAATGATAGTATATACTGAGATTTACTGCTATTTCACTGCGATAATATCTTCAGTTCTATGAATATGCCTTACTAACGCTAAATGATATTTTAATAGTTTGTCCATCTTGCTTGTACCCTTGTTTGAAAGTTTACCTTAGCTGTTTTAATTTCTCTTTATTTACTTATGAGAATGAACGTTGACTTAAAAAGTACTCAATTAAAAATCTTTGCCATGAGGTAACAAAAGTAGATAGACAAACAAGCAGGTAAATCATACATTTCATCTAAAAAACAGTCCTGTCTGCTACAACAGAACGTTATTAGACCAGCATGATCTTCTATGTATTATTATTATTATTATTATTATTATTATTATTGTTATTGAGCTTTTATTTAAGCAGATAAAAGACCCATTGAGATCAAGACCTCTAAATAGTGACCTGGCCAAGAAAGGCACTGCACATCATGAACAAGACAAGTGGACAACAATAACAAAAACAAACATTAAAAATATTTAAAGTGCAAACACTTTGACAAATAAAATGTGGTAGTTGCTATTACAGTAGCAATTTAAAAATGTAAAAACTGTAACAATTTAAGATTTAAAACACAGGCACTGTTTCTGTTGTCGGTGTCTTAAGATGGAGCAGAAAACTTTCACTGAAACAAGTTCTGACAGTTTCAGTTCAGACTGGAAGGCGTTCCAAGGATGGAGGGGCAGAGAAACTGAAAGCTTTCGTTCCCGTTTACGTTCACATGCGAGGAACAGAGAAACAGAAAATGTCATTCGATCTTAAGGCATAACGGCTTCAGTTTTCTGTGGAAAAGTGCTTAAATAGGTTGGAATCAAGCCAATAAGAGCTTTGCAAATCAGAGTAATCCAATGTCCATCCAGTGTCACTTTACATTCAAGGAAGGCATGCAGTTCACAGTGGCGGGTTAGCTTCAACCAGTGATAAATCTCAGTGCACAGTGGTAGACTGGAATCGAGGACTCTTGGCAGCTGGTTGAAGCACACACATACACAACATCACTATAATCAAAAACAGGCAAAAAAAGTAGCAGAGATTAGAGGCTTTCATGCTCTGAGGGATACACATGACTTGTTTCTATAGTAAAAACCAAGCTTCACTTTTAATTTTGAGATCAAATGTTGAACAAGACAGGAACCCATCAACAATTAATCCCAGGTACTAACTCGAGAGTTTTACCTTGGGCAGTTCTTATTAAGGTGATATTCTCCAAAGGGAAGGACAAATTAGGAAAAAAAAAAAAAAAAAAATCACTGTTTTGGATTTTTCAGCATTTAAGACAAGTTTTTGTTGCTCCAGACAAATTTACACTACATCAAAAGTGGCATGTAGAAATTCAAACGCCCGTGTGATTGAATGTGAACAACAGCAAATTACAGAATCATCTGTGTACAAATGGTAGGAGGCATTTAACAAGTTTGCACACCGATCAGAAATGTAGAGGATGGAGCTGATGACGAGAAACGCTGCCGGATCGTCAGTAAGTAGTCCTTCAGAGGTGGAGTTGTGTTGGCTGTTATACCAAGAAAATTTTGAAAGTTTTTTTTTTTTTTTTTTTTTTTTTTTTTGAGACTTTGTGTAAAATTCTAGCAAAACACCAGCCTTTAAATCATTTTTTTTAAAAGTTACATTTTCTGTCTTTAAGGATGTTGTCCAAACCAATAACTGCAAAGAAAATTACACTCATTGCAAGAGAGTTTTAGTAGATCAGTAACATGTTACTGATCTACTAAACTTTGGAGACTCTTAACATGTAAAGTCTCTGTCTGTCTGTTCTGGTGACGCACAGATTTTCTGTTTGTCCTCTGAAGGATCATGTGGGGAGTCTGGCCTTTCCTGCCTGCTCTGGTGCTTCTGTCAGAGTTCTATGTGGAGAAAGTCCAGGCAGCGCCATGCCAAACCTGCAGAAAACTCACTGAAAGCTTTATTAAGGTAAATCTGATAAACTGTAAGTTTTCACTTGTCATCTTTTTATTGTGCTTTTACTTTTTGTATCAAACTGAAGGATTAAAAAATCTCTTGTTTTTGTAGGGTTTAGAAAAAACGGCAAACAAGAACTTTGGAGGAGGTAACACTGCATGGGAGGAGGAGAAGCTGGCTAAGTATGCACGGAGGTAGGACTAGTTTCTGTGGCTGAATCAATCAGCTGAGTTTTGAGATATTGTGACCATTTGTATTTTGCATCTGTGTTATCTTTACATTATTTAATACTTTCCCAAGAATACAATTTAGTTTAAGATATTGACTTTCGTCTTTATATATTTATGTTCGACATGTTTTTGTGGATTAGCCTCTGTGTAATTACCGTCTCCTTGCTTCAGTGAGACTCGGCTCTTGGAGATAGTTGAAGCTGCTTGTGAGAAAACTGATTTTGAATGTAACCGTCTGCTGGAGCAGATAGAAGACCAGGTTGAGACTTGGTGGTTCCACAGGTAAACTGAACTAAAATTATTACAGATGTTAAAGGCATGTTTTTATTTATTTATTTTTTTTTTTTGTAAACTTGTTTTTTATAGGTTTGTTTTATTACCCCTTAAATTAAAATAGATGAAGACATTTATGGCTTCTACTGAGTAATCACGGTGTGTTATCATGAACCTGTTTGAACTTTGTTACTGAGACGCTGTGTTTGTTTTACAGGCAGCAGGAGGCACCAGATCTGTTCGAGTGGCTGTGCATCGAGCAGCTACAACTATGCTGTCCAAATGGACACTTTGGACCCGACTGCAAAGGTGTGCACAAGCAGGTTACTTTATGTTAGTACAAAAAAAAAACAAAAAAAAAACAGAGGACACATCCTTGCTTATTTCTTGCATTACCGCAGTATTCAAACAGGGAGCTGATCATTGTAATCATTTGAAGCATTGATTAAAGGAGCCTCTTGTGTATCTGGTGCAGAGTGCCCATCTGGACCTGGAGGTGTGTGTGGAGGTCTGGGCCGATGTGAGGGCGAGGGCACTCGTCTGGGAGATGGGGAGTGCGTCTGCGACCCGGGGTACTCGGGTCATCTGTGCCAGAGCTGTGCTGATGGTTACTACAGGGAGAAGAGCTCCAATGACAGCGCAGAGGCTTGTGCAGGTGTGTCATTTCCACACAGCTGTTAGAACATTTCTAAATCAACGTCGGGGTGAACTGGAAATGAGCTTTGTTTGATGTTAACGGCTCCCGTTCGTGTTTAGCGTGCTACCACTCCTGTAAGAAATGCGCAGGGCCACAGGACTACAAGTGCCTCGACTGCAAACCTGGGTGGATCCTTCATGACAACAAGTGTGTGGGTGAGTGTGAATTTGGTTGCTTTTTCCTCTGCAAGTTTGGATGAATGCAATTTCTTTGACTTTTACCTTGTCTCTCGCAGACATCGATGAGTGCGGCACAGAACTGGCTCGTTGTCCTTCCAACACTTACTGTCACAACACAGATGGATCCTATGAATGCAGAGGTATGTTTCCTTCAATATTTACTGATCTCTATCCGATGAAATCAAGCTGAATATTTCAACTGACTCAGGGACAGTTTTAAGTGGCACTCAAAACTAGAGACGCTCTGAGAAATTGTCTGGTGACTGAAATTAGACCATTTTCAGCTGGATCGACCCTGACAAGTAAACGAATGATTTGAAACCAACACTCGTCAGTGTGAGTCTTACTGATGAGGAAAGAAGACTAAAAAAGTCAGATATTTTCAGTCTCTGAGGTTTTTAAAAATTAAGTCAGAGGAAAAACAAAGTGTTAGAAGGTATTGAAAATAAAACAGTTTTCTATGGAGGCTTGGTGGCTGTTCATTCAGTAGGTGCGGTTCATTTAGCTCCCTTGGCATTTTGTACTTTTGCCGTCTTAGTCACTTAACACCAGCTTTCTCAAGTAAGAAAAGAAGAAAGATAAAATTTTAATTTGCATCCTTCTTGACATCTTATTTAATTGACAAATTAACAAATTGATCTGGAGTGACGGCAGTAGGTGCCAGGAAGACTGAACGTATTAAAACATAGTTGTGCTGTTTTAATCCTTTGGGCTTTTAACAGGTTAAGGCAAGTCTATTTATAAATGACCGATTATACACAAGGTAATTCAAAGTGCTTTATGGGAAAACAAAGGAGAAGAGGTAAAGAACAACACAATAAAAACAAGAAAAGCATTAAAAGAATAATTAAAATTATAGGATTAAATTAAAAAAAAAAAAAAAAAAAAAAAAAAAGGTTAAAGGGGCATTATTATGTGTTTTCCAGGCACATAGAATCATTTTATAGCACAATCACAATAACTATGTTACCTTCCGTTGTTACAGAAATGCTGTATATATCAAATATGACTTCAAAGAAATTTTAATTCGTAATTTAACACCTTGAAATTGGGCCTCTGTCTCTTTTAGAAAGTCCTTCTGTTTCTGAAACTTTGCCTTCAGGAAGTCATCACAACAGCTAACCCTTTAACAGCGTTTTTACTAGTGTTGCACTGAAAAATAACTGGTACAATGAGCTCAGCAGATGCACAGTTCCACCAGGTGTTTACTAATTGCTGCTGGCTAGTCTGAAGGAGCTGAGTGGGGGAGTTATGTGGGAGGGGTGCTCTGTGTGGTGGAAGCTTGGAAGCTTAGAAACTGCAGCTCTAAGGAGGAGCTGGGTCTCAAAGGCAGCGCTAGGTCCATCCTGGCATTTTGCACAGCTGAATGGTTGCCACGGGAGATAACTTGCAGCTGGTTCACCTGAATTTCCCCATTGTGGGACAATAAAGGATATTTCTTTTCTGTTGTGTTCATAATACAGTGATGTCTGTCTTTTCTGCATTAAATTGGAGCGAATTCTGAACTATCCACACACAGACTCAGTGACTGTGATCATGTGGTGATACAGCAGTGTATAGTTGGTTGTCATCAGCGTGTGTTGTAGATAATATTGTACAACTAGGGGGAACATATAGATACAGAATAAAAGCAGCTGAGAATGGAGTCTTGAGGAACCCCAAATGTGATCTTTATTTGCTCAGATTTCTACCTGTAAAATGACTCAAAATAGTCTCGATCTGCCAGATAAGATCACAGTCAGATCATCAGCCTCAGTCTGCTATGGTACAAACTGGATTTCCACATGTTGGCGGTTTTCGGAAGTTTGAGAGTTAAAGTAAGTGTTTATACACTTCAGGGTACATAACCAGAGACTGATTTTTACAGATATTAATGGGTAATCTATAATTAATTTGACTTTGTTTTTAAAGTGGGAAAAAAAACATGTTTTACTGCAACTGATCTGTTACACACAGAATGATGTCACATCTCCTGTCCTTTTATCATCTCCTTGTATAAATAATTACTGATCACTCATAGCAGGAATGCTATGAAAAAAAAAAAAAAATCAATACTGTTATTTTCCTAAAAGAGAAATTAGAAACAGCTAAAATCTACAAGCCAAAGTTTCGCAAAACCAGAGATCGGAAATCAGCCACAAATCTTTGTTCAAAGCATCTCTACTTAAGTGTCCTTGATGTGCAATAAATGTGTAATTTGCTGGATCCTATAATTGGTTGTGAAATGCTGTCATTAATATCTTAACATTATAGGAGATCCTTCCTCCCAGCAGCTGTTAGACTCTATAACCAGTATTATAGAGTCTAACACTTATAAGTGTTTTTATGCATGCTCGTATCTGTACAACTCTACCGTTTTTCTATTGTCAGTAACTGTAAATAGTTTGTATTTTTAATGCTTGGAGACATGCACATCTTGTACATTTTCAATTAACCAGCTCAGTTGCACATTTCTCTGGACTGGAGTATTTTTTACAACTCCACAATATTCAGGTTGAAATTTTGCCATACTCTACAGTATTTTTTTTATTCTGCTTTTACATATATTTTATATTCTTTGCGTGAGCCTGTCTTCTGTTACTGCTTGTCACTGTCACTTTGCTGCTGTTGCACAGAAATTTCCCCATTGTGGTACAATAAAGGATATTTCTATTTTATTCTGTTCTATTCAAAATTAATTTGTTTTTGAATTTAGACCAAAATCTAAAGAGTTTGATTTTTCTGTTAAGTATGAAAAAAACATGAGTATCATGAGCTGTGGTAGTTGTGGAAACTTTAATGAGGTACGAACTATTGTTGACAGTAGGGAGACTTTCTTGCAGTTGGCAGAGTGGCACATTGACAGTACTGATGCTGACTTTCACCTTTGCATCCAGGCTGTGACCAGGCGTGTGTGGGCTGTATGGGCAGCGGTCCTGCTCGCTGTAAGAAATGTGCGCGGGGCTACAGACTGAAAGGAGCCAAGTGTCTTGGTATTCAAACTATCATTAATTATCTGCGTAATTTCTACCTCATAAGGTTATCCTGATGGCCATTCAGCCATTTTCCTGTGCGTTCCCTCTCAGATATAGATGAATGTAGTGAACGTGCAATAGCATGCCCTGGACTAAATGAGGCCTGCATCAATGAGGAGGGCTCCTTCCACTGTGACTGTGCTGAGGGATTCATCAGAAGAGATAGCATTTGTGTGGAGAATAAGCCAGCTGGTAAGTAGCAGCTTTTGGGCAAAGCAGCATAAACCAAAAACAACCAGTCTGTGTTCAGATAGATTGCTGACGGCCAGTGATTATCTCTGTATTTTCTCTGAAAAGTTTGGGTTAGAATTGACGTTACCTTTGGCTGAATTGTACATTTAAGACCCTGCCCATTTAAATACTTTTAGATCTCATGAAAAAAATTAGTTTAATATTTGAGTTATCCTCACTTTGGGCACCTAGGGTGGTAACAGGGCCATATTGAGAGTGACTGTAGTGCTTAGCAGCATAAACAATTATGCTACACCTGATAAACCCCTCCCTTGAAACATGGTGGTGGCAGCATCATGTTTTGGGGATCCTTCTCCTCTGCAGGGACAGGGTAGCTGATCAGAGTTAACTGTAGAATGGATGGAGCTAAATACAGGGCAAGTCCAGAAGAAAACAAGCCTGATGCTTGCGAAAGACTTGAGGCTAAGGCCAAGGTTCACTTTCTAGCTGGACATCGACTGTAAACATACAGCCAGAGCTACAATGGTAAAGTTCACTTCTAAGTCTATCAAATGAAATCCCAGTAAAGCACATCGATGTTTGTGGTTATTAGAGAAAACATTGGAAATTGTTTAAGGGTTATGGATACTTTTTGAAGGTACTGTGTATACACATATGAAGACAAATTATAAAGTATAAATCGAAAGTTCATGTGCAAGAAATATTGAAAAGGACATTTTGGGTAAAAACTGCACGAGTTATGCAGCAAAAATAATTACTAAGGACTAGCATCTTTGTGTCTTGCCTTCTCAGCTGACCCAGAGAAAGGTCTGTTCGACGACATGACGGATGACGAGGTTCTTGTGCTGCAGCAGATGTTCTTCGGCGTCATAATCTGTGCTCTAGCTACACTTGCAGCCAAGGGTGACATGGTCTTCACAGCCATTTTCATCGGAGGAGTAGCTGCTATGGCTGGATATTGGCTGACAGAGAAGGGAGACTACATGCTGGATGGATTTCTGAAGGGACGTTAGACTGTCTTCAGATGTCTGTGTAACAAAGGGACCTCGGAATACCAGCCAGGAAAGGTGACTAAGACTTGACCGAAGGCAGGACGTTGTCTTCAATGCTAGCCTTTCAGGGATTAAATTGTGTAATTTAAAAGGGCTTGGGGTAATTAATGTATATCTATAAAGAGGATTATGCAAGAAAAGGTGAAGACTATGATGTCATGAATGAAGCAACAGTGCACTGATACAGAATAACTGAACTTCACTCCCTACCATAAGCTTTGCCTGTGTCAGGTTACTGCTACACTCCAGATGGTAGCGATGGGCATGCAGTTAACACTTTCCCCCGCAACAGACTGTAAACAGAGTCCGTGGACGTTTCTATCATGAGTTTTTTCACTGAATGACTTTTTACCTCTTCCTCTATGAATATGTGTCACAATGCATGTTATATTTATTTGAAATCAGAAGTACTGCACTGTTTTAATCTATTATTTACTTTAACTTGATTGTTTTTTGTTTTTTTTTTTACTCTTTTAGCTGCTGGATTACTTAATGTTTAAGGAGTGTGTGAAGGCAATTTCTAAACTAAATATCAACTGTAATCTGGATGATGCAAATCAATTTCTGTTGCCTTTTTTTAAAGCTATATTTATGTTTATGAATGTTTAGAATATTGTGTGTGCGCATTATCAATGCAAACCTTCAGTTGTAATTCAGAGAGATATTTTGGAGATCCATCGAACTAAAACCTCTAATCCATTCAATCATTTTATTGATCCTTATGTACCTGGAGTTGAAGCGTCCACAGGTGTTTGCTTCACAATAAAAGGAGATTTTACTTACCCTTTTTGTAGAATTTGTTTTTTGTTTGACTATTTTAACTTTGCATGAACATGGAAAAATGTTGTTGACAAAATGGCGTGCAGAGAAACAGGTGATTTAAAAAAAATACGATGTTTGGGTGAACAAAATGGTATCAATTTCTTATTGTAAAACAAATTAAGGAATTTAAACATTTTTTTTGTCTGTCTAAAATTTATAAGATAATTACACAAAGCGATATACATCTTATGTATATCTTTTATTTATATATATATATATATATATATATATATATATATATATATATATATCTTCAAGTGTTAATCTCAGCAGCTATGGCTTTAAGTTATTAAAACTATAGTTTATCAGAAAATGTTAATATTTCATTAGATCAAAACAATGGATGGTCACATTATGGTCAACACAATCATGATGTAGACCGCTGACATGACTGTAGTCCAGCACATCATGAGTTCTAATACGCTATAATAAGAATGCAGACTTCTTTTTTTCAGATATGTATTTGTAAAAGAAAATTAAAACCATGTTTCGTTTTTCTTCCCCTTCACATTATGTTTTCTGTTGGTCTATGACATTTTTTTTCCATTTCAAACTGGGGTGGTGCTCCTCACTGGCTGACAAGCTGTAATTGAAGGTTTTGGCTGCTTGGAGTTATGTCAGCGTTCCACTCCAGTTAATGGGGTTGAGGCGCAGCAACTCTCTCTCTCTTAGGGCCTCCTGGGAGCGTGTTAGTGCTCTGTCCCTCCTGCTCTGCTCCATTAGCTGCACACAAAACAAGTACAACCGAGACAAAGAAGGAAAAAAAACAGCAGACATTTTACAGTAACCTCTGAGCATGCTCCAGGAAGCATTTTCAGCACATTTGAGTACACAGAGGTATTTGTAATGGATGCATAATACATGTGTGGGACTGTACCCTCTTGTTCTCATCTCTGTAGGCTGTCATTGCTTTGGTGTGCTGAATTTGCTGTTCTCTCTCACTGGTTAAGGCAAGGCAGTCCACCTCTCTGAGATGCTCTGCTTCTTTTACTTTACTGGCCAGCTGAAGCTTCAGTTCCACACACTTCTCCTCCATCTGCCTCTTTAACTGCTCTCGTATCTCCTTTCTGTCAACATAAACCAAATAATATCTTCTGTAAAGGTGAGGCCTTGTCAGAGGATGATTTGAAGCTGAAGTGTCAGATTTACCTGTACTCTTCTCTCTCACTGACGGTTCCATAAAAGGGTTTCCTCCACACCTGATGATACCTGACATGTAAAATCAGAAAAAAAAAAAAACAAAACAAAAAAAACAAACCCAAAAACCTCAGGGTATTCCTATGTGTTTCAGCAGTGATCGTTCATAGCACACGTCATGCTTTCCACCTGAAATGCTCTCCTCTTTGCATGATTAGCGCCCTCTGGTGGTTATAATGGTGAACAGCGAGAGTCTCAAGACTGACGGTGCGCTTAGGGACCGAAGGTGGGTGCAAAGGGTCCAACCTCGGAATACTCTGCGAATCAGATTTATACATTAGCGCTTTTATATTTACTTGTATTCATTCTAATTATTTATTGATGCATCTACCGCGCATTAGGTCAACACCAGGAAACCATTTCACCTGATTGCTCTTCAACAGACTGCCAGGATGCGGGAGGATTGGAAATGTTATCGGAGTGACTGCAAGGCTTGGAGTGTCACGGGAAACATAAATGCGTGTGGCAGCTAAAGAGATAGGTGCTGCAATAGTAAAAAAACAACAACAAACAAACAAAAAAACAACAACAACAGAGAAATTAATGTAATACTCACCATGATAATTAAACTCGGAAATTTTGGGGCTTTAATGATTTATTTGAACTAGTTATCTTTTAGGATGGAAAAATCAAACAAGAAGATGCTTTAGTGGATTTTTTAAAAAACTAATCCTTGTCCTATTTGTTTCCAAGTTTCAATCATCTGACCCACACACCCTCAGAAGAAAGGAAATTTGTTGGATGTTTAAGAAGAACAAAAAAAAAAAAAAAAAAAAAAAAAAAAAAAGAAAAAAACTCCAAGCCTATTAAAAACTGCAAGATGCAGGTAGTTTCGGTAACATCATCATGGAGATAGTGCTGAGTTAGAACAAACACCTGGCTCCTAATTCGATGTCTATAGGCTTGGCTGAAATTTGCAGCTGCTCACTTTAACAAACCCTAATACCCTCTGAAGAACAGTTTTATTGTCAGGCGAGGCTAAGATCGAGCTGTTTGATTTTAATAAGAAGAAGAATGTTTAAAGGAGTCACTTTCAAGCTGTCAGACCACAAACATGATCAACTGTCAAGCATGATGGTGGTAGAATCATGCTAAGGGTCAGTTTTGCTGTCAGTCGTAGTTGTACGCTGCACAAAGTGGGTGGAATAATGAAGACCACTTTTAAATCTTTCAGCTTGACTTCAAATCAGCAGATTTAATCAGAACACTGCAAAAACACAAAATCTTAAGTATTTTTGTCTAGTTTCTAGTGCAAATATCTTAGTACACTTGAAATAAGACAAAACTTATCTGCAACTTTTCAGCAAGATAAAGGAGCTTGAATAAAGTCAGTCACTGAATATTGATAAAAAAAAATACTTGTTCCATTGGCAGATTTTTTCACTTATGGAAAACAGGACTTTTTTTCCAATGTTATACTTTTTAATTGGTTTTGAGATGGGTATTTTTTGCAGTGCAAACACGCCTCAAAACTGGTTTTGGGATGAAAAGCTAACATAAAATTTTGGAGTTTGCCCAACCTTAATGCTTTGTAACTTTCTACAGTGTGCATAGAAGCTGGTTCTGTGGCATAAAATTAACTAATTTAGATAATCCCTGCCATTACTGATAATAAGAATGGTTAAACTGTCAGGATTATTAAGCTTGTTTACAGCAAGAAAAAGGATGTGGTTTCTCTGCATCTTGCTAGGGACATTTAACCAAACATTGGGGTATATGTCTATATTCAAATTTTTATAATTTAATCTGTGTGGAGTTGAAAACCCCTTTTAATAAAAATCAAATTTAAGTATCCAATTTTGTTTCTGAAATTCAAAAATTGTTGCTTAATGTCTGGTCTTTTCATCCTGGGAAAAAAAAAATTTAAGACCCCAAAGTTAATATGACATTCATGCTAATGTTGAGTTGATCTAAACTTTCCACCATCCCTGTAAATAAAAAAGAGCAAAAGAAATAAAACAAGGTTTTCTTACGTAGTCTCATCTTTAGGTCTTGCACTGTTCTGCTTGAACTCCTGAGTCCAGGCTTTGTGTGCTGAAACATCCCAGACTCGTAAAACTTCAAATATGTACTTTAAAGCAGATATCCTTTTTAAATTAAAATACCTAAACATCTGAGATTTGCAAATATCTGTAAAGGCACCAGTTAAACATTAAACCCAGATGAACCAGTGCATTCCCTCAGTGTTTTGCTTTGGTAACAGTCTCCTTGGGAATCAGCTTACCCACCCCTCTAATAAAACAAAGCTGCAGCACTGAGTGGCCATGCAACAGTAAACTCAAAGAGAAGGATTGGCCTGTGGCAACAAATTTACCACATAAAGATGGAGAACATTTCCAGGTGTGATCAACAGTCGGAGCATCCTTTCAGCTTTTAAAATGATTAAAACTTTTTTATTGAACAAGAAATAAAAAAAAACTAAAGGACTAACATTTGAAACATTACTGCATAATTTTTAAGTGATTCAGATTTAAAAGTGCAAGTTTATCGTTTTGATATGATGTTGCTTAGATAGTGTCCGTGTTTATGTAACCTAGCAGATTTTCTTCTTGAAGATAAAATCTTCCTCGCGGTTGTTCATTCTTTAGATTCTCAACGTTTCATGGTTCTCCCACAACCAGGCATGGTATTTATTTAACTTGTGATCTTCAGGCATCACCTAAAACAGAATAATAAAGACAAACTGTCTGATTAAGCTTAATTAAGACTTAAAAATAACTTAAATATTGCTAGGGAGCTGAGGTCATTCACCTGTCTCCACTCTTCAATACAGAAGATCCTATACGAGTCATTTCCATACTTGCCAATACCATGTAACTCAATAGGGTAACGCCACTGTTTATTTAAATACTCATCTAAACAGGAGAAAATCCAGTTAGTTTTCTTTAGATTAACGTTATCCAACATTATTTAAACATCCTCACCAGAGAAGCGGATGATTGTTTTGGCTCGAAGCTCATACAGCCCAAGTGGCTTCATGAGTTCAGACATGGGCTTCCAGTCGGCCTCCCTGGTCACCTCTGCAGACGGGTAACGCTCAAAGAACTGCCAAAGCACTGGAATGGCCATCTTGCCTGTAATGAAGAACTCGTGAAATACCACGTTTCATTGCAGATTGATTCAGGCTGCAGAAATGTGTGAATGTGGGATTTTACCACTTGTTTTATTTAGAAAAATAGTGGCCACCAGGAGCTTCCAGGGATCATGGAAAAGGGTTTCCTGTATGAGGTTGAAGGGAGACCGGGGAGGTGTCCATTTTCTGAGAGATTTCCTTCTGGGTGGGATGAGTCCTGAGTATAAACAGTGAACAGTTCTCTAAAAACACAAACAATATCTCAGGTATAAGGATGAGTAGATTCTGCTAACAACTATGCACAAATTACTTCCTCAGACATTACCATCTTTGAGCGGTTTCCCGCTGAAATAAGGGCTTGTTTTCCGCTTGCTCTCCAAATTCTTGGACCCTATGAGAACACAGGAAAGTGATAAATAGGTCATAAAATTCTTTGCCAGATTAGTTTTATAACTGCAAGACACAAAAGTCTGTCATTTTATGATCCTTAAACTTTTATTAAACAAATATGAAGGCTCTCACTGACTAGTTTTAAGATGTTATAGAAATATTAATACAATTCAGAATCTGAACATGAACTTGGTGACCGACACAAATCAAAATCACAAAGAGTACACAGCTGATTAAAGGATTTAACGGTGTAATTTATGGTGGCAAAGTACGCAGTTGGTTGCTGTTTGCCTTTGTAGTAAGCATCATTTAAAGTAATGGTTGGGCTTTCATTCAACAGCCTTGCAAAAGTGTGTGTGTGTGTATATATATATATATATATATATATCACGGCATGATGCTGCCACCACCATGTTTCACCGTGTGAATGATGTGATTAGTGAGGTGAAATGTTAGTTTGGTATACAGGCCAAAAAGTTCAGTTTCCTCCAGAGGTACCATGGGCCTCCTGGCTGCTTCTTTGTTTATTGCTCTCCTAGTCAGGTATGTCAGTTTAGACTCTTTCAGTTTTCAGATAACTGAGATAGCCAAAGACTGGAATATTATTTTAATACCTTACCCTGCTTTGAACTTCTCCACAGCTTTATCCCTGACCTGTCTGTTGTGTTCCTTGGTCTTCATGAAGCTGTTTGTTTGCTAATGTTCTCTAACACACCTCTGATGCCTTCAAACAGCAGCTGCATTTACAGTTGTTTACACTGGATTTTATTTAGGGGTAACAGAGTAAAGAGGACTGAATAGAAATGCATGCCACACTTTTCAAATTTATATATGTGAAGCAGCAAAAAGCAACCAAAAATCCAAATCATGCATCATTTTAATTCCACTTATCAATTATACGTTACTTTGTGTTGGTCTATCACACAAAATCGCAATAAAATGCATTGTAGTTTGTGGCTGTCAAGTCACAAAATGTTGAAAGGTTCAAAACATATGAATGTTTTTATAATGCGCTTTAAATGGTCAACTTTACTCCTCTAACTCATATTTTTAACTTTACTGAGTTCTTGTTTCTACTGCAGGGTATGGAATCAGAAAAGGAAGTCATACATGAAAAACACAGCTGGACTCAGCTTCTAAGTCACATGTAAATAAGTGAAGTACTGTAATGATTTTCCTTTTAAACTGCCATCAAACTACTGATGTTTCAATTATTTTCTTACACCACTCTAACATGGATTTGTAGCTGGAGAATGCAAAACCTACCTGAAACTGGATGTGCTAAAAAATATGATAAAACAATAAAATTTATGGTTTATAGCACACGGCTTTAGCTGAAAAATAAATGAAATAAAAGCCTCGATTAAAAACTTTTCTTTGCTGTCAGACCATGTAGATCATACTTACTATTCTGGGAATCTCTAACTGGTGTGCAGTTTCCACCACTGTTGTCAGGTAGCACCTCCTCCTCTCTGTGACTGTCGGCATTATCCACTACCTCAGAATTAGACTTGTTGACACCTTTGCTGTGAGGTTGTACAACATCTGTGTTTGCCACGTTCTCACTTTCATTCTCGCTCTCAGTGGCAGCTTCAACACTCAGAGTCGGGATAGAAGGCAGCAAGTTTGCCGCTTGATTGCTGTGAGCAGGGAAAGTGTTTTGTTGATCAATGGAAGGAGCCAGTCTCAGTATTTTCTCCCTCAGCAGCCCCACCCTCCGAGGGCTCTTGTGTATATCATCATCCGGCAAGTCTGATGAAGGTGTAGCTTGTGAACTAATCTGCTCAGCCTCCTCAGCTATGTCCTCTTGCAAAATATTACTTTTAACAGCTTCCTCAGCAGGCTTTACCTTGCTATCGTAGACTTTACATCCAATAGAGGAAAAGGTGTTTTTAGATTTAAGTTTGGGAGATTTCACCTTTCCACCTTTTTTGTTCTGCTGTCCATTTGCTTGCTTTTTCGTCCATCTCTTTTGCCTTTCTTTGGAATGATCTGTTTCAGAGCTAGTGAACTTAGTTTTGGATGAGGTCAAATCAAATGGGTTTATGTCCAAGTTCTCCCCTCCATTTTTTAACAGATAATCATGCAAGGATGCTTTAGACCGGAACCTCTGCCCACTGGGACTGAAACAAAAAACAGAAACTACTTATTAGACAGAGTCATATGCATGTAAATAAATGAAGTCTATAAACAGGTGCATCTCAATAAATTAGGATATCACTGAAAAGAGTGAGCATATTGTTTATTTCTGTTAATATTAATAAATATGGCTTACAGCTAATGAAAACCCAAAAATGTCACTCAATTTCTTTATTCATTTTATATACGACCAATAAAAAAGAATATTTTGAAATAGAAATATTTTATTGTAGCCTTCACAATTATGGGGAAGACTAATGGTTTGACAGTTGTTGAGCTGACAGTTAATGACGCCCAACATCAAACAAACAAACAAGTAATATCTCAGTGGTGCCATCAATACACTGCACTGATGCAGTAATTCATGCTAAAGATGCTCCAGTCCATTATCATGCTAGGCTAGGATATAGCACCCCATGAACACCCAGTTTCTTCAGCATTGACCATCTGTGGTTTACCCCCATTGTGGAGAGTATCAGAAACTATCTGCTGGACAATGTTCAATTCAATTCAAAAATTCTTTATTATTATCCCAAAGGCAAATTAAATGTTGTTGTAACTGGATACGATGATTGCTTCTACACCATGCCACACAGTACGTGGTCCACCAGCTCCCTGTACCCAGCTTCTATACCATCTCTTTTTAATCAACTGTTTGATTATTGTCTAATTTACTGAGCTGCATCTGTATTTGTGATGTGTGTAAAGCGACCAGCGGGGAGGGGGGGACACACTGAATCACCTTATTATATACACGTCCAGTTTTCCTGCAGTCTTGCCAGCTTTTCGCTGCCTCACTTCTCTAATCCATCCATGGGGTAGTTCTTCCTTGTTGGACTGGACATCCATGTCTATGCTGATTTCTAGCTGATTTTCACAGCTAGTGGGAGGAATCTTGGAATCACAGACGCCACTTAGACGAGATTATACCCTTTCCTCTCAAATCTCTACATTAAAATAACAGCAGAAACACACTTTGCTTTGGAAAAAAAAACCCCCACTGTGAAAGTCAGAAAAAACTGCATTTTTGTCATTATTTCATGCAACAGCAAGCGAGGACAAAAAATATCACAATATAAGCGAGTTGTACCTACCGGGTAACATCTAACTCATTCTGCTGTGGAGCAGAGCGGTTAAAACCAAGTTCTGTTCTAATGTCAACAGTGGAGCGGAACGGAGCATGTGCAGGAAGTCGGAAGCAGTTCGGAGTCTGCGCAGTGTGAGCAAACCTTGACAACGGAAAACTCGAACTGCAATAACTTGTTGATTTAAAATAAAATCAGTTCGTCTTTTTATAGTTAAAAGCTGAAAATGAGGCCAATTGAAAAATGGAAAGAGTCGGTTCGTGAGCGGTAAGAGTCCTAAGCTTGTGTTTATTTTTCAACCTTCGTCGGAAACTGGGATGTAACGCTAGCTTGATAGCAACGGTGGTTGCTATGTCAACTAGTAGAAGCTAGCTAACGCATATTAGCACCTAGCCATTTATCGAAGGCAAATGATGTACATTTTATATATGTAAAAAATATTAATGAAAACGTCTAGTTTGTCACTGTTAAGTTTGCTAGGATAAGTCTTGATTTATTGCCACAGTTAATGTAAATCTAGCTGGCTTTTATTAACGTAGGGCTTGTTGCTACGCAACAACTTCATTGAAATTACATTTTTTCAGAAATATCTCGCGTTTTCTTTGCATTTAATGTTTTCCCAAAATGTTGTCATTAGTTTATTACCGCTGCAGCTACACTAGAGAACGTTTTCATTCTCTGACCATAAAAAGCTTATTCCCCTTCTTGTTTTTCTTCTTTTTTTAACAGCTTTAAACTCACTGTCGTTTTCACATTTTAGACGTCATTGTTTGTAAAATGTACTCTGATAATACAGGTTTTACTCTTTTACTGCATTGAATCCACATTTTTAAAACAATTTTCGAAGTATTTGTCTGAAAAAACAGATTTAGATCGAGGAAACCCTAGCTTACATTTACATCTGTCTTTTACTTACCTGTTTTTACACACAGCTGCTTAGGGAATGCAATGGACTTTGAATGTTACCACAATATTTTCTGTCATTTTGTAAATATAGCTGTATAGTATTTAAAAAACACATGCCATTCCACATGGTCTGACAATAATATTCTTGAAAAATAAAACTTTAAATTTTTTTTCAAACTCATAAAAAGCAACTTTACTACCATAATTACGTTAAAGAGTAGTACAACAGACCTGCTGAACTGTGCTCAAATCTATCACATTTTGAATAATAAACACATTATTTATTTATGCTTTTATGGAACCGGCAGCTGTAAAATACGTCACACAACTAAAGTAACAATCCCAGGCATACTGTGAGGTTTCTAGGTTTGCAAACGTCCTCAATTAGAGTTTCTAGTTATTATGACAAGTTGGCTGAATTTTTTTTTTTTTTTTTTTTTTTTTTTTGTCATGGAAGCATTTTATTGCAGTATATTGTAAACTATTTGTTACTGCCCTCCCCTATGGCTGCTTAGTACACCTCCAGCCTCTCTGGATGTAGATGATAACAGTTTTAAACTCCTGGCAGGGCGGTGTGTTCTCAGCTTTGTTCACATTGATGTAGCTTCTTTGTATGCACAAGATAAAAAGAAGAAAAATACACTTATAAAACAACATTCTAAAGGGCTTTTAGGGGTCACTCTCAACATTAAAACTGCAATATATGATTTTACAGATAAATGACACCACAGCATTGTTGCTAATCGACAAATCAATCTATTAAAAAGCAAACATTTCAACACAATTTTCTTTTTTTGCAGTGTTTATGACCTTGCCTTCAAGCCAGATGGCAGCCAAATTATAATAGCTGCAGGGCAACGTGTGCTGGTAAGGCTCACCTTTTATCTTTGCTTTGCAAGGGACATCTCTGCAGAATGCATTATTATAACAAATTATGGTTTCTGTTTCCAGGTCTGTGATGCCAAAGATGGAACTATTATTCAGCCTTTAAAAGGACACAGTGATACAGTGTACTGTGTGGCCTATGCCAGGGATGGTACTGAACCACTTTTCTGTTTGAATGCTTAAGTTTTCCTGTATCTTATTCACCTTCATCTCATTAGGAACCATGTTTTTGTGCAGGTAAGAGGTTTGCCTCAGGATCTGCAGACAAAAGCATCATCATTTGGACTTCTAAACTGGAGGGTATTTTAAGATATACGTAAGTGCCTTTACTATTCTAATGAGTTCTGTTTAATTTTTAAGAGTAATTACACTATTCGTATGTTTTTAATGTTCCCATATTGGGGTTAATAACTTAACAAAGCCAATAAATATCTGTTCAATTCAATTTGTTTCTATGCCAACATTTTTCGCATCGTTTTTCAAATCATCGATTCATATCTGATTATGTAGAATCAAGTTTTATCCAAATTCAGTTCAAATCAGTCTGATTCAATAGGATAAAACCATGCAGTCAAATTCAGTTGATAAAGTGCCATTTGTCTGCCTGTGTTGTAAACCATGCTCACAAAAATTTGAGGGGAGTTTTCTATAATTCAACTGATCCTTAAATTTTTTAAGTTTAAGTGTAATTTCTTATATTATGGACCTTTATTTAATAGACACACAGAAAAAAAATAATAAAAAACTCATAATTGTTATGTATAGTGTTTAGAAAATGTAAATAAATCCATTGACCGATTAAATAATCTAGATTTTTTCCAGCACTATATCCTAAAAAGTTAACAGGGGCTGGAGTTAAAGAAAGACAAAAAGATTCAAAGCAAATCAGTAACAGTTATCTAGAAGACTGCTAATCTAGGAATGGCAATGGAGCATGTTGCTTTGGTTTAAGTATTTTCTTTTAAAGTGAAGATGGGATGTCTGACAACAACCTATTGACTACTATCTCATTTAATCAGATTACAAACACAAACCTCACTGGTTTCATTTGGAATTCGACAGACTGATACAGAGTAACATATTATTGTAAAGTCAAGTGAAAAAGATGTTTAAAAATCAAACTCAAATCTAAATCTGCAAAGTTCTGTGTGCATTTGCATTCACACCCCTTCAACAAAAACAGGGATGTTGGTCTGAGTTGATCAAAAAATGAATGGAGCTAAATACAGAGCATTCCTTGAAGAAAATCTGTTAAAGGCTGCAGCAGGGTGCAACCTTAAACATACAGCTGTAGCTACAATAGGGTGGTTTAGTTTAAAGCATACTCATGTTTTAGAATGTAACAAAATGTATGAAAAAGGTTCATAAAGTAGGAATGCTTTTGTAAGGCACTGTAATAATGTGAAACTCTATAAAATCCAAAAAGCGGTCCAAAGCTTAAAAATCTTTGTTCGATGCACCTTTGAGCCCACAGGTGGCGCTAAATCTATGGCCATCATCCCAAGGGATCAAATATAGCTACATGGCCTTGGGAGGACCTTGGAATAATGTTATCGCTTGTCACAATCAAGCCATGCAATTCAGAAATGTTTACCAAAGTCATATTTCAACTCTAATTACAACTACTTGAACCCTGCTGAATTTCCTGTTTTAACACATTTGTTATAACCTATTATGAATCAAGCTTCAGCTCAGTCATTTAAAACTGAAAACTGGGTTGTATTATCCACAGAAAATGCAAAAATAATTGTGTTGATATGGAAGTACGTTTCATGAATCATACATGTCACTCATGAAGAACATTTTATTAGAATGAGACATGCTGTCTACTGTCACATCCTAATGTACACTGTGCTTTCATTCCATACACTTTCTTATTTTCATGACCCTATCTGTAGCCACAATGATGCTATCCAGTGTGTTGGCTACAACCCAATCACTCACCAGCTTGCTTCCTGTTCATCTGGTGATTTTGGTGAATATACCTCAAGTTAAAGTCAATAAATCACCTGTTGTACATGAATATTTCAAGAAGAATCATGATGAGAGCATAATCTGTTTATGTATTTTAGGCTTGTGGTCCCCTGAACAAAAGTCTGTAAACAAGAATAAAGTGAGTAGCAGAATAACATGTTGTGGGTAAGTTGTTTCTCTACTGTCATGAAAGACTTTTTACCTTTTCATGCAATGCATTGGTGCTTCAACCAGAGTTTATTTAAACGTAAGGTGGACAAACGATGGACAGTACCTTGCGCTTGGCATGATGAATGGTGTGGTGAGCATACGGAACAAGAATGGTGAGGAGAAGGTCAAAATAGAGCGTCCAGGAGGATCTTTGTCCCCAGTGTGGTCCATAACTTGGAATCCCTCTAGGTTAGTAATTCTTAGTTACTGCATCATTGAGAAATGTTTAATTCTTTTTCTATTTCATCCATCCTGTGCTGTCTGTGGCACTGTGGATTTATTGAATTTAAGTTGCATATTTTAACCAGGGCCAGCAGGTGGCAGTAGTTGACATGAGAGTGGTTCAACTGTGAGGGATATTATGATGCTTATTTGGAAGTGTCTCTGTTCTCTGCTTCTCCCTCTTGCCAAAGCTAGGAGCACCACTCTGGATTCTTTGGAGAAAAATAAAGCAATGCAAAAATAATGTGCAAAGTTACAGTCAAGTGTCAGTGATAAAATACAACAAATGTATTATCAATGAAACAATCCATAAAGTATTTACATAAAAGTGAGCATAAGAGGTGTTTCTGGGAAGAAATTGTGTTTTAAGCTATAAGGGATTTGGTTTCCTTGGAATAAAACAGCAACACTTTTGACAGTATGAAAACATATATCCGCTTACCATGTCATATAGTTCTCTATACTACAAATATGGTTAAGATGAAAACATAACAAAGCTTCCCTGTCATTTACAGGGGAAAACTTAAAATGAAAATTGGCCTCTCTGGTTTTCAGTGTTGAAATATAATTATATAAATCTATAACATTAGATGTATATAATGCTTTTTCAGAACGCTCAAAGATGATTTACAATGAAATCATTCATTCCCATTCATGCACACATTCACACACTGATGATGGTAAGCTACTGGATAGTAGCAACAGCTGCCCTGGCACAGTCTGACAGAAGCAAAGCAGCTTTATCGCGTCATTGACCCTTCAGACCATCACCAGCAGGCAAAGTAGGGGAAGTGTCTTGCCCAAGGGCAAGATGACAGAGACAGATGGGGCTCGAACCGGCGACCCACCAGTTGCAGGGCGAACGTCTATCTCCATCACCACCATCGCCCAAACTGAGTTTTTTGTTGTCATTACTTAACCAACCAAAGCTGCTAACAGCTCAAAAGGCTATCCTTAGCACCTATGGCTAATCTCTTTTTGCTTCGCAGAGATGAGCACTATGATACACTGGCTGTGGCAGACTGGGGTCAAAAGCTCTCCTTCTACAAGCTCAGTGGAAAGCAGGTGAACATCAGTAATTGTTGTTATAAAATCCTCATCCTGAATACAACTTGTCACATAGTTTGGACCTAAATTTTAAAATTACATAAAAAAATATGTGCTGTATGTGAAACTCATAACAATGCTAATACTAAGAACTACACACAGTGTTGTATTATGAGTGTTTTTTTCTGTTATTGATATGTTTTATATCCGGCAACTTTTCATAGGTTCTCTATAGTCTTTATGTCAGGTGAGCCTGCTAGCCAGTCAAGTACAGTGATACTATAGTACTTAAACCAGGTAATGGTACTCTTGGCATTGTGAGAAAGTGATGTCTTACTATAAAATGTATTCAGTATAAAGATTCCCAGCAGAAAAAAACATGTCCCTATTTCTCAAATGACTTGCAACATGCAACTGGAAAAAGACTTGTCACCTGAAAAACAGTCCAGTCCTTTTTCTTCTCAGCCCAGATAAGACTCTTCTGACATTGTCTCTGGTTTAGGAGTAGCTTAACACAAGAAGTGCAAAAGATTTTCATTGAAACTCTTGAATGGGTTTTGCTTCACTGCCCTCTTGAAGCACATACTTTTTCCTTTCACTCAACTTTCCAATGATATGCTTGGCTACAGCACTCTATGCAAAGCCAGCTTCATTAGGAATGATCTTTGAGGCCCACCTTCCTTGTGGCGGGTTTCAGTGTCTGTTTGCTATTTTTTATTGGTTTTAAGGAATTTCTTAATTATCTAAGATACTTAATTTGAGGTTTTCATTAGCTGTAAACCATAATCATTAATATTAACAAAAATAAATGCTTGAAATCAGTTAGTATGTACTGTAAGAGTTCCACTTTTGGAATTTAATGAGTGAAGTATGTCAGTTTTTCTATGAAATCTAATTCATTAAGATGCGCCTGCACATACTGTGTATTCAGAATTGAATATTCTATATTTATAGGGCACCAGGCAGTCTTTAACTGATCAGAAATACCAGCTGACTTTTTTAAACATTCTTTGTGCCTATCACATAGAATACCCTTAAATGAGTTTAGAATCAGCTGTATTCTGACTGTTGGGATCTGTTGAAACCATAATAGTACACTGGAGGTGATCCTGCTATGCTTTATTGGCCTACTCACAATCACTGCTTCTCTTCAATTCCCTGTGGGCAATATTGTAATTATAGACAAATCTGCACTGTTCATTTCTCTCCGGTATATCTGAGGCTTTTTCCATTGTCATCTCCCTATTTATTAATTTAAATGAACATTCTGTTTTGATTACAGCACAAGGGATCGCTCACAATGACAGAAAATAAGCTGCAGCTGTCAGGGAGTCCCCTTTTTTGCTCGGTGAGAAAAAACAGATGGATAGGACAGAGAGACCTGATATGATGCTGCACAAATGGACTTTGAACTCTAATACAATGGAGGCTTTTTAAACCAGAGACACTCTCTTTTTTTGTCTTTCTTTTCATCAGATTCAAAGGGATAGTTGAATGTAGTGAGGACTTTGAAGTGTGTCAGCCCAGACAGTGGGAAGTGCTGGCTCAGGCCCCTGAGCAAAAAATACAAGACATGTGTGTTTTATTCCTGTTTTTAATGTGCTCTTCTCTCTTTGTCCTCCTTAGATTGGAAAAGATAAAACTCTAAACTATGACCCGTGTTGCGTCAGCTACTTCTCCAAGGGCGAGTACATTGTGATGGGTGGCTCTGATAAACAGGTGTCCCTCTATACTAAAGATGGCGTGCGATTAGGAACCATTGGAGAGCATAAAGCATGGGTGTGGACATGCCGAGTTAAGCCCGACTCCAACTACGTGGTGGGTCCACAGCACATAATTCCATATACCTCTGCGAACCCCCACCTTTCCATGCCCTTAAATAGGAATGCATGTCACTGAGAAAGCGATACATTTTTTCAGTTGTGATAACACAGTTTTTAACTACACAGACACACAAGCTATTTCATTTTACAGTCACTCTTTTACAGCTTTTCTTCTCACTATATTTAACTGAAAGTGATGAGGCACACAGGAGAGAATTGGTTCCTGGCAGATTCTCACAGCTCTGCAGTATAGAGGCTTTAACAACAGGAACATTTTCCCACTCCCTCAGTCTTTTCTTAGAGGTGTTAATAGGATGTACTGCTACATTGTTGTCTCTTATCTAGGTGTGCGGCTGCCAGGATGGGACCATCTTCTGCTACCAACTTAACTTCACCACAGTTCACGGACTCTACAAAGACTGCTACGCCTATAGAGACAGCATGACCGACGTCATCGTACAGCACCTCATTACCGAGCAAAAACGTAAAGTTTTGCACATGGAACACACAGCTTAGTTTGTGACTGAAGGGATGTTTTGATGTGTTCCTAAAAAAACATGTTGGATGTCGTTTACCATCACACTGACCTGAATCAGTTATACAAAGAAACTACTCTTTTACTACACTATTGAATTTCTCTGGAGATTATTCCCTTTCCCTTTTGGATAAATAAAGTAGTTTTGAATTGAACTGAAAGTAATTACTAACATAACACGTCTTAAATCCAGCTGGGTTCCTACATAGTCTGGAAAAGTTTGGAATTTGATTTAAGTCTGAATGTCTATGGGAAAAACATAGAGTATGGAAAATAAGTTGTATTTCCATGGTTCTTGAAGGCTCCATATTTACAGTAAACATGTAAAGTGTAGCGATATCTAGCCAAAAGTGTATAGTGACATTTTCTGTTTATAAAAGACAGAATTCTCAAAATTAAAATCTTAAAAATTATGGAAAACTTTCAGGAACCCTGGTCCAGAACCAGGAACCCTTTTGTTCTTTAAAGGTTGTAGTTCTAGTTTACATATATTTTCTTTTAAAAAAATGCTTTAGTGTCTTAAAACACTTTCTAATTTATCTTTTGAAAATGTTCTTTCCCCATATTCTCTAATTTTTGTAGTGAGGATCAAGTGCCGTGAACTGGTAAAGAAGATTGCCATCTATAAAAACCGCCTTGCTATTCAGCTGCCCGAGAAGATCAACATCTGTGAACTCAGCTCGGATGACTTCTCCACCATGGAGTACCGCATTAGCAAAAAAATCTGCAAGAAGTTTGAATGCAACCTGCTGGTGGTCTGCTCCCAACACATCATTCTCTGTCAGGTCTGGAGTCGTCTTTTTTTTCTCTCGAATTCATTTAAAACTCAGCAAAACACATCAAATCATTTCATTAAACTTGTTTTTGACCCACCTGTTTTGTATTTCGGTTCTTTCATAATGAAACATTTCCTTCTTAAGTTTTTCTGCTCAAACTAAATTCTTTTGACCCCAGTAGCTATACAGACATTAGCACACCATTAAGATGATGAAATCAGAATGAATCAGTGTTAAACCATTTACTCCAAACCTAGGCAACCCAGGAATTGAATTGCTGCTTCTCCACATGTTTCTGCTGAGCTCACACGAGACCCCAGCTGTACATGTGTTCCCAGCTACATGTGCAACACGTGCCTTTTCCCCTATTTGGAACCCTCTACAAACTGGATAAAGAAAGACAGTTTAAATGGATTGGAAGGGTTAGGTTCTGTTGAAGCAGTGGGTGTTTTGGGGGGCTCCTCTGCTTTTTGTCTGTGTGTTTGACAGCGTCTGGTGGGGTGGAGGAGCAGCACCGAGGTTATTTCCTTTTAAATTTGTCTTTGTGTGACAGAGGTGCTTTAGATCTCTCTATTGGACTTCCTCATGTTTCATGCCCCAGACAGATCTTAGACCTTATTTATGGGCTGTGCATGGTTCTGGTAGATTATATCATTGTTTATCTTTGTAAAATTGCTTTCTGACATCGAAACACCCTTTGCAGTGTTTAAAAGAACAACATGCTGCAATTCATTGGACTTTTATGAGTTTGTTTTGCTATGATTAATAGCCCATGAAATGATCAAGCTAAAACTGTAATTTGGCCATAATGAATCGGTTAGTCAGTACTGTATATGATTGTGGTTTCACATTACTTGTTATGCTCTGCACAGGAGAAAAGGCTCCAGTGCCTGTCTTTTGCTGGTGTCAAGGAAAAAGAATGGGTGATGGAATCTATGATTCGTTACATCAAAGTGATTGGTGGTCCTCCAGGCAAAGAGGGTCTACTTGTGGGGTTAAAAAATGGAGCTGTGAGTACTTTAAGAAAATGTATTCTCTTACAGATACTCAGAAATGGTAACCATTCCCTTATGTCAATTCTCTAGGAATTTGGACAAAAGCAAAATTTACAATGCCTTGCAAAGGTATTAATACGCCTTTGTTTTTGGTACAATCACAAACTTTACTGTATTTTATTGGAATTTTATGTGGTAGATGAACACAAAGTAGTCCATAATTATTAGGAAGAGGAAATCTTTTTTTTTCTTTTTTTTTAATAAATGAAAGTCTTAATGTGCTATGCATTTGTATTTAGTGCCTCTCACTCAACTCTTAATAGAAAAACCTTTTTGTGCCTTTGCAGCTGCAATCTTTGGGCGTATGTCTATGCCAGCTTCACACGTCTAGAAAAACTGAAATTTCTGCCTACCTATCTTTGCAAAAAAGCTCAAAAGATTGAACAGAGAGCGTGCGTGAACATCTGTTTTCATGTCTTGCCACAGATTCTCAGTTGAGTGCAGGTCTAAACTTTTCATTCATTCAGATTTATTTGGTCAAGGACAGCAAATAATCAATGTTACCAAGTAACCATCGCCCTGTACACAGGTCAAGATACCACCTAATTTGCGGACCCTTTGATTGGATAATTTTAACACATGACTATTCTTTGATAAACTGGATCTTTTTGTCTTGTGAATCTGAAGCTTTAACAACTTTGATAAGTTTACCTCTTCGTACTGAACAATATCATTACCACAGGATAATGCTTCTACCGCCATATTTTAACCTTGGTTAAACTGTGTTCAGTGTTATGTGAATATCAGTTTTTCTGCCCCCCAAAAGTTTAACTATGGTCCCATTTAACTGCAGAACCTTCTTCCACATGTTTGTTGTGTCCCCTACATGGCTTGTGGGAAGCTGTAGACGGCTGGTGTTATTTACAGTAGGTGAATTCCGAAAGGAATTGGTTGTACTAGATTTTATTTAGTGATGTCAGATTAGAGAGATTGAATACAAAACATGGCACACTTTCAGATTTTTATTTATATATGCTTTTTCTCCCAGCTTGCACTAAATTGTATTGATAACCCTTCCAAAGAACCATTTTTGCCCTCAGTCCATCTAAATAAAATTCGTTTAGAGCCTCAAATGTAATGACCTTTTTAAAAAACAGAGAGCTTACAATTTTTGATAAAGATCTGTTATAGGAAATTTATTGTCATTTTTAAAAAAAACACCTTTGCTATTTTTATATTTAGATTTTAAAATAAAGAAAAACAAAATCTTTTGTAAAAAGAGAATAGGTCTAATTTCTTCTATGGGATGTTGATATTTTTGGAAAATTTTGTAAAAAAAAAAAAAAAATAAAATAAATAAATAAATAAATAAAAAAGTCAAATAGTTTCCAGCTTAACGAGAAGAAACATTGATCGAAAAATCATTATTGGGACTTTTTGTGTCGTCCTCATGTGGAAATTCAATGCAATTATTCCATGAAAAAAATGAAAAACTGCTAAAACCTGAATTTATTATTATATCTATATTTAAATATCATAATATAGATTTCATTTATAGGAAATTATTTAGAGTAATTGTAAAAGGTCCAAAGACCTCTAGAGCCACAGGGTACAGACTCCTGTTCTTTCATGTAAAATCCTTAATGTGATCCATTGAAATTTGTTGTTGAAACGTGAAAAAAAACTCTGAAAAAGCTCAAGGGGTGTGAATACTTTTGCAATTGACGATAAATCACAACAAACAATCCATCTGCTCAGATTTTCTACTTTTACTTTTTGATGTAGATCCTGAAGATATTTGTCGACAATCCCTTTCCAATAACGCTGCTGAAGTTGTCAACGTCGGTGCGCTGCCTGGACATGAGCGCGTCCCGCAAGAAACTGGCTGTGGTGGATGAACATAACACTCTCCTTGTTTATGACATCAACAGCAAGGAACTACTTTTTCAGGTTTGTAACAAGCAGTGAGTAAAAACATCCCAAGGATCCTAAATTGAGAGGCTTCTGAATGGACTTCACAGGATCTGTTTGTCAGAAAAAAAAAAAAAAAAACATAGATGCTTATTAGGTTTTCGCAAACAGCTTAGGAAGACTTTGATTTTGAAGAATTTTTTTCTGCCTGTTCTTTGTTTCTCAGTCACCTCTACACCTTGATTTTGCTGTATACTCTCATATTTTCTCTGTAGGAGCCTAATGCTAACAGCGTGGCTTGGAACACCCAGTGTGAGGACATGCTGTGCTTCTCTGGGAATGGCTATCTTAACATCAAGGCGAGCAACTTTCCTGTGCACCAGCAGAAAATGCAAGGCTTCATGGTCGGCTACAATGGCTCGAAAATATTCTGTCTCCACGTCTATTCCATGTCTGCTGTTGAGGTGCCTCAGGTTGGTTGTATTTTGTCAGCCTGTTTTAATCTAGATGTAGTGATGGTTTTCCCTGTGGTGATGTGGAGTTTTATAGCACACCCTTGCTATAGTGGTCAGAATGTCCTGAAGGTTATTGTTGCTGAAGGAAAAAAATAATAATTTCAGTGCTTTGTGATTTTTACACATTTTCTCACATTGCAACCTCAAGCTTCAGTTTATCTTATTGAGATTTCATGTTAGACCAACCCAATTACAACACAATTATGAGGTGAATATATATATATATATATATATATATATATATATATATATATATATATATATATATATATATATATATATATATGACAGATTTCTATAACTTTTTTATAAATAAAAACCTGAATAATTTGGCTTGCATTAGTCTTCAGCCCACTTGAGTTAATGCTTTATTATTTAGTACAGCTTCAGCTCTTTTGGAGTTTGTCTCTACCAGCATCTAGACTGCCGTTTTTGGCCATTCTTCTTTGCAGAATGATTCAGTCTCAGTCAGACTGGACAGGGAGCCTCTGTTAACAACATTTTCCAAGTCTTGCCACCGATTCCCAATTAGGTTAGGTCTAGACTTTTACTTGGCCATTCTAACTCATGGATACGCTGCTATTATAGCTCTGGCTGTATGTTTAGGATCTTTGTTCTACTGGAAAATGAATTTCTACCTGTCGACATACTGAAGTATCTAACAAATTTTTGTCCTGTATTTAGCTCCATCCTTCTTCCTATCAAACCCAAGCAGTTTATTTGTTCATGCTGAAGAAAAACAGTCCACAGCATGCCACCACCATGTTTCATTGTTTGCATGGTTTGTTAAATTTGGGTCACCTCTGACTGGAACACCTTCTTCTACATGTTTGTTGGATCTCTTACACACCTCGTGGCAAACTGCAAACAGAACTTCTCATAAGTTTCTTTCAACAATGACTTTCTTTTAGATTCCCCTGCTTGAGATGTGGATCTCTGCAGCTCTTCCGGAATTATTATGGGGCACTTGGCTGCTTCACTAATTATTGCTCTCCCTGCCTCGACAGTTCAGATAAATGACCATCTCTTGATAGATTTGCAGTTTCCCCATGCTCTAACAAACAACTTGGGCCTTCACAGAACAGTTGGATTAAATTACACACAAGTGGCACTATTTACTAATTAGTTGATTTATGATTGCTCATGGTTTGACTGATCTTTATTTAGGCTTATCAAAGTAAAAGGGGGATGAATACAAATGCACATGTTCCAGATTTATACTTATAAAAAATGTGAAAAACTATTAATCCTTTACCTTCCATTTCAATGTAATGTAGTACTTTGTGTTGGTCTAAAATATAAAATATAAATAAAAAAAAAGTTGAAGGTTGTTGTTTGTAACATGACAAAGTGTAAAACTCTGGTCCCGTTACGTTTTCTCTCCCCAGTCAGCACCCATGTACCAGTACCTAGAGAAAAAGATGTTTAAGGAAGCTTATCAGATCGCCTGTCTTGGTGTGACAGACAGTGATTGGAGGGATTTAGCCACAGAAGCTCTGGAGGGACTTGACTTTGAAACTGCCAAGAAGGTGAGTCAGACACACAAGTTAAAGTGTTAATATAACACAAAATTGGTACATTTACTTACCTCAGCAAAAAAAGAGAAACAATAGCAGACATTCATGCACTTAGCCTTTCTCAGTGGGGTTTGTTATCTGTGAAACATGGAAATGAATCTTTGGACTTTATCCAAGGAGCCAAACAAATAGTGGAACAGTGTTTTAAACTTCTTGCTTCTCATATTCATTTTGGTTTGTATTTGTTAGACATACACATCCATCACTGTTTTCAAAAAATCTCTAAGCATTGCACATATTTTAGTTTTATTAAAACAGAGAAGTTTTTGTGTTTGTTATGCTTAATTTGCAACAGATGAGAACATTCTTTAAACACGTCACTAGAAGTGACCTATTGCTATTATACTGCGGTTTATAATTTACAACTTTGTTTAGAAAGAAAACAAAACTGAAGTCTTTGTTTTTCCTGGATTATTTACTGCTAATGCTTAATGATAAGGAGATTTATTTTATTTTAAATTTGCCAAGATTGTTTTTTTCCATAAAGCCCAAGTTGTTTAATTCAGTTCTTGAACTGTTTTTGACTGAATATCAGGAGGTATTTCAGGTGGCGAATTTAGAAAATAGTCTGTAGTTCAAGAGGTTAATTACTCTGTAAGGAAGGCTTTTGAAGAAGCTGAAACTGGCTATGCCAAAAAAATTACATCAGATTATAAGAAAATATTAATTTAATAACACTGTATTTTTCAATTTTCAGGCCTTTATTAGAATCAGAGACTTGCGCTACCTGGAACTGATCAGCAGCATTGAGGTAATGTCTATTCATCAGAGGAAATAAAAAAATAAGTCTCATATCAAGGTTCTTCTCATTTCTTGTCTGCTCATTATATCATATGTTGCCTTGTAAAAGTACGAGTACAGAGTGAGTATTTTGGTAATGTTATGGCCACAAACTTCAGTGTATAATATTGGGATATTATGGTATAGACTAACACAAAGTATTGCATCATCGTGAATAAGAAAAAAGGGGATACATGATTTTCAGAAATACAAATCTGAAAAGTAGGGTGTAGATTTGTATCAATAACAGCTGAGTCAATATTTTGTAAAATCACATTTTGATGTAGTCACAGCTGCAAGTCTTTTGTGTTTACAACCTATCAGCTTTGTGCATCTCAAAAAACATTTTTATTTGTAAAACAGCTCAAGTCCAGTCAGATTGGATTATATATTCTCTACTAAATCATGGTCTGGCCTTTGATTAGGCCATTCTAACAAATGAAAATGTGCCTTGATCGAAATCATTCCTTTGTCGCTTTGACTGTCTGTTTATAGTCATTGTCCTGCTAAAATGAGAAACTCCACCCCATTCTCAAATGTGTCAGGATTGTCCGGTATTTAAATTTATACATCTATCCATCAATTCTGACCAGCTTCTATGTCCCTGCTAAAGAAAAACAGCCCACAGCATGATGCTACTACCACCATGTTTCACCATGGGCATAGGTTGTTCATGGTGATGTGCTGCTTAACTTTTCCACAACACCCTCTGCCAGATGTTTACTGTGTCAGCTACGTGGCTTATAAGATGTTCAAACTCTACTTTAAGCTTCTTCATCACTTTATTTCTGCTGTGTTCTTTGGTCTTCATGATGGTGTTTGTTCACTTATGTTGTTTAATAAAGTTTTAAGGCCTTCATTGAGCAGCTGGATTAATGCTAAAGTTAATGCTAGCTTGTGGTTGTGACACAAAATGGGAAAAATGTGAAGGGGTGTGAATATTTTTGCAAGGTGCTGTATTCATCACTGTTGTTGTACAGATGTGTGTACATGCAGTTGACTGTTTGTCCATGCACAGTGTTAACGTTGACTGAATTGTAGGAGAGGAAGAAGCGGGGCGAGAACGACAATGAGCTGTTCCTGGCAGACGTCTATGCCTTCCAGGGGAAATTCCGTGAGGCAGCCAAGCTCTACAAGCGCACCGGCCATGAATCCAAAGCCCTGAGCATGTACACCGACCTGCGCATGTTCGAGTACGCCAAGGTGATTGAACCACTTACTGACAAAAACACAGCCAATTGTGTGCAACTCAGCTTTTTACAAATACAAACAAAAATCCCTGTGAGGTACTGCAAGCTGTATGAGTTGAGAGCATGTGGTTTTTCTTCATTATGTGGAGAAATGCCAAGTTGGGGCCCCGTGCTGTGTTCAGACAGCCCCTTTTAGCCGTCTGTCTTTCATCTCCTCATACATCACTGGAATTACATCATAGATCATCTGATCAGTACGCAGATGCCCCCTTTTTACACAAATACTCTGGGACAACACAAGGATATTGCTCTTACATAGTTATTATTTACACTGCAGATATATATATATATATATATATATATATATATATATATATATATATATATATATATCTATATATATCTATATGAAGAGATTATATTGAAGAAGAGGAATGTTTCTTGATGCTTGTGTTGTAGCACTTTTTAACATCGGCATTATATTTACTGTTGATGAAGATGACACAGCTATGACTTATTCATGTATATTTCTGTATGCATGTGTGTATCAGATTGTATCTGTGCGATGTGGCAGCTGTATATTTTTGTGGGTGTGTGGCCATCTGGTCGCACAGCCTGTTTGTTTTAGGTAGGAAGGACACCGGAGGGAAAGGCCAAGTAGCTGTCTGATGTTTGTCCGATTCTCTTCCTCCTGCCTCAGACCTTTATGGCTTGAACGGTTTAGTCTGAGCAGGGTTTTTTTTTTTGCTCTCTCTAAAGATTACTATTGAGATAATGAAAGTTAAAATATTTTCCAAAGGAAATAAGATCCTGCCTGGCTTAGGTATATAGAAATTGTATGTAAAAATTGTAACTACAGTACTTTGCAGAATTATGACCCTTGAACCTTGTTACTTTTTGTCATAATATATTGTCAAAGTTAATGTAGTTTACAAGAATTTAAAGTGATAGACCAACACAAAGCACTGCATGATTGTAAAGTGGAAGGAAAGTTTTCTTTACAAATGAAAATCTGTAAAGTCTGGTCTATATTTGTATTTTTCTCACATGAGTTAAAACTTTGTAGAACCACCATTCTTCTTTGCAAAAGAGCTTAAGCTCAGTCTGTTTATGCTGGACAGATCAACTTTCAAGTTTTGCTAAAGCTTTTTGATTGGATTTAAGTCTGGACTTTGACGAGGCCGATCTAACACAACTTTGCTGTGAATTTTTGCAGCCTATAACAAGTTTTTCTCCAGTGTGACCCATATTTAGTTACATGCGCCCTTCCATTTAGTTCACCAGCTTCCCTGTCCCTTTTGATGAAAAGCATCCCCATAGGATGATGCTGCCACTGGCATGTTCTGTTCAAAGCACAATTTTTGCTTTTGGCAAACTGCAAGCTATGCTTGTGGAGGTAAATAGTTACACTGGATTTTCTGTGGGGGTATCAGTGTAAAACAGGCTGAATATAAATGCAGATTTTTATTTTAAAAGATTGTACATGAATCATTTTCCTTCTCCTTCACAATTATATGCTACTTTGTGTTGGTCTCGCACATAAAATCCCAGTAATGTCCATAGATGTTTGTCCGAGTAACATGATGAAATGTGGAAAGATTCATGGAGTATGAATAGTTTTGCAGGACACTGTAATTCTCTTGCTCTCAATTTTGTGTCCAAGAAAGTTCCTTCTGTTGTAGTAATTCAAACATAAACACAAAAAGAGTTTATGCAGTTTAGTTCTGCTCTGATTAGTTTTACCAATACATTTTGTTTAACTTTTTTTTTTTTTTTCAGGACACAATTCCTTTAATGGAAGCAAATTTGATATTTTTAACTGTTTACTCAATAATTTACTATGATCATATATCATAATGGGTATATCAGTTTTTCATGCTACCTAAGTCATTCGGTTTCTCTCTTTGCAGGAGTTTGTTGGTGCTACAGACCCTAAGAGCTCCCGGTTGCTGATAACGAAGCAGGCAGATTGGGCTAAAAGCAGCAAGGAGCCACGAGCTGCAGCTGAAATGTACCTGTCAGCGGGAGAGCACATGAAAGCCATAGATATTATTGGAGAACACGGCTGGGGAGACATGTAAGTGTCTTTTACTGTCTGAGATATTTTCTATTGAAGTATATCTTTAATCAGTACACACAGATTTATTTGTTTATTTGTTTGTAGAAAAAGAGCACCTATTTTTCATTTTTCATGCCATTCAAAGGGTTTTTAAGACATGTGGACCAGAGGTTATGGTGCGTACCCATTGTTAGTGTAGACCTCAGCGCTTCATACTTGGTAGCGATAGGCAGCAAAAATAAATATCCTGCTCATGTCTCCAAAATTCAAGGCATCACAAATGTTTGGCATCCTGAAGGAAAGAAACAGCAATCACCTTTCTGTTAAGTTACACTCATTTGTATGTGTAGATAAATAGATATCTAGTGGTTGGTTCGGGATCCATGCTGCCTCCATCTGACACGCTGTGCATGTGTTGTGAGCCTCCTATGATGCTACAGGTGGATCAGGGGGGCTCAGCACAGTCAGAGCTCTTTAACCTGAATCAGATTCAGGTTCAGACCCTGACTGATTAAAATTCTTTCTGGGGTCATGAGCATGATACAGCAGGCGGCAAATTGATGGTTTATCTTCACTCACTCTATCTGTGTACCTATTCCCCGCTTCTCATGTAGGCTGATCGAGATCGCCCGTAAGCTAGACAAGGCTGAGCGTGAACTGCTGGCGAAGTGTGCGCTGCACTTTAAGAGGCTGAAACACCATGGCTATGCCTCAGAGACTTATTCCAAGATGGGAGACTTGAAGTCTTTGGTGCAGCTGCACGTGGAGACAAGACACTGGGAAGAGGTCTGAGACACTTATTTCGCTCATCAGGATGACTTACTGTATATATATATATATATATATATATATATATATATATATATATATATATATATATATATATATATATATATATAAAAAGTCTTGAGAGTCAGACAAATGCAGAGTTTCTACACTGTCTGGAAAAGTAGGAAGTTTGATTTAATTATTTACTGGGGAAAGAATAGAAAATAGATTTATTTTTCAGGTTTATTCCCTTTCACACCATTCATATGGTAAATATCTGGATATAAAAAAATAAGTTGCTCTGACAGGTGTGCTTTACTACTACTGATTTGGATGAATGATGCATAGATTACCATTATCTCATCCATCCATCCGTCCATCCATCTATCCATCTGTCCATTCTCACATTCTCCTCTTTTTGCAGCTTCTACTTTTATTTTATGTTCTATAAACTCAAAGAGAAATTTAATTAAAGTTATTCTTTAAAAATAGAATGGAAATGACCTGAGAACTTTATACATTTAAGTCTGAAAAATATAGAATATTTTACAGGAAAAATGTTTATAAACCGCCCGCAATACAGTAACATGAAACTGTTGTTAATAAAGTGCTTCATGAACCACAGAGTAAACTGTATTTTATGGCTTGTTTAGTTTGGCAGGAAACTCCAACAAATAGTTTGTCAGAATAACAGGGTAACCACAGCTGAATGCAAACAACAAGACAACATGTCTGCCTGATTTTCTCATTTACTGACAAATGAAACCACAGACCCTCCAGAGCTGATCATCAAGATGCTGATTTCTCTGAATCCATGCCCACATTATGATGAGCCTGTGAGAAGTTCAAAATGATATGCTGCATTGAAAGAGCATGAGCTTGAAACTATACTCTGCTTTCAATCATGTTCTTCCGTGACGGCAGATCATACTTCTCGTAGGAGAAGAAAATACTGCATTTCTTTAATCCATCTGCGGTCTGTAATCAAATTAAAGGCATTGCAGAGATGCATAGGGGTGATTTGCATTTAGAATCACCAGAGCCAAAAGCAGAACATCAAATCTCAAAGACATGGTTCTTGGAGTATTTCTTAATCCTCAGAGAGGGAGAAAGGAGAAAAAATAGGGGGTGGTGGCAGAGAACACTTTGGTTTTACGTGCTTCACCAAGGGAGGTGGGCACCAAGGCAGGCCAGACTCCAGCACATACTTAGCTGCATCATATGGATGTCGTTTTTCTTTCAAGCAAAGTATTTTTAAATGATTTTCAGACCCACTCAAAACTTTTTGCTCACACCAAAGAGTGTGAGCCATGTGTGTTTCTTGGCTCAGATTATGCCACAGGACCTCAAGCTTAATTAGTCACTTTGTAAGGCAAATTTTTGGTCTCTGGGCCCCATAGCGACTCTTTATTTCCTGTCATTCAAACAGCGATGCAGTTGTAGTCGTAACTAAGTGTGAAATCAGCTTTGCTCGTACACTCTTCTTTGTTTTTAGTTAATTAATAATGTTGTGGATATGTTTTGACTTGAGGTTAGGTGTGTTTTAATGAAAAATGCATGGTAACTTGTTTTTCCTTAATGAGTTACAGATGGGCCTTTACCTGCCCTGGGCCATTCAGCAGTGTTTTCTATCTTGTACCACCTAACTGAACACTGATGCTCTATTAACTGTAATGTTTCCTTTGTCCTCTCACCTGTCAATCATCCAGGCCTTCTCGCTGGTGGAGAAGCACCCGCAGTTCAAATATGATGTTTTTGTGCCTTACGCCCAGTGGTTGGCTGAAAACGATCGCTTTGAGGAGGCGCAAAAAGGTCAGAGCTCCAGCCTCACCTTTACTCTCTCAATTTGTTTCTGGGATACAATGCATGTATTACAGTCTTTTTAAAAACCCATGCCTCTAGGAATATGTTCCTGTGGACATAGAGTCTGCTTTAAGTTGGTTTACATATGGAAGTGATAAAGCCTGCCTGGCTTTGGACACTGACTTTTTTTTTTCACTACTTCCTCAAGATTTTCCATATCCCCTGTAAAACATGATCCTCTTTGCCAAAGCAGAGCAGGACACAGCTCGGCTGCCTGTTCAGTGAGTGACACACATGTTTGCCTCTAATCACCAGTGCTACAAGCGGCTCTGATGATGATTACCAACTCTAACCATAGTCATAATCAGCTCATAGATTTATAATTATAATCTCAGCAGGCATATTTCCTCTCCTACATAATCTTCTTCTGCTCGTCTCAGTGTGGGAATTGTGACTGATTGTGTTTGGGCTTGCTTATAGTCTTGCGTTTAGGTAATTGTGTGCATTTTAGAGAGCTGTTGAAGCAGTATTGTGTTACCAGCAATTGTAATGTCTCAGATTCTGGCTTGTCTCATGATCAATGCACTGGTGTTTCTCAGTGACAATCTGAGAAATGGTGATCATGGCTTGAATGTGCTAAAGTGCTTTATTTGTTGTTTTTCAGAGCTTTTCATGGATATAAGTTGATCTCCAAAATTAAATAATGAAGGTGGTTTTTGACTCCACAGTAATTGCACTCAAAATGAAACTTTTTTCTATTTATTATTTCTGTAATATAATAGATGAATGAATCATTTTGCTCAAGATGGTCTGGTCTAGTCATGGTGTGTCTTTCTTGAGTCTTAAACTTTCTAATGAGCTTTTTTTCTACAAAGAAACATACTTTCCACACTCTTATTTGGATGCTGATAGAAATCCCTATGCTTATTTTATGTAATCATTTCTAAGCATTTGAATAGGAAAAGATGTTGCATTTTAGAGCATCAGAGAGAGGTTTCTAAAGCTCAAAAATTCCCCAAATAAGAGCTCCAATTCAAATGAATTTTAAAGAAGCTGTTTAGGATGTTGGACAACAGCAAAACAGGCTAAGGAGATGGTGATATTAAAGGACATTTCCTTGAGTGCTGCAAAAAGTGCAGTTCCCAAAACTTTACTTTGAAGGATTTTGAAGAGATGCACTGAGAAATTGGCTGTTGACTTGGGCTGCAGGACATTAGGAAAACACATGAAGTAAAAATGTCTGTGAATGTCATGATGACACTGTGGCTTACCATAAGTAAACAAATATTGAAACTACAGTAAATACTTACAAATACTTTACTAACACTTAACAACAATCGTAGAACCCAGATAGCGAGTAGTCTATCCAGTTACTGGAAAAACAGTTCGATTTAATTATTTCCACCTTAAGATGTTGTTTTTTTTAATTTTTTTTATGTAGTTTCTTAATCCCTTTTTGGCCTCCTACAAGCATTTTTACTGCACTGAACAAAAAGCATCATCAACTGTTATCTGGCATTGAGATCCTGAATGCATGATCCCCATGTACTTAACTAATATTTGTTGTACTCCAAACAGCTTTTTTACCATACTGATAGTGTATAGTGTATAGTGATAATGTGATAATGTTAAATTTGTGATCTATTGCACCATTGTACTGTTGACTGGAATCATCCAGTTTTCACCTAAATTTGCTCTGACCAGTGACCGGCCAGTATGACAGACAAAAATCCCGTTTTTATTCAACCTGTGGATGCACATTATGTAAGCGCTGCCACGTCGCACTGACAACAACACTTTTTGGTGTGGACATCATTACCGAGAGAAGAAGATTCAAGGTTTGCTGTTTGCGGTACCAAAAAAGCTGTTAAAAAAGAAGACAGAAGAAGCTCAGAGATGTAAAATGTTAATAAAAAACAAATGGGTTTTCATCTTTTTGAGCTTTCAACCTCTGTCTGTCTGCTGGATGATGACATTTTTTGCAACCTTTTGGAAATTTCAGAGTTAAGGTAGCAGGAAGAAAAATACTTTGAAAGCTGTTCACATACCTTGTATTATATTTTTAAAAATGTAATCTGAATTGGCCAGAATTGGTATTAGCGGACAAAAGAGATTAGAAAGTTGACCACATAACTCTGATCAGTGCCTCTTTAGATCCTTGTATGCTGGGTGTTAATTTGATAGCTATGAGTTTCTGCCCATGTTGGTTTAGCAGTAGATTTTACCTGTATTACGTGCTGATGCTGCTTGATGCTCTACCCTCTGTCTTCAGATTATACATCCAATATATTATTTACCTTTGTGAATAAAAAATGGTTCAGTTAAGTGATAAACAAGCATATATCTACTGACTTTATTGTAATATTACATGTAAAATAACGTGCATTTCTGTTTGTGTCTAAAAGGGAACTCGAATTAGAAAATATGGAGCACAGTTTACAGACTTGTCAGTTTGTGTTTTGTGTTACTGTAAGGTGGGAGGTTGGGGTATGCTTGTCGCTAACAGTAACCAAAAGCAGCTGAATGTGGTTTCTGTCCAGTTAGGCCTTCTAATGTATGTTTGCCAATAATGCATTTTGACCCCTGCAGTGCTCTGTGGGGGCTGGGTCACTGTTGGGGTCGACTCCCAAAGGCTGCTTCTAATTACCCACTAATAGGAACACAGAGAATAAGCTCATGCTTATTTGGACATTAAAGTAGAGCTGCTTTGGTGTTCAGGAATATTTGAAGAACAGCCTTCATAATTGGACTGGTCTGCAGTTAGTCTGTACATGTATAAAATGAGAATCACAATAGAAACATTTTACCTATTATCAAGGGAAAAGAATCAGTTTTGACATTTATTCACAGAGCCTCACACATCATACCATTTACTTGTCACGTTCAAACTACAGAATTAGGTGTATTTCATTGGGATTTTATGCAATAGAAAGTTGTGTGTAGTTCAGAGGATGGAAAAATACTTCCAGTACTTTCACAAATAAAAATAAAAAGTGTGGCATGCATTTGTATTCATCCCACTTTATTCTGATACCCCTAAATAAAATTTGGTGCTTCCAAATGCCTTAAGAAGTCATTTAATGAATACAAGAGTCCATATCAGTGTAATTTGTCCTGTAAATATAGATATACAGGTGAACTAAAATAGAAATATCCTTTACTGACCTTCAATGGGAAGATTCAGGTGTACCAGCAGTAAATGAAAGCATGTAGATTCATACATAGGTAAAATATAAAAACAAACAAAAAAGAGTAATAGACTGTACAGTAAGGGCACATTTACAACTTAAGAAAATAATGTGATTAATAAAAATAAAATTAAGTCCATCTTAGATCAGGGATTAAGAAACTGAAAATTAAAAAGTTTAAAGCAGGATTAGACTGAAAACTATCCCAGGCTTTCAATATCAAATGCAGCACATTTCAATCCATCAACCAAATAAGGAAAGTGTAAACTGCAAACCTACTGAGGCATGGCCGTTTACATAAACTGACAGGAAGAGCATCAGAGAAGGAGAGAAGAGGCTCACTGTAACTTTGGAGGAGCTGCAGAGATCCATACCTCAGGTGGGAGTATTTGTTGATATTGCAACTGTTGGGTTTGTGCTTTACAAGATGAGATGGGACCAAAACTGAAATGTTTTGTCCTTACATGCAAAACACCATGTATGGTAGAGAACTTCTCAGTACCCTGAATACACCGCCCCCTCAGTAAAACATGGTGCTGGCAGCATCATGCTATTGGGAAGCTTTTTTAGCAGAGACATTGAAGCTTTCAGAGTTGATAGGAAGATGGATTTAGCTAAATACAGAGCAATCCTACAAAATAAGATATTTGAGACTTTGAAAGACTGAGGTGGAGGTCCACCTTCCAGAAGGACACAGACCCAAAACATACAGCCAAAACTGCAGTAGAAGGACTTAGATAAAAGCACATCCATATATTAGATTGATCTAGTCACAGTCAAGACCTAAAGCCATATGAGAATGTGTGGCATGACCTGAAAATTGCTGCTTATAGATGCTGTCCAGTATATGAAGTGTTGCTTCATTAAATAGGATTTCGAAGACTCAACTGACTGTTGTTCTTTTTCTACTTGTCAGCATTTCACAAGGCTGGGCGTCAGAATGAAGCAGTGAAAGTCCTGGAGCAGCTTACCCACAATGCAGTGGTGGAGAACAGGTTCAATGACGCAGGCTACTATTACTGGATGCTGTCCATGCAGTGTTTGGACATCGCCAGAGGTGAGGAACGTCAACAGTGAAGTCTTAAAGCAAGCGGAACTCCTTTTTTTTTTTACCATGAAGCTTCACCTTCTTATGATTTTGTTTATCTGAACCAGAAAGCGAAGAACAGAGGATGGAAATGCTGAGGAAATTTGAGCGCTTTCAACATCTTGCTGAGCTTTATTACGTCTACCGCTCTATTCAGCGTTACACGGTGAGGCTCTGAAACTTTATACGTTTTAATTCTGCTCATCTCAAAGACACAAAGACTAGGAAGGGTAGCCTAAGTGACTGGCTGTCAGATTTAAACTGCTTAGCCCCAGAAATAGCACCTACCTTGTAGTTAGAGGTCTATTTTTATTCACATATACGTGACTTACAATTTCACACACACTGAGAACAGGTCTGGCTTTGCAAGATTATGTCAATCCACAGAATGATTCAGCTTTAAATGGAAATTAAGATAAGCACAGAGTGTGTCAGGCAAAGTGAACAAAAGAGAAAATAGAAGGCATTAAGTTGAGGTTACAGTTCACTAAAGGGAAATAGCCCACCCATTATTAGAGTCCTAAACCCCCCTGACCCCTGTCGTCAAGGTAAAAAGCTCCTTTAAAGAACAACATGACAACCTCATGAGTGGCCCTCTCCTGCCCCCCCAGGCCTTATACGCCTTAAGACAACACAATTCCTGTTTATAAGCACTGTGTGTGTAACCTGGCTTGTGTCAGTGTGTTCAGTTTGCTGTTTCAGCTCTTTCGTTCTGTCTCTCCTCCGTGGTCACACCCTCGCAACAACAGAGGCATCTCTGTGATCCAGACCAGAGCAGGAAAACCTCTATTTATCACGTTAACTCTCCCAGACAGGCGCTATAGATTTAAAGTTATCAACTCTTGGGGATGAAATGCTTTTAGTGGCGGCTTTAGAGAATTCATCTTTGCCTTTCAGGGCACTCCGAGGACGGATAAGACGCAGCAGCGGGTTAGGCTGCTTTAGGACAGGTTGAAAGATTATAGAAATAAGAGTGGGAGTAAAAGAAATGGAGCTTTGAAAATTGTTATCAGATATTTAGGCTATTTTTAATCCATACCACCTCCCGTGAGCGAAACACATCTCTCATTTTAAATTCTTTTTTATCTTTAGGATGAACCATTCAGTTCGCACATGCCAGAGACGCTTTTCAACATATGCAGGTTCCTGCTGAACAACCTCACCAAGGATGTGCCACCAGGAATTTCCAAAGTGTATCCTTTTTCTCAATGAAAGTAGATTTAACACACCAAGATCTTTTAGTATGATGGACTTTCCCTCTTTCCTATAATAAACCGCTCCGAATTGAACACTTGCAGCAGCAGCGATGACAAAGCAGAGGAAAAGAGATAAAAGTTGGGAGAAAGCGGAAGTGTTGGCGCCCCAGTGGAGACCGCTCCACTGCTGAGGGAAAGAAAAGCGATGATGACGGGGAGGAGGCGATGCCAGCAAGAGGCACATATTTAGTTTTCTAAACAAGTGCTTTGATTACTGAACTCTGTGCACACTTTCATGTTCACAAACTCAATGAACAATAAGTTTTAATTTGAACAAACCCATTTCACTCTCCTAAGAAGTGCACAGAGCAAACCATCTAGAAGCTGGAATGAGGAAGGAAGGCAAGGCCTTGGAAGAGGAAATCCACCCCAGCAGCTGGGTTCCTCTGTGGCTGAACCGAACTGCTCTGACAACTTTGAAGTGAGATTTATGAACGTAGCGGGAAGGTGTTGGACGTCGTGTGAACTGTTAGACACAATGTTGCAAATAACCCCCCCATGAGCTAAACACATCACACAATGAAAGGACGTGCGTTTATCAGGAGTAGCAGAACTGGGTGTGTAGGAGGAGCTGGAGAGGAAAGAAGAGGGATAGTATACCAATATAGAGCTGTTGCAGCTGCAGCTGATTGACCTGTGCTCTCCACTCACAGAGCTGCTCTCCACAATCTGTTTTTATATAATTACTAATAGTTAACAGTTCCGTTGAGAGTCTCTGCAAAATGTGGGTGATGGGTTTTTTTTTTTTTTTTTTTTTTTTTTTTTGCTACTACTTGAAGGAGCTGATGCACCAAGAAATGGACTGGTCACCAGAATTGGCTGATTTTTACACTTGACTGACCATAACCAATGATCAGGAGGTCAGGGACTAATTGGATCGTTTTCCTATCTGGTGCATCTCAGTCATTAAAAATGTAATTTATTGCAGTAATTTCATTTAAAATGCAAACCTCAGACAGATTCATTACACACAGAGTGATATGATTAATGGTTTTAAAAGATTTTAATCATTTTTTTTGATGATTTCAAATATTGGGATTTAAGTGCAGAGCTGTGGAAAAGTCTCTTTCTTTCACACACCGTGTGACATCGCCTCTGGTCCAAGTAATAATGATGATCACAGAAAGGCTCCTTAAATCTCTTGTATAGTAACAATAATGACCTACATTTTGAGATGTGCAAAAGAAAAAAAAAACAAAACGAAAAATAAAAAGCCATAACTTTTATTGTAAAAGAATAAATGAGATTTGACTTTGGTTGGATTTTACTTTTACAAGTTCCTCTTTCTTATAACTTAGAAGATTTTACTGTGAGTCAACAGTGATGCATAGAGAGAAAGCTCTGTAACCTGATCATCTCTTCAAAATCATTGTTGTATTTTAGTAAAAATGTTAATAACTTAAATTTCTGCAATTTATTCAAAAAAACAGAAACAAAGTATGTTTTCATGTGCAGTTTTGAAGAGGAGTTAGAATTGCTGTCAGCTTGTCAGATCTTCACAAAATTGGTGATCAGATATTGTCAACAAAGTATCTGATTGGTGTATCCCTGCATGTTGTAACACAAAAGCCTTAACCTGACTGTTAGCAACACCTTGTATGCACTGGCCAAGCAAAGTCGCAAACTGGGGGCGTATAAGTTGGCCAGGTATTCCTACGAGAAGCTCCAGGAGCTCCACATTCCCTCACGCTTCATGCAGTCCATAGAGCTGGGCAGCCTTACCATTCGCTCCAAGCCCTTCCATGACAGTGAGGTATGTTGAAGACTTAAATTTACTCTGTACTGATTTTGAAACATCAAAGGCCATCCCGGTCCTGTTTTCTGTTTGTTAGAGTTTCTGTGTTTCCTGCAGGACCTTATTGAGGGCATGATGTGCTACCGGTGCTCCACAAACAACCCCCTTCTGAACAACCAGGGCAGCGTGTGCATCAACTGCAGGCAGCCTTTCATATACTCTGCTTCATCATATGGTCAGTGACTCAAACATGCTGTGTGTAACATTAGTGTGTGTGACCTTTTTTTGTTTCATTGTTTTTCATAGTTTTGCATGTGTTGTTTGACACAGAGGTGCTGCCTCTGGTGCAGTTTTACCTGGAGGAGGGGATCAGTGATGAAGAAGCTCTGTCCCTCATTGACCTGGAAGTTCCTCACACAGCAGAGGCTGAAGCAGGAGACTACAATGTGGGCAGCAGTGGTATCCTTTGATCTTCAGCTTATTATCATATCTGCACACAAAGTGGCAGATTGTTCACTTGATGTATATGAATTATTAAGTGCTCACTCTGCTGCTGCCCTTATAAACAGCACACCTCCTCTAATTGAAGCATGTGGCTATCCTCTGTCTTGTGACGGTCCTTAGAAGCTGTTTAGTCTGCACTGGCCTTGATTTTGTGCTTGTGGGTAAGCTGTCAGAACTAAGTCATCTTAGTCCTCGCGCTAATAGGGTTAGTGAGGCTCTCCCGTCTCATCTTAATGACACTAACTCTCGAAGAGCCATAGCCACAGCCCTGCTGCGGGGATTAACCTGCATTAGCCAGCAGACTCTCAAGGGCACCGAGGTGTGTTGTGTTCCTCCAAGGCCGTGAAGTGACTGACAGGCACAACTTAAACACATTGTCTCTCAGAACTCTCTCTCAGATTTCAATTTATCAGGTGCTTTCCTGTTTTGCAGGTATCATTGTAAAAAACGTTTGTAAAAAGTAAAAGGTTATTTGCTCCCTAATTGATGCCAAACAGACCTGCAGGCTTTGAGAATAGATAACGGTTTGGATAATTCAGACGACGATCCATTTACAGCCAAAATGAGCTTCGAGGTAAGAAAAGAAAGGACAAAATAGATGAGGTGATTAATATTCTGCCAGCTGGGTAAGCCAGCTGGAGACGGTGAAAAGACGGAGTCCGTAAGAGGATGTGTTTGTGTTCATCTGTGTGTCCAAACAGCAAGGGGGCTCCACCTTTGTCCCCGTCAAGGTGAGTCGTTCGGTGCTGCGCTCCATGAGCAGAAGGGACGTCCTGATCAAACGCTGGCCCAAGCCACTCAAATGGGAATACTTCCGCTCCCTGCTGCCGGATGTGAGCATCACCATGTGCCCCAGCTGCTTCAAGGTACTGGATTTGCATACCCAGTTCTGCAGCTTTCACTAAAACATTTTTAGCTGCCTGAAACTGATTTCCAGTGTAGTTTGTGATCTAATCGGCCCATTCAGAGTTTGACCAATTCCGATTTTGACCGATTTTAGTTGTTTTCATTCTTAGGACTGTAGCAAAAAAAAAAAAAAAAAAAAAAAAAAAAAAAAATGTGCTGCAGCTTCTTGAGGAGGTGGTAGTTTTTAATCCAAATGAAAATTAAGCTAATTATAAGATTTTTCCCAGTTTATGCATCAAACCGTGTCTCTAACCTTAAGCTGAGTTTTATTGAATTGAAAATAGCGCATCAAACTCCAAACGCTCGGCTGAAGTGTTTTGGTTTTTTTAGGCTGAAAATGCTGGGATTTCTTATTTTTGATCAATATAGTAAATAGGAAAAAAAAAAAAAAAAAAAAAAAACTTATTTTACTGTAGTTGAATTGCAGATCACCATAATTATCTGATTTCAATCTCTGGATTTATGATTGGTGCAACTCTACATTATTGTTGTCTAATTTTCTTTTACTGTATTTTTTTTTGTAGATGTTTCACAGTGAAGACTATGAGCTCCTGGTGCTGCAGCACAGCTGCTGTCCTTACTGCCGCCGGCCCATTGACGAACCAAACTGATCAACACTACATTACAAATTTATCAAACATTTTACTTAGTGCAGTAATTCTTTTTATAGTAAATACCTTGTTATCAAATACTAAGATCTCCAAATACAATCATAATTGGAGGCATTTTAACACAATAATTCAACAGGACCTGGACCTTCCAGTTTGCTGTGGTAAATCAGATAAAAAGGGTAAGAAAGCTTTATCCATATGCACTTTCAGTTGTCATCGCAAGATTGGTTGAAGGATGCCGTTTAATAATGCATTCCATTTTTACTTAGAAGTAGTAGGGTTTCTGCTGGGTCTTAAAAATGTCACAAAAAGTCTTTTATTTAATCATTTAATTTTGGGGACTTAAAAACTGCAACTGCAGGCTTTATATATTAGGTTTCACATTTAATGTAGTATGTCTTTAATTTGTACATTTTTTCATTATTTACTTCCTCCAGCTACCTTTTTACCCTAAATTGTAGTTTTAACTGTTATATTAAACTGCTCTGGCAAAACTGCAAGGCCCATGATGCATAGCAGCCAATGGTCCAGTCAGAAGGGATTCATTCAGCTGTTCCTGTGAACTACCAAAATAGTTCTGCTCCTAAAACTGGTTTAATGTTTGTTCAAAACTTCATTGTTACCATATCCAGCACCATGCGAGAGTCAATATTTAATTCCAGTAGGTGACTAAAATGGCTTATCAGTCAATGTCATGAAGTCTGGTACCAAGTGTGATTTAAGGCAGTGAGGTTAGGTAACCTCAGTATAAAAAGCAAAGGATTCAAAAGTCAGTCAAAAAAACACTTGTAGGCAATGTTAACTTAAGTTTTTAAGTCAGTTAAACTGCCTAAAGCTTGACAGAGATTTGCAGATGTCCACATGGACGACCCAAATGCCTTCTGGATATTTTTTTTTCTGGTAGGTCAAGACAGAGATTAAGCTGTTTGACCTCAATACCAGGAAAAATGTTTGGAGGAGTAAAGGTGAGGCTTTAAAAAAACCAGAGAGGCTCTACCAACTGTCAAGCATTGTGTTTTTAAGACAGTAAAACTTAAGTTATTTTTGTAATCAATATAGGTCTTAAACTTAAACCCTAAATGTATACGGAGGGTCTTTAATAAGTCTTTTGAATAACTAATGAACTTGCAGAAACTGGAAAAACAGGAAGGTCCTCTGAAGTTGGAGTTTTTCCCAACTCTGATCTCAAAATCCAAAATAGCTGCCTTTTATTTAAAACCTGATGTGTGATGTTTTTTTCTTGTCAAATCTCACAAACACACTACCTCTTTAAGTGATGTTTAAAGGTACAAATGCACATTATTAGCTTGTTTTGCTAGTAGTAATTAACTTTCTGAGGTCAGTGAAGTACAGCACAAGTATCCACAATCACCTGTTCTGTTTCACTGCTGTCCCCTTCAGTTTGCACATGGAGTTGTTGAAACTTTTCAGTTAATCTCTTTTTTTCTAGAAGTTTCTGATGAAACAATCAATCTGCTTCAACAACTCACCTTTTCTACATCACAGTGCATTCATATCTATTTTCAAATGATAGCCAAAGTTTCTTCTGACCATTAAAGGCAGCTTAATACACAGACAGTTTGAGAACCATTCATTTATTGTACTTTTTATTTTTAGCCAAGTAGTAAATAAATTAGTAGATGATCATCTTGGAGGTATAACTTTTAGTTTTCTGTGAGGATATTACTGAATTGTGTAAATTTGTTGTTGTTATAACTTTCAGGGGCAGAAGTAATAGCTGTTGAGTTTGGGAATAACAGGGTCAGGATATTTTGTGCTTTGTAAACATAACTTTGTGTACAGTGTAAAATATATTAAAAGTGAATGTATTTCGGGAAAATTGTTTTTATGGATGTTATTACACACAAAGATCTGTGCATTTTCTAAGCTTGTGTACAGTTTGTATTAACTATAATAAAATGTACAGGCTTTCATATGACTATGTTGTCCATTTTATAGGGTAAAAAATTCTCTTTCTGTTTGAACTCTGGGATTTGTGTTTGTGTAGGAGCTGTTATGAGCAGTATAACCCACTGATTCTGATTACACTCAACACTATAAGTGGAGCTCTCCGCCTTGCAGTGGTTAAGGATTAAGCTTTTTACAGATGCAAATAAGTTGGATTGCTGCAGAAATTTCATTTGTAGTCCGTCCACTCTGAACGGCTGAAATCACAAACCATTCCTCCTCCTCCCCTCCCACTTGGTCCTCTCAGCTAATTCTCATGCAGCGCTGATGCACATGACAGTAATTAATGGGTTTATTTAACCATGGTTCTAACTTCTCACTGAGAAAATGCTTCACATCTTTTATGTGCTGTGTATTTTTAGAGCTTTCTCCTGTGATGCCTTGTGTATCTGTGTGTGTTTTTGTTAATGTGTGCAAGGACTCTCAAACTGTTTCTTAATTCCATCTCTGCTAACACCTCGCTCCGTCCCTCGTCCCTAATCCGGTCAGACTATTAAAAGGTGGTGCACCTCCTCAGGGGGCTGCAGAGAACATCTTACTTCCTCAGGATCCAGCCGTCCATCTGTATTTTCCTCCTAATTTCCACCTCCGCTGCACAACAAGACATCCCAGCTGTACTTTCCTCTGAGAGGCGTAGGCTCTTTCGCCCAGGTCTCAGAGAAAAGAAAAGACATCATCAACAGCCACAGCCATGAATGGCACAGAAGGACCCAACTTTTATGTTCCCATGTCTAATAGGACTGGGTTGGTGCTCAGCCCATTTGAGCACCCTCAGTACTACCTTGCCGAGCCGTGGAAGTACTCTCTTCTAGCTGCATACATGCTGTTCCTCATCATTACAGCCTTCCCCATTAACTTCCTCACCCTTCATGTCACTGTCAAGCACAAAAAGCTGAGAACCCCGCTGAACTATGTCCTGCTCAACCTGGCGGTGGCCGACCTTTTTATGGTAGTTGGAGGATTCACGGTGACCCTGTACACGGCTCTGCATGGATACTTCATCCTAGGTGTCACCGGCTGCAACGTTGAGGGATTCTTTGCCACTTTAGGAGGTGAGAAACTATCCATGTATATTCTGCTCAAAATACTTCTTCTGTGTACTACAATTCAGCTTCCATGTGTGAGGTGTAGTAAAATGTCTTGCTTTATGTCTCAGGGGAGATTGCCCTGTGGTCTCTGGTCGTTTTGGCTGTTGAGCGCTACATTGTGGTCTGTAAGCCAATGACCAACTTCCGCTTTGAGGAAAAGCACGCCATCGCTGGCCTGGCGTTCTCCTGGGTCATGGCCCTGACCTGTGCTACTCCACCTCTGTTCGGATGGTCCCGGTACTGTATGCCACCATGTCTATGCAGCTGTAAAACTGCAGAAATATTCTGTTTTTGTTTTAATTTAGTAGGTAATGCATGCATCTTATAATGGCATTCTGTGATATTGTTTGTGGATGTAGTTACATCCCAGAGGGCATGCAGTGTTCCTGTGGGATTGACTACTACACTCCCAAGCTGGAGATCAACAACACCTCATTTGTCATCTATATGTTCGTCCTCCACTTCTGCATCCCCCTCTTCATCATTTTCTTCTGCTACAGTCGCCTGCTCTGCACCGTGCGAGCGGTAAGAATATCGCCATCCATGCTGTGATTAAAAAAAAAAAGGATATGATAGATTGTTTATCAGGATAAAGATTTTTTTTCCCTCCATTTGAAGGAGGGTAGAGCATCATGAAGTCTCAGGAGATGTGAGGGGATTTAGAAGCTCAAGGACACTTCAGGAGGTCAGATCATTGCCAACATGGCAGCTTGTACTGAGGTTCTCAAGCTAAAGGGCAGTCAGCCTCCACACTGTGTCATCTCCATGCCCTTGATAATAATAGTACAATTTTAATCATGTATTAGGAAGCATCGATGGAAAAAACTTTCTCCATCATCAAATTTGTTTTGGTAGAAGTGCATAATCATCCAAAACCAGGATCATTTGCTGTTCCAGTTTTGGTTTGCACTTCTTTTTCTTAATGTGATTTTTAAGAAATGGTTTGAGTGCCCTCTGGTATCTATCGTCTTTGGCATCAACTGCAGATTTATGCATTTAAAAAGGTGAGGAAAAGTGAAAATTTTGCAACTGGACACCAAGATCCAACCTTCAGTTCATTTCAATTTGCTACTTGGCATTTATTAATATATTGAGAGAACAGCTACATAAGTGCGCTGGGTCATTTTTTGAAGATCTCATAAAGAGAAAGCTAAATTTTACTCTCTGAAGTTGTTGGTAAGTTTAATGTTGTTTTTGCAAATATTTTCCAACTAATATTGACCAGTTGTTCCATTTGATCCAGATACAAGAATGTAGAGAGTCTTCTGAAGAGGATTGTAACATATTACTTATTACGATGTTTTTCAAAGTTATGATTGTTCCAAAAAAAAAAAAAAAGATCATTTTGTATTTACTTTTAAGAATTGCTAAGAATGGGAAAAGAAATAGATGTTTACTGCATGCAAATTTTAAATCTTTTTGTGACCAATATGAAAATTGTGTTAATAATGAATTAACACAATTTGAAACACAGGCTGCCTTCACAAGAATTGGTTTGTTTCAGTTGGATATATTAAAAAACATTCATGACAAAAAATTTTCTATTACCATTTCAAAAGAAACATTGGCATAGCACAATATAGAGTTACAAGGTGCAGAGAAACAACCCCTGACATTATTCATGATATATTCACTTTTCTTATCAGAAATGGCAGAGATTATTGAAACTGGATGGTGTCCTGTCACAGACACGACTTTTAATTTTACTCCATACATTTCAATAGGACTGAGGTTTTTACCATTCTCGAAAGTTAATATTAACCATTTCAAAACCAGTTTAGATTTGTGTTGGACATCATTGTCCTGTTGGACTACCCAGTTGTGTCCAAATGTCCACTATGTTGCTGTTTGAGTTCAAGTTAAAATGATGTTCATTTTCCCTCCCTTTTATGTAACGCACCAGTACGACTGCCAGTTAAAAAGACCTTCAGCATGATGTTGTCACCACCATGCTTGACAATGTTCTTAGGTATGAAAGTCTTATCTTGACTCCTCCTGCCCATAGAAACGTTTGCCATGGCTTGTTCCCATACACAGCTTCAAATTTTTGTTGGGTTTGAAGGTCTCCAATTTGGACCAGGGTAACAGACCAGGGTTGATAGTAACATCTCTTCATTGTGGAGAGTAACACTGGTCTTCCAAAAATAACTTCCACATGCAAACCTCTGCCTGTAAGATGTATAAATGTTAAAATGACAGTTGCCATTTCCCCCACTTTTTTAGCTGTTAAAAATATAATTAAAAATAAAATAGACAGTACATCCCCTCATGTTTTATGTTTAGGTTTCATCTTTAGGTTCTGTGTGTTTGTGTTCAGGCTGCAGCTCAGCAGCAGGAGTCTGAAACCACCCAAAGAGCAGAGAAGGAAGTGACACGCATGGTCATTGTCATGGTGATCTCCTTCCTGGTGTGCTGGGTGCCCTACGCCACTGTGGCTTGGTACATCTTTGCCAATCAGGGAATTGAGTTTGGACCAGTATTCATGACAGCACCAGCCTTCTTCGCCAAGAGTGCTGCTCTGTACAATCCAGTCATCTACATTCTGCTGAACAGACAGGTATGTCGAGAAGATAATTGTATCGGGGTTTTTTTTTTGTTTGTTTTTTTTTTAAACATGAGGTTGGATGGGAGTTTAACAAAACATAATAGAACAAAACTTCTTTATATTTTCAAATAGAATATTTATTTGTTGTTCTCATCTAATAAATATGTCTATTTTGTAGCTTGAATGCTGGACTCAACCTTTTTAATTAAAAATTTCAATGATTTACAGCTGTTAGCTGTAAATTTAAGCAAAATGTTATCACAAGAAATAATATAAAAAATGAAAAACCATAATGACCTTGTAGCATAAATATGCACACCATTAAACTATTACTTTTCTGAGGCCCTGTATGATTCAATTTCATTTGGTCTTCTTGAGTTCAGACATTTTCTGACATTTTCTTCCTTTAACTAAAGCCAGATTTTGCAGAGAAGTTGCAAAGGATCGGAATGATCTCAAATACAAAGATATTCATCTGGACAAGGGTACAAACAGTCTGCAGTATTATATACATAGTGAAGGCGGTCAGAAAAAGTGTAGAAATATTATAAAACTGGACATTTTTGTAAAACCAAAGATGAGACAAACTGGTCAGTAAGACTGCCAAGAACATGAAGGAGCTGCAAGAATTTCTGCCAAGTTCTGGCTGTGTTCAAAATGTGAGGACAATCTTGTATTTTCTGTATTTATGGACTAAGGAGTAAGATTGCAAGACAGAAGCTTTTCTTTCCAAAGAAAGCACTCAGGCCGTGTTAAAGTATCCCAAAACTTTGTTGGAGAATCTGGTATTGGCCGATGAAACCAAAGTTAAGTTTGGGCCACAGTCCCGAAAGGTGTGTTTGGCACAAAAACAACAGTGAGCATAGCCACAGTGACACTTGGTGGTGGCAGCATTATTCCCTGGTGGTTGCTTTTCGTCAGATGGAGAAATTTTTGTCCTGGTGAATGAAGATGGATTTTCTTTTTCAGCATCACAGTCAATCCAAGTAAGATCGACAGAAGAGTGACTTCACAAGAGGGAGATTAAAGTTTTGAATGCACTAACAAGAGTAAAGAACCCAATTCAACAGAAAGTCAAGTCTGTAGGGTCACATGAAAAGGGCTCTGCACCAGAGATGTCCTCACAATCTAATACATTTGAACAGTGGTTGGCAGTTTTCTGGACTCACCTCCTTCGTTGTCCTCGCTGCAGTTGCAGCTTATGCTGCAACCTCAGTGGAACAGACTCAATCAAAGGGCAGCATGTGTACTTTCAAGATGTCAAGATGTGACATGCTGATAGATTGCTACCATAGAAGAAAGAATGCTGAAATTGAAACAAAATGTGCTTTAACAAACTTCGGTGTATGGGTTTGCACACAAGGCACCTTTTTTATTTTTCTGCTTCACAGTTGAATTATTCTTTATAGGTCCCATGTTAAAAGTGGAAAACATTTTTTAAATGATTTACCACAGTCTCATTTATTTATATCACAAAAAGCTGGCACTGTAACGGAGGTTCGACTTTACCTTTTAGTTAAAAACAAGTTATTGGCATTTCCTGATTGGTCATATTTAGTAATAGTGTAAGCAGAATCAGAAAAAAATAGTATAAAAAAGATTTGAAACATGTGCAGAAGATGAATGCTGTTTATTTCCTTACCATAAATCTGTCAGATTTATCTTGTAAATGATCTAAAACCTAAACCACAAATTGAAAACCGTAGCACGATCCAAATAAAGCTCTGTTCAGTGGCTTAAACAAAGTCTAATGTGAGACATCTGCAAAAACGTATGTATGTATGCTGGAGTCTTGTTATATCTACACACATCTAACAAGGTGAGGTGAACAGACTATTAGTTAAAGTTGATAGTTTGGGTTGTAAGAATATAAGAATGAATACCACATGCGTTTTTTACGATGGTTAAATTTTAGATAAAGCGTATTTTTGTATAAATGTGTCAGTAGGCTACTTTAATGAGCCAAGTCAATGTTTCCTGAATGTGATTTTGTGGTCTCCAGTTCAGAAACTGCATGATCACCACCGTGTGCTGTGGAAAGAACCCATTCGGCGATGATGAGGCAGCAGCCACAGTCTCCAAAACCCAGACTTCATCCGTCTCCTCCAGCCAGGTGGCCCCTGCTTGACCCCTCACTCCCTCTTCTATCTGCTCCATCTGTTCCCGCTCACCAAGGGACCCACCACCGCCGAGCAGCAATACGTTCCATTGGCTGATTCCTCTGAACTCACCTCCTCAGTTGTCCTCGCTGCAGTTGGCGCTAACTTCAGCGGGACAGACTCAATCAAAGGCCAGCATGTGCACTTTCAGCCCGTTTAATTATGGAAAGTGTTCAGCTGCTCTCACAGATTTTTAACCCGGTGTTATAAGGTTGTCATTTTGATGTGGATCCAACTGAATACCTTCCAAGCTTCCCCCGCTGCTCTAAACAGGTTATAGGTGAAAATCTGATTCAGATTCTTGCTCCCACTAATGTTTGGACCAAATTCTCTAAGCAAGTTTTAGAGAAACTGCACATTGTAGCCATCAACAAGCCTCTGACATGATCCTGGCTGGATTTTTCCTACCACTACGTTTAAAAATCATATAATTTGTTGGATTCCTGGAAACTGGAAACCATTTTTAACCATATCCCATCCTTTTTAAAACTGGGTTTAGGTCACAGCTTAATCTTAGCCTCCTTTATTCATTCCAGAACCGGTTTTGATGGGTGTTTGGGTTCATTGTCCTGGTGGATCACACAGCTGTGTCCAAGCCTGAGCCATGTAGCTGTGGATGCACGCTAAGGTTAAAGAAGTTGTAGTTCTTCGTCTTTATTATTCTACCCACTGCAATGTGCTAGCATCACTGGCAGCAAAACTAACCCAAGGCATGATTCTTCCACTACCATGCTTGACAGTTGGTAGAGCCTCTAAACATTTTTCCTGGTGTTGAGGTCAAACAGCTAAATCTCCGTCTTATCTGACTGGAAAACATTTCTCTAGAAGGCATTTGGGTCGTCCATGTGGACATCTGCAAATCTCAGTCAAGCTTAAAGGTGACAGTTTTGTAGCAGGAGGTTCTTTCGATGTCCATGTCGATTGATACTGGTGTTCCACCAGCTTCAAGTTTATTATAGTTTTAAACCTTAGTGGTTCTCAGGTTTTTCCTAATCATCTCATACAGTTTAATTTCATCTGAAGTTTCAGTTTGGGTCATAATGGTGGAAATTATACACAGTTTTATGATCAAAGAGGACAGTGAGCCCAAAGACCCACTAAAATTGGTTTGGATACAGCAGGGTAGCAATAGCACTGACCTTAAAGCTGTTGAAAATGTATGGACTGTGCATAAAAGCCAGGTCAGTGGAAGGGAATTGAAAAATTTAAATGAACTGTACCAATTCTACCAAGAAGTGTGGTCTAATACCCAGTCAAAAATGATGCCAGGACTTTATTGATGGTCACAAAAAAAAGTGGTTTCTCTGCAGCTTTCCAAAGGACATTTCTCTAAATATTAGTGGGATGTATGCATATATCTGGGCTTATATGTATTTCTTTGCCCCTGTTTGGATTACATAAAAATCCATAACAAACTTGTCCACCCAGGTCTTGTTTTAAAAGATCATTGTATCATCAACAACCTGAAAAAACATTAGATTAAATGCATAATTAAAGCTCCAAATTAACATTGCATTTATGTCCATGATGTGTTTATGTAAACTTCTGATTGGCACAGTATATGTCCCCAAGCTAGGCACTCTGAATAACCAATTATGAAATCCTTCGCTTTATTCAAGCATTAATTTGTTTAATGTCTTTAGTGCATCAGATTATTCTCTCCTCTGGTCTTTATGATGATAAACCTGGGAGGGTTAGCTTGTTCTTTGTCTCAGCCATGGGTGTAGACAAGTGAAACTGAATGATACAGGGTGTGTGTGTGTGTGTGTGTGTGTGTGTGTGTGTGTGTGTGTGTGTGTGTGTGTGTGTGTGTGTGTGTGTTTGGCAGATGTTTATGTTTCTGAATGGATGCCAGAATGTTGGGAGGATGTGTAATAAAGAGACGTAATGTTGTGTAGAGGTTAGGATTTGTGTGTTGCAATAAAGACAATGCTGAATGTCTGCACAACCTTGTCCTGCGCTTATTTTTTTTTTTTTTTTTTTTTTTTTTTTTTTTTTTTTTTTTTTTTTTTATTTATATCATGACAACGTTTACAATGTTTCCTGAGAACTTCCAGATGCTTTTTTTTTTTGTGGGCGGCTAAGTAGAGGGCCAGATTGTAATGGCTGTCAAATGTTGTTAAAATCCTGTAATGCATTCAAGAGCTACTTCAACAGCTGCTATAATAAATAGCATTATTAGACACTTTAAAATACTTACTTTCCTGTAATTTATTTCACAAACAAATCATTTGGCATCACAATTACAGTCTCTCCTCAGATTATATTGAGCTCACACATTTTTTTTCTTTTAAATGTAAATTTCCCTCTTTAAACTGATCAGAATCCAACATCCATTCACAAGCACACTGATTATACTGATGCAGTTCTTCCCAGTGAACTACATTAAAACATTTGATTTAATTGTTTGCAATCTTTTATGGCCTTCCCTCCGCTCCTCGTCAACCCGTCATCAGCCTGCAGAGCACATTGGGACGTAATGTTCAGAGCACCAGTGGGAGTCTGTCGCCCATCTTCAGCCAGACCTGAGATCGTTGCAGGCTTTAGGAGATGGGAGGAGTCCATCATGGCCCTACTAATCCTGATGGACAGGCCACTTGAAAGCATTATAACACATCTATAAATATTGCTATAGACATTATATTACAGTACAGTGCATCATTGGCTCGTTCCCTTTAAAAAAAAAAAAAGGGCTCAGTGCGTTAAAGGTGGCCACCAGGGCTAATTGTGCAGAAATCCAGGGAAAGCTGTGAGCTCCTGCAAATTTCTTCTAATGTAAATCAGAGTTAGTCTGGACTTCTGTCTTGTGTCGTGGGGAAAGATTTGGGAAACACGTCGTGAGCGCATGACACTTCAGAGGCAGCATTAAAATCCGTCTTCTTGCAACAGTCAGTGGGAAAAGACACACACGAACAGTTCCTCCTGAGCGGCGTTCCTGGGGAACCGTGTAGGTGGGAGGAAGGCAGCTGGCAGCAGAAAAGAGGTGGAGAGCAGAGGAGACTGGCAGCTTTAAGCTTCACTGCAGCACTCGTAGATGTTGTCCTCCACAAGAGCAATGACCTGCTCGAATTTGTGGTGCAGCTGAGTGCGACGTGCAGTGGGGTTGGCCTCCAGAGCATTTACCACCTGATTGGTGAAGATGGAGAAGAGGAAAAAACACAAAGATGACTTTCAGAAGCTGTCGAGCATTCATGCATTAATATGTCTATGTAAACACAAAGAGAGGGAAGAAACCCACCACCTGCTTCCACAGGCAGTACCTCGTAAAAAGCATTCCGGCCCGCTTTCACATTACAGCCAAAAACTCAAATGTGTTTTATTTGGATTTTATGTGATAGACCAACAAAAGTAGTATGTAGCAGAAAAAAAGCACACATGGGTTTCAAAATTTGTTACTAGCTTTGTACCTCTAAAGACTGATTTTGTTTTTTCCCATACTTCTTTGCAAAATAAAAAATAAAGCTTAGTCGGATTGAAAGGACAGCATTTGTGTGAAACGTTTTTTTAAAGTCTCAAAAAGGTTCAGGTCTGGACTTTGTCTAGGCCATTCAAACATGAATATGCTTTGATCTAAACCATTCAATGGTAGCTCGCTCTCCTGCAGTCCACTCAAGTCTTTTGCAGTCTCTAACAGGTTTCCTTTCAGGGTTGTCTTGTATTTAGCGCCGTCAATGTTCCCATCAACTCTAACCAGATTTCCTGTCCCTGCTGAAGAAAAATATCTCTACACTCTATCCCTGACTTGTCTGCACTTTCTTGTCCTTCATTAAGGATTTTTTCTCTAATGTTCTCTAACAAACATCTAAGGCCATCACAGAACAGCTAAAATGTACTGAAATTAAATTAAACACAAGCAGATTCTATTTACAAATTAGCTGTCTTACTTTTTATTCCGGGTGTTAAAGTAAAAGGAAGCTGAATCCAAATGCATGCCACACTTTTCACATTTTCATTTTATTTTTAAAAGCAGGGGAAAAAAAGCTATTAATCATTTTACCTTCACTTCCCAGTTATGCACGACTTTGTTTTGGTCTATTACATAAAATCCCAATAAAGTACATTAAGCTTGTAACATGACAGAATCTGTAAAAGTTTAAGGAGTATGAATACTTTTGCAATGGAAAAGCAAAAGAGGGAACAAATGAAGTGCTTTAGCCTCTTCTCCCTGCCTTCATACACGCTTTATAACCACAAAAGCTCTTGCTCTTCACATATTTATAAAACCCACATCTGCTCTGGTTTTCATGCCCAACAGTTGTCACAGTGTCAGTGGGATTTATGGGCTCTTAGCAGCAGTGTGCTACCAGGCAGAGCGAACTGAGTCGGGGCAAGAGAATAGGCAATCAGGGGCCATTCACAGAGCTCTGTGAATCAGAGTCTAAGCCCCTGGCCTGCGTCAGTACAGTAGCATGACAGAGGGAAGCAGCTAAGCAGCATTATTGTGAGGGCGCTCCATTAAAGCACAGTCACCACTGACTAAGCCTCTCTTTGCAAAATAAGGCGTAGCAGCGTGGAAGCATGGGGGAGGACAGCAGGAGCCTGAAGAGGGCTAGTTCAAAGCAAAACGAGAGATATGAAGCGGCAACTTAACTGCGCCATTAAGCAGATGGGGGTGTTGGCTCACAAGAAGGTAAACAACATGCTGTTTGCTTAAAGTGAAAGGTATATGTGGGCTGGGAAGAGATGAGTGAACACACTGAATAGTTCCTTCTGCTTGGATGAGAGCCCAAATCTGATTGATTCCCCTTTTAACAAAAGAAAAACAGCTTTTACGTGCTTGTATTTAGTGACAAGTTGCAACACCATCCACAGTCTGTTACATCTCTCATCGCAGCTGAGATCTGGAGCGCTGATGCATCCTGCTTTGATAGCTATCAGCGAAACTTAATACAAGAAGTGAGCCCTGTTGAGGCATTATGGTTTCCAAAAATGGCCAGTCTGAACATTCAAACATATCTTATCCACATCTCTGATAACAAAAACAGAGAAGAAATGCACAAATCTCTCACCTGGTTTCTGTATCTCTTGGCGTATTTGTAGATTTCTGTCAAGGCCAGATTGGTGTTAAACTCATTTCTGTACTTCTACAAGAGAGACATCAAATTATCAGGTTAGATCAAATTCCAACATGAAACTTATGTGTCACAACTGGCGTTTGAAGAGCCAGACATAAACAAACAGGAGCCCTTGGAATATTTGACTTACTCTTGATTCCTCAGCGAGGTGAGCATTCATCTCCTGCTCACTGAGAGGGGACATTTCTTGTATCTGCTTGTAGTAACACTGCACTCTCTTCTTGTACTCTGGGATTTCCTTGGCATACAGCAGCTTGTTAGTCGGTGAGTCCTGTAAGAAAAAAAGAAACTCATTTTTCATTCAGGAAACTCATGTAAAAGTTTAGCTTTGCAGCCATAGTAGCTCAGTGCGTGCCAGCGCTAAAGAAAGGGTCCCCTTGCACCTGCAGTGCTTTGACCTACTTGTACTGAAGATTTATGCTACTTTAATTTCATCCTCAGAACAAATACAGCACTTTTAATTAAACGGTAAAGTTCACACTTAAAACTGAAATGAAACAAGAGAAGAGTACAAATGTAGGGCAGTTTGTTAAAATGCATGGCACATACAGGCATAGTAAAAAGAAAGTACATCCTTTTTCAAAAATTGTGGAATTCAAAAGATTTCACAATATTTATTAAACAAAGATAAATCCAAAATGGAGAAGTTGTGTGTGGAAAAACTAAGTAAACCCTTGCTGGTTTAATTGAGATATGAATTGCAGCAGCCAAATGTTGCTAACCAAACTACTTTCATTAATAATCAGCAGATGTGACCCCCTCTATAAAAGCAAGAGTTAGCTCAGCTTGGTGCTGGGGAGCATGCAACGATGTGCTGACACAATGAAAAGAAGGAAAAACATCAGCTGTAATCTTAGAAAAGCTATTGTTGCTATCCATCTATCTGGTTAAGGGTTATAAGCTAATTTACAAACTAATTCAAGTCCATCATTTTAGAGCGTGAAAAATTATCTTAAGTGAACAACACTAAAAATGGTTTCCAATCTTCAAAGCAGATCCACTCAAAGATTGGCTTGTGTAATGAACAAAGTAATTGCCCAAGAGCTTCCTTTCTGATTTTACAGTCCTCAGTTCGGGTTATAAAAGTAAAATTAGAAATTGAACAGGTGTGGCTTCTGATAAATGACAAAAAAAGAAAAAGGCAGCACAACTTGGGTTTGCAAAGTTGTTGGAGGGATGATAATTTGAGCTGATTGTGCGGCCACAAGGCCCTTGAAGTCATTGTGTTCACCTTAACTCCTTTATATACTATATTGTTCTGAAGTCAAATGTGGTGCCATCTGTTGAACTCCTGACGCTTGGCCAAAATTGGGTCATACCAACATGGAACCCTCATATATAAAGAAAAGGGAGGCAAAATTCCTCAACAATGTGAGACTTAATAAAGTCATACAAAGCACAATGCTTTGTATGACTTTGTATGACAAAGTTATTCCTGCTAAAGATGGTTTTATGGGGTATATTAAATTGTGGAGTATATTTAGATTCTGGCTTTTCCATTTCTTTAGATTGGATTAGATCATTTTAGGACCTGGTATAGACCAGACCTCTTTATTATGACCAAATACTCAAAAACTCACAAGTAGAAAAGGGTGTAATTTCTTTTCACCAGGCCTGTATATTAAATGAAAGTTACATTTTTAAAACTAATTAATACTAATTAACCTATTTAGTAACTCTTCATATACTGTTAGTGTTACTGTTGCTTGGGCACCACCCCAGACACCAGCGTCTAAATTCCCATCACATGGGGAAAATCATAACTTTGTACTGGTTTACAATGATTCTTCGCTCTATGTGGACATGAGCATGACAGACCATGCATGAGAAAATGCTAACCACACAATGAGAAAGTAATCAGATCGCTGTAGAGGTTGAGGCTTTTTCCTCTAATTAGTCATCCAAAGGTTTTATGATAAAAATTCGAATCATCCTCTGAAGCCTGATGCTCTTTTAAGTCTCACTCAAATAAAAAAAAAAAATCAAACTGACTTAATTCGACTTAATAAATCATTAATTCTGCTTATGTTTTCATTCAGTTGTGATAAAACTTTTAATATTATTTCTGACAGGATGATCTTTTTTTTATTACACTATATCTTTATTCCAGCATAACTGAAGTCTTTTATGTCCAGCTGTTCCATCTTTTCCTTCAGCCTTTCCTACATTTACAATCACTGCATACATCCAACTAGCTGAATTCTTGCTGTTTTTTCCTCCTCCAGACAATCATTTCTGCTTTCTGTGCTTTAAATATCTTTGCAATCTAGCCAATCTGTCTGCTGCACAACTCACCTCCATGCAATCAAGCCCAAGTTGAACAGAAATATGCAGTTGGCACTTTGACCATAATCCTTATTTCAACACCAGAGGTTATTATATCTTCATACTTGAAACGATACTTCACATTGATGAGTCTAATCACTACAAAATGTCCTCAGTGGCTTACGCAGCTGGATACTATGAATTACCTATTTCTCCACGTCGATAACCAGCTTACCACCGAATAAGAACACTTCTGATATTGGCACATTTAACAGAGGCAGACTTAAAAGTTTGTATGTTATCAGTTAAATATGTATTTATTTTAAGGAGGTTTAATTGATCTGGTTTTAGAAATAAGCAGTTATTTCTAAAACAGAAACACAGAAACAGACCAAGGTGGAGCTATACATGATAATATTAACCAGGGCTCCATGGAGTTCTACAAGGATCAATTCTTGGTCCTCTTTGGTTTAACTTACATAATCTCCCAAACGGCTCTGATGTTTGATAGACACCCCAAAACCATGGATCGGGACATCCATATTTGTTTTATTCTTATTTTTATAATCTGCATGTTTTATTTTGGATTATCTATGGGCGTTGTTTTAAATTTTTTACTAGTTTTCTTTTTAAAGTACTGTAAATAAGTTAACTCCATTTTGTTACATCTGAAACTCCAAACTCTCATCTTCTTTTTTCTTCTTGCTAGAGTGGAGTAAACCATTACTTATTTCTGTGCCCTCAGAAGTAACTGTTCATCTACACTATGTGTTATTTTTGATGATCTAATCTAAACCAGTAAAAACTGAGACAATGGAGGCAGGAAACATTTTCCTTTGCTCACAACAACAGGAATCACATTCAGAGACAGAGAACATTCCAGTCTAAACAAATCTCTCCACACTGGTGCTCATTCAAGCAGGAAGAGAAGTAGCGGCCCTAAAAGGCTGTGGGCATATTCGGGTTTTAGTGGCGACTGCTGCTGTGAGCGTAATGCACTGTGGGAGAGAGAAAGGGACAGAGAAAGTAGGACAGGGAAACACAGAGACTGGCAGCTACTGCTTTCAGCAGGGCTGAAGGTGCTTACAGCGCACCTTAACATTTCCACATGTCATGAGTTATTTGTGTCACTCATTGTGTGGGTTAAACGTGCCGAGCAGCTGAGCTGCTGCAGCCAAATTTGCTCCTTCTGATAAGAACTCTCTTTCTTCCTGTCCACAAGGTCACTTCCTGCTGTTCATCCATCTGTCCACCAAGCCTCCTGTGACCATGTGGCCCTCTATGCTCTGCATCTTGCCAGATAAGACGGTTTCTTTGGAAACCAAAAGCAACACTCAGCTTCCAGCTCTGAGTTCACCGCTGCTGGGCTTCCAGCTAATCCAGATCCCTTTACTGTCTCGTCCTGTGGTCATCGCCTGTGCAGAATCTCTCAAAACGTAGTAATGTTTCATCACCTTTCTCCTTCACCTGTGGGACAACATGTGACCACATCCTTGAACCTGGTAGCTTCACCACACACACAGCCAGATGCGACCAGATAATCAGGGAGCTGTAGACACACTCTATCTCATCGCTGAAGGTTTTATGTTTGTTTTTGCACCCATGCACATGCATTATCCCGTCTGTACACTTGAGCATAGCGACTGTAAGCGTGCTGGCTTATTGGCACTGAGATAAGGCACATAAATCAGCCTGTTTCTCAGAGAAAAGAGCATTATATGAGGAGTCCTCAGCTCCCTCCAGGGAGGAAGCCAGTCAGAAGGAGACAGGAAGCAGAGCGTGCTGAGGGTCATGGTGTCTGAAGGATGAGACAGATTTGTGAGCAGTGAGGACATTGACATGCGTGTGTGCACATCCAGACAGGCAGATAGAAAGATGGATAGATGAATGAATGTTCACGCACTCATACGCAAACTCACGCGCAGCACCTAAAGAGATCCCTGGTGCTTATGACCTTGGATAAACCGAGTGGGCTGGAATAACAGGAGGGGAGGTAGATGAAGCTGACAGTGTGAAGGCTTAGGAGGAGGGCTTGGGGAGGTGAGGGGGGTGAGTATGTGTGTGGCACTGGCTGTTAGAAAGATAATTTGCTCCAGTAGATACAAAGATTGATGGGTAGAGAACAATAATTTCAGGTTTTAAATGTGGAGAAGAAGAAATGACCCGATTCCTCATGAGGTTAAAATGAATGGCGCATCAGCAATTTTCACTTGATTTCAGAGGTAAGAAGAGTGAAGACAGCTCCTTCTGAGCCATTGGCTGAAATTACATCCTTATCACTGATGTTTTGATTGCAACATGTGGCACAATCATTGCTGGGTGGTACCATTTAGGTCTGCTATCTAATCTTGTTTACATTCAGTGGACTTGCTCCTGAATAGATTTGACCTTATGCTGCTGCCAAATCCTGTGAGAAGCTTCTTCAAAGAACAGAGAATCTCAAGTTCTCACAAATACTGTCAATACTTTGTACTTGATCAGTTATTTACAGACAATAGGTCCAAATATGAAGATCCAAACTTGAACACAGAACAAGGACGGGGGAAAAAACAAAGCTAAACAGGCTTAAAACTGTGGTGTTTAAGGTTAAACAAAGAGGAGGAAATCATTTAATCTTCCAACATGCCTGCAGCTACTAATTTGTTAACTGAGAAGACACATGTCTGAGCATGTTGCTTTTTTCCAAAGCAGCTTCTAATGGGAACACTGTAAATGAGAGACTCACCTTTCCTAGCTGCAGATCAGAAATGGAGCAGGCATCAATGAAAGCCTGAGCTATGACAGACAGGCAGGCGTCCATGTGATCCGTCTTATCGATGTCAAACACAAACTGGGGGTTCTTCAGGATGTTCACCCAGAAACGCAGGGGTAAGCTGCCCAGACAGAGAGGGAAGTAGGTTTTTAAAAGACTTCCACCCACACACAAAGGGGTCTTAAATTATGGCGTTTAGTAGACTACCTATTTGTTTTCCAGATGTGCAGGGTGTCTGGGTCTGTGATGCCCCGTTTGTCAGCCTGCTCCTCAAGGAAGTCGAAAAAGTATTTGACGGCCAGAGGCGGGCGGTCTGGAGGGATGCTGAGGATGGCCTGGAAGAGGTCATCTAAGAACTTCTGAAGAGTTCCCTGTGGAGGAAAAGGTCATTTACATAATTTCATGTGATGTAGAAAACTTCAGTGTTATAAATGTTAAGTATTCATACCCCTTGAACTTTTTGACATTTTGTCAAGTTAATCATCAGTGCATTTTTTTTTTAAATGCATGACTTAGCACACAACTATAAAGCAGAGAAGGATACAACATTTCAACATCTTTTCCAAATAAAAACCTGAAAAGTGTGGCATGCATTTGTATTCAGTTACTTTTAGTCTAATATGCTTAACAAAATCACCCACTTCAGAAATCCCTTAATTGTGAGATCAGAGTCCACATGTGTAAAGTTTAATCTGAGCAAAAATCCAGATGTTCTGTGAATACCTTAGAGGTTTGTTAGAGAGCATTAATGAACAAACAGCGTAGACGGGGAGAAAGTCTGGTGGGAGATTAAAGCAGGGTTGGGGTACAAAACAATATCTCAAGCTCTGGACATCTCACAGAACAAGTAATGGAAAGAGTATGGCACAACTGGAAACCTAGCAAGACATGGCCGTCCACCTCAACTGAGGCCCATCAATGAGAGCATCAGATGAGAACAAAATTGCACATCATTTTGGGTCACATGTAAAATGGGCTAACACCTGCTAGAGACTGCAAATGGCAGAACAACAACCCTAAGCATAAAGCCAGAGTTATGGTTTATGATTCAGATCAAAGAATATTTATGTCATAGAATGACCCAGTCATTTCAGCCTTTAGCAAAGCATGAAAATTGATGTTCATGCTCACTCCAAACAGAGCAGCAATAGGAAAAATGTCTGTCTTTAGGTGTGCAGAGCTGGAAACGCCATACGTCAAGAGTAGCAGCTGTAACTAAAGCTAGAGGTGGTTCTATAGAGTAGAGACACACGGTGGGGTGAATACAAATGCACGTCACCCTTTTGACAAAAAATAATTGATTCCCATTAAATCCTTTGAAGTTTGTGGCTGTCAAAATCTGTCAAAATGTGAAAATGTCCAGGGGGTATGTATACTTTTGCAAGGCTCTGTATAACCTGCAGAGAGGAATTTTGTTCTGACTTTATGTTGCAGAGTTGGCAACAGAACCATGTTGTTTCTGGTTACCTTTGTAGACAGAAGACGTGTCAGGTAGATTTCTGGCAGAACTTTTTTGCGATGGCTGTGCCTGTGCGACTTCTTGGTCTCTATTAACTCATCATGAGGTAGAACCTGGAAAACCAGAGGTCAAACATTACTACAAAGAGCAGCTAAGTGAATACACTGCTGTGCTTTGTCTGTATGAGCTGTCAAAGGGGATTTTTTTTTCTGGTTTTGCATTAGACACATGATCCAGCCAGATACCCAGTCAGGGTATTTTTGGAGCACTGGATGATAAACAGAATTAGGGAAGTCCAGGGAGGTTGGGAAATTCTCAGGGATTTCTTTTTTTTTTTTTTTTTTTTGGTTATGTGTTTTTTTTTGTTTTTTTTGAGGGGTGGGGGCTGCATCATGTCTGTGACTTGCCTATTCAAATGTATATTTAAGGATTCATGAATTAAGGTTCTCTTAAAAGGTTATATGCTGTTAATATTTTTAGTTAACTCTCTTTGTGAATTCTTTTAGCATAGAGCCAGGTTAGTTGGTCCTTAAGGCAGAAGCTAACAGCTAGTCTGAGAGGCACCAAGACAAAAGTGGTCTCTTGCCGTCTTAAAATAACTTAAGTCTCAAAAAATATCCAAGCAATTTATGAAAACACTATTTAATGAAACTTTATCAGCATTAAGGCTACACATAGACTTCATTTAGACACAAGTATATTTTAAGCCAGTTCATAACACAGATTTAGATATTTTATCTACGTTTAGATCACAATTAGACAGAGCAGTTTTGCCCTTACATGATGTCATGCTCCACCTCTGGGCATGACATCCAATTGAGCTTTAGACTCTCGATCTGGGGTCGGTATATGGTTTACATTGACCACATTTACACCTATAGATTTCAGCTAAGTTTGGATCAAGTAAAACTTCCCTCTTTAAAGTTGTTTAAGCTTAAACTAAGAATTTAAAATTCATAAGGTCCACAAAAAAGACAGTCAATCTTTCAAAAATCCCAGAAATTATAAACTCAAAGACAACTTCGGTTGATTCGGTATGAATGAACTTATTTAATCTTTGAGTTTTTGGTTGATTTTGTGGCTAAAAAATTGAGGTGAGTCAGCATGTTTACAGTATAATATTGGTGAAAGAAGCAACAAGGATGGCAATTTCCAACCAGAACTACTCTGTCCTACAGTGGCAGCACCTGAGTAACCAATCAGCTCTCAACACTGAGCTGATGCAGAATTGATAGAATATCTCTGAGGATGATTAGAAAAAGAGTTTAATTTTTAATAATACAAAACAAAAAAAGGTCATTATTTTCATAATAAACAATAAACATGACTGCTATATGTGAAAAATATTGACTATAACACAAATTATTTGTCTTTAAATAACCAGGATTTTTGCTTTTTCCTGCAAGGTCCACATCTATCCTGTGACTTTTACCCAAAGGCAAACTTTGATGAACCCAAATCTACTTTTCATTAATTAATTTAACTTGGCTAAATACAGGAAGAGTTTTCAAAGAAAGAGTGACTTAAATGATGTTTTTATTGCTCCAACGCACCTGAATCAAATGAATGGTTAATGAACAAGCCTTTCCAAAACTTGCTGACATGCCAAGGAGGGAATTCATTCTTTCATCCAAAAGTTGCAGGACAGTGGAACTCGAGGACTGGAGAGGCAGACCCGTGGTTTAAATAAAATATCTCTATCATAAACCACTAAGATGTTTTTATGATGGAAGAAGTCCGCCTTGGTCTTAGCACTTCTTTAACTAGCTGTTAGTGTCAGCCTCCTTGGACCAAATCATCTGGATTTATACCAAATGACGATGCCAAAAGAGTTTTATACCACATGGATAGCAACTGTTTATAACCTTTTACCAGAACATCACTTAAACAATCCTAAACTATCCTTTAGGTTCTAACTACTCTGCTCCAGAACTTTCCGTTAAAACCAACCGTTCACCCGGCAAATTGTATTCCACGAAACTCATTATATTAAAGTCAAAGGGCCCATATCTTAGCTGACGTTTATGAAAGAGCTTAAGCAGCATTAGCGCTGTCATGTCCTCTCAGCAGCTTTCCCTCTCACCTCCTTTCCTCCCACCCCCCATATTCTCTCCATCATCAGGCTTGCCGCTGGGCTGCCCACAGGATAAGCTCCTCAAATTTAGCCAAATTACTTGTATAAAGATACTCACCAAGTGCACATATTTCTCTGTGTCCAGATCTTTGACTAAAGAAAGACAAGAAAACATATAGTATTAAACAATTTACAATTAGTGTGGTGCAGGGGTGAGCAAATGAGAGAAGATCGGGGCTCGGAGAAGACTGAGACATACAAGTAAGACAAAAAAGACTGACAGGAGAGTAAAGGAGATGGAGTGCAAAAGCAGAAAGTGATTAGGGTGGACTGTGTGCCTGAAGGGGAGGGCAGCTGTCTGAGAGAATGAAAGAGAAAGATTACGAGCGAAAGGGGAGAGAAAAGAGAGAGATTATGGGAGACGGACGCACGGAGTCTGAGACTGGTTGTGGAGCCGCTGTAATGAGATGGTAATGCTCGGCCAACGCTGGGAACAAAAGAATTAAATCTAGCTGGTTTATTTATAGATCTCAACACAAAACATATTCATACACACGCATGAATGGATATGAGTGCTGGGATGAGCGTAGACTCATGTTCAAACACGAGCTCAAAGACAAACACAGTAAATTTGTTGTGCACAGCACAAGAGCTAAAACAAAGACAAGCTGAAAGACACACACAAACACACACACACACGCACACAGGCACCTTCATGGTGTGTGTTTTCTCATTACAGCCCACTCTGCCAGAGATGCTCCCATCCAGCAGGCCACAGTCCAGACCCTCAGCACTGATCACAGACAGCCAGGACAGTATTTCAGATTAGCCAGGGAGCACTACAAGCTCATAGCATCCCCTTGACGCTTTGAAGCAGGAGCCAGGCTTGGTGCTCTTGAGCCTATTTTTGGCACTACGTGAATGGACAGAAGCACCTTTGATGGACAGAACCTGAAGAGAACTAGGCTCTGGTCTGGAGCTGATTATGTAAGGTGGACCCTGGATAACAAGCGCAGGAGCCCATTAATGGCTGAATGTAAACTCATCTGTCAACAGGCGACGCTCGGCGGATGCTGGACAACGGGCCAAATTGTGTCACATTTTTCCCGACAAGCTGACAGCTGCTAATGGATTACATCCACAACATGGAGGGGAAAAAATGCTTTCAATGAGCCACTGTTGTTAAAGTTTCTGTTGTGGTTTATTAGACAGGAGGGTATTTAGATATCAGTCTTTTCATGGATGAGGTGAAGGGGCAGCTGCTTGGTTTCACGTATGTTTACATGAGTGGATCATGTTCTCGTGATCACCTAAGCATGTGTTGTTTCCAAGTGATCGAGTGGGTGAGTGCACCTCTCCACCTCTGGGCGAGTGTGCATGACAAAGTGACAGAGGGTGGGCGTGTTTGAAGGTTACCTACCTCTCTCCAGGGTGTTTTCTTTCTTGTCTTTCATGCTCATGGCCAGCGACGCTCCCTCTGGGATCTAGAAAAGCGGGGAATAAGGAGGAGAAGAAGGATGGGGGGTGAAGAAAGGTGAGAGAGGCCAGAGGGCGTGAGGTCAGGGGTGAGCTTGGGTGCACCAAAACAGTGTCATTAAGCATACCCTGGAGGGCAATGCATTGCTCAGAAGTGCAAGTGTTTGTGTATGTGTGTTGGTCTTGTGTGCACCTAGAGCGGTGGCTAGTTTTGCAGGGGCCTAGCTTGACTCATTAAAGTCAACCTGCAGTGAAATGGATTGAACAGCATCACCAGTGAACCCAAACTGTTAGTACAAGCTCTGGCTCATTGCTCTCACAGCTCTGTCTAAACCATCCAGCAAAACTCGACATAACACTTACCAAAGCATAGGTAACAGTTCAAAGGTCGAGAGGCACAGCATGTTTGTTTAATCATGCACAAATCATGGCAGACATAAACATACATGCAAACATGAAGGTATTCATGATGGTGGAGAATTACATCTGAAAGACTTCCTGTGGTCACATCACCTTCTTTTTGCAAAATTAGCCTGATTTAGGGGCAGTTTGCCTTGCTAGGAGTAAGATGATGTGCTTTGGAAAAGTAATCTTTAAATTGTGCATGATTTGATAGATGAATGAATTACAATGTACATTTGGATAACGTCAAATACAAGTGATAATGGCTGACACAGACAAACTGTTATTTTGTTATCATTCATGTATTGCACTTAAACAGCCAACATTTCTGAAATCCTGCAGTTACCTTAAGCCTTTTCACAGAAATCAGCCAATTACCAGAGCTGCCCAAATTTTCAGCCTGTTGTAAACAATAACTCTCTGATGGAAATGTAAAAATATTCTCTGTTTCCACTAGGCAAATTTACCCTACTACTAGGTTGCACTGGCAACACTCTTCATTGTGGACTTGGTTACTGAGTGAGAAACAACCTAGATCTAACTAATTTTACTGCTTGTGAGGTGTTTAGAAATGAGATCACAGAGATTTAAAGATATTGTATTTTTGTCTACTGTTCATACCAGCTGTTAGTAAATGAGAGAGACCAAGATTTTTAGCAGATAAGAGGAAGACTAACTATATTAAAGTGAAGTTGCTCTGTTTCAACCCTTTCAGCTTTCAACCTTTGTCATGAAACAGGATGGATTTGGAAATGTTGGCAACCCTTTGGAAATCTCATTGTTAAGGCAAAATCTGAATTGGGAGGTCAAACTTTACAAAAGCTGGAGATTAAAAATAGAAAAACAAAATTCTGGTTGGTAAATTTCTAGTTTTCATTCATTAATACTTAATGCAAGGCAAAGCAAATTTATTTGCATAGCACACTTCAGCAACAAGGCAATTCAAAATGCTTTATATGATAACATCAAACAATAAACATTACATTGCAGTGGGCATAGTGAAGCAAAGTAAGTTAAAAAAAAAATTATTTATATATATATATATATATATATATATATATATATATATATATATATATATATATATATATATATATATATATATATAATTATTATTATTAGTATTATTAGTATTACATAGAGCTTGACATAAAATGTGAGATTATGCCACATATATGGAATCATATTTTTATAAAGAGTGCATCACAATTCTCAGCAGTAGTAGAAAACAGTGAGCTAAATCCAAAGAATAAAGTACTATGTATGACAGATACATCTTTTATTAGTTTATAATCATAAAAACACAGCAAAAAAGTTGGGCAAACCAGAGATTGATAGTATATTGATGGTGATAAGTTACAATGTAAACTTGTCAAAAACAAATTAGGAGAAATTAGGAAATCATTGCAGGTAGTGATAGATGCAGTAAACCTGTTTATTTTCACATTTGATGGTTCGTTTGATATTAAAACAGCCACACATACAGTATTGTCCAGCATGTTAATGGAAATGTTTGTAGTTGCCAAAAAAGAGGTTGTTCTTTGCCTGAAAAGCCAATTTAGGTTAATCTGTTCATCAAGCAAACCAAATAAATCCTCGCACCTGACACACAATGAAGCTGGTTCTCATTTTATTTTGATATCTGGGTTTCAACTTTGGAGGTAAAGCCTCATTAGTACTTAAAGACACTAAAGCAACAATTTCTTCCACTGCAAACTTTTATTTCTAATTTTATTGATCTTTAATAGTTCAGTGCATAAGAGAATATTTTCAGCAACATAAAAGACATCTCGATCAAAACTGATCAGCAATTACAAAACCCCTGCTTTGCTAAGGTTTGGAACTGAACTAATTACCTCAGGAAAGTGTGTGCTTGTAGTTATTTTAGTTCAATGGTTGACCTTCACTGTGAGGAAAGATTTACATACAGTATGTGCTGAGAGTGTTTTTACCTTTTTTTCTGCTGAACTGGGAAATTATACCTCAGGACTTCCAGATTTAACAAGTCCCAGCATTTTCCTCTCTCTTAAAGCCAATTATGGTAAAGTCAGAAGCTCAACAACAACATAAGTGTAAAGCTGAATTTCCCACGGCACATAGACAGGTATGTGCCTTGAAGTGGGAAATGCTTCACCCTATTTACGTCAGTCTCCTAGTTTTACTGACCTTTAAACATGAACTTTCATAAGATCTTTCTCCCCTGTTGTGACTTACGTTTACACACATAGCATAAACTATGTAATGTTTAACCTTGACCTTATAATGTTTTGGTATGATGTGGAGATAATTAATAAGTTCCTAATGTAAAAATAATTCTGAGAGCTACAAAGAAACAGGCAGCTATGTTTCAGGTCAGAAGTTTACATACAGTCATCATCGCCATGTCTTTTTTATAATGATGCAATGAACCATTCTTTTTTGAAGTGCTCCAATAACACAAAACAAAACTATAATAAACCTACAATAACCTACGAATACAGTACAAACTGTCAACAGAATCATGTTGAGAGTCTGTTTTACTGCTAGTGGTACAAAGTGAATGGAATAATGAAGAAGGAGGACTGTCTCCAAATTCTTCAACTTCACCTCAAAAAAACAATCCGATGGTTGAAAACAGTTGGGTGCCCCAACAGGATAATGATCCCAAACACAAAGTTCAGCTTCATCCAGTTCAAACTGGTTTTGAACTGGATAAACCTGGCCGACCCTAGGCTTCTGGACTCACCCCAACTTCTGTTTTATTGAAAATGTGTAAACTATGCCTAAAACTAGCAGGAAACCAATCAATTTGTATGAGCCTGGGTATTTCTGAAATGAAGAGTGGTCAAATGTCCAGCTAGAATTAAGACAGAACCCTGTGATTGGCTACAAAAGCTGTATGATTTGGCTAAAGGACGTTTATCTGAATATCAGTGTGGGTGTGTGCGTATATATAATAGAGCCTGACGTATAATATTCATCTCATTTAGATCAATTAAAGTTGGGCAATTTAATTTCAACTTTTGCACCAACTTATTGTTTTTAAGAACCACTGATGTTATTCAATCTTTTTACCCTGACAAACACAGTTCAAATGCATCATTAAAGGCACAAACACATTAAAGGAAGACCAGCAATACAATTTACATTGAGTTCTGACCTTTGACAGCTCAATAACATCACCCACCTCAGCAACCATGCTCACACATACGAACACCCACCTGGTAATGGAAGACTGTGTTGAGTTTCTTTCGACCATCCTCCATCACTGAGGAGTTGTCCAGATCCTGCAGGAGCTTACTATTGCTGCCAGAGTCAAACCACTCTGAAAGGAAGAGAAGGATGAAGAAGGTGGAAGACTGAGACAATTTCATTGTTAAATGTGGAGGAGAATAGGCGAGACAAACGGAAGCCGTGCTCAAGCTCTATGTCATGACCTGTGGAAATATTCTCAGGCCATTAATCAAATCAGCTCTGCAGGCTCGGCAGCCTCTGAAAGCAATAACTCTTTGTGATTATGACTGTACACACTCCTCAATGCATTCTGTCATTTATTATATTGCTGCCTCAGGTTAGTTGGGCTTCATGAGAAGAATTGACCTTTTTGCAAAGGAGATTACTATATCTTGGAGGGCTCGAGGAGAGGAAAGGATGGAAATAATCGGAGGAAATGTGTTCTTACCCAAGTCCACATCCTCCGCTCGAGGCCACTGGGAGAAAGGCAGGTTTTTATAAAAGGCTTCAATGATTTTTTCTTTAACTTGGCAGATTGTGTCAGTATTCATGACCCTGACTGACAGCGAATCCATGCCACACCCCTGGAAGGACACATTGATGTTCTGGAGACATAGAAAAGAAGCAAAAAGTGTGTCACTTTAACTGAATGTGTTTTGGTTGGTGAAAAATGAGCAGCAAGTGTATGAAGTGTTTAACCTGTGGCTTGGCCTCAATGTTCTCGCGGAGCAGCCACTCCTCATTGAGGGTGTAGCGGGCCTTTCCTGTGAGGACGTCTATGGAGCCCTTGTTGATCTGCTGCTTGATTGCACAAAGAAGCAGGAAGAAAGGCTCGCCCACTGTTTCCTGCGAAATGAGAACCAAGTCAATACGCTTCTTTTAGAATCAAACCACCTTTCAGTGTTCCACTCCATCCTCACCTTCAGGTAGCTGTACATGCAGATGGACATCCAGTTGGTCAGCATCTTCTCCACAACGGACTCGGTGCGGCGCAGCATCAGTTTGGGGTTCTTGGAAGCTGAAGCGTCAATCAGATCAACAAGCAGGTCTTTCATGATACTGGTGTAATATTCAAGTTTTCCATGGAGGGCAATGGTGAGCAAGGATGCCAGGCTGCATCTGAGGGAGGTGGGGGAGAGAGGGGGACAGAAAAAAAAAACAGCAGAGGAGACATGAGCAAAAAAAATCAGGCTTGCGCAAACACGCTCTGTCAATGTGTGGTCAGTGGAGATTTAAAAATAATAAATCATGGGAACCACAACAAGATTTAGTCCAGCCCAGTGCACCTGTGACTGCTGAGCCAAATAAAGGTCTGATCTAATGCAGAGAGTGTCTGAGTCAGGGTCCAGAGGTGCAGGCAGGGGATTTCCCTAACAAGGCTCCTTTAATCCAGCAGGAAGAGGCTCCATCAGTCAGTAAGTGCTGACATTGTGCAGGGAGAGGGATGCAGTATGACTGGAATTTCTCTCTGATTAACAGTGACCGCTTAATGTTGGGAAACCTCAAGCAAGCATTTAGTTTACCTCAATATCAAACTTGATCTGTTTCTCTCTCTCTCTCTCTCTCTCTCTCTCTCTCTCTCTCTCTCTCTCTCTCTGTGTGTGTGTGTGTGTGTGTGTGTGGAAAAAATAGGAAACACAGCACCAGCCTGATACCACAGTTTTATGTGTTCTCATAAATATTTTGTTGCAGAAATACAAAGCAATGTTTATTATTCAGCAGGAGATTTGTTTATAGACATTTGCTTCTGCTTTAAGGCAAATATTTTCCTGTTTGTTGCTTTATTTGTCTTCCTGAATCACACACTTGTGTCTTTAGCTAAAAAAAAATCCTCCATTGTTTTCATCACCTGCTTGTCTGTTTACAGCTTTTTGTTGAAAGACGTGCAAAATGATAAACTTTTTCTCTGCAGAAATGACAGCAGAGGATAAACTAAACCAGTATTGGTTTAGAAAACCCAAACAATTCTCTGAATACAGTAAAATTCTCCACAAATCTTGGAACTGGGTCATTATTAAACATGTTACATAGTCATCCGACTTTTTAGCCCTTCACTTTTGCTTTTGGAAGTAAAAGATACACTAATGAAGCCGGGAATTTTTCTATGATTGGTTCCGATTGGTAATCAGCAGGTGAAACACAGAGTTATTTTCATATTTATGAAATGCATCAGGATTAAGAAATACCATTCTATATTTTTTAGTTAGATAAATATTAGGGGGCATAATTACAGCGACAATTGCTGAAAGTTTTGTTAGTCTCAGAACCACCAATTAAAGAACCTGCAACACATTTTCCCAATAATTTTTATGACTAAAAAATAATCAGAATTGTCAAAATCAGAATTGGTAGCTCAGAGCTCAAAGAAAACTGCAAGTTGGTCTGGTATTGGATATCTATTGTTAAGGTAAAGGAGATTTTTAGAAAATAAAAAAAAATGTTAGGTTTCCTGCCTTTTATGGCTAACAACAGCTTAGTTGACTACTTGTTGTGTTGGAATCCCCAGAGAGCTGTCTCTGTTAGTGTTTGTCTGAAAGTGTGTCAGTGGTGGCTGAGCTCTAATAAATGGCCACTTTGCAAAGGTCAACTCAAAACAAAAGGCTTAGTCATTCATAATTCTCTGCTTCTACCATCCAACAGAGCAAAACACAGTTCAAATTTTAACCAGACATTTGAAGACAGGAATATCATTAACATTTCAGAATTTCACAACCTATAATGCCCTTCAGACTTATTGGCACCACTCATAAAGATGTCTTAAAAGCCTTTAAATGGATTATTGCATTACAGCTCCATATTTTGATACAGTAAAATGTAGAAATTTGTGTTCTCAAATTTAATTTGAGAACACAGAGGAAAATGTTAAATCACGGGTGGCACAATTCTTGGTACCCTTGTTCTTCATACTTTGTAGAACAACCCAGCATTGATAGATTTTAAGCTTTCTGGCAGAGGCCACCAGATTTTTATTTAAAATCTCATGCTACTGCAGCATGAACGTAAGTGCATGCTGCACCCTAATGACATTCCCAGAGTCTTGAAAGAGAAACAGGCCCACAGCATCACAAATCTTCCATAGTACCAAACATTGGCCATGAGCTGCTCTTCCAGATAATTTGTCGTTTCTTTTACACTGCACTTATCTGGAGTATTTCTTGGTGAAAAGCTCAGTCTTAGTCTCATTTGATCAAAGCATGTGGTTAGTATGATATTTTTAGACAGAAAATGCTTTTTCCTGACAAATACCTGGTTGGCATGTAGATAGTTTTAGTTGTTTCTCATGAAGACTTCATGACCCTAAGATGTCACTTTTTGATTCAGTTGTCAAACTTAGCTTTGGGAGATTTGTTCTTTCCTGCTTCTCTCCTGCTAACTGTACATGATGGTGAGATAAACCTGGGTCCTCTTAATAATTACTGCTATGACTGCAAATATGGGCAAGTTCAGGTGAGTAGCACTGACCACACATCTGCCTTCACTGAATTATGTATTATTTTGTCTTTCCCCTCTTGAAGAGGGGCTAAGGGAAATAGGTCTTTGTTTCGTATCATATTTTTAACCTAGGGAAAGAGGAAGTGTGTTATTGTAATTTGAAGTTTCTAAATACTCTGATCAACTAGAATGAATTATAAAAAAGTGTTGCACCAGTTATTTTATTAAAAACAAATATTTCTTAAAGAGGGATTTATTTTACTACTGATTAAATTAACTCAAATCAAAGATTTGTTTTTTCAACATTTTTAGTGAGAGATTAAGCTACTGAAATACAATATTAATTTATGGCTTTCTACCACAGATGATAATAAGTGTGGAAATCACTGTATAGCCTTACCCCTATAACTAAAAATTGCACAGCAATGAAGCAGTAAATGCTGCAGTTACCTGTCTCGCACAGCAAAGTCCTTCTGCTGCTCCAGGGCATGGACGAAAGTGATCAGGAAGTGCTTGTTATTGAGCAGAGTGGAGAACAGAGTGATGCCCTCTTCCACATTAGGTCGTGTTGTGTTGTTGGCCTGGTGACAGAAGATGACAGAGGCTGGGTGAAACATTTACTTCTCTGCATGATTTCACCCTAACTGGATTACACACCTGCTGCGCCCTCACTTATCATCTTCACCACCTCTTGTCTCATGTGACCCATCTAGAGAACAACCTCATCTTTCTATTACATCCTCTCTGCCGCTCCTTCAGCTACCTCCTCCCCCATTCAAGTTTTCTCCACAGTAGCCATACTCCCCGCGCCAGTCCCTTACAGTGTTTGATTGTGGCTAAATGTGCGGAGTCGACTTAATGAGTGTGGTCTATCAATGGGTGCAACTAAGCAGCAGCGTGATGAAGTCTTCCCTCTGGACCGCAGCCATATGGTGTGGTTTGCAGCCTGACAGAAGGAGAACAGGGGTGTCCATTAAGATAAATGCGCGCCTCTGAGATTTATTCGCTGTGACCTGGAAAACACTTCCTGCGAAGACAATGTGGATCCAAGGCACTTCATCACCGTTAGACAGGCTCCCCTGGCTGCCGACCCAAAACCAGCGCTGCAGTCCTTACTATCCCTTGTTAGGCACTGCACACGGACATGCGTGTGCTTTCACACTCAGCACACGTTAATGCCTATGTGTGAAAGGGCACATCTTCTCTCTCTTTGTAGTATCTGGCAGTCTGCAAGCACAACTTGAGTACTAAAACCTGGGTAGAACTTTAGAAAGGGCTTTCAGGGGCAGTAGCCTGGGAAGTTTTGAGAGCTCCAAAATATATATTTTTTTGTTGCTTTTAATGAATGGATGTTTTGCAAAAACATTTTCTATGAAAGTTTTCAGCCCAGATCAGATGAGCTGTTTTAGTTTGCTGTTTATTTGTGTAAATAACCAATATACAGCTATTTGAAAATGTCACAGCCCCACCATTAACCAAGCGTTGAGTGCTCATTCTTTCTTTATTGTTTTTGGTATAATTCAGTGACTGCATTTTATTGCCTGGCAAGGTTACTATCACATTTTGATTCTGGTTTCTTCACTGCCTCATACTGTAGTGACACACCTCTTAATTTTGACCCTTTGCTCTTCTTGCTACTTCAGCTGGCCACCTGGAGCTCTTCAGCTTTATTAAGGATGACTACTTTTGCCTTGAAAAGCTAGTCCTGCAGGTTAAGTTTTGTTGGGTTTTTTTCTTTAACTTTAAAGGGGTGCTATTATGTACTTTACAGGCACAGTGCCATTTTATAGCAAGTAACTATGTTACTTTCAGTTATTATAAAAATGCTGCCTATATCAAACATAACTTAAAAAAAATCTGACCTTGTAATTTGAAGCATTGAATTTGGCCTCCATCTTTTTAAGAAGCTCCTGCTCTTTATGACACTCTGCCTTCAGCACATCATCACAACATTGCTCCATCATTATCCTGTTTACAATCATACTTAGGAGCATTGGACTGAGAAATAGTTTGTATGATAAGCTCAGAAGACTTGCAGTTCCACCAGTTGTTTGCTAATTGCTGCTGCCACTAGTCTGGAGGAGCTGAATGGGTATGGTGCGGGGGAGGTTTCTGCTCTGTGAGGCAGAAACTTGGCTTGGAGTCTGCAGCTCCAAGGAGAAGCTTTGTGGAAATAGGCAGCACTTTGTAAGAGTAAGTGTTTGGGCATCCCTGAATTGCTGCCACAGGAGATTCAAGGACTTCTCAAACATGCATGAAAGAATTAAAGGTATGTTTTTGATGAGGGAATCAGATTATAACACAAAATAAAGCTCACAAAAGTCGATTTTACATAATACATCCCATTTAAATAATTAGCATCAAGTAGAAAATAGCTGATTTATTGTAGACATAGTTATTGATTGATTGGGTCAACTGTTAATTTTTCATGTTGTTTTTTTTTTTATATTCAATAAAACAATCCTGAGAAACTCCTTAATGGAGGTGAAGAATTCATTCTTTAGACTGAATTTTGTTTTTGATAAATCATGATACAGAACATAAGACTGATTTATTCATATATTCTAATACAGTGTTTTGCAGCTTGTTGCTACCATTGTGGTTTTGGTGAACCACTTTTTTGGTTGCAATAGACCCATCCCATTTAGTTTGTTATATTTCATTAGAGGCAACTTGTCCAAATGAAGATCAGATATAAAACTCAGAAAATTAGCTTCAAGACAAAGTTCTCAGATACTTTAGATCCATTAGATACATTAGATCTGCGATTTCTATGGCTATTAATCTCTGTAACTCATGAAAACTATGAAGGAAAACAAACAGATATGCAATGGTTTAGCACACTGGAACATGGTTTGTTTACGGGTATTAAGTGGAAGTAGGAGGGGACAAAACAGCAATGCAGGGGCATGAAATAGGGGTACAAATTGGCGAAGAGATTAAGTGACATGGAGGCTTGGAATAATAAATTCTGTTTTTAAGGAACTTTTTTAGCAATGGAAAATACAACAATCATTTAAAAATCTCAATTGACTTATAGGGCTACCCGACTATAATCTTATTGCATCTTGCCTGTGTAAAAGTAACTTGTGGAGGTAGGGTGACTAAACTGGCTCTAGCCCAGGGGCCCACATCCTTCTAAATCGGGTCTACAAAACTTACTGGAGATGGATTTTTCAAGAGCCACAAGGGAAAGATGCAACAAACATCTACTATTAGGTTGTTTTTAATGTGTCACTTGCTCCAAACCATGAAATAACAAACATTAGCACTCAAGAACATGTGAGCTTACCAAGACATTCTCCATTATGACAAACCCACAAAGCACAACAAGGATTTCTTTAGTGCTAATCATCCATAGGCTCACCATGAAACCTCCAGAAGACTAAGTGTGATCCAGCATCAAACTGAGACCCCAGCTTCACTTCCCCAAATATTTTTTAAATGGACACTTTTGTCCTCTGTTCATCAACTGTCTCTGGGATTCTTATCAAAAAGACTGTAATACCTACACCAGTCCAGCAGGTGGAAACAATGTCATCATCACTAATATCAACACTCTAAAGATGAAGATCCAAAGCATGGCTAAAGCAGTGCTGGATTAAAAATCCAAAACAATCTTACCTTGTTTGTTCTCCAACACAGTTTATGCTTTCCTCTCAGTCCACTTATTTAGATTTGAATTTGAATGAAAACAGAGTCAAGACAAACCACGGTAGATGTGGGAAAGACCATATAGCCGTACTGTTGTTTCTATCACAGAAAGTGATAATGAGTAAAGTGGACCACTGCCTCATTTTTTTCTAATAACCTCTGTTCAGTCCACACAGAAACACTCCAGAGATTTTTGAAGTCTCCAATTTGGACACCATTTTTACAAATCTCTCTTGCATGCAAGCGAAAGGTCCAAAACGGAACAGAAAACCTCTGCGTGGAAATATATCCATGTTAGTGTGAAAAAGACCTTAGAATGACAAAACCAGACCTTCACCTGCCAGTCCTGCAGCAGCGGATGGGTCTCTGGTAGTGCCCGGGGTCCAAGAGAGTCATTCTCGTAAGTGGGCTGGACCAGACTCTTCTCATAATCCGAACACATCTAAAACACACATAAACACACACAGCAAACTGTAAAACAAAGAGTGTTGTATTCGTAAACACAGGAAAGAGGGACTGAGAGGGAAAATAATGAGTTGAGCATCAGTTGTTTGTGTTTGGATTGCCGTCCAGAACTGGAAAAATAAAACCACAGAGAGGTTCTTAAATGTTCGTGTGAAAGAAACATGACGCAGTGAAACCAGAAGTTAGGAATAGAAAACGCTTTTTGAGACAAAGTGAAGTAGAGCTAAAAGGCAGCGTTTTTAGCTCAGTCTGTCATTTCAGGACAGCTACATTTGGCCTGTGTTCAGACTGTGTCTAACACTGTTTAGTGTGTGTAATCTCAGACAGCCAGAAGCTCTTGTGGAAAGAAAAACAAAGGGGCATGAAGGACAGTGTTTGCTGTCTTTGTGAAAAAAAAACTTTGGTGAGATGATGGCTAACACGTTTTCTAAGCAGAAAATCAGCAGTGTCCACTCTACCACCAATGTGGCTGAAATTATGCAAGATCATCTGTAGTTGCAAAACAGCGTGGGTGTGTGAGCTGAGTAGGGAGTATGTTTCAAGGGAAAATCTCCTTGTCTTACTGCCCATTATTGTGCTGTCTCCTTGAAAGTTCATGAATGTGGCTGCAAGACGAAGCCCCCTGAGTTGTGCCTGCCTCTTTCTGTGGAATAAACCCACCCTGAGATATGCCTACGGCCTACCTTTGTGGTGGATCTCACATCAGGAAAAATGCTTACCCATTGGGAAAACATTGACTCTCCTGCAGGGTGCCAAACTGAGCCAACATTTACCTTTTATTTCAAAGTTCCAAGGTGAATTTGTATCCTGCATATTACCAGCTGTGGAAAATGTTTAAAAGAAAGAGGCGGGCAGGGACTAATACAAATATGAATACCCCTAGTGAGAAAAATGGCAGTGTCAGTCTGCCAGGCGGACTCAGATAACGGGCTAAAAAAAGGTTTCTCACCTTGGGGAAGAAAGTGCGTGTGACAAACTGTTTGTACTCCAAGAAGGGGATGCCCTGGCTGCGATTCAGCTCCTTGGTCAGATCTGTCATGTCTGTTTGCAGTTCTGCAAAGCCTGCAAGGACAAAACATAAGGAACAATGAAACCTCTTGTCTAGATAACAAATTTATTTTTCTTGAAGCAAAATACGTATGATGTGTTTGGGTTCTGATGCTATGATTACTGTCCAGGGTCATATCCTTGATGAATATTAAACATAGAAAAGTGCAATCCTGTGATCTTTTTCCCCGTTTCTTTGCCAGATTGTGCAGCCCATCTCAGTACGGAGGAAAATATTTACCAAATGCCAATCACAGCAGCCAAATCCAGTCTGAGGCTTTTATCCAAAACATGTGTGCAGGCTGAGGTTTACATACAGAAACAGTATCAGCATGTCCAGACACTGACTCCTATCTACATGCTAATACTACGCTATGTTTCAGCAGAGGAAAATGTTCGCCTCTAATGAGAGGCTGGAGGTTTTTTTATGGAAACATGCTTCCTTTCACTAGAGGAGAGACATATTTGGGTTAGATTTGCAATTTCTTTGGAGTCTGTCTATTAAGAAAGAATAAAAATGGAAGACCAGGCGGAATTTATTGTGCCTTACAAAAGTATGGATTGCCTTTTCCACATTTTTTTACATTACAACTACAAACCTTATTGTATTTTATTGGGATTTTAGGTGACAGACCTCCACTAAGTTGTACATAATTGGGAAGGAAAAGAGCACATTATTTTTACAAATAAAATCAGTGCTGAGCATTTTTAACACCCTTTATTCCTATACTCCTAAAAAAAAAAAAAAAAAAAAAAAAAAAAAAAAAAAAATCAACTAATTGCCTTCAAACGTCACCTCTGAGTAATTTAATCTCATTATAGTCAAAACTTTGATGAACCACCTTTTACTGCAATTACAGCTACAAGTCTTTGCTCATTTTTCTTTGAAAAATATCCCAGACTCAGTCAGACTGGATGAAAAACATCTATGAACATTAGATTTAAAGTCTTGCCTCAAGCTTTAAGATGGCTTTAACTCTGGACTTTGACTAGGCCTTTTTAACAGATGAACAAGGTTTGATCTAAACTACTCTGTTGTTACTCAGGCTCTGTGTTTTGGTTCAATGACCAGCTTCCCTGTCCTTGCTAAAGAGAAGCTTCATCTTAGCATGATGCTGCCACCATCACTCTTTCACTGTGTGTATAGTGTGTTCAGATGATGCACAGTATTATTTTATACCACACATAGTGTCTTACTTGTAGGATAAAAATAATTTTAATTTTCAGGGAATACTTGAAAGATGCTGGATGTATGGTTTATTACTCCTTTAAGTTATTTATCCTGTCACCTAGATCACATCATTTAGTCCAGATTAAATGGAGAAGGCTAAATATAAAACTGTCCTTGCGCTTCTGTTTTCACACAAACTCCTCCTGTTAGAGTAATGTTTGAACCATCAGTTTCCTGTTGTCTTTTACCCCTTCTTTTTTTCAAAGAGCTACTTTCCTCTCTGCAGAAAGATCCCTCGTTTTGTGCGCACTCACCGTGAACTCGTCCACAAATCTATCTATGTCCTCTGACTAAATAACCTCGCCTCTCCTCCTCTCCCTCCCACGCCTCTGCTTCTTCCCCCGGCTCGCGGCCCTCATTCTCGTTCCTATCGCTTCCTCCCTCCATTTCTCTTTCACTATCCGTCCCCCCCCATCTCTGCTCCATAAATCTGGGTGCTCAGACGTGGAGTGGCCTTCACTCGGGTCTACTCTAATGTTCAGACACACACGTAAACGTATAGACACACAGAAGCTTTTTTCCCATAGATGAAGGACAGACTATGTGGCCACTCGGTAAATCTGTGTGTGACTGATTATTTGTCAGGCTCTTCATTTTATGAGTCATGCTTATGAGGCACAAATCTGTCAACTTTTGTGTCTCCTTCCCACTTCAGATGAGACAACCTCCAAACCAAGTGCCTTTTTTGCACACAAACAAAAAACATATACAAACAAGCAAATACAAGGTTTTGCATGTCAGTGTTCCTCTTTTAACCCCACCTTTCCGGATCTCCTCTCTGATCTGGGACTCCATCTCCTCCATTTGAAGAAGAGTTTTCTGCCAGTAGCGTTCAGCCCGCCGGCTTTTCGTGCAGTACACGACAAGAGCTGCAAACGACAGCAAGCAGTGAGAAAAACAAATGCCACTTCACACAGTATGGGGTCAAAATGGCGCTGAAATATTTTCATTAACGATTTTCAGAAGAGCTTCTGTCACAGTTTTCGAAATGAATTTCAATCTTAAAACATTGAATGAAACATTATCCATATTGCATAATGGCTAAGCATAATTCATGCACACACTCTCATCAGTAGCATTACACCTAAAATGTCTGGCAGGAAACAGAGGGGCTTTTGTGAATGTATGAAATGGGAAAAATGGGAAACGGTGTGAAAATCAACACTGGCACTAATTTTCTGCCGTACACCTGCCCTGCAGACCATCTCAGTCTCTGACTACAGGGAACAGCACACAGACAGACAGAAAGTGGAACACTAGAGTCTTTGTGAGCTGGATACTAAAGAGGGATGAAGCAAGTGCAGGAAACTACAAGTCTAGAATTCCTTTTATCTCTTTCCACATCTGGAGCATCCATTGCTGCAGCAGGCATACATCCATCATCTGCTGGCAGGGACGTGTGTGTGTGTGTGTGTGTGTGTGTGTGTGTGCTGGACCTACCCACTGTGCACAGCAGCAGCAACACGCAGCACACCACAATGGACACCACGATGGCCAACTCGCTGCCGCCGAGCTGTACTTTGGTGATCATGTGACGAAAGTTCCCCACTTGCACCTAGAAAGAGAAAAAAAATGACACATGAAACTGGGTCACGCTTACTGAAACTCTGACTTCTCTTTTTCAGAATTAATTTCACAGTAGTAATCACAAAAAACACTACTGGTCCTATTCTGATCATGAACTTTCACTGTTTTAGCACTTGCTTGTATTATTTTATCATAGAGTATGTTGCTCTGATGAATATGAACATGAATACATAAAACATGCAGAAATAGCAGTAACGTTTAATAACAAAATTAAGATGTAAAATCAGATGTAAATAAATCACAAATGTGAGTAAATGACATTTCCTAACCTCAATTCTCAAACCATTTCCACAAGTGGTACTTGGCATGCTTTCAGAAGAAATACTTGTGCCAAATATTAATTAGTAAATATAAAGTATATTAGCAATAGCAAGATAAACTGAGATGTAAATTTAGCACATGCAGCCAAAAAGATTTTTTTTTCATGCACGTAGATTACTTCAATTGAAAAACTGCAGTATTCAAATAAATAATTTTTAAAACAAACACAAGGTAACCATATTGGATTTTGAGGTATGGGTTGGTAAGAAATATCCAGTGTTGCCACTTGAAATTCAGGCTTCTGGCTTTCTGTTTTTCCATGTTGGAACCAGAAAAATGTGATTTTTGATAACAAATGAAACGCATGATGTAGTGAATATGAAGTTTCTTCTGTTCTTTTTATTTATTGAGAAAACACAACAAACTGAAAAAGTATAACTGATGTTGTGTTGCTGCTTTAAAATGTCATTAGGGTGGAATATAGAAAACTTTTACCAAGGTAGTAGAACCATTGTTCTAATTATAATGTTGGTGAAAATAAAACATTTAAATCTTAATATGCAACAAAATCATGTTACATCTCTATTTTCTCCATCTAGAAATATCCCTAACTTGGCTTCAGATGATGCTGTTTTAATTTATCTTTAGTCCATGAATCAAACTGATTCACATTTTTCTAAGTAATATTTTTATATCCTCATCAGCTAAGTCCAACATGCCTGTGACCTGCTTTCAGAGCAAGAAACTCAGCAACATATTCCTTCTGAAATTAATCAAGATTTCCTGCTAACATTTCTGTACAGTGCAAAGCTTGTTCACCAAAGTTCAAAATCACACAAGTATCAAAATACTCAATATTTACAGCCTGTAAATATAATATAATAATGACTTTCCAACTTCATTTCCCAGATTAAAACCCTCACGTACTGAAATAATATAAGATTTGCAGCATCATGGTCTGTCAAATTACTATAATAATCATTACATTTTTAACATGTAACATGAAAGCTCTTTCATTCCTTTAAGTAACATTTCATATTTTGATTTAAGAACTCCCTTCTTTAGCATCATAAAAACACCTAAGTATTTCTTTTTAAAATATTTTTTTAGTGTGCAGTTTATTAGAAATCTTCAAAAGCTAACTCCAAAGCTGCATAGAGGTATTAAAAGCAATGTAGCAGCACATTAGATGGGCTTAAAATGAGCTGCTGATGTTAGCAGCAATAAATACAGCTGCAGTAGACTAAATAAAATGAAATACAGGAATAAACTTCTCAAGCTGAGTTAATTTTAGCTACTGTCCCTGGGTATGTGCTTGAGGTATGATAACCTCTTTTTTTTTTTCTTCCGTTAAATTTCTACTCTATAACATACAGGCAGTAAAGTGTATTTGAAAGACAGATACATAGATGAAGAGAGAAAGCTCAGGAAGACAGAGCAGGTATGAGGAGGAACAACATTAAAGGACTCATTTATTATATTTTTATCCCAGGACTGCACCAGAATAGCACGTTCCGATTCACGTATGAAAATACATTTTGCCTTGTGCTTTATGCGGCTTCCCAGTTAATCTTAAATCGTGAACAAGTCCTTTAAGCTCTTGTCTTTTTCAGTCTCTCTGCTCCCAGGCTTTGCTGAAACCTTTGCCCCTTTTAGCAGCAGAGTGGAGCCTCTAAAAGCCAACTGTGAGCCCACTAAGTAATTATTTTTTAACCAATTGTGAAAGACAACTTTCTTAATCTACAGTGCAGTGTAAAATTATTCACACCCCCTTGAACTTTTTACTTTTTTCCACATTACAACCTTTTTTGTTGGTATTTTATGTGTTAAATCATCACAAAGTGCTGCATAATTGGAAAGTGATAGGAAAATAATACACAGTTTTCAAAATCTCTGTCAAATAAAAAATAAAAAGAGTTTTATGCATTGGTATTAAGCCTCTTTTACTTTGATACCCCTAAACAAAGTGCAGTGCGACCAATTGTTTTCATTCATCTAAGTGGTAGGTTATAAAACAAAATCCCAAGCTTTTAACATCCTACAGAGCTGTGTTCAATGCATCATTTAAAATGGTATGGCACAAGTCCAAACCTACCAAGATATGAAGGTCCACCTAAACTGACAGGCGGAACAAGCATAACATTAATCTAAGAAAGAGTTAAGAAACCCATGGTAATTCTGGAGGAGCTGCAGAGATCCTTAGCTCAGGTGGGAAAGGACAACTATTAAGCATGCACTCCAGAAAACTGGCCTTTCAAGAAGAGTGGTAAGAAGACTGTCAATAGAAAACTAAAAGAAGGCTGTCTCAAGCCCTGCAGGGGCTGCAGCAAACATCTGGAAGAATCTGATGTGGTCAGAGGATATCAAAATAGAAGTTTTTGACCCATATGCAAAACACTATGTGAAACACAGTGGTGGCAGCATCGTGCCGTAGGAATGTTTTACTTTAGCAGGGACAGGAAAGCTGGTTGGAGTTGAAGAGCAGGTTGACGGAGCATGGAGAAGGCTGAAGGGTGAATAAAAGAAGATTTTTGCCCTCGCTCACAGGCCACCACAACAGCACCCTGCTAATTGTTGAATATTGTGCATTAAAAAAAAAAAATCCCTAGAGTAGTGAGCCAACAATGAAATGATTAATTAACAGTCATGTCATTTGATTTGAAATATACATGAAATCAGTCACTGTGGTTTTACAAGGTTGAAGGCTGAATAAACTGTAGTGACTGAAGTATAAACTGGATGAAAAATTACTCCAGCAATTTTACATTAGCAACACCAATTTTACATTAAAATTAACATTTAAAAATTTGCGATTTTAAAAACAGTTGTGCAGTTTTAAATGTTGGCTCATTCAAAACGGAAAGAAAAAAGACAAAAAGGAAAAGAGGAAACATTTAGGAAAAAAAGCTTATTCTTGATTAATGTAGCAATGGCAATAAACAAAAAATAAAACGAAGTATAACTTAAAAGTAAAATAATAATAAAAAATATTTACTCGAGAGAATGATTCAAGATCCCTTAAGTCCCTTTGCTGGTGTGGGTGTCCAAAGCAACAGCTCTGCTTGCTTGCACTGGTCTTGGGTCTGCTCTGTCTATTTGTACAAATGTTTGTGAAAATAGTATTTAAAATTTTTAAGTTGTGGAAAATATTTTAACCTTATCTATATACTGTCTACCTCTTGTCCATAGGTAATTGATATAGTTTAACCTCTTAACTGTCTGGTGTCATCATGAACCCATTGATTTACATGTACGAGTTTTGGGGGTGACTGTTAAGGGATTAATATATGCCCAAAAAGATGACAAAACAAAGAAATCTTTAACAGAATGATGTCAGGAAGTCACACTAGTAGAAACAAATGTCTAAAGTTGGTCACAAGGGTTAGTTTTAGTCTTGTTCCTACCCCAAACTCGTATTTCTTTGTGTTAGTTTATATTTAGTTGCCAAAAAATAAGGACAAACATTTTCTCCAAATAACATATTTAAAACATTTCTCAAAAGGGGCGCAGGTGCTGGCACATACACAGACAAGACTATCCATTTTGTAATGGAGACAGGTGCACACATGCAAAAAAGAAATTAGGCTGTAGCTTTTGAAAAATGTTCTCTCTCTCTGAGCCAGAAGAGTCACCCAGTTCAAACTAACCCAGATGTGGCAAGAAGTGATCTTTCACTTCTCCCTTCTGATTAGTCAGCAGGGTCTTCTGTGGTCCCAGCTCACATCGTTCCTTCCTCATCTGCAATCCCAGCATACTTCATAAAAAGAGACTCAGATAAAAAAAAAAAAAAAAAAAAAACCCAAAAACCTCCAAACCTCAAACCAAATCCTTCTTACACACAACTCTGTGGGGGAAACAAGCTCATTGGGTTTCCTGCTTTTAACATTCCTTCACCCCCCTTCAAGTTCAGGCGCTTATTTACACGGAGCAGCCGGAGAAGGCCTTCTTTTTCCAGACACTGCACCGCTGTGACCTGGTGTAATGGAGGGGAAAATGCCATTGTTCCATGTTCCTGTTTCGCTTGGGGTAGAAAAACATTGCTTCCTCACGTCTATTGCTGCAGCACTTCAGATCCAAGCACAACACAGGCATGCAAAAATAGATCTGCCTCTGAAAGTAAGTGAAAAAAACACCAATGGCCACAAACTTTACCTGAGCAAAGCATATAAGCATTTATTTAAATATGCCGACACAAAAGAAAATAAATCTGAGGGCTACATTTACAGCCTTGTCAACTGCACACACTTCCCATTTGCTCATGCACAGGCAGCCCACCCATTTCTGTTATGACATCTCCTCTGACCCTTGCCCTTCATTCATGTTGTTGCTAATTACACCTGTTTATTCTGAGTGATCTTGATAGACAGAAGAGGTGGGCGGGTACCTGAGCATGCCACAGGTACACAAGAGAGGGGTGAGGGAGAAATACAGTTCTTATTTCTATTTCTGTATAAAAGTGGAGGAAACTGCTCCCAGAGCACAACTCAGCTGAGAACATATGCTTCAGAGCTATCTAATAAAAAAACTACCAGATTAGCTCATATTTGAACATGGATGAGTTGCTTCTCTCCTGATAAAGCGCTGTCAAAACAGATCAGAATGGACAACAGCATATGTGAACAAGAGAAATCAGTTGAGTAGGACTGCTTTATGTTTTTACTTTGTAACTTGGAAGAAAAACTTTCACACTGGGAAGTGAGATCATTGCTGACTCAGAATAATTGTGTAGCAATGTGAGTGACAAACACTGAAGGACACAAAGATTAGTTGATAAATACAGTGTGTCAGTGTTTTGTTGTTACGTTTTGTCACTAAATGATGGCTCAACACCCCGGCTAATGTCATATTGTCATGCTTTGAAACCTAAAACCATTCATAAGACATGTTAGCGTGTTTCAGACATCTTACTTACTGTGCATGGGTTCCTGCACACTAAATCTGTTTCAGTTAACATCACAGATGGTCCTGATTCTGACTAAATATTTGGCTTAAATGCTAAATGACAGATGGGTGAGGAGCTGAAATTATCAGGGTCTGTTGAGCAATAATATTCAAGATGAGATTCGACGAAGGTCTGTGTAAAAACCGTGGTGAAGGTTGTAGTGTTTGTACTTACAGTGACAGGAAGCTCACTTTCGCTGGAGCTCAGCTGCCCGTTGATGGTGCAGTGGAACAGCTGGTCGTTATGGAAGCTGATGTTACAGGGATAGGAGCCAATCATCACCGAGTATTCCTCCGGAACCAGCTCCAGCTCGCTCGGCACTTTCTGCTGCAAAACAATTTTTAAAAAACACATCAGCTGGTCAGTGCTAAGAGTTGGGTCCCCTTTGACCAGGCCCAGATAATACAGATGCAAAGCTTTAATCCACCTAGAAGTTCAAACCATCTCTTCCGCCAGTCTAAATGGGCAAGGATCGTATCCTCGACTCCAACGTCTCTCTGCCAGATTTTCTAGCCATACAGTCAGGCAGAGATTGAAAGAGGAGCAGCAAAAGCAAATGAGGTGGATTAGCAGTCTTTGTCAACAACTGATGGTGTCATCCAGGACCTACTACTGTGGAATATTGTCTTTGCTGCCCAGATATTGAGTTGTTAGCATGTCATGATGGTCATGAGATGGTCATACAACAACAGTCTTTAGTCAGAGGCCTCTTCAGATTCATTGCAAGACTAGCCGGTGTGGGGAGGAGGGTTCATGGGGGCAACACTGGCAAACATAGTTCAAGACCATTTTCTGCGGTTCTCCACAGTTTTCAGTGGTGACAAAAATACTCCTGTTCGCAGCTGTAAATCTCAAGCTCCACAGCAACTTAATTTGCCAAAAGTTCTCTAAAATCTAGCTTTTCAACCAGTGTGCTACTTGCAGTCCTTCCTGCCAACAGCATCACTATCCACAACGATTCTTTAAAGATACTTGGATGATATGAGTTACGTCAAAATTTTGTTTACCTTTGGGATAAATAAAATATTTTTGGAATTGAATTGTTTACTTCAGATGTTACCAAATTGGTAAAGGAAGTTTATCGAAGTGTGATTTAACCTCAGTATGAATACAGCTGTTCTGTGAAGGCCTCAGAGGTTTGATAGAGAACAATCACAGCTAACTTGTGATTGACGGTGCCTACATGCAAAATGCTCTTTGTGGAGTGAATCACCTTTAACACACCATCTTCATGGTGAAACATGGAGGTGGCAGTATCATTCTGTGTGAATGCTTTTTCTACATGAGGGACAGGAAAACAGGTCACAGATTCTTCAGCTCCCTGAAAACCTTAGATATAAAGAAACTATTGATTCTTTTAAATCAGGACTGACAACATTTTTGCATACAGCAGCTTTTGATTAAATCATCTGACTAATGAGCTGTTTGAAGAATCCTATTTTAGTAACTGTATTTTAACATTTTCCTTTATCTAATGCTTTGTTTACTTCTTTCTAAATATTCTTTGATTACATATAAAGCACTTTGAATTACCTTGTGCATGAATGGCGCTATATAAATTAACTTGCCTTGATGGGAAGATGGATGGAGATAACTGCAGGGCATTTCTGGAAGAAAACCTGTTTAAGACTGTAAAAGCCTTGACAATGGGGTGGAGGTTCACCTTCCAGCACGATAACAAGGCTTCAGAGCTTCAGTGGAATGGTTTAGAATATAGCACATCCATCTACTAGAATGGCCCAGTCAAAGTCTTGACCTAAATCCAGTAGAGGCAAGACCTGAAAACTGCTCATCTCAGATGCTCTCCATCCATCCTGACTGATCTCTATCTTAATAGGAATGAGCTAAAAAAAATTCTCAAGACGGTCAAAGCTGTTAAAGATGAAGCTAATAGTCTTGCAGCTGTAATTACAGCAAAAGGTTGCTTTACAAAGAATGTAGTGTTGAGATTAAGTCACACACACTGTTAACTGATGAGGTGAGTACTGAAGAAAATTGGTTGTATTCGACCTTATTTCAGAGTATGAGAGCAAAAATGCTGAAACAAATGCATATCATACTTCTAGGTTTTTAAATGTTAAGAAAATTGTAAAGCATGTATTATTATCCTTCCACTTCACAGTTATGAACTACTTCTATTGGTCTATCACATGAAACTTCAATAAAATACTTTGAGGTTCGTGGTTATAATGTGGTGAAATGTAAGAAATTTCCTGGTGTATGAATATATTTGCTCGTGCTTATATGTGTGCTCACACACTGATTCAAATAAACAAAGTGGTCTAGGTTAGACAATGGTCATCCCTGTCTGAGTCCAGAATAATCCTCTCAGCGCCTTCAAAGCGATCTGTAGCAATGAATCTATCCTACTTCTAACCAACTTCCCCTCTCACTGCTGGGAGCTTTATTAATCAAAGGGACCCTCCTCTGATTTTATGCTTTATGTGTAACTTCAAGTCATGTGGAGTGGCAGACCTCAACCGTTTCATACAGTTCCACTTTGTCTTCTGGGTGTCCACAGGGAGCTTTCTACAGCCCAAAAAAACCAATTTCTACTGCTGGTGACGTCATCCCCGCTGCCTGGGGCTTTACACACTGTCGGCTTGGAAAGTGAAGGATGTTTGTCTGCCAGTTAGGGTTCAGTAACATTTTTAATTAGGGAGCATTTTGGGAAATTTGTAATGTTGGGCCTCATCTAGAGTCAATCCAACCATGTCCATTAATCTAAAAGTGAGGATATATCAGCCTTCGCTGCTTCATCTTACGTTTATGCGTCTGCAGCAAATCCCAAAGCGATTTGGAGGGATGAGATTAAATTGCTGAATTATTCCTTTAATGGGAATTCCATAAAGTCTCTGTGGAGCTTATGGGTTTCTACTCAGAACATCTTCTATAGACAGTTATTTTAGGCCTGCAGGGAAGCTTTTATTGGGTCTCATATTTTACAGTTTTATATGTCCATTGGATATACACTCTGGTTGTCTCCTTTGTGGATGGTCATCTTATAAGCTCAGGTTCTCTACCAGAGGCCTAGCAGGTCGAGAGGTTCTGCGGAGAATCTTGAATCCAGACAGGGATCCTAGATGCTGGAAACAGTGTAGGTTAGATGTTCATTGGCCTGAATGCTCCATTAACCACTGGGTCTCATCTTCCTCTCTCTTTGAGCTTTAACTACTCTGGCATCATCTACATTTTAACAAACACCAAAATGCCCAGCTGGTTAAGCATCACAAGCTTGTCAGCCTAGATTAGATCAGAAAACCCAACATGATCATCACACGCTGTCTTTTTCCATCATCTTGACATGTGCCTCTGGTTTTACTGTTGAACTTTCAACACCTGATTCTTTAGTACTTCAGATTGGAGACAAGATTTTAAGAGAACTATAGCAAAGCCTGGATTTATTTTTTCAGCAGCCAATTTGTTTGGTAATTTGCTGCTGTCCTTGTTCATGACCCACTAGCAGTCAAGCCTTCATTGCTGGACTGGTGGTTTCACTTATGACTCTTTGATAGTCAGGTGTATCTGACTGCATTGTTGAATCATTGACTGTGATCTCCCCAGGTTCTGCAGCTGCAGAACAAGCACAAATCACTACTACCCAAAGATTTCCATTTTAATTGTTATTAATGAAGATTTTTGCCCTAAATAAACTTTCTGGTTGGTTTGTACTTCTTAAACTCTGTTTGTGGCATATCTTCTTTACATGGAGTGATCTGCCTACATCCTTGAGAATGGTATATACATGACTGCAAGATGTAACTGAAGACTGAACTCTTTCATTAACGACCTTTCATTCAACTCATCAACAATATTCAGACATGGAGATAAATGTCACTACTGTGAGCCACAACCCCCAACACAAGCAGAAAGGGCAAGTTGCAAAAAGGATGAAAAACACCCTTCAATATTTTAACAAGGTCGATCCTCAAAGTGGGCCAAATGTTTGCAAATGCACACAAAGCTGTAACTCAAAAATAGCAGAGCTGCATTTTATCACTGACCTTTCATTCTTTATGCAAATTCACAATGATTACATGACTAAAGCATGTTTTGATCTCTGCACTTAACCTGGTATAAACAATGCTGTGATTACTTATTGGAAGGATGACCAGCCCTACAAAAAATCTGCCCTGTTTGTTGGAAACTGCAACTTCCCTTCAATATAATTAGGCCAAGTGAGGAAGTGTGTGTGTGTGTGTGTGTGTGTGTGTGTGTGTGTGTCTTTATCATCAGAGGGTTTTCTTTCTGTGATTATACCCAGAGTCCCAACAGGATGCAGCGTCTTAATACTTTGTCAAAAAGTGCTCCATCACAACAAACATATACACAAAAAATGAAAACTATTTGATTTGAAAATAAAAAAATCACAATATTTTCACAGAAAACCAAGTTGGACTAAATAGATGTTTTCTAAACTCTGAAGAAGGATGCACAGCACAACCAAACCCTACCTCTGGTCCTGACTGGCTAATACAAGCTTCCTATTAAACAAACCCATTTTGTCTGCAGCCTCTCTTCCCCTCAGGTCCACCACAAGTGGAATCCACCTTCCCTAGATAAAGCAGGAAACAACAGACAAGTCGCCCATGTAGGCAGGCTGAGACAGCGACTCCTGCAGCGACCTCCTCCCAGTACACACTAACACATAAAGAGGAGGTGGCATCATGTTCAGACATCCTTGTCTGTGCTGTTCCCGTGTGCGTGTCGCACGGTGTCACAGCCGGCAGCCCTTTAATGTGATGGATTCAAGAAGACAGGTGCTTAAATCAGCCAGAACGCACAAACATGGGGCCTCCCACTGAGCTGCCACTGCGCCCCTCCCTACCCCGCTCACACCTCCAACAGAAATCAACATGCTTAGGAGGACAGGGTCTTTGATGTGTTTTATGTGCCTCTGGTTTATGTGAATATAAATAAGGACACACTCAGCTGTGTCTGATGTACACAGTCGGGTTTGTCTTGTTAAGTAATGATTTTGCATCCAAAAAACAAGCAAGGAAATTCCATCACTTGTTGATGGCTTTTAGTGATCACAAATATTCATCTTTCTCAATGTTAGAAAGTCAGCTTTGCCTCATAAGACTGTAGTTACAATTTATTTCTGATAATTAACCAAAAATTAGAATTAAGGGATCAATGTGTCTAATTATACTTAGCTCCTCTCTGACTGTGGAAAAAGTAATGCCTCATGCCTGACTGCTTCAGTCCATCTCTATAGAAACACATTTTGACCAACAGGATGAATCCTGCCTCAGTTTCGCACCATGATGTTGACATTTGTTAGTTTTTATAAATATATAGCGGGCAAAATAAGTATTAAACACATCACAAATGTTCATATTAAACATATTTCTAAAGCTGCTATTGACATGTAATAATGTGTAATAATGTAAAATAACATAGGGAAAAGGTATTGAACACGCTTACTGATATTTATTTAATACTCTGTTTAAAAAAAAGCCTTCGTTGGTAATGACAGCTTCAAGACACCCTCTGTATGGAGGAACTAGTCACATTCATTGCTCAGGTGTGATTTTGGCCCATTCTTCCTCACAACCAGTGAAGGTTCTGGGCCTCTTCTATGAACTCTGATTTTTAGTTATTCCCATAGATTTTCAGTTGGATTCAAGTCCGGTGATTGGCTGGGCTATTTTAGCAGCTTTATTTTCTTTCTCTGAAGCCAGTTGAGCGTTTCCGTGGCTCAATGTTTGGGATCATTGTCTTGCTGAAATGTCCACCCTTGTTTCATCTTCATCATTCTGGCAGATGGCAGCAGATTTTTCTCAAGAATGTCTCGGTACATTTTTCCATTCATCCTCCTTTCAATTATATAAAGTTTGCCAAAACCATATGCAGAAAAAGAGCCACACACCATGATGCTCCCACCTCCAAACTTCACTGTCAGTATGGCGTTTTTGGGGTGATGTGCAGTGCACTTTTTCCTCCAGACATGGTGTGTGTTATGACATCCAAAGAGTTCATTTTTTCTCTCATCTGACCAGACTATGTTCTCCCAGTATTTTACAGGCTTGCCCAAATGCTGTGCAGCAAACTTTAAACAAGCTTCAAGATGCTTTTTCTTCAGAAATGGAGTCTTATGTGGCGAGTGTGCATACAGGCCACGGCTGTTGTTTTCTTTGAAACAATCGTACCTGCCAATTCCAGGTCTTTCTGAAGCTCTCCACAACTGGTCCTTGGCTCTTGGAAAACTCTTATGATAGTTCTTTTCACTCCTCTGTTAGAAATCCTGTGAGGAGCACCTGGTTGTGGTCGGTTTATGGTCGAATAATGTTCTTTCCACTTCTGGATTATGGCCCAACAGTGCTCACTGGAATGTTCAGAAGTTTAGAAATCCTTCTGTGACCAATGTCATTGAATGTTTTGCAATAATAAGGTTGTGAAGGTCTTCAGGTAGAATTATTTCCTTTTACCCATCATGAGATGTTCCTTGTGTGACACCTTGGCAATGATGCACCTTTTTTAGGCCATCAGTTTGGACTAAACCAGCTGATACTCATTTGCACTGACAAGGGGCAGGATGGCTTTCTGATAACTGATGGGTTTCAGCTGATTTCTTGGCTTTCCATGCCTTTTTCCAACTCTGTTTCTGCATGTGTTCAATACTTCTTCCTTGTGTCATTTCACATTATTACACATAACTTAATTTCTGAACGTATTTGTTTTAGTTTCTTTCTATGTATGGTTTACTTGGGTTGTTCCGACACCTGGTAAATATTTCATGACAATAGAACCTTTAGAAATATGCTGACTAAAGAAATTTGTGATGTGTTCAATACTTATTTTACCTGCTATAAAATGATAAAACTGTTACTTCTCAGCTTCTCCCATCATGACTTTAGGAATTTTATACAGTATTGGGATTCTTGAACACATATCTTGATAACTACAGTGTCTTCTATAATTATTAACAAACCAGATAAAGATATGTATCTTAAAAACAAATGATGCTAAAAATATGAAAAAATCCCATCTTTAACTAACCTGAAAACATTGATTCAGTCAAGAAATGACTGTTATTAACAAATTACTGGTGCTGAAATTATTGACACCCCTCCTGCTTTTGATAAAACTAAGACAGCGAAAGCATTTTTTGTGATTATGTATTTATTATTTTTTACTTTTAAGTGAATCAAAGGGTCTGGGAACTTTTATTTAATCATTATTGCCTGTTTGCTTGGCAAAAGATGTGACATCACACAGACTATTGTTTCTTTTATCCATCTCTTATGAATGAGTAACACAAGAAAACATATCATTCAAAAGTTAGAAAGTAGCTACTTGTCATAACTTATCCATATCTGCAGACAGAACAATAAATAAAACTTGAAAATAGAGTGTAATAGAGTTGAGGATGTGACAGTTGGATATCAGTGAATCTCTTATGTCTGTTGTTGCTTTTGTTTCTGCATTAGCAAAATAATAAATGTAAAACAGGAAGAGAACTAATTGTAAATAAATACAGTAATCCATCTAAAATCATAAAAATAGTCCTTTCACAGCCAACAGTAAGATTAAATTTATAGTGGGATTATAATATTTTATAATCCCACTATAAAACGTGACCTGTATGTTCATTTTAATTTTGAATATCTTTGCAGTTGTGCTACACTGGCTGGGAAGACCCTGCTTGTTACATATATTGTGGTAAAATAATTCATATTATTAATTATCTTAAGATAAGATAAGATAAGATAAGATAAGATAAGATAAGATATATTTAGCTACATAAGGTAAATGGCAAGGAGGAGCTTCAACTTCAAAGACTTGGCACTCATTGCCAAAGATAAAGCTTAAAATTACCAGTGGACACATGCAAAAAACTGGTCAGCAATGATAAATCTCTGACTGCTGTAATGCCAATAAATGTCAATATCCTACTGATTATTGAGAAGGGTATGAAGAATTTTTTTACATTTATTAAATCCTATTATCATACTATTATTTCCAAAATAGAAACCACTTTTACATTGTCTATAGTCTTTCAAGTGATGATGGTTTCAGTTCCGGTCACAAACTTACTTGAATGAAAAATGATTTTAAACCTAAATCTGCCAAGGGTATGAATAATTTTGGGCTTAACTGTAGCTATAGCAACTGAGACCACAAATTACTGTTTAGGACATCAGACAACAATAAAACTATCCAATTTAAAGATTTAATGAGTGGATTTTTTTTCTCCATTTTAGCCCATTAACAACACATATTTTCTTTGGTTAGCCCCAAACCAACTTCACATGCTCTGATAAGGGGTCTAGTTCACTGAGCAGGGGAGGAGGGTAGACAGGAAGTGGCTTGGAGCTCCAGCATGCCACAAAACAATGTCACAGAATGGGCGCTTCTCATATAGTTCAGAGCTCAGTCACCGATCAAACACTAAAACTAAACAGATTTATGAAAATAAACAAGTGAAAATATTTCTGTAGCAAAAAGCAGATGGCGGAAGTGATCATCATGTGAAGGCTCCCACGATTTTACAAGTGCCTCTCTACCAACTAACTTGCCGCAAGCTGAGTTTTCTTTCAGTAAGAAATATCAAAAAAATAATGCCAAACTTTAAAAAAAAAAAACCTTTAGTGCATAGCCATGTGTACGTCAACTTGTCATCAGTTTAGTTGTTTACATACACTTCTCAGATTTTCTGAGTTTCATGCTCTGCTTTACCGCAGCAGTGATTTCTCTTCTGCAAGCCAGAGGGGAATGAAGAGTGGAGCAGACCTTTGAGATGTCACACAGTAATAGGTCTATTGGTAATTCTCTCTTCTCCTACTTAGTAGCGAAAAACAACACACAACAAACTAATGTAAACATAATGTCACCTACTGGTGTGTGAAAACCTGACATAAACACACATCTTCTTCATGTTCCACTTCAAGATGTGTTGCCAGCTGGCTGCATCAGCTGTTTCCATCAAAGGTCCTTGAAGCAGCATTTTCTCATACTTAAGTTCAACCCAATTATTTAAAACCAAATCATCAAACTACTAAGGGTCTCTTACTATGAACGAACCTTTGTGTTCAGAGGGTTAATAAATGGTGGGAAACAAGAAGGAAATATAATTTTGATAAAAGCTGGTGAATATTAAATAAACCAGATATGAACACAGCAGGGATGCACAGTTTTGACCATTCTGTCTCAGCTTCATTACTCACATTGATGATAAGAGTCAGTGGCTCTCCTGAATGGTGTTTGATCTGCTTCTCCTTGTTGGCGGTGAAGAACTGAGGGTCCTCCACATATCCCAACCGGAAGTGCTCTTTCTGAGGCTCCCCATCATCTTCGTCAGGCCTGTCATCAGGGGAGGAAGGGCTGTCACCGGTGTAGGGGACCCCGTTCAGGACGAACTGCACCGAGGTTTCCTGGGATTGGCTGGACTCCGGAGATAGACAGGTGATAGTGGAGGGGGAGAGAACAGTGCAGTTCTGCAAAAGAATAAAACTGAAATAAGCCTAAAGGTTTTCAGAAAATAATATGTGATATTTAATGTAGCATGGCTGATGAATTGCTTACTGTTTGCCCTATTTCCAGAACATGCATAGTGACACTCTGAACCAGATCAAAACCTTGACCTTTAACCGTGATGGTCCTGCCACCACTATAACACAAACACAAGACAATCGTTACATCATATCCACTAAAAAAAGAGAGCCTATAACACACCTGCAGTGTACCCACCTGAGGAAGCTCTTCGTTGGATGGATGAAGCTGATAGTTGGGTTTTGCTCATAGGTGTACATAGTGATAAGCTCTGCTTCCTCACAAGGATGGTCCTCGAACTCCACGCACAGTGTTACCAGCTCAGCGTCTGCCTCCAAGGCTGGAGGCATGATGCATTTAATTGTTTGATCCGTTTTCCTGGAAAATAAAATAAAATCAAAAGATGTATACACTGTAACCACACAACTTGTGATGTCTAGAAAAAATGTTCAATCCTAAAAATGTTTCTGATTACAGCTGCAGTTACATTTTTTGCTGCCTGGCAGACTTTCACAGAAGCGGTGGAGCTATTTTGGTATGCGCTATGGCAACAACTAGAAGTGCTGAATTTAATCTTGTGAGAAGTTATGCAGAACTTGCAAAGCAATGCACTCTGAATATTTAATTGTTACTTCATGCGTTTAATATCCGCTGTTTAAAAAGGAAAGCTATTAATACGTGGGAAGGAAAAGAAACCATGCAAATGATTTGTAATTGTAATGGGCAAAATTCATGTAGACTTGCAAAGCAGGGTCAAATCTCAAAAACGCACAAACAACCTGAGAATGAAAATGTTAAAAAACAGGTTGTACTCACTCTGTGATGGTGCACTCCTGAGTTTTGTTGACCTTGACTCTAACCTGTGAGCCAATATCCAAATGTTTTCCATGGATTGTCACCCTGGTTCCTCCAGCACGAGAACCTTTCTCTGGATATATGGACTCCACACCGGGGATCTCAATTCAGAACAAATATGCAGCACATGACAAACAAGACCGATTAATAAGTGGACACTCAACAGCTTCTTCCACTTGGCTCATTTAGACATTTCTCCTCCATAATACTTTTCTTTGCAACAAATAAAACCACTTCTCTTCCTCTGAAGTTCAAATTTCTGTTTTTGCAGATTTCCTGAGACAGCTGCTGGCTATAACAGTAAAGAAAACTGTGATGACCAACGTTGTAGCCTGTTGCTGTGCAGCTGAAGCCATTAGTCATTTGGGCCCAGGCAATAGTGGGACAGTCATTCTGTACTGTACATTGCCTTGCCAAAGTATCCAGACTCTTTGAACAAACTGCAGTGTATTTTAGTGGGATTTTATGTGACAGACCAACACAAAGTAGTGGATAATTGTTAAGAGAAAGAAAGATAATTTACAAAAAACAAATGCACAAAACAGTTTTAAGATTTGTTTTTGTACTTGGATACCCCTAAATAAATTAGTAATTAGAGAACACCAATATATGATGTCAGTATACACTCAGATGGTCAGTGAAAGTCTCTTTTAAAGAATAAACAACATCATGAAGACCAAGAAACATAACAAACAGGAAAGAGATCAGGTTGGGGACATGTTAAAAGCAGAATTAAGTTATGAAACAACACCTAAAGCTCTGAACATCTCATAGACCACTTAAATCCAGTATCCAAACATATAAAAGAGGATGTATAACTGCAAACCCAAAAAGACATGTCTGTCCTACTACACTGACAGGCCTGATGAGGTGAGCATTGATCAGAGAAGCAACCAAGAGGGCCATGACAACTCTGGAGGAGCTGCAGAGATGCACAGCAAATATATCAGAATCTGTCGACTAAAAAAGCTACAAATCTGGCCTTCATGTAAGAGTGGGATGAAGGAAGCCATTGTTAAAACACAGGCAGTTGTTGTTTGTTTCAAGCCATGTAGGAGAAAACATGTGAAAGATGGTGTTCTGGTTATATGAGAACTTTTTTGTGTAGCAGGAAAACTAACACTGAACATCACCCTAAACCTACCATACCCATAGAGAAACATGGCAGTGACTGCATCATGCTGTGGGAATGCATTAGTTCAGGGACAGGGAAGCTGGCCAGATTTGAGGCCACAAAACACTTGGGTGTGGGCAAAAATTTCACTCTCTAAATGTGCAAAGCTAGTAGAGAGATCCACTAAAAGACTTGCAGCTGTAAAATAATTGCAGTGAAAGGAGGTTGTACAAAGCTTTGAGTCAGGAGGGTGACTACACATGCACTATTCAGATCTTTATTTGTAAAAAATAAGAAAACATGTAGTCTTTATTTTCCACTAACTAATTTAATTTGATGTTATGTTTTATGTGCTTTTCCTATATGTTTTGTGAAGCACTTTGTGATTTTATCTGTGAAAGGTGCTATACAAATAAAATTTTACTTACTTTTTGCTTACTTAACTATGTGTTGGCTTAGCACATAAAACCCTACAAAAAATCGAAGAAAACCGGTGCTTGGAATGGCACTGCAGGTTAGGAAAAAAATCATGCATATGCAGTACAGTATGCATGAACACACACTCCACATACATTGAAACCTGCTCATATATATTTAGAGTCCTACGGCGAATTATCCTCATCCAGATCTGCAGCTACCCGAATCAGCATTCCTGCTTTTTCTAAACTTTCTATCCCCTCCATGAACCTCGCCTCCAGGGATGCCTCTTATCCTTGCTGACAGGATTCACTTCCTCAGTGAGCAGGGATGGGGCAGACCTATTGTGCTTCACTGTGTCAATGTGGGTGGAAGGAGGCAGATGTTTCCGTTCAAAATTTTAAGGAAGGAGATGCAGCGAAGACACACATCCTGTCTCCAAAACAGTTTTTCCCCTTTTTTTCTCTACATCTTCCCCTTCAGCCTCACTCTCATTGAGCGCCTTAGAGATAAAAGAAAAAAAAAAAAGGCTAAGAGGAGTTCCCACAGTAGTCCCCTTTTTAAACTTGCTGTTTCAGAGTTTTTTCATCTTTATGTATCATGATGGGTTTTCAGATTGGGGTTATTTCTCTGCAGGATGACTCATGGACAGAGCTGCCCTTAGAAACTGCTAAAACGATCCTGTGAATTATGAAACAGTCTTTGTCTATGAACACAGAGAAACAAAGAGCTTGCATGGGTATTTCCACAGGCTGAATGTCCTTATTCCGATGAGAGGTTGTGTGGGCTGAGGTTAATTTCCACACCACTGGCTGGGTTTACCTCAGCCACTGATAAATTCAGAGTAAAGGGGGCATTCCAGCCCATTCCAGCTCTCTATATTTGTTTTTGTTGGCAGAAAAAGCTACATGACAATTGCTCTTAGCTTCAGCTTAGATGGACGTTTGAAGATTCCCACACACCAGCATTCCTCTAAACCATAAAACACATCTGTTAACACTCAGCTGACACTCTTGGGAAGGCCTTCCCAGTGGGGAGCAGAGCAAAAGAGCATGCAAGAAGAATGTGGAGAAAGACACAGACAGAAGGGAGAGCAAAAACCAGCAGGAGAGTCAGAGGCTGGAGAATACTCACCAAGTATGCAAAGCTTTCCTTTGACGTCCCTGTCCCGCTCTGATCCACGTCCACGCGAACAGAATCCGTCCTGTCATGTGCAGACCTCCCAGTGCGACACACGAGCCTGAGGACAGATCATCACAGTGAGAGATCAGTTAATAAAAACACAATCTCGATAACACAATACAGCATCCAATTTTGATTTAATAAGGGCTTTAATCAAACCAAATTGTGTGTGAGGGAAATCTGATCGTGACAGCTAAACAAAGACATAATATATCTCGGAGAATGGTTCTTATGAGCTAATTCATCAATCCCTATTGCATTTACATATGGAATGAAATAAAGCCTCGGAGGTATCAGATATGAGCAGATGTAAAGTTCAAAGCCCCCCTGACCAAATGCGTCTAACCACAAAGGAGATTAGGGGGACTGCTGAGGCTTGTTCTCTTGCCTCCTGGCTGTGATTAAACCCTCTGCCACCACTGCACGCTCTGCAGGGACGACTCGTATTAATGACACAGGGGAGAACGGAGGCACGGGGACCCACTGCTTTGGGACCTCGGAGGGATAAATGTACCAGGGGCGGGATATAACCTTTATTCCCTCTGATGATCCCCTCCAGTTTGACAGCTTGTTGGTTTATTTAGTCTGGTGCCTGCTGCTGCAGAGGTTAGAAACTCTCAGCTAGTGATCTAATGACTGGCAGACATTGCTGGGAATTTCCAGAGCCTTGCAGAAGTATTCGCACCTTCAGGACTTTTTGGCATTTTGTCATCTTGCAGCCACATAGGATTTTACATAATAACCCCCACAAAAACCAATGTGTAATTGTAAGGAGAAAGAAAAAGGACTTACTGTATGGTTTTGAAAACTTTCCCTAAAAAAATTAAGCAGTGTGGAGGACATCTGTATGCAGCCCCCTTTACTCTGACACCCCTAAATTAAATCCATACAACTAATTGTCTTGTGAATTCACATTATTAGTAGCTATGCATGGCTTACTCTCAGTATACATACAACTGTTCTGTGAAAGCGTGACAGGTTTGTTAGGGAACATTATTGGTGGTGGCAGCATCATGATAAGGGAATGCTTTCTTGCTGTCTGGACAGGGAAAATAATAAGATAAACTAAATCAGGGGTGTCAAATGTCAATTCTAGAGAGTCAGTGTCTTGCAGGTTTTAGATGTGTCTTGGTCCAATACATCTGAATCAAATGGCTGAATTGCCTCATTGGCATCCAGCGAAGCTTTACAGAGTCCTGCTAATGACCCAGTTCTTTGATTTGATGAGTTAAACCAGAGACATATCTAAAGGTTGCAGGACACCAGCCCACGAGGACTGGAGTGTGAGACCCTTGATTTAAATACATGGTAAATCTTGGAACAATACATAACCATACATATAACTATCACTACTCTCTGCAAATCAAATGAATGATTTAATCTCTGCTATAATGTGCATAATTTTTGATATTCATGTAAATAATCGGTTATTTTCGAATATACAGTGCACAGGTGTAATAACTGCACAGGTATTTTCATTTACTTTCTCTCTGATCCAAAACCTTCTGTCAGAGCGACACTAGAATGGTTAATATAAAAGCATTTTAATATTTTGAAAAAAGCCCAGTCAGAGTGCAGACCTAAACCCAATTAAAACATCTGTGAAAGACCTGAAAACTGATGTTCGCAGATGCTCTCCATCTGATCTGATTGAGCTTGAGCCATTCGATAAGAAGAATGGGCCAAAATATCTGGATGCAAGGAGATCATGGAGACAAACATTTTGAGGTTCAGCTCTACAAATGCAGCAAAAAAGGGATTTTATTTAGGGGTATCCGAGTAAAGGTTGTTGAATGTAAATGTTCTCCACACTTTTCAGATTTGTATTTGTAAAAATTTTGAAAACCATGTAGCATTTTCCTTCCACTTCACAATATGCACTGCTTTGTGAATGACTACCAGTTAAAGTGCAGTTAAAACACATTGAGGTTTGTGGTTGGGCTATGAACATTTTTGGAGAGCACTGTATGTAAGCAGAGGAGCTGTGTTTCAAATAGACAAGCCTGGCTTGGTTGTACAATAATATTAGGCAGAGATTCACTCAAGCAGTTGTGACTAAAACTAGAAAGAAATTTTGTACTTGAGTGTGTTTTCAAATATGCAATTCGAACTGAAATGTGCTTTCTGTTGACTGTATCTAAGACTGAACCACTGTAGCATTTAATGAGCCCATTTTAAAGTGTGAATTTTGCTCCTGTGTCTGAGTAGCTGTTGAAAATACTCTAAAATAACCGGCAGTGGCTGTAGATCCTGCTGAGGCCTACAGTCCTGCTCATTAATAACAAGAGCATCAGGTAAAGAATGTCATTACCCTCAAATTAAACTCCTGCCATTACCTGGCACGAGGGTGCTCTTTGAGGAAAAATGCATCATTTCACAGGCTCTAATTTAGAGAAGAATGAAAAGGGACAAATATAATGAAACATGAGTAATCCCAGGTTCAAGCCTGAGGGAAATATGAGACACAGAAGCCTGAATCAGCTTTAACATGCAGAGTCTTTGCAGACTCACAGGGTTATCAAAACAGTACATCATATTATAAAACATCTCCTACTGAAAAGTAATTCAGAAGCTATAAAAGACAAAAGTAAAAAGAATTACTATTTAAAGTGCAAATTTAAGGTGATAGCCACATCAGAGTCAGCGGGCTGCATTTCAGCCTGTCCTGGGTAAGATGTTCACCAAGGTATTGACAGAATTGTTTCATACAAGTCAAAGTGTTGTGAAGCAGAAAGCACTGATTTCAACAAATCTTCTGAAATGTTTTATGTTTATATACAATAATGTCATAAAACACAACATGTTTCTGTTCTTCATCTTACAATACTGGAAAATAAATCCCCAGCCAAAAAAAGGCACATGAAACCTATGATTTTCACTTTCGTAAGGGAGAATTAAATGACCACCACTAAAGTGAGCTGCTGAAATGAACTCAATGGTTTTCTGTTTAGCTTGAGGTTGCTACTGTTGCTTTGTGGTAACTAAAACCCCAAATTATGCAAGACTGAACAATTTCCCGCATGTAGAGCTGACACTGCGACACACCCACAGTCTTACAGTACCTTGCTAAAGTTTCCTAAGCATTGAACTATTTCACATTTTATGAAGTAAAACCACAGACTTCATTGTATCTTATTTGGGTTTCATGTGACAGGCCAGCACAAAGTAATACATAATTGTCAAGTGGAAGGAAAATTATACAGGGTTTTTTTAAATAGTCAATACAAGTTTTGCACATTTAAACCATCTGTTTTCAACCATCAGTTTTTTCTAATCAATTTGATTCAGGTGTAGGCTTTGACTGGACCATTCTAAAGCAAGAATATGCTCTGGTCTAACCCAATCAATTGTAGATCTGGCTCTATGTTTGTGGTTGTTTTTCTCCTGGAAGGTGAACCTCTACCCCAGCGTCGAGGTATTTGCAGAATCTAACAGATTTTTTTTTACAATGGCCCTGCATTTACCTTTATTAATATCCCCATTGGTTATATTAATACCAATACAATTGGTTATATTAATATCTGCTAAGGAAAAGCATCACCACAGGATGATGCTGCCACCACCATGTTTCACCAAGGGGTGGCGGCTTGGTGTTCAGGCTGATTTGCAGTGTTGGTGTTCCACCACACATAGCGTTTTGCATGTAAGTCATAAAGTTTAATTTTGGTCTCATCTGACCAGATTACCTTCTTCCACATGTTTGCTGAGTCTCCTAAATGGCTTGTAGAGAACCACAAACAGGAGGTCTTATGGTTTTCTTTCAGCCACTCATCCATAAAAGTTAGATTTGATGAGAGCACCATTATACCTTGTTGATGTCACCTGAGCCTTGGCTCTCTGCAGCTCCTCCAGAGTTCACATGGGCTTCTTGGCTGCTTCTCTGACCAACAAGCTCTTTGCCAGGCCTGTAAGTTTTGCTGTCTTGGTAGGTTTGAGGTTGTACCTTCCTCTTTCCATTTTTGTTTAACAAATTGAATGGTACGCTGTAAGATGTTGGATTTCAGTTAGGAGTTTCCAAGTGAATGGGGCTGAATGCATATGTGCATACCACATTTCCAGTTTTGTATTTGTAAAAAATGTTCAAGCCATGTATCATTTCCCTTACACTTCACAAGCACTATTTTCTGTTGATCTATCAGATAAAACCCAAATAAAATACATCATGTTCTGGAGATGTAATGTGACAAAGTGCAGAAAAGTTGACTAGGTGGATGTATGTTTGTGAGGTTTTCTTACAGATTGCATCCCAAATACACAAATATTAAAAATACATTGAGTGACAGTATCTTAGTGGGTGTATTTGTCTATGACTGCATGTTGACACAGAGTTATCCCAGTCAAAGGACATTCTGCTCTCCAGCAGGAGCTAACAGAGCCAGACTGACCCCTGTTCCACATTTCAATGCCGCTACACTGCAGCGGTATTATGGCTATCAAAGGGCAATATTTGGGCAAGTACTGAAGTGTCTCCTATCATTTCCCCTGAGCGGCTGATGAGGATCATCAACAATCAGCTCTGTGTGTGTGTGTGGCTAGATGCGAGTGTGTTGTCAGAGCTCTGCCAAACGGACAGGGCGAGGGCCACTTAGTGTTCTAATGAAACTGATAGGAAGGGCGGTGTGAAGAATTTGCGACAGATATCAAGAGATGCGCTTCAAGTAAATGAGCTGCACCCAGACTGACATTGCCATTAATTAAGATGTCAACACAGAGTGAGAGGAGAGGGAGTTCCTCCAGAGCTGCACACTTTTCTTTTCAGCACACAGATGTGAACTTTGGCCTTCTCCAGCACACGAGCACGCACCTGTCTCAGCAGCTTCGGTAAATGGGGTCACATGCGTAGGTGTTGCGATTGTATGCTGATGAGTGTGGGAGTCTGCGACAGCCATTTTGAACTAGAAATCTCATAAATGAGGATAATTAAAAAGAAAACAGTTATACAGCTTTAAAACTGCCAGGAGTGTGTAATATTAAGATCCATACATTTTCCGTACATTCATAATCTTGCTTATTGATTTCCAAGGAGGGTTATTAGTAAGATTCAGATGCAGAGTTGAAATCATATTATAAAAAGACACATTACCCTTTTTCTCACTGCCTGATATTAAATCAGACAGAACATTTTCTGTTTTAAGTTATTTAGTATTACTAACATTTTTCTTATTTTCTTGGGAATTGGTAGTATTGCCTTTTTAAATTCTATGACTTGGTTCAAATATTTATAGTATCCTTTCACAAATTTCTCACAATAGTTTGCTGTAATTTTGACCCATTCCTCTTGACAGGAGAGCGACAATTTTGTCTTTAGCCACTTTGTAACTAATATGGCAGTATGCTTAGGGTTATAATCCAATTGAAAGACTCATTTATGCCTAAATGCCTTGCAGATGTTGTGAGGTATTGCTTCAATATTTCAACATAATGTCCTTTCCTCGTGATTCCATCTGAAGTTCATCAATCCCTCCCGTAGCAAAACACATATCATGACGCAGCCAACCCCATACTTCACAGTTAGGATGGTGTCTCAGGTTTGTAAGCCTCTCCTTTTTTCCTCCAAATGGTCATCATGGCCAAATACTTCAATATTAGTTTTACTAGACCATAGGATATGTCTCCCAAAAAATAAGGCTTTTGTTCCTGTAAGCATTTCAAAACTGTAATCTGTCATTTTATGTTGATTTTTAAAGCCTTCCTCCTCTGTGAGTGGCCTTTCATTGATTTAGGAATGATTTTGCTGTGGAAAATCACGCTCAGCATGTCCACAAACTCTTTTGCTTTTGTACTGGAGTTGATTTACTCATTTTGCTGTAAAACACGTTCATGTCTTGGACGCAGAACCCATCTCCTTCCTGAACTGTATGATAGTTGGACATTTCCAAACTGTGTACGCTTGTATATAATTGTTTAGGCAGATGAACGTGGCATCGTCAGGTATCTGGAAATTTATGACTTAGCTTTCTGGAAGTCCATGATATCAGGGAGAGCCCTGATATCTTGCCTAATTTCTTGGGATTTTCCTATGATGTGACACAAGCCAGCGATGTCTTTCAGGTTTAACTCCAGTGTTGTGAATTAACCTTATATAAGCTTACAGAGCCATGACATCATCATCATCTGGGTTCCCGAAATTGCTTAAAGTAATAGTAAAATAATTTTGTTTGTCCTAACTGACCAAAAACAGGAAACGTTTAGTCTGATTTAATCTCAGATGGTGAGAAAAAAATGTCCATTTAATATCTGGTTTCAACTCTTTATTTTTAATGCTTAAATTACCAGCTGTTAGATGTTGAGGCAGAGATGAAAGTACTTCAGTTTAAATGATAAGATTGATGTTGATCAGTCATTGGATGTAGCAACAACAATATAAGTGTGAAGGTGTGCTCATGCTTGTGTGTGTGAGTCAAAAGTGCTGACAGTGTCAGATGCACTAACATGTTGTGATTTGTCGGTGTGTCTTCCAGCAGTGAGGATGTTGCTCCTCTGTCACAGCAGCCAGCCTCGGGAACCAATGAGAAATGACGACAGGAGATTTGATCATCCCCAGAGTGAAACGTGTTTTTTTTTTTTTTTTTTTTTTTTTTTTCTCCAGTTTCAGGAAGGGGAGGGGTGCGGATGTGTCAGGCTTTTGGAGTGACAGGTGAGACCCGTAGGTCACCCTGGAACTGGTTTTAAAACAATGATTGGCTTCACTGGAGCACGACCAGATAAACACTTCTATTCAAGGAACATTACAGATACTGAATAGAAGTTTTGGATGTAATTTTGGAGTTACTGAGCTCTTTTTCGCCAGTGTCAAAGCAGGGTCCTGCTGTCTCCATGGTGACAGTGCGATGGTCCCCGAGCCACAAGGGGATAGCGGCGGAGTCATTTAAATTGAGAGATGTGCCGCATAATAATATTTGTGAAAATTAGCTTTGTGAATACATAAAAACTAAACCACAAATGGATGGTTGAGATTCTTCTTTTAAGACCAGAACAAGGCAGAGATTGTGTGAGGAGAAGTTTAATAGCAAGCTAAGCTGTTTGCATGGGTTTTTCTTCTTTTTTTTTTTTAATTCTTTCAATTAAAGCTTATTTGTCACTAACAGAAAATAACCACTTTTTTTCACTTATTGTCTTGTAAAAAAAAAAATATTTTAAATGTATCTAATGTTATTTTAATTGAGTGCAGGGGATTTAGGGCAAAGAACTTCAAAGGATTTATGATTGGAAGGCCTACTAACTTTACAAATAAGATTTTCTCTAATTTTCTTTGCTGCTGATAACTTTTGGATGGATCTGCTACTTTACAAAGACACATATACAGTAGGTACATATCAGTATAATCAAAAACTAGAGATTTAGTTCAGGTAAGCTTGATGGCCATTCAAGCACAGTGGTACCATGGTCATTAAAGCTAGGATTGGTACTATTGGCAGTTTGGACGGGTAAGACCAGCTGGAAAATGAAATCAGAATCTCCACAAAGCTTGTCAGCAGGAGGAAAGTATTAAGTGCTCTAAAATGGCTATGGTGACTTTAGGAAACACAGTGGACAAATACGACGTCTGCTCCCCAAATAATCTCTGACTGTGGAAATTTCACAGTCCTCAATTTCATACAGGACCTCAAGCAGGTTGGAATGAGAGCCTCTCCACTCTTCCTCCAGACTCTGGGACATTGATTTCCTCATGAAATAGAAAATTTCCTATGTCTGAAAAGAGGACTTTGTACCACTGGTCCCTTTTCTCCTTCAGTAAGATGTTTCTGATGTTGTCTCAGGTTCAGGAGTTGTTCAACAAAAGCATTGTGAGAGTTGTAGCCCATGTCCTGGAAAAGTTGGTGTGTCGTTACTCTCGAAGCTGTGACTCCAGCTGCAGTCCACAACTTGTTAATCTTCACAAATGAATTTGGGAAACAAATTTGCTTCACAATCCCCTCAATGCTTCAGCTGTCCCTGCATCTTTTTATACCACACTTTTTCCTTTCATTCAGTTTAATGTAAAATATACTTACTGTTAATGACTTTCTGATTCATGGAGGTGCACCTGTAGAGTGTTTATTGTCAATGAAGCCTCTCCTTGTCATCAGGTTTGCTAGGCTTACAGTCCATGGGCAAGATGGAGCTAACTGGCTGTCTCAAGGTGAAAGCCAGGGCTTTTCTATTTAGTTGCAACAGAGAAATCAGATGCTTAAGAAAATTTTTGAGCTTACAATCTCACCAGTAATAGAGTTTGAAAAGCATGATTGTATCTCAGGGGATGGGGGCTGTTTTCAGTAAATGGGCAAAAGCTAATGTTCAAAGCGAAATCAACAATTTCCACCCTGATGAAGAGATAACAAAGCACATTTAGATGCAATACTGTCGAAACATGATCTCTAAAGCATGACTGGACTAGCTGATGAATCATTCAAAGTATAAAACCGTGAGACTTTTCAACAAGCAAAGAAATAAAAAACACCTGGCTCTGCTTGTACAGTTGGCCCTTTGTATGCATCAGTTTATTGTACCAATACTTGTTTCGGACAATAAAGCAAAACGATTCAACTGTGATTCAAACTGCAAAGCTGAATTTCAAAATGCCAGTTAGCCAAAGTAGTATATGAGCTGTCTATGCATATCCTTTGTGAAAATTAATGTGCACTTACTGTGTGACAGTTCACATGGACAAAAATATATCATATAAGGGTGTCATGATCGGATCAGCTCTGGGTTCCAATAAAGGCATTTTTGAACGATCTGTAACAGAGTAGCTGGCTGCATTCAGCTCCTGATCTCTGTGTTTGCATGACTGACAGATGGGAAATGTCTTGCCCATGTCAACAGCACAAGAATTTAAGAAATCCAAAAAAAAACAACAACGACAAAAATATCATACACATGGCAATGATTTTAATACCTTGATTTTAATACTTTAATACCTTTATGGCATGTAGTGTGCAAGTTTGTGCTGTAAGAAATGCAGATTTCCAACTGAGACTGAGTTTCAGTATCTACTCAGTCCTAAACGAATTGGATCAGTATCGAAAGCAAAAAAAAATCCTAATGGGGACATTCCTAACATCATATTTATGATATTAAGTGTCTGTCACAATACGTATTTGCTCTATTTGCTTATCAAAAGGAACATTTGTGCACTATTTGACAGATATTCCCTACTGTTGTGTGTTAGGCAATTGTCCTCAGTATGCAACTGCACATGCACCATTTGTAAAGTCCTGTTTCTTTTGAAACTGCAATAATGTTGTGACTTTAATGATCAGCATAAAAGTATTTGGCCATTGAGCAATAAAGCCACCTGTAGTCTTAGTAACATTTCTCTAGGTTCAACAAATATAATTCATTGAGCCCAGTGACATTAAAAAAAATCATAAAACAGCTTGAAGTAGCATAGGAAAAACAGTAGATTTTTTTTCACCAGATTCACCAATCAGTCGCCAGAGAGATTAATTAGACAATTTTCCCCACAATAGTCTCTGATTGGTGATCGACAATCAATCAATCAATCAGTCAATCAATCAATCAGTCAATCAATCAATCATTTATTTGATTACAAGTCAAATTATATATTTATTCAGTCAAAAACTACAAACTGTTTTTTACATGTTTGTAAAATAAAACAAAATTAGGAACTCGGTCCATTTATCAGTCTATTAAGTCATCAACCAGCAAATCTTTAATTTTCCATTGGTTAACTACAGCCACTATCAAATAATAAATTTTTGTGTTCTAGTCCTTGAAAAAAATCAGAAATGCTGAAAATCAGCATCAGCAGGTCAGACGTCACAGAACACGAGAAATCCATATCAGCCAGTAAAAGCTCGATCGGTGCATCTCCAGTTATTCATGTATTCTTTCTCCTCTGTAATACATGTCAATAACCAAGAATAATGGAGGATTTGCAGTGAGCAGGTCTGGTAAGCTCTCCCCTCAGCCTCATGTTTTTATTTATATGTCTGAGAAAATTCCCACAGTTGCCTTTGAAGCCACATACAGCTATATGAAGTTAATGTTTCCCAACACATAACCGACATTTCCCCCCAGAAGACGTGGAAACATGGGATATGGAGTTCAGTTCACCTTCAAAAAGCACTCTAAGCCCTAAATTGGAGGTATTTAGACAGTTGCAGGAGTGCTGAAAATGTTTTTGAAGCTTTCTTTATGTTTTCCCAGCTGATAAGGCATTCCAGAGCAGGGAGCTTGGTTCCTGTTTTCAGTCGGAGTTGGCAGCTCTGACTGTACTGTCTGAGTTAAGGCACAATATGTTGCCATCTGAGACGTTCAGTTCAGAATTTATTTCAGTAACAAATCTTTTTATTCTCTATTTAGTTTTTTTGTATCCGTCTCTCTCTGCTGTCTGTCCACCCGATCGCTCACCTGCCTCAATGCATATCAGGTTACCATGGCAACAGGTAATTGGCACCTATCATCACAAGCTCCGGCTGCAACGTTGCTGCATATTTTAACAGGTCTTTAAATAAAAATCTTGCTAGGACTTTTCTCAGCCCCCTTTTTTCACCACTTTTGACAGCATGGATAATTAAATAAGTACGAGGTGTGAGAAGTCAGCATAAAACACTCAAATCCCAAACACACCAGTGCTCGGGCAAACATGCGACTTTGTGACTCATTAAGGAAGTTTCTGTTGGAATACTCACTCTACAGAGACAGTGTAGCGCTCAGGCTGCAGATCACAGGGAACGTCTCCTATGAAGATGTTCACTCCTGCTGGCCTTCGTCCCAGGTTCCTGCCCTGTACTGTCAGCAGTGTGCCTCCTTCAACAGGGCCCCTCAGGGGGGAGATCTGACAAAGACAGAGTGAGGCAATGAACACGGAGAACAAAAAAAAAACAAAAAAAACAAAAACAGAGAAGGTGCTGTAATAAGCACAATAAATTAGAGCTCATAAGAAGATTACTGCCCTAAAATCACTCAAACAATGATGGGTGATAATTGAGGTGACAGAGAATTAGCAGGGGCCAGGGGTGGAGATGTGGAGCATGTCATGGACAGAGATGGGGTTTCAATCGAACAGACACACGGTTTAGGTATATAGGCGCGCACTGCAGACTCTTAACTGTGCCTGTCTGAGACTCTTCAGTCTCTAATCCTCTACAGCACATGCAAATAAAGAGCAGGCTAAGAGCCCCCTTCACATCCCACGAGAGACAGACAGAGTGGGAAAGTGAGGGCTGGAGAGGCGAGGTGTAGAGCACAGCAGAAAGGTGGATGAGTGGGGAGGCAATTTAGAGAACTGGGTGTCGAGAGGAGACTGAATGCTGATGATGGTGGTGAGAGAGCAAAGCCTCAACAGGGGAATTAATGCACAGTGCATTTTCCCTTTCATCTGTTTTCCTGTGTCTGCTCCGTCAAATTCCTTAGTCCTATTTCAGCTGTTGTTCTGAGGCGTGCTCTCATGCGTCATTTCAGCCGCTGCCTTTGCTTCCTTAATTTTCCATTTGGAAAACCATGGGAATGAAACAAAGGAGGGGATGATCACCTCCTCAGTCACTGGGAAAACAACTTTAAAGACAACCTCTCTGAGACCAAGACAGAAGAAATCCACTATGGTATTGCCGGTGTAACAGGGTTGTGCTTCGGCAGCGCTTCTCAGAATAAACTTCAGGGTGAGGCGAGGTCACCATGACCCCCTTCTTGGTGTTATTAGCCCAGCTATGCTGCTATCGGAAACTGCACTGAAAAATGAAAACAACACTTTTGTTTGGTCTGGGTGAGAGGATAAGGTTTGCCTTTACATCCAGACACCCACCAGGAGCTCACAAGAACATATCGACAGATTAAAAAACTCTATAAACTATATTTCCCAGTTAAAATAGAGGGAGGTTAAAACAGCAAGGATGAACAACTTTAAAGCCTGTGTAAAAATAAACTGTAGAAATGAATGTACAATGCCTTGTAAAAGTGTAAATGCCTCTTGAACTTATATTACAAATTAAAAACAGTAACTCCAACATATTTTACAGAGATTGTATGTGATAGACCAATACAAAGTATTCCATTATTGTGAAGTGGATTTATATTCAGCTCTTCTGAATCAATACTATTAGAAGCACCTTTGAAGGCAATCACTGATTAAATGTTTTGGGGTAAGATTTTACCAGCTTTACTCATCGAGAGACCAAGATTCTTACCTATTCTTAGAAACACTGTCCAAGCTCAGTCAAATTGGATGGAGAGCATCTGTGAATGCTTCAAGTTTCAACAAACATTCTCAATTGAATTTAGGTGTGGACTTTGACTAGACCATTGCAACGATGGAAAATTGTGCTATGCTCTGAGCTATTCCATCATAGCTCTGGCTGAATGTTTAGGGTCGCTGTCTTGCTAGAAGGTGAACCTCCACCCTGGTCTCACGTTTTTTCCCTGTATTGCCTACATAGCTCCATCCATCTTTCATCAACTCTGACCATCTTCCTTGTCCCAACTGAAAAAAGGCATCCCCACAGCATAACGGTGCCACTACTATGTCTCCAAGTATTGATAGTATTTTCAGGGTGATGTGCAGTGTTAGTTTTCTACCACAAAGAGTATTTTGTATGTGGATAAAAAAGTTCAGACCTTCTTCTACAAGTGTGCTATGTTCTTTGGTCTTCCTGATGCTCTGTTCACTCATGTTCTCCAGCAAACCTCTGAGGGCTTTACAGAACAGCTGGATTTAAACTGAGGGTAATGAACACATGGGTGTACTCTGGTTACTAATTTGGTCACTTTTGAAGACTGTTGGTGAGTTGAAGACTAAAGGTGGCTGCAGTGGTGGGCACACTTACACTAATCCACTGATAGCAGAGCAAATTTTTTGTTTAGTGCTTTTGCTAACTTTGAAAAACCTCACTTAGCTTTCCTTCAGTTAGTTTTTAAATTCTAAACCCCTAATTTACTTGGCTGCTTTGTAAACCTTCTGTTGAATAAAGTTTGGCATCTGTACTGAAGTTTTGGTGACTGTTACAAATTCTTCAAGTAATTAGAGGTTTATATTCATGCTCTTATTTTGAAGTGGGTGAAGACTGCTTATGCAGCAGTTCCATTTCTCTTTCTCTTTCTTTCTTCTCTCCAATAACTTTATTTTAAACAAGAACCATACAGGAACAAAATAAAACACAAACAGTAGAGAACAAGATATAAACATAAAGACAATATCTAAAGGCATTATAGAACATGTAAATTATAATGCCAAAGTTTAGTTGGTGCTCGAGGGTTGTAGTCTTTAGGGCAGATATAATATGAATTGAAGTTAGCACTAAGCATTAGCTTCTGCTAAACACTGTGTTGGTGTCGTGCTTTAGCATGAGTAGAACTGTTTATGTGTTTTAGGGTTAGAGCAACTAACTTTTTTGTTAGCAGGGCACACCACTGGGTGGCTGAATAGAAAATGCATGTTACACTGCTCAGATTTTTATGTGTAAAAATTGTTAAAACCCTTTCCTTTCATTGCACAATTATGCACCATTTTATATTAGGCGACCTTGAAGATTTTGGTGACGTGAAAAAGTATTAGAGGTATTAAGTTATTCTTATGTTTATGTGATGTTTTAAAGTTTTTGCATATGTGGGACAATGCTGTGCTTTCTTACTCGGTTGACATAAGATGCACAACTCCCTTTTCATACACCTATAAAAAGCACATGAATAAACAGGCGACCATGGTTGCACAAGCTCTCCAGAATTTTACACAAAACAGAAGAAAAGCAGCTATTTATTATCAGAACACATCTTGTAGCACCCAGTGTGCCTCTGTGGTGCCTTTGGGAATTAACATTAACATTAGCCTGCTCTACTATTCATTTACACCTCTTACGAGTCTGCGAGTCTTGATTTACAGCACAAACTCTGCCAGGCCTCCAGAGGGATTGCGGGGTGGGGGGTTTGTGTCTGCAAAAGCTTCCAGACCCAATGCTTGAGCGATTAAACCCGTATGAACAGTAAATTATACCACAGCCTAACATGCTCGATATGCACCATACAAACATTTAGAGTGTCTTGCACAAGTATTAATCATCTATTTTTTTTGTTCTGTTTAAACCACAAACCTCAATGAATTTATTTTTAAAGTTTTATGTGGTCCTTTACCCTGTTACCCTTAAATAAAACCCAGTGCAAGCAATTGCATTCAGAAGTCAATAATTACTCTGTTTGTAAATAATTTAACAACATCCCAATCTTTAAAAATCTCACAGGGCATTGTTCAATCAATTGTCTGAAGATTGAACGTACAGCAGCCCTGCGACTCTACCAAGGCCTGTTCACCTAAACTTACAAGCCAAGCAAGAACAGTATTAATCAGAGAAACAGCCAGGGGGCAACTGTAACTCTGGAGCAGCTGCAGAAATCCACAGCTCAGGAGGAAAAATCTTAACTGTTTTCATTAATTCCCTCTACAAGTCTGTCCTTCATACAAGAGTGGCAAGAAGAAAGCTGCTGTTGAAGGAAAAACCATGAGAAGTAACATCTGCGGTTTGACACAAACCATGTCTGGGACACAGCAAACATGTGGAAGAAGGTGATCTGATCTGAGACTAAGTCTGAACTTTTTGACCTAAAGGCAAAACAGTGTGAGTGGTGAAAGCCAACACTGCACTTCAACCTGAAAAAACAACATCCCTACTGTGAAACATGGTGGTGGCAGCACCATGCTATGGGGATGATTTTTGTACCAATTCACCTCACACTTTTCGGTTTTAGATTTAAAACCATGTGGTATTTTCTTTCCATATATGTGCCTTACTTTGTGTCAGTCCTTGTAAAATACATCGAAGTTTAGGGGTATAAATACTTTTCCACCACACTGTATACCGCATCCAACCTGAACCTACCCTGAAACATTTGCTGTTCTTTTGTTTACTTTGTCTTTTGCTGCCATAGCTTTCATCCTTCTCCTGTCAGTCCAGTTCCTCTGCATCACTCTAATCAAGGAAGACACAAAGACAAAAACAGGAAAAAGCTCCTTGCTGTAACTGTAACGCTCTCCACCCTTTTCTCTGTCCAAGCCTTTCCGCATCCTCTTTCCTCTGAGCCAGGTCCTTCTGTTCTTTTTTCTTTACATGTTGTGGATAAACCATGTTGTCAGTTCCTGTTTTGGATGCCAAAGTATGTTTTCTTTTACAGCGATAAACTGGCCTACACATAACATGGGAACAAAGAGCCCAGGAAGATAATAAATATCTCCTTTGTCTGCCGCCGGTGCATGAAACAGAAAGCATTTTTCATAATTAGGCTGTAGGTGGAAAACTTTAGCGAATAATGAAGTCCTCCATTTTAATATTGATATTTTGGCACCTGTATCTCGTGACAGAGATTGCATGTGACATGGGAGAGCGAAGACAAACATGTTTCATTACCTTAGCCACAGAATGATTGTATAACAAAGAGCTGTCTGCTGTCTGTGATTTTGTGTGTGTGCTGAAGGAGATGGGATCTGGTTTCAGTAAGTTGAAGTACTTGGGCTTTAACCCCTGTGGATTCTCTGAGAAAACACGGCTGCCAAACCATTGCATCACACACCCGAGTGAACCACAGCCCCACAATCCTCTCCTACAAGAACCAATGTGTGTGCGTGTGTGTGTGTAAGAGAGCTGTGCAACAATAGTCTACCCACACACATCTCTGCCCAGCTAACTTTAGTCACGTAAGAAGTCCACATGAGTTAGGCTCTCAAAGAGCATCCTGTTAGTCACAGTATGCTGACAGCTACAAAGAATGAAGGATAATCGTGAATGCTTCAATATGGCCAGTTTGTGTGACAGATTGTGGGCTTATGTGTGTGTATGTGAAGAAGTTTTTGTGTGTCTATGTGTATTTGGCTGCTTTGTTCTGCTTTGCTTATTCTCCTGGGCTGACCAGGTTTTATCTACAGGAAGTTCAGGCCGACTGGCTCTCATGTGAGCCGTGCTTCCCATGACCGCCTACCGTGGCTGCACCGATATAAGCTGCAGGAAAAAGACTTCAGGGATGAGACTCAAAGCGCTTCCACTAAAGTTAGGCAAACAAATAAATATGATCACCTGTCTGAGCTGCATAACAGCGTCCGAGGGAGGGTACTCTTTCAGAGATGATGATGACACGACCGCAATCAGATATGTGTTGGATAAACTTGCCTTAATTCCTTTTTTACCAGAGTGGTTTTGCCCCTGTTACGGTTGAAAGTAGAAAAAATCCCTCATGGGAGCTTATTCTAGCTTCTGTGGTTTCATTCACATGAAGGCTTCTACACTTATAGCTCCCAACCCACATGGATTAAACACACACATGTTGCTGTTTTAAAGGGCGGAAGGTGTTCCCATGCCCTCTTGATGGATCACAGATCCTCTCGGCTATGTCCCATGTGGGCTGTGGCTGAATGAGTGTTGGTGTTGTTGCAGAATGAACTGCTTTATTAGAAATTGGTTCAAACAAGCCCTCAGCAGCTGACACTGGACAGACAGGACATGGGGAATGAGACACCATGTGAGTGACCTCATGATTCACTGAAACGAAACTGAGGCTGGAGGCCATAGAAAAGAGGAGGAGGGGGGTGAATGCAGAGATCTTACCTTGTGGATCTCAGGAGCAGGACACACATCCCTGATTGGCTGACAGTCGTCCCTCGGCCTGCAGCTGTTTTCACACCATCCACAGAGGTGTTCCTGATCCTCACGGCCCCAGCACTGGGAACAGTCTGAACTGCCCGCTCCACAGTTGTACACCTCCACTAGAGGGAGACGGGAGCAATGAGGGGAGAGACAGAGGCAAAGATGTGAAGTCGTCAGAGGAGCACATTACCTAAACAATCATATGAAGATTGTTTTCAATGGTTTTGTGTAGAGCATCTGTCAGCAACAATAATAATAAACAAAACAGTGTTGCGGGCTTTTGATAACTTTCCTGGAAAATAGTACAACAGTGTACTTTCTTAAAGTATTTATAGTCATTAACTGTTTCACATCTTGCCACATGACAACATCAAACTTCACTGTATTTCATTGAGCAAAATTAAAAAGTGAAATGGTGGTTATGTTTTGGGTTTTTTTGGGGGGGCTTTTTACAAACAAAATCTGATAAGTGTGGCGTGCATTTCCATTCTGTCACCTTAACTCTGATACCTGTAAATAAAGTCCTGTGCAACCAGTTACTTTCAGAAATCACCTGTTGTAACTCTGGAGTAGCTGCAGAGAGCCACAGCTCAGGTGGGAGAATCTGTTAACAGGACAACCATTTGGCTATCTGGCCCTTATGAAAGAGCAGCAAGAAGAAGGACACTTTTGAAAGAAAATCATAAGAAGTCCAATTTGTCTCAGGTATATCCAGCTTTAGTGTCTTTTACTGAAATGGAGAAGGAGGGAAATAATACATGGTTCTGCATTTATATTCAGCCGCATTTATATTCAGCCCCTGATACTGACACCCCTAAATAAAATCCTTTGCAACTAATAATATTAACAGTAGTTCATAGATTTCCCTGTGTGCAATTCAATCTCAGTATAAACTCAGCTTTTCTGTGAAGCCCTCAGTAAACAGACAGCAATGCAAGCAGCAAACAGGTCAGGGACAAAATTGCGGAGAAGTTCAAACCAGAGTTAGGCTATAAAACAATATTTTAAGGTTGAAAATTCTCACTGTTTAAACATTGTTTAATTGATTTTCTAAAAATGTAAATACTGTAAATCTGCCAAGACATGGCTGTCTACCTAAATAGGCAGGCAGAGAAAGGTGAGCATTAATCAGACAAGCAGCCAAGAGGCCTATGGTAATTCTGGAGGAGCTGCAGAGATCCACAGCTCTGGTGGGAGAATCTCTTGACACAACAGTTATTAGTTGTGCACACCTTAAACCTTTCTGTAAGAATGTAAAGAAGAAGGACATTGATGAAAGAACCCCAAAAAAGTCTCATTTAACACTTGCCACAAGTCATGTAGAAGACACAACAAACATGGAAGAAGGTGCTTTGATCAAATCTGTCCTCCTTACAAAATGTTATGTGTGGCGGAAAACCTATATTATACATCCCCTCTGAATACACCATACCGGTGGTAAAATATGGGGATGACAGCATCATGCTGTGGGGATGCTTTTCTTCTGCAAGGACAGGAAAAGCTCATCAGACGTGATGAATGTAGCGTGTTTAAGCTAAATGCAGGGCAATCCTGGAGGCACCAAACACTTGAGAATGGGGTGGCGGTTCAGTTTCCAGCAGGACAACAACCCTAAACATACAACCAGAGCTACACCGGAAAGGTTCCCATCAAAACTCACTCGTGTGTTAGAATGGCACAGTCAAAATCCAGACCAGAACTGTGGTAAAACCCTCTTTAAAAACTATTATCCATCCCAAAAGCATTTACTAGAAAAAAGTAATGTGTTTACAATGTACTTTCTCAGTGACAATAATGCACAGACATGGATGCAAGCAACTTTGTAAGCTAATTTGTGGAAATTGCAAACATTAGAACAGTGGTCTAGACTATTTTTAGGCTCATCATGTTCTACAAAAAGCAGTGCCTAGTGTAATTAAATGTTGCTGCTGATGCTTTGTCTCGTTTCATGCATGACCTATATTTGTAATATATTTAGCATGTAATCAATCTGAGTCTTTTTAGGCTGCTGCATTGGTACTTTTACAGAAATAAATAATCAGAGTACTTGTTCCACTCCCTGATAAAGCATCTGTTAGCTGTGTTGGCCTTGAATGGTCAGCTGAAGGTACACTGTTGGAAACATTTTCCTCCACAGCTTAGATGAACCATATGGGCTGCATGCTCAAAATAAGCAGAATAAACATTTGGAGGGTGATATATTCATGGTTATAAAAATAAACCAGGAAAAAAAGGAGCGGATGAGAACAAAGCCAGGGAAAACAGATGATTATGTTCTTGTTCCAAAGTGCCTCCCAGCGAGACGTCCCATTTGTATTACTGCATGCACATCTGCACGACTGACTGTGTGCATATTAGGGTGCACGCATCTGCATGCATGTGATAAAGTGTGTGTCATTTTGAAATTTGATGACTTTGCATGCTACGACGAGGTGCCTATTAAGCAGAATGTCTGGCAGTGGGCCAGGGCTGTTGCTCACATGGACTATGAACGCCACATCTGGGACTGGGACAAGCAAACAATTGGCCTGGAGATGCTCCGCAAGACAATATGCCAAGTTCAACAACGCAAGCCACCTCTCATCATCTCACTGTTGTCATGGAGCTCAAATTGTATTTGTGACAATAGGTTTGGACACTGCTTCTAAGAGGCAATGATAACACCTTCAATTGCAGCTCCCCCATGTTCTGTAATTATTATGTGTAATTAGGCGTTAGCAGAATATAACATTATGGTAAATTACTGGTTGTTGGCAAATTATGTGTTGCAATACACAAACCGCTATCATTACAAGTGAAAGGAAGTCTGACACTGTCTATCCCTGTAAGTATTTCTTTATTTTTCAACAGGGTCAATCAAATCTACCCGTCTCGTCAGAACTGCATTCTCTGAGCACCGGTGTCATGTTTTTTTTTCCCCCCTTTAAAGTATGAAAGAGGAGCAGAATTTCAGCATAGCATAAGGCTGTGTTTTTCATTCTTTTTGCATCTGTCTAATCATAGGTTTTACGTCTTACCTTTCATGGGCTGAGGACTGTCAAGGAATATATCCTCCCTTTTACTGCTGAAGGATCCTGCTCTCCTGAGGCTGAGGTGGAAAATCTGACTCCTCTGATTGGTGAACAACTAAATGAGCAAAGAGGCAGGTAATATCAGCAAAACAGGCTGGACTTGGCATTCATGTTATATTCATTCTGCTTCTTCTTACTGTTGGCACCACTAAATCCATTTAAAATAAATTAATCTTGCATTGCAGTGCATAATCTCGCTCTGAATATTTTTGAAAGATCAAATCTTTAATTTGATCACAGTTATTCAATTGGGGTTTAGGGGGGGATCCATGTTAGAAACTAATGATTTTAAGGAAACAACTGATTTAATAAAATGATGTAAAGGAAGCTTTTACTTAATTTATACTTTTTTATTCTCATCAGAGTTTCTATGCTGCACAAGGACCCATATTTCTTGCCACCAGGAAAACAATCTCCTAATCTTATTATTGGAGAACTGCAACAAAGAGTAACATCTTGGGGTCACAAAGTCTCCATAACAACCATTCCATGCTATCTATATTCCAATATTTGGAAGTCATGAATGACACCTTTTCTGTCATGGTATAAAGAACAAAATGTGAAGTTTTGCTAAACTCTGCTAGAACTGTGTGTTTTGGTTAAAACAGACTAATATTCCATAATAACCATTAAATGCAATCTACAAGCTAAGCGGTTGTTTGAGAGGGATGCAAGGAAAAGGTTTTTTGTCATATCATCACGAAACCTGTGGAGATGGCTAAATTCTACTGAGACTTTAATGGGAATTTTGTAAAACAAAGTAAATATCCGGAAAAGCCCCTGATGCCAACTGGTAACTATGGTGGAAGATCTGTGGTGCTTTTTCCAAAGGTCCTGAGATTCCTATTAGCAGTGGTGGGAACACTTTTGCTAATCTGCTAATGTGCTAATTGTGGAGCTAATTTTTTGTTGAGCACTTTAGCATTTTAGCATTAGCCTCAGCTGAACACCATGTTGGTATAGCACTTTCGTGTTAGCAGAACTAATGCTTATGATTAGTGATTGAGGGTTAGCTTAACTTTTTAGTTAGTGCAGCTCACCACTCCCTTGCCTAATGAATGTTTTCAAAACCCAGAAGATTTTAAATAAAAATCTGATGCCCTAAAACTGAAAATAATGTAGGTGGGTCTTTGTACAGGTTAACAATCCAGAAGCTAAGAATATCTTCAGAGGAATGGTCAAACATCCCTCTCAGTGGTCCAACCTTGTGAAATCTCATGTAAGAAGACTATATGCCATCCTACTCTTTTAGGGTAATATGCTTCTGCAATAATTGACAAATTTATTTTATGGCTTTTTACTCATCTTTTCCAGGGTTGCCAATAAATGTGGCCAGCACTGTGATAATGGGTCTCAAGTCAACTCATAAACAAAGGGAAGTTATTACATTAAAAACAGCTGACAAATAAGTTTTAAACATAACAAGAGTGAGCTCAGTGAAGCAGTAGATGTAACAAATTGCCTCACTGGTTATTTCTGGAAGGTTATTGTCCGTACTTACTGTCACCTCACTGCACTTGACAGTTGAGTTGTCCAGCCATATGGCCTCATAGCGCCGTTCTGTTCCAAAGTCACACTCCAGCCTCTCCCTCTGTTGTGCAAGATACTTATTTTAAACAATATGGAATATTTAGAAAACAACAGCCTGGAAAAATATGATACTACGTTGTTTTCTAGATTTGAAATAAGGATTAAATGAATGCACAAAATGTTAATGTCTGGCAACAATCGTCAATCCTGAGAAAGCACCATGAAAATGAAAATAAAATTAATCCCATATTAACTGAGCTTGCCAGAAAAGACTTTCAGATTTCATATTCATAAACATCTGGACTCCCACACCTCGGCAGCTCATCTGGGAGTCAGAATAATGAGTGTGAATTTATTTCTTCACAAAATAAGTGCCCTGAGTTCTTCGGAGTGGGGATATCTGAGACCATGGAGAAGCAGAGACAGGTAAGAGCAGCAGACGATAAGTGCTTAAAGTGGAAGAAGTCATTTGTCTGTGAATCCGGCCAGCTTAAATGGGTCTACTTTGATCGGCCTCTCCAGGACGTTGCTATTTCACGCCGCTTTCTGACACCGGAGACGGCTGATATTTATGGCAGCTGCAAGATTCTTCGTTTTCTGTGTTACTGTGAAAATTTCTCTGCAAGTCAGTCAGAGATAAAATGTAAAAGATGAGATACTTGTTCTGAATTTAGTTTTTCTATGTGATGAAAGCGTGGGAATTTAGATCCCAGGAGGATCTGAGTACCGGCTGAATTTGATTGGCAGCACATTTCTTGCTCTGCTGACTTGTCCAAGATGAAGACATTGATCAAACAATGTCAGTCTGTATAAACTTTCATGATGAAGAGTAGCATGAACGACTATCCTGAGGAAGTCTGTGTGTGACTCAATGTCTGTCACCATAGCAACACGCCAGGAAGACAACGTGAGAGGCCAGCCGGGGTTAAGAGTGTGACCGGCCACGCCTGGCAACCAGTCAGCAGTGGCATTTTGAGCAGATCTTGGAGTTGTGTCCTCATCCTCATTGGTGCAGCGTCAGCTTCTGAAGCCCCTCAGTGCGGATTAACTATGAGAATGGGAGTTTTAACCAGTGATATGAGAGGACTGCCTGAATGAAAATGAACAAGAGCAAAATTAAGCCCCTGCTCCGAGTGCTGCTGCCTCAGGCTGAATGCACACACTTTACACCATGCTGACAAAGACACAACTCATCATGGTTAGATACCGGAGGGTGAGCATGCCCAAACAGCTGAGGAATTCTTCATCTGCATCTCTTACAATGACTCTCAAAAGTCATATTATAACTTTTCCCACAAATAATGTGACATTTATCCTGTACAATTCAACTGAAAAACTAAGTCTTAGAGGGAATAATGTGAAAAACAAAAAACTACAACAATCTGGTTGCTAAGTACACGCCCTTAAACCAGCGCCTTATTGATTTGATTTCTTCATTCTAGTTTACTCCAAGCAGTCTTTTGTGAATGTGATATTGCACAAGTGAGTTGTATGATAAAAACTGCAGTTCAATATAATGTGCAACTCTAGAGTGGATGTTCTATTTGAATAAAAATGCATCTATCTTTAACCTCATGACTTATTTTATTGAGAATCTAGGAAATTACTGTCACATGTGGAACACAACCAGCACCTACTAGGATTGCTGCATCTCAGTCAACGTTGCTAACTGCAGCTTGTATTTTCATCAGTGCTGGAGAAATGTTCTGTTTTTCTTTCCATATTTTCTCCAATTATTGGTTAACTGCCTATAAAGGGACATGACATTTTTAAATTGCAGTGTTTCTTTTTTGTATGTTTCTCCTGACTGGTATCTTTGTACAATTATAGAATATTGATGCCTAATGGATGTAAATGAGCAAGTATCATAATCCTTCAAGGAAAACTGAACTTGTTGAGGTGTGTGAACTCAAGAAAACTGAATGCTAAAACTAAATCAAAAGATGTCCAAAACAAGGTTTTAGTTTCTGAGGTGTGCACCATTTATGCAACCAGGTCATTGCAACTTTTTTGTTTTTAATACATTTGCTTTTCACTTGAACCATACAGGATTCATGTCAAATTGTATGCTGAAAAAGTCTAATTTTAATATTTTTGTATTACAACAATCTGACATTGTATCAATGGTGAGGAGACTTTTGAGAGTCACTGTATTCTCAACATGTAGAACACCCAGACTGGTTTCAGTCATACATTGACCCCAATCCCAGAACACAAACATTCATCTGTTTTTAGCCCAGCTTGAAGCAAACACACCATATGCTTCTCTTTTCTTCCAATCACTTTCACCACATGCAGTTTTTGGAGACAATCCAGCTCCAAAGCTGGAGGATATCTGACATACCTCCTGGATGTTGTTCAGGTTTATGGTGAAGTCTTGGGCCATTCCTGAAGGAGATGGAGGAACCTCAGACGGATTCAGGCTGGGACAGGAAGCAGCACTCTGCAGTGGTAGATGGGGGGTTTCAAGGGGGAAGGAAGTGACATACAGGAGTTAAAGAAAACAATGGCTCCCTCTGCCCCCTCTTGCATACATCCACCACCCAAAAATACCTGTCCTGTTTGTCTGGACAAGCAGGAAATGAGAGGGTGAAGTCTCGCTTTGAGGGAAGCAACAATGGCTTCCAATAGGGAGATAATGAAGGACTAGAAAAACAGACCCACCGGACGCTGTGAAGCCCTGAGCAGCGCAGGAAACAGCAACATACTCCCCGATGACCTCATGGCCGATATTATAAAAATCTTATTCCATGTTTAAACAGAAACTATAATTTAAATACATAAAGCAGCTTAAAAAAGCACAATCCTTTAATGCTGAGAGAGATAGAGATTTACTTCATTTACTTTAGAGATGCAATCATGCTTCTATTACTTTAAGTGTGTAAGACTCATTAGAGATTTAAAACTAATCATTAAACAGTTGTAGCAATAAAAGGCTTAAGGAAAACAAGAGTAGACCTGCAGCTGACCAGAGGAGCGAGAGCCGTGTCCTCCCGCTCCCATGTGACTTGATAATAAAGGAGTGTGAGTGGAGATGGAAAAGCTGCAGGGCCACGCAGGCCATGGGATTTGGCTCAGCAGTAAAACTCTGAAGTTGACACAAATAGTTTGATAGCTGATCTAATCTTGATGTTGTCAAGAAAACGTCCAAAAAAGGGTGGTAATAGTTTCCAGTGAGGCTGGGCTTGTTTTGGATAACTTTCCCTCTTTTGCATGCATATCTTGTTACACTATTTGATGTGCTTATTGTTATTTTAGAGCACTTATCAAACTCACATGGTTTATATTAAGAATATATGTCTACAAATGTCTATGGGGTCCTACTCAAAAAATATTAAAAGTTGTTATTTCTTACAGATTTTACGGCACAGTGAATGTACTATTTTACTCATTCTCAAATATCTTGAAGAGTGAAACTTTAGAGCGGGTCAGAGGAGCTTTAAAATGCCATATTATCCTCCTGTTATGAGTCTGTAAAAGCAGAACCTCCTGAGCTTTTATGGCTGGTTTCAACATTTCTGCACACTGTAGTTGAGACACTGACGTCGTAACCTCACAGTGATTCACCACATGGCTGCTCTTGCCTAACCAGTCTGGACTTAGATTATTAAAAGAAAACTTTTTTTTTTTTTTTAAAGCTGAATCTGGATTGTGTCGGAGGTTTGGAGTTGTAGGATACTGATATCATGAACTCCTCCTGGGATTTGTCTGGTTGATAGATTGAAGGGAGAATTACTCACTTCAAGCAGATTCGGCTTTGATTCATCTTTGCCTGAGAGGCATAGGTGGTTCTCTTGGTCCCAGTAGCACTTCCACCGCGTACTAAGGCAGCTCATGCATCTGAAAACAAAGGTAGGCACAAGTATTCAAAATACATTACTATAGCTTAAAGTTTTCCAAACTATGCTATGTTATAACCACAGACTTCAATCTACACTACCTGGCCAAAAAATAAAGTTGCCACCTGGGTATAACTCTGCAATGAGGCACGAGCCTCCGATTGGATAATTACTGCATGGGCAATTATCCTTCAGTTGGCAACAAGTTATTTAACCCAAACAGATATAAAGAGACTCTTCTCATGTCTTAAACAACCACCTCAGACGGTATATCCTGTGGCCAAGATGTTTGTCTGTTCAAGAAAGGTTAAATCATTGGCTTGTACCAAGCAGGAAAAACATCTAAGGACATAGCAGAAACTACTAAAACTGGGTGAAGAGCTGTCCAACACAATATTAAAATCTGGAAGGAAAGTGGGAAACCATCGTCTTCGAGGAAGAAATGTGGTCAGAAAAAATCCTGAATGATCTGCGATCACTTAAACGTTTGGTGAAATCAAATCGAAGAAAAACAGCAGTGGAATTCAATGCTGTGATTAATAGTGAAAGTAAGAGTATTTCCACAAACTTGGGACTGATCAGCTGTGTAGCCATGACAAAACCACTAAAAAGACTTCAGTTTGTAAGGGAGCAAAAAGACTGGACTATGGCGCAGTGGAAGAAGGTCATGAGGTCTGATGAGTGCAGATTTACCCTCTTCCACAGAGATGGACACATCAGGGTAAGGTCCAGGTTTAGCAACATTACGGCCCAAAGAATGAGGTCAGCTGACTACCTGAATACAATGAGCGACAAGGTTTTTCCATCAATGGAATTTTTCTTCCCTGATGGCACGGCCACGTTCCAAGACGACAACGCCAGGATTCACCGGGCTCAGATTGTAAACATGGATTGGCCACCACAGAGTCTGGACCTGAACCCCACTGAGAATCTTTGGGATTTGCTGGAGAAGGCTTTTCTCCCCCATCATCAAGATCTTAGTGAAAAATTAATACAGAAATGGATGGAAATAAACCTTGTGACACTTCAAGAGCTTATTAAAACAATGCCACAGTGAATGTGTGCTGTATTTAAAGCTAAAGGTGGTCCAGTGAAACATTGGAGTGTGATCTCCTCTTTAGTGGTGACTTTTTCTTTGACCAGGCAGTGTCAATTATTAGGATTTTTTTTAGTAAATTAACACTTCCCCCATCCGGCATGATGCTGCCATCACTATTCACATGGTGAGGATGGCGTGCATATTTTTCACAACCCATTGCATTTTTCATTGCACATTCTTCTACTCTTTCGAATGTGTCTCCTACATGACTTGTAGCCGAATACAAACAGGACTTCTTATTGCTTACTTTTAGCACTATTTTTTTTAAGTCAGTCTTCCATAAAGGTGAGATTTGTGGAGTGCATGACTTCGAGTTGTCCTGTTGATAGATTCTCTCACCTAAAATGTGAATCTCAGCTGCTTCTCCAGAGTAACCGTGGACCTCTTGGCTGCTTGTCTTTGCTCCACTTACCCAAATAATGTTTCATAACCCTGCTTTAAATCTTTATTTAGGGTTTAAGAGTAAAGGGGGCTGGCTACAAAGGCATGTTGCTCTACTCAGACGTTCATTTGAAAACATTTTCAAAAAGATATAGCATTTTCTTCCACTTTATATTTTTGACTATAGTCCCAATATAATGTATTACTACACGCATCATATATTTACTGGTACTGAGGCCGGCACAGAAATGAAGAACAGAGGAAAAATATTCAATCTGGTTTGTTTTCACCTCCTTATCATGTCCCTGTGATCATTCCCATGTAAAAGTTGAGCATGAAGCCCACTCTGACTCATTTTGGAGTGCAAAACAAATGGGGAGGCTGAACTGATTACAGGCATCAAAGTGAAGCTTTAATAAAAGGAAGTAATGATTAGTCACAGTAGCAGACACGCTCATTCCACAGTCACAGCTCAGCCGGCGGAGAGGTCAGGGTGGGCCAAATCGGCTGAGATCAGACTCTCTCGCTGCTAAATGATGATGCATGAGTACGCATGCCATCTCATGTGTTTAAATTTCTGTGAAATCAGGCTCGGGTTTTACGGTACCGACATGGAGCAGCTTTACCAAGAACATCTGCTAGATCATGCTTATTGGTTCAGTTGATATATCCACAGCATGCCTGAAGGTTGGAAGTGCAGTTGAGATGATAAAATCCTGGTTCATACACGTATTGACAAGTTTTCATGACAAAATTTAATATTTTTCCAGACTCCAATTTTATTTTTTGAGGAGTCACTTCAAAAGTTCGCCCTGAATGTATCCAAGATTCAGGTTTACGTAAGGAACCTGAAAATAAACTGCAAGGATGGATGGGTGGGTGGGTGGACAGACAGATACATGTTTTAGACAAAATGATATTTAGAACAGGGAATGGATTCTGGAAATATGAAAATGTTTCCACACTCCAGGCCTAGAAAGCATCTGAATCAACTCCATCCTTTTTCAGGCAGAATCGTAACTCTGTACAAACAGAACGTTTGCAGATAAGGTTCCAACAATGTGGCTTCCAGATAAAACACCTAAATATACCAGCACTCTGTAGGTGTGTTAGTGGAGTCTGCATCTTTGAGTAGCCTCGAGGTAGAGACAGATGTCCCACACTAGGAAGGATGGTGCCTCCAGTGATAGTAACACTCTGAGGGGGTCTCTAGATTAGACGGCGGTGGGTGTAAGAGGATGTGTAACTGTGTGTGTGTGTTCTGATTAGAAGCAGACAGACCACTCCAGGCTGTTATCAACTGCAGCCCCTCAGTTTTACTTGACTCCCTTTCTGTCCTACTAAAGCACCTAAAAGCCTCACCACCCACCCACACATACATACAGACTGTTTGCATACACACACTCTTCCGCTCAACTGAAAACTGACAGCAAACACCCTGTGAAACTGCTCACCCCTGGTCATAATGACCACTCACGTACACACACGCTAAATACACAGCCAGGCTCACACTCTCAGGGTCCCTCAGTGGACATAGTGGTTAAACACACATCCTCAATCACACCTCTGTCAGAGAGAAATACATTCAGAAGAAAGGCTCACTCTCAGGGAGGGGAGTGCAAGTTAACAGACAGACACGTGACCAAGGAGAGGAAAAAAGAGAATTGAGATGTGGAAAAGGTGAAATGAAAAGCAAGCAAAGGATAAAACAAAAAGAGAGTAAGTTTGAGGCGGAGAGAGAAAGTAGAGTGAGATGTGAAAGTTTGGTGTTTGTCCTTCTAGGCTGCAGGGCGACGCTGGAATGCTGTGGTCTGCTTGTCATTAACACTTTGCCCAGTGACCACTTTAACCGTGTTGAGGGAGAGCTGTATAAACAGCACTTACTCTCTCAGACAAACACATGCATGCAAACTGATTTAGCACTATTATATCATAAATGAACTTTACCATGTGACTCACAGAAGTGTAAATACTATCTGTTTTCTTCATTTTTAACACATTTATCCTGATTTATTACATTTGGATCAGCTAACAGGCTCACTCAGCCAAATATATTGTATGAAACCTTTCTTCATTATTACACTTCTGTTAATTTTCTGGACTCAACAAAAGAAAAAAAAATAATCAACACAATGAAAAATATTGGATAACATTCAGTCAGTGGAGGCCAAAATATTCTGAATTCCTGGCAAGAGACATGAGATCCAAACTTTCCAAATAAATAACCTGTGACCATGTTAGGAAATAGATAAATTATAACTGTAACTGTGTTGATTTTCAAACCCTTACACATTGTCTGTGGTTCTGCAAAAATGGTTAGATGTGAAATTTTCTCAATCTTTTCCCCATTTTCACTTTAAGTTTACATTAGTCCTACAGAAAAAATACATTTCTGATTTTTTTCACAAATACTTCTTTGTAAAGGTGCAACTTGGTAAATTAGAATGTAAATGAATAGTCAATCTATTTCAATAATTCAGTGCAAACTAACGTATACTAAATGGATTAATTACAGACAGTGAGATTTATAAGTTGAAAAGCCCAAATTCATAACATAAAATGAATTTAAAGATCTTTTTTAATATGTGACGATCATGCTATGGCCTACATAAGGAGGGACAAAAACCCCAGCTGTTCACAGAGGCCTCTGTCAACATCTACCAACTGAAAGCGAAGTGAAAGGAAAACCCACAGCAGAAAAAGCTGCACAGGCTTCATGAAGATGGGGATTTTAATTTTAGTTTAATTTCTTAGTTTGCATCTGGATGATCTGCCAAAAGTACTAGAATGATATCATTAGAATGATTTTTCTGTCCTTGACTGGCCAGGAAACTCACCAGATCTGAACCCCACTAAGAATCTATGAAATACTGTCAAGAGGAAGACGAAAAACACCAATCCATGCAGTTAAGCTGAACTCGGCCATCAAAGCTAACTGGGCTTCTTCAACACGTCAGCAGAGCCACAGGTTCTATGCTGCGCCACACTGATGCAGGACATTCAGGCAAACGTAGCCCTACTGAGTGTATTTACTGTACAGTACATGCAATTTTTAGCAGTACTTTTTGGGATTTAATGGCTGCACAGTGGCACAGCTGGTAGCACCGTTGCCTTGCAGCAAGAAAGTCCTGGGTTTGAATCCTGGCCTGGGGTCTTTCTGCTTGGAGTTTGGATGTTCTCCCTGTCCATGCGTGGGTTTTCACCAGGTACTCGGGCTTCCTCCCACAATCCAATGACTGTTAGGTTGGTGTCATTAAACTGCCCTAAAGTGTGAGTGACTGTCCTGTGTGCCTCTATGCTGCCCTTTGATGGACCAGCAACTTTTCCGGGGTGACTTTTGCTTTTTTTACTTGACTCACTGAGATAACTTACTTCTCAATGACATTCTAATTTATTAAAATGGATCAAAAACACATTCATATTTGAGGATCACAAGTAGTGACATTATAAGTGCGATTTCTTACTCCAAAATTAATTTTGTTTGTTCTGGGGGAGTTTGTATTCAACCAGCAAACAATCATGTTGTTAATTCATTTTATTCCTAAAAGGAAATGGACTTAATGAAAGTGCATAATTTCATTCAAAGTGTGTGGAATAAAAAAGTCTAATGTCTTTGGTTCTGAAAGCATTATTTCCTGACATTACTTAAATAAAACACAATAGCCCCAGTTAACATAAAACAGAGGAGGATCTCTGCTTTAAAACCAAAGAAAATGCTTTCCTCAGAAGAAAAGAGGCTTTTCTTTCTCATCCTTCAAGACTTTGATTTATCTATTAGCAGAGTGATGGCTCTTTTCATAAAGCACAGCTCTTTTATGTGGTTTCATAGAGTCTAAGTGTACAACAAAACCCACTGTTTAAAAAAACAGCATGAAGTGAATGAGATCAGATCGAGCCCAGCAGTTCTACACCTCGCTGAGTAATGCTCTTCCTGTGCGAACGGCACTTTGCTCATTATCACCTCCGACAAACCATCGTCTAATTTCGCACTCCTGGACCCCGCCACATATTGGGTGCAGTCTCACACGCGTACACCTGCAGCCGCTGTGTTCACACCTCGAAACTACTTTCAAAAAGTGAACAAAGGGGGGCGGAGGGGGGAGAATACCAAAATGCTTTTTGATCTCTGTGAATCTGTCAAGCACTCTGGATGAGGCTCTCTGGATCAGATAGAGAAGATCCTGCGACATGGTCCAACATGCAGAAGGATGCCAGCTGGAATGCCTCCACATATGAGGAAAAACCCTGCTGCTGTGACAAGGACATGCAAGTCAAAGTCCTTCACAAAAAACAAACACGGGCATGATTAACCAGACATACATATCTAATTTCCTTTGGCTTAACATTTACAGAATATTAATCCCACACTTGATCCTGCACTGAGGAAACCTTGAGCAAGCCAAACACACACAATAAGCCCTGGGAGAGGACATGTTGTGCTGTGTTTACCCACCATGGCCTAAATAGAAAGCATTTGATGAAGAGACTAGGGACATAGAAGAAGAACAAACACAGAAATGAGGCTTTGCTTTGTCTTTATTGTCCAGCTGTGTGTGCAGATTTGAAACGGCACTGAGGGAAGCGCTTGATATTTCGATTCAGGTTTTCTGTTTAGAGATTGCTACAAGAGCAGTTTGTTGGTGTTTAGTCTCCTTTAAGAAGGATTGTTTTGCGGGATTTATTATAAGCCTTGTCGTTAAAACGTGGGAAAGTGGAAAGGATATAATCAGATCAAGAAATTCAATAATAGCCCCAAGAAGGGAGAATAAATAGTCTATTGGAAATAAATGTTCTACCTAATAAAAAGCACAAAGTAGTTACAAATAAACTGACATAAATTTAATAGGTTAACTTGCAATGTGGTTTATGTTCTGATTTCATGATTGTATGTGTGTCCTTTCAGAAAACACACATCAGTTTGAACCACAGTATTGTGCAAAACTTTCAAATCAATCATTTTTTTAAGGAACTTGCATTTTAAGGTAGTTCTTGAGCAGTTCTTCAGGATTTCATAAGTGTTTCTTTCTCACTGCTCTCTTATTCATTTTCTGTGTAGATCTTGTACTTAACAGCACACTGTACACAGTGCTTTCCAGAAGTATGAAAGATGTGAAACACCAGTTGTTATTTTGTTCCAGATAAAGATTCAGACTGTCTTGAGAAGTCACCTGATTACAAAATATAGCCAACTTGTGTGTAATTTAATCTCTGTGTACAGACAGCTGTTCTGTGAAAGCCTCAGAGGTTTGCCAGAAAACAAACAGCATCATGAAAACCAAGGAACACAGGAGACAGGTCAGCTATAAAGTTGTGGAGATGCTCAACGCAGAGTGAGGAGAACTGTTTAGGTGGAACAATCTATCATCAGGACAAATATTAACTGAGCACTCCCCAAACCTGCCCTGTATAGAAAAGTGGCAGCAAGAAAGCTATGAGAAGACCTTCTAGAAGCAGGTTGTTTGGTAATTTAAGTTTAAAACTAAACTTTTTGGCTTACATGTTAAAACGCTATGTGTGATAGAAAACTGACACTGCAGATAGACCCAAACACTCCATCAATATAATGAAGCATGGTGGTGGCAGCATCATGGACAAGAAAGCTAGTCAGAGCCGATGGCAGATATTGATGGCACAAGATGGCAGATATTAAATACAAGACAATCATAGAAGAAAAGCTGTTAGAGGTTTCGAAAGACTTCAAAAGGCTGAGGTAGAAATTCACCTTCAACCAGGCCAATGATCCTAAACACACAGCCAGAGCTGAAATGAAATGGTTTAGATTAAAGAACATTTGCATGTTAGAATGGCCCAGTCAAAGTACTCAGAGTGGTGCCTCATCCTTCAATTTATTAGCTCATGTATTACAAGTTCCCTTCTAACAGCTCTTTAGGAAGTACCTTATCTTATACTATTTTAATTTTTACTACTTTTCAAAATGGAGGAAAAAACCCTGTCTTTCTTACAGGCTGCTGGTAACTAAATGCCAAAAGATACAATTTAATGTTTTATTCTATGAGTTGCAACACAGTGTATATGTCTTTGTCAGGTGAGTTAACAAGAAACAAAAACAAACCAAACTTATTCCTCTAAAAAACTAGTGGAAATGAGAAAAATGCAGCTAAAGTTAAATTAAAAACTTTAAAGGACTTTAGAAATTAGGCCCCTTTCACTGTGGTGAAAGCAAAAAATCATCAAATTACGTCTCAGAACCGAAATTCTCATTTGGATGAAATGCTAACAAGTAATTTAAGATGTTAAGTTGAACATCAGGTAGTCGTAGCTTTTTTTAAAAGTGTCTTAAATGAAGAAGTGTGAAACCCACTAGTGTCGTTGACAGCGTGGCATCGTCATGTGCTGTTCATGTGAAAACCCTAATTATACTTTTAATTAAAAAACCAGCAGTGAGATCTTTTTATACTAGAATCTGCAGAAGAAAATATAAAGATGTATAAGAAAAGAAAAAAAAAGTGACAGGAAAACCCATGTGTTAAGAAGAGTTGTGACTCAAAATCACTGAATGTTTCCCAAGCATCACAAATTCTGAGATTGTGACCTAAAATCGAAGACTTACGAAGTCTTTGGGTGTATTTGTCCAGTTCTCTCACAGTCGTAGATGATGAAGCTCCCAGAAACCACAGATGTACCATTCACCTTTATCGCCACAGAAACAGTGAGGTGATCTGGAGAAACAAAGGGTGCATGTGTCGAGCTCTGCAACATTTGGAGATGATATCGCTCTCATAAAACAAAATAGATGGCAACAGACTCAGACCTTTTTCTGCATTATGAGAGATGAAAGCGGAAATTACATTTGTTCTATACTAAAAAAATGAATATGCCTGACAAATGGATGGCTCACCTGTGCCAGGAGGTATTGGTTGGTAGTTTTCTGGTGGAAGGAGGGGGCAGGTCTGGATTTGAGCGAGACCGTAGACCGTGGCAGTGGTGGAAACCCCAGGCTTGTACTCACACTCTACCTTCGAGCCAATCAGATCAGGAATGCTGCCGTTTATTAGGATGCCAACAGCCTGCAGCAAAAAACAAACAAACAAAAAAAATAACAGATATAGGAGCAGAAACATAAATAGCTTCTCATGTTGATCAAAATTAATTAGATTTTTAATTTGAAAAATGTGTGTCCCTGTTTAGTTGATGTGCACACGCTCGTTGAGAGAGGGCGGAGGATGTTGGCGCCACTTCAAGATTGCTCAGGATATCAGGCAGAAAAAGAGAAAAACTACTGTGTGATGGAGAAACAGATGGCAGAGTGCTAGAATCACATCTAAATCTGCAGAAAGTGATGAAGTATAACAGATGTATAATGAGAAACATAACACTTCTCTGACATGTCTGAATATTAGTTAAATTATTTCAATGTGAGGAAAAAACAGGTAGGGTGGGGACGAGGGGGAAGTTTAGGGAGAGGATCTTCAACTGGAGGAAAACAAATCAGCGTCTCAGCAGGTAGGAGCTAAGGTGGTCGGCGGCATGTGCTGACATGTCTCAAAAATCTGCCCCATTGTTTGCTGGAATCGTTCATTTCTCTGCTCGGGCACTGACTTCCTGCCTCCTGCTTCCTGTTTGTGAAGACAACCTTGAGCTGGGCTTCCTGCCGGTGAATCAGCCGTTTGGTGAAGCAATTACAGCCCACTGAGGACCGACCTCCCCAACAAGCAAATATTCACAATTAATGAAGCAATTAATGACCTGTCGTCTCCGCCTTCCATCAAATTATGCTCTGTAATTAGAGGTCAAATATATTCCAAGTGGCAGAGATCAGTGATCTAATCACGGCATTGTTATCTGCCTGTAACATGATGCACTGATGAGAAGGAATTATTGAAAACAACAGTTTGCATGTCAGACCAGTCGGGGAATCTTTGAACCCAGATATATCATCCTGCCAAGAATGATTAAATCAGACCGGTTCTGTTAAAGAAGCCACCAATGAACAAACACCCACACAAATTAAGGTGATGTTAAAAATCAGCATTATTGGGGTAGCATTTCTTCTTCTGAATCATAACAGGAAAGAATCTGACTAAAAGTCATCGGTAGTGATGATGATGATGCATTTTTAAAAGCAGAACAGAAACCGAAGAAAAGCTGATTAGACTGTAACTCTGCTTTTATTCATAACGAGCTCTTGACACATGTCTGACGCTTCTTTGGAGGAGTCGAGGTGTGGCTCTGAAGCATAGGGAGACCATACCTATTGTTAAGCATGTTGGTGGCAGCATCTTGGGGGATACATTGTACAAAGTGGGATAGTAAAGTGGGAGAACTACCTCCAAATTCTTCAACAACCACCTCAACACTTAGACAATTACAACTTAAGACACAGTAGACAAAGCATGCTAACATTAAGCATTTAAAATGGCTGCCACATCAAACCCTGCTGGAAATTACACATAAAAAGCGAGTATTTGCCAGGAAACCAACCAAATTATATGAACTCCACTAGAGTGGTCAAACATTCAGCCAACATTATGTAAGAGGCTTGTTGATGAATACAAAAAACATGTGACGTGTAGTTTGCTTAAGAACATTAGTGGGACTGCATGTTTATATTTTAGCCTGTATGTATAATTTTGACCCTGTGTAGTTTAGAGAAAAACTAACAGATTCAATCTTGTGGATCCAGTTATTGTTTTTTTAAATTATTGAACATGTTTGCTGTATAACCATTCCCCCATAAAAAATACATCAGATAAACACCGAATGTATATGACATTCTTGCCCATGATGAGTTTACAGTATGTAAAGTTCTTACTGTAACTTGGCACTTGGCTTTTAAACAGCAGGGGGGTTTTCAATTATCAGGCTCCTCTCCTGTGGAACCAACTGCCTGTGTTTGTTTATGAGGACCCCCTGTTTGCTTTTAAGATCAGGCATAAAACGTTCCTTTTTTAAAAAATCTTATAGTAAGACTGACTTAAGTTATCTTGAGCTATCGGTAGTTATGCTTTTAAGCTGCTGTAGGACATACTGACCACACTGCATTTATGAATTATTTACAACTGTAAACTTTGTGCTCTCAAACTGTTTTTCTTTCCCTCAGACAGTAGTTTTAGCCCAGTGCCTCTTTGTATGTCTTTAACTCATTCATGTCCTCCCAACCCCCAGGTGAATAACGCAGACAACTGCTCAGACTAAATCTGGTTCTGATGGAGGTTTCATCCACCTCAGCAAAAACCCCAGTTCTATTTGAAGAAAAGTAACCCCAAGTATGATGCTGCTACCACCATGTTTCACAGTAAGTGTGGCTTCCGTTTGTGATGCAAAGACTTTTTTCAACAGCAAACACACCTGGTTTAATCAGACTGTAACATATTTTAGTTTAGTGGTTTTTTGGGGGAAAAGGCTTCTGTCTTGAAACCCTACAAATTTGTCCAGATTTATGGACATACCAGGACAGCTGGACTTTATTCTAGGTTAATTAAATTCATGAAAACTGATATCTATCAGGTGCCAACTTAAGGAAACTGAATGCTAAAATTGAATGGCTAGTATTGGGATAAAGTACTGGTTTAAGGGTATGCAACTTATGCGACAATGGTAATGCAACTTTAACTTTTTGGGGGAATCGTAGAATTGTATAGGACATGTGTCACGTTAAATTTGAGCATGGTTTCATTTGTTACATCACAAAAACCAGGCCTTTTAAGCAGCCACTCTAGATATATTTCTACTATCAAACTACTCACAATTCAAGCACCTTGGATTGAATCCTGGCATGTTACAAAACACCGTTAGGGAACTGCTAAATTTCAGTATTGTGGTTTATCACTTCAGCTCATCTATAAAGATCTGCATGCGATACTCATTCCAGGGTAGCACCTTTAATCACTGAGAGTATTCAAAGTGGGTAAAACAGATTTTTTAATTCATATTTGGCTTCAGCATGTTTGTTTAGCAGCTGTGTGCCACTTATTTCAGCACAAAGAGCTCACATGTGAATCAGTGTGGCAAAGTGCATTTAGACTGAGGTGCTATCAGAGCAGTGACCGTGAACAAAGGCAGTGCTGTTGTAAATCAGAAAGCTAAACAAGCAGATGAATGTCAGCTTTACTAAAAAGGAGGAGGTGGCATTAAACGGGGGGAGCTGCAGAATCAAACAGCAGTGGCCTGATCTTATCAGCCGAGTTATAATAATAGGGTGGGCAACAACAGAGAGGTGGTGTCAGATTATAAATGTGTGTGAGAAAATCTGCTTTAAATACAGTGACCCCATTACTGCCATTCCTTGCAGCTTATGACAAGGTGATGGCAATAGCAGGGGGAAAAGAGATAACAGTACCTCGATTTTTGCAGAGATGCTGATCTCTGGGGGGGTCAGGGTAATGGAGGGACACTGCTGGGGGCCTTCACCCAGGGTGATCCAGGAGCGAGGCAGCAGCCCTCGGGCACACTCGTTTTGGATGGTGCATCTGGATAGAAAGTGACAAAATATGATTCGCATTCATATTGTCATATCACATCATATCTTACTGTACATTGCAAAGGTTTTCCCACCCACTGAACTTTATCACATTTTGTCACACCGCAACCACAAACGTCTATGCTATCGTAATGGGATTTCTTTCTGATATAGTCCAACACATTCTGCAGCACAGATATAAAGTTTTAGGAAAATGAAGCATGGTTTTCTAAATTTTTTAAAACAGTTTTGCGCTTGCATCCATCCACACTGAGTCAATATTTGTAGACCTGTCTGTGGTTTTTGGGGGAATGTCTCTACCAGACTGGCACATCTGGAGACTGAAACTTGTTTCCATTCTTTCTAACATACCTCAACCTCAGTTAAATTGAGCATCTGTGAACAGAGATTTTCAAGTCCTGCCACAGACTCAGTTAAATCTCGGTCTAACTTTCCCTGGACAATTGCAACGCATTCTAACAACACCCTTTGCTTTGCTTTGATTTGATTATAGCTTTGGTTGTATGATTAGGGTTGCTATCCTCATGGAAGGTAGTCCAGAGCCCCAAACTTCAGTCTTGCTGTCTCTAACAAGTTTTCTTCCAGGAATTAGCTCCATTTATCCTCCCCTCAATCCAACCAGCTCCCCTGTCTCCACAGCATGATGCTGCCACCACCATTTATAACTGTTCAGATGTTGTTTTTAGGGTGACTTGCAGTATTAGTTATCCATAACACACGGTGTTTTGATATTTTACCAAAAAGTTACATTTTGGAGCACATGACTGATGTGACCCCACAATTCCTTGAACGATGGTTTTCTAACAATGACACTATTTACGACCAACTGGTGTCCTGTCTACTGACCCTCCCACCCGAGCTGTGGGTTTTTGCAGCTCCTACAGAGTTACCATTGTCCTCTTAAATGATTCTCCAATTACTCTCCCTTGCCCGGCTTGTTCATGAAGGCAAAGGGCAATGTCTTGGTAGGATTATGAAATGAACAAAGCTCTGTGACAGAGGTCACCAACCCACATCCTCAGGTCCCAATGTCCTGCTGCCACACCCCTGACTTAAATGAACGAGTGTTTAACAGGCTTCTGCACCCCTTGATGTCATGCTAAGGAGCTAACGCTGTGATTTGAATCGATTAATCAGTGTTAGGGACTAAAGCTTTATGAGATATTCAAAGCTTGTGATAATCTTTTGCAATCTGTCTTTGCTTTAAACATCTTCACAACATTCTCCCTGACCTGTCTGCTGTGTTCCTTGGTCCTCATGATGCTGTTTGTTCATTAATGTTCTCAACAACTCAACCTGTGTTTGTCTATCAGATAAAATCCCAATAAAATATTTAGTTTCTAGTTTTAGTGTCACAAAATATGAAAAAGTTTGAGGGGTTTGATACATTTTGCAAAGTGCTGTATGTTGCTAGAGATAGCATGACCACATAGGCTTTAAACTGCTCTTTGCTTAGAAAACTCGCCCAGTCCCATTTGATGCTATGATCACATATAATAATTGCTTGTCATCTCTGCATCTTGTAATTGAGAGATGTGCATGTGGGAACGCAGAACTTTAAGGTCAACTTTTCATTCTTTGCAAGGAAAGTACGAACTTTTCAGTTTCCATTTCATTCCAGAACTTGTCAAAGTCTCACCGTTGGGTTTCACGGTCTGCTTCCCGCAGATTTATGAGGTGCTCTGGTCTCCTAATGTCACATTCAGACCTCGGCTGTCAGTTTGCCTGGCTCAGCACAGGAGACCACTTGACTCCAGGTCACATGCATTGCTATGGTAACCCATCCGGCAGGCGCCAAGATCAGGAACCAGTCGCAGATATCAGAATAACAAAAACTACCAGACTGGGACTTAATCTGCATGACGCAACAGTGCATCCATGAATCTGTGTGTTTGTTTCAAGGACACACTTAAAGCAGATACTTTGTAATATAACGAATTCCTGGTACAAGAAAGACTGTGAAAGAGCAGTCAACAAGCAAGGTGGCCTCACACTTTGACTTGTGTTTCACTAATGAACTTCAGTGTTGGCACAGAGTTCAGTTCATCTGCAGCTCTGACTGAAAGGACAAAGTGACCTCAAAGAAAGAAAGAACCAAAAGAGGGGCCCATTTAGTGTCCTCACATGCCACATAATGAGCTTGGCACATCCCACTTTCCTTTCACACTTTAGTGGTTGTTTTAAAGAAAAATGTGTGGCCATGTGCCTCAAAGTGTGAGGATTTATGTTTGAGGAAAGTAGACGTCCAAAATCTCAGTCCCACTGGCACTTAGGGAACTGGAGGGTCTGTGAGGTCAGCTACTGAGCTAAAAATAGAAATGATGGCTCTGGAAGCAATGTGAAAAAAAAGAAAAGAAACCCAGACACAAACAAACTCATAAACTCTGAACACATTCTAGACGGTCCCACTAAAGGGGATTTAGTTCACCCTAACAATGCTCACAGGATGATAATTATTGCTTGCTTTGGAATTTAGTAAAGCTGTTAAGACGATGACTAAATTTAGGAGGGCAGACATCACTAAGAGGGCAAAATACTTTGATAGCTGCAAAATCGATTGGCACAATCTTGGACTTTTGCAATAAATAAACCATAATATCTTAATGGTGACACTTCTACAACTCTAATGAAACCATGTTTATGTGAGCTGTGCCAAAATGCAGCCTTCATGCTTGTTAAAAACTTGGCTGCACAATGTTAGGAATACAAGCAGTTGCAATATTATTTTAAAATATTACAGTGATGATACTGGTTGAAATGACCTACATGCACTTCATTTGTCTCTTTATTTACCCTCACCATGATGTTTCCAGCACTTATCATGACTTTAAGCATCTTTGTTTCATAGCAAAGGGCTATGAGAGGCCATCCTACTGTCTAAACATATTACTGCCGTTTAGCATGAGATTGCATGGCAATGTAAATATCAGTGAACCAAATATTACATCCATATAGTCCTTTAAAATCAGGATACTGTGCAAACTGATATCAAATTAGATACTGCATATTATGCAGCTTTATGAAAAGCATTGTGTTTTTCTCTTATCCTGAGCCACATGCTTGCTTAGGAGGAAAGATTATTATAAAGCCAACAACTCAATGAAATAAGCAGCCCACTCTCGTCATATGTTTGCTCAGAATGCTGTGATTTTACTTTTTTTTTTTTTTTTTTTTTTTTTTTTTTTTTTTTTTTTTTTTTTTTTTTTTTTGGAAAGTGCCTTGAAACGACATTTGTTGTGAATTGGCGCTATATAAATAAATTGAATTGAACTGAATTGAATGTCTTAAAAAAGGTCTCATTCTTTTGGGACTATATTTCTTCCATATGTCAGTCACTCAGAGTATTTAGGTAGCTAGAAATGATGAAGGTGACTTGCTGTGCTTCCAACCAGGCACCAGAAAGAGAATAAAAGTGGATTTAATTGACTTTAAATCTGGAATATTTCATCAGTACCAAATGTGAGTATTTCTGAAAATGCTGATCTACAATCTACAATCATCTCTTTGTTTTACAGATAATGGTCCAAAAATAACAAAATATCCAGTGAGCGGCAGTTGTAGCAACAAAAACGGCTCAGTAATGTCAGAGGTCAAAGAAGAATGTGCAGACTGGTTCAAGATGATAGAAAGGCAACAGCAGAATAAATAACTTTTAATAAAAGCCAAGCTATGCAGAATACCATCTCTTAACAAACAACACTGAGACATTTTGAAATTCGGTAGAAGTAACCAGAGAACATGGATACAAATTTTTTATTATTAAGAAAAAAGTTTTCCTTAGCTGCCGTCTATGAGATCATCCTCTGTGAAAAAACTTTTACCAACTGTGTTTTTAATACCCCTTTCTGAAAAATGCCCATTCGGACTGCTCAGCCAATTGGTCAAGAAATGTTCTCCCTTGCTGACTGGTCCCCTGCAGGAATCCTACAAATGTGCTATATTATGATATACAGTAGCTAAGTACGGGCAAAAAAGCTGTGAAAGGATGGTTATTTTCCTCCATCCACTCTGAAGAGACAGGCTGTAAATCGCAGAGCCTTGCAGGGGTTTGGTACATTCAGTTCAAATCAAACAGAGAGGCAGACTACCATGCTTACTCCTACTTACACCTACTGCTAATTTAGAATCAGCAATAAACTCAATGTGCATGTTTTTGGATGTGGAAAGAAGCCATAAAAAACCCACAAAGGCTCAGGCAGAACATGCAAACTCCACTCAGAAAGTCCCCAGGCCAACTGTCAGTTTTCTCACTGTGACACCACTAACCACTGTGACAGTGTTCCTTCCTTTTACGTTGGAAGAATATATTTAGTTCCTGCAGTAAAGTCTAGATTTTATCTTTTAAGTGTTGAATACCTCCTAATTGGAGGAAACTGAAGCAAGCATCCAGAAAATTTTATTTTACACATCAAAAAGGAAAGAGCATCAACAAACAGCAAGAAAAAGAAAAGAAACTGTCATTTTATTATCTTGAATTCATTCGTAAAATCTATTCACACCTTGCTAATTCAAACAGCGATTTGCTCAAACACAGCAGTGTGGGGAAATTAATTCAAAGTACTTCACATTCCTCTGAAACACTAATACAGACAGCAATAAATATACAGAATTTTTACCCAGCTTTAAAAGCTGTTCAGAACAGCTCCTTGAAGCAACAGTCATCGACCCATCTAACCAGCTTCCCTGTCTCTACTGAAGAAAAACCTCCCCACAGCATGATGCCACCACAACCGTGTTTCACAGCAGGGTTGGTGTGTTGAGGGCAATGTCAGGTTTCTGCCACACATAGCATCCTCACAACATGATGCTTCCACCATCATATTTCACAGTGGTAATGGTGTTTTCAGGGTGAAATGTCGCATTACTTCCAACACCATGTGTTTTACAAGGAGGATGGCGTGTTCAGGGTGATGTGGAGTGTCAGTTTTCCCTCGTACATAGTTTCCCTCAGCATGGTGCTAACACCACCATCCCTCAGTGGGGATGTGATTTCCTGCCTGAATTTTCTGCTACACATAACATCCTGACAGCATAATACTACCACCACTGTGCTTGATGGTGGGGATGGTGTGTCTTGTCAGCAAGTCAAAAAGTTCATTGTTAGTCTCATCTCACCAGACCACCTTCTTCCACATGCTTGCTGTTTCCTCAGCATGACATGTGGGAAAATACAAATCTTACAGATTTGTTTAAACAATAGCTTTCTCTCAGCCACTCTTCCATAAAGGCCAGATTTGTGAAGTGCACTACTAATAGCTATCCCACTGTTAGGAGAGGAGAACAACAAACTCACTCATAATGTTTTTTTTCTTTCCTAAAATGTATTCACACCTTGCCTGCTAATTCAAACAGCAATTTTCTCAAACACTGCACTGTGAAGAAATTAATTCAAAGCACTTCACTTTCCTCTGAAAGACTAATACGCACAGCAATGAAAATACAGTTCTGACATGCAAACACTCGTCCTCTCCCTCTCCACGCTCTGCCAGACTTTAAAAGCTTTTTCAAAAAAGCTCCCTTAAAATAAACAGAGTCAACATTTTCAGCTAAAATATGACCTGTGAAAACTCATCACCCCCCAGAGTGTCTGAAGAGGTGGGAAGCCAGTGAGGCTGTTAAACAGCAGCTGAACATATGAGCTTCTGAAGTGCTCACGCCAACACAAATGCACGCAGACACACACCAAGTCATTGCGAGATAAGAACATGCAGATAAGCATGATAATTTGTGAATAGCAAAGATGGCATGTCATGCATAATTTGATTCAAATAAAGATATTTAAGTGCTTTCTCATGACATGTGGCAGATTAAACCAGCGCCGGCATGAAAGCAGTGATCAAGGACTGGGTTTTATCTCTCCCACAGAAACTAGCGCTCTCTTTCTGACAACAATGCCAGCGCATACAAGCGAACAGACATGTTTTCGTGCTCCCTCCACAGGCAGACATGACGAAAGACGTCAGAGTCATGCATATAATCAAGCCGCCCCCCCCAAAGGGACAGTGGTGGCTTCACAGATTCTGATATCTAGTAGTTTCTTTTTTCCCTCCTCTGGTCCCAGTGTCTGTGGTTGTATCAGAGAGTGAGGTGATGAGGAAGATCATCCACCCCCACACTTCATCCCCCAGGCCTTCAAACCACAAAGCCAGCCCAGCGGCCGGCGGGCCTGGCCAAACAGTGCATCAAACACACAAACACAAATGACATCAGCTCCCTGGCCTCTGAGAGCCACAGAGAGACGCACACTCATGCTGACACTTGCACGCAGGCTTACACACTTTGACATTTCCTTGTAAAAAGAACCAGTGTGCTCGCTCCCTCCCACTACCATCATCACAATCAACGCTCCTTTGTAGAGGGATAGGAAAGGGGACAGGGGCACGGGGGGTGGGAGGGAGGAGAAGACGAGAACTAGGGAGACAGGGTGGCAGGCAGAGTGATAGACGGCTAAAATTCTCAAAGCTACTGGAGAATAGAAAGGCGAGAAATGAAAAAATAGAAAGCAGAGGAAAGGGAGGGTTGCTAGAGTAAAAAATGCAGTGAAGTGAGAAAGGAAGTGGAATAAAAAGACAACAGATAGATAAATAAGGAGAGGAGACAGAAAGATAACAGTGAGCAGTGGTGGGTCTCGGTTGACTGAAGCTCTGGGTGAGTCCCTACTTCTGCCCACCCCACACCCCTCTCACCTTATCTTTGTGGTTTTAATAATCTAAAGCTACATTCGGAATCATCTCTGGATAGTGGATAGTGTGGGTGCTGACACTTCTTTAAATTCTGTGTGTTGCTATTAATGTGCATTCATAGTCTGAATAGTACATAAGTCTTGGAATCAATGGTGAAACCGTGTTCAGCTGCGTCCCTGTATTTTTTTTAATATTTAAAGATCAACAGAACACCTAGTAAGGAAACATCAGTGCCAAATGAATTACCAAGTAGTTCACAGCATCAGTTTTGTGTTTTTCAAGTTTCTGGCATTCCAAGATGAGTAAACCTTCATCAGTGCAGACAAAGTGCTTTCATTATGTTGCATGAGATTAATTAAGAGCATTATTGGGTCATTGCTGCAATGTTTGAGTTGTAACCGTGTAACTGCTGTAGCAGGGGAGCACAAGTATGGAATACTTGGGATCTGAAAGTTGCAGTGCTCATGTTGTGGAAATTTCTTTGTGGTATTTACCTAACACAGGGTATCGTCCTAACCCACTGAAATGCAAGGCAGGTACACAACAGTAAGACAGGGATATTGCAAAACACCAAAGCAGACCTTTAGATCAGCTCCAAATTGGAACCTTTAAATCAGACCCCATCTTCAGTGCCATTATCCCCTAACAGTGTCTGGCCATATTTTCCTACAGCATTTACACTGTGCATAGTACAGGGGGGGACTCAGTCCTCTTAGACCAAGTCGCAGGGTTCCTACAGTGTTTTCATGTCAAAAATCCAACAGTTTTCCAGACTTCAATTCTAGACTTCTCTGTCCTTTTCTACCCAATGGATGGATCTCCATCATTTAACATTTAGACTATGGGATAGGAAATAAAGCCTGGTATTACAAATAATTCTCCAATCTTTTGATTTGTTTTTTATATATAGTTATCTATACCCGGAAAATACTTCAGTCAAATTCTAGATGACTTTTCCAGACCTGTGAACATGCAATAAGCAATAAACAACTCACTTTAGGACACACCTTGGGGGAACGCTGATTTTTATGCCACCCCAAAGACTGCTGCCCTAGGCGTTGAGCCATATTGCTCATATCAAAAACTGCCACTGACAGTGAGACAGGCTGACCACATACACACAGACGCCCTTCGTTTTCACCCTTCCAGCTTCCAGCCTTTGGCAGTACCAGGGCCTCTAGAGGTGCAGCACAGCTCGTCACTAAATTCACTATCTGGACTGATCTGCTAACCAGCACACACATACCCAAACAAACACAGCTCGACGACACTCATTTTCTGACATGGGTCCAGAAAGCCCATCCTGACACAGCCACATTAATCACTGTGTGCTTTCCTCAGCTCACAGCTCCACTTCAGCCAAGTCACTCCTCATCAGGCTCTCCCACCCTCAGACTCCCCCAGAGCCAGGGGAATGCTCCAAACAATGATGCTACTCCCAAGACTGAGGCTCAATGGAAAGCAAATCAATAGTGATCCAAGGACAGTTTTTCAAACCAAAAACACACTCTGCTAGTGCCAAGACTCAATCAGCCACGCGACACTTTCAAACCAAGAGTGACAAATCCCAAAACCACGGAAAGAGACTCAGTGGTTTTTACTGAGCCTCAAGAATAAGAGAAGCAAAATGGAAGGGATTTTTCTCAAACTATCAATCTTCTTTTGTATTGCTTCAAAATGACTACTGAGTCAGATCACACTGTATAAACAGCAGCAACTGAACTTCCACATTTAACTAGAAAGACAGAAAGTAAATTTTTCTACAGTCAAACTGATTATGTCAACAACCACATGGCATGAGTGTGGCACCAAAGCACATAATAATTTTATTGAATCAAGTTTTACCAAAAGAAAACCAAGGTGAACATAATACAATTAAGAGGAGGACCTTTGAAGACACAGAAGGTTGTTGTTCTCACCTGTTCTCCAAAGTGCACCAGCCACAGTAGGCGTCTCCAGCCCCCAAACAGTCGGAGCAGCTCTTCCACTGGTCACATTCTGCCACTTTCACTCTCAGCATCTGTACACAACAATAAAACAAAACCGTTTTAACAATTTTAAAGGGACCACAGATGAAAACTAGCCTTTATGGCTAAACTCAAACAACAAACAAAAAGATTCGGGCAAGAGATGTTCTTTTTTAAGAAACATGCTGGTTTCGTAGAAGACCTGCTGATGAAATAAATAACAGTAATTTATTCTGTGACAGCTCTGACCATCAGTTAATATGTCACTGAACAAATATACATAACATCTGTTGGCTCCTGCTTGTCAGAAGTCGGGATTCACTTCTTTTTCTCTATTGCCTAATCTTTATAATTAGGTCATCTGTGGGATTTGGATTGCTGGGCGGACATAACAAGCAATTTAATGATGTAGTCTGGCCTCTGGGAAAATAGTAATTTCTGGCTTCCCCAATGGATTATACAATAAATGAACATAAAAATTGTCTATACAGTGGTCAGCAATAAAGTAAGTTGCAGTTTCAATTTTTCTCTTTACAAAACAGAATCTGTGGGTATTAGATTAGGTATTGTTCTCGATAAGGAGCATAAAAGAGGGAGTTTGCAGTTTCCTCCAAAGTTTCTCATTTGTTGGTATTATTATTATTATTATTATTATTATTATTATTATTATTATTTGAATGTTACTTCCTTTTTATAGCATAGCTTCCACTTGGGCTTTTGTTGTTGTATTTGTGTCATATTTTCAAACTTTGAGGTCAATCAGATCAATTTTAAATAAAATGTCAGAGATTTCAACCTGCCAGTCAAGAGGTTATGGATCGTGGTGTATGCTACTAACAAGATCTTTTGCAACAACTTTCCATGCAATGTGTGAAAACAACTTCTGCTTATCAGTGTGCATATTATAATGTGTCTGCAACAGGAAACAAAGTCTCTCAAAAATCTCTGTGCAGAAAAAAATCAAATGCACTGATGCTATGTGACATGAATGTTGAAGGTGCAACCGCATACAGACATAACTGTGGCAGCTATGAAACCAACTGGTAGCTCTGAACTTTAAAGGAGCTCAGAGAGCCATATCAAATCTAACCATGTTCTGCTAAATGGAAACAATGAGCTTCTGCTGGATTTTAGCAGATGTGCTCTGAATGTGGTTCTTGTGGTTCTTCTTACATCTTTGCAGATTAGCAGTAAACATCTACCGTCTGAAACCTCATCTGTACTCGAGTGCTTACATGGTGAGAGGTCATGACATAGAGAAAGTTTCTGTCGTTGGGATCGAAGGTCATGATGTGGTGAACTGCTTCGCCGGCTGGCAGCTTCATGGGCCTCTGGCCGGCCATGGTCATGTTCGAGAAGAGGGTCAGCTGCAACGATAGAGTGAGAGCAGAAATCAGAGTGAAATAAGATCAAACCAACCACAGAATCCCAGCTTGGCACCACTCGCTTTATCTAAATACCACAGTTCAGCAAACAAGATGAATTACTTAACATGGGACACGTTTGCTTTCTACTGATTGAACAAATTCAAGCATCATGACATTTGTCTCTGCACTCTTGGTTTCAGTGACTCACACCAGAAACTTGCACATAATGATCTCTGCTGGGAGGCTGCTTCCACCTACAACAATGCATAGTAGGTTTCATCAGCCTGCTGTTCAGCTTGCGTTTTTCCATGTTGGAAAAGGTGTCATCCAAGACTCCAAGAGCTGCTTGTTGAAATATTAATGCAACCATTTGTGGAGAACATTGCAATATTTAGCAAAAGTTTTTAGACTATATCCAGTTTCTCTATACTTTACTTCCAAAGAGCCATAATAAGTTTTCATCAGTGGTTCCCCTGGCTTGATGAAGGTCTTTTGAAATCTTTTAATGTTTCTGGCTTCTTTTTGTACTCCTTTCACTCAAAAAGGAGGAAAGTTGACAAGTGGAGGACAAAATAAGTATTTTAAAGCATAAAATCTATTTAAGAAGATCAACACTATCTGAAAGTCAAAGAAAAACTCCAGCAAAGAATTGATTCCAGACATGGAGATCAATCAATCTTCACTTGAAGGGTTTTATATAATTTTATTGCAAAATCAACAGCTTGAATAAAATGGCTCAGCTTTCTTTCACCAGTTGGCATGGGATGAAATGTGTGGGTACAAATAGGTGAAGGGACAAATTGACAGAGTCCCTCCTAAATCATCTAACTTGACAGAGTAAGCAAATTTTGAAACTTCAACTTTGCAAGCTAAAAACATTCATGTCTGACAGTAACTCCAAGTATCTGCAAGCCTTAGAAAAATTTCCTAAAATAATTTTAGTTCATTATTTAATTTCATAAATATTTTTCTTGTTCTACCCTCTCAAAAACATTTAAGGAGATTTGTTGTTAAAGCACTGTGCCTAATCTTGCTCTACCGAGCTGTGATTTATCTACAGACTGGCCGTCTTACAGCCCAAGATAATAAAATGGTGAAATATTAACACGTACGCACAAACATATGCACACACAGACACACTCACACATAAAGAGCTCTGTAGGAAAAACAAACAGCGCTGAGTGAGACTTCCTGTCACGCTAACAGAGAAAGCCCTTATTTCTGTAATTCACTGGGTTTCTCTTCAATGGAGACATCCTGCCATTCAAGGGAACTGGCACACTGACTGACATTTTATTGACAAGCATGGGCACTGTCACTTCTCCATCTGTGGGACATGCACATGGCCTTGGAATAGGATTCATACTTTTTGAACTTTTTCCACATTTTTTTTGTCAATAATTTATATTATTGAGATTTTATATGATAGACCAACACAAAGCAGTGCTTGTGTTGGGAAGTGGAGGGAAATAGTGAATTATTTTCTATATTTTTCACACATAAAACTCTAAAAAGGGGTGTGTGCATCTATATTCAGCCCTCCTCTTGCTGTAGTTACAGCTGCAAGTTGTTTCAGGTATGTCTCTCCCAGCTTTAAAAGGAGTGCAACTTTGAAAAACAATTTTCATGTATTGACATAGATTCGAGATTGGAATTTGATCTGGACTTTGACTAGGCCATGCTAACATATGATTAGGTTTTACTATTCATTTGTATCTCTGGCTGTATTTTTAGCGTCGTCCTGCTTAAAAGTGAACTTCCTTCCTAGTTTCTAAGCTTTGCCACCCCTAACAGGTTTTCTTCCAGTATTAGCTTGTAATTTTTCCATTCATCCATCCATCCGTTGTCTATAACAGCTTATCCTTACAGGTTCTTTGGTCCCTATCTGCAGCAGTGATTGGGTGGGGTACACCCTCAACAGGGTCACCAGACCATCACAGTCCAGCCTGTGTTTAGGTTTATCCATCTCCCAATCAACTGGGAACAGATTCTCTCTCTCTGCTTCAGGAAAGGAATTGGTGGTGGTGGCAGCATCATGCCGTGGACATTTTTTACAGCAGAAATGGTGTGTTCATGGTAATGTGGAGTGTTAGTTACTACACATAGCCTTTTCTTGATCAGAGCACCTTCTTCCACATGCTTCTTGTGTCAGTTAAAGGGTTTATGGCAAATTTTAAACAGGACTGCTTACAGCTTTCTTTCGGTAGTGGCCTTCTTGCCACTCTTCCAAAAAGGCCAAATTTGTGCACTGTCCTGTTGGCTAACATTGATTTATTACTTTTACATTTTAAAAACACTGTTCAATTCCTTATAATTTTTGGCCAAAGATACTGGGAGCCACAGAGGAGGGTCTCAAGAGCCACTCAGGAGCCGCAGGTTGCAGATTCCTGCTTTAGGTGGACACCCATGTCTTGGTCAGTTAGCCGCTGTGCTATACTCTTTTTATTTCCAAACCTCTGAGGCCTTTACAGCACAGCTGCATTATGTTGTATAAGTAACAAACAGGTAAACTTTATTCACTATTTACGTGAAATTTGAAAGCAGGTGTTTGCACTGGATTTAGTTTAGGGGTACCCGAGGAAAGGAGGCAGAATACAAATGGTATCTCACTTTACTGATTTTTATGGCCTTTTATAATTTTATTTCATTTTAATAAAATATATTCAAGTTTCTGGCTGTGATATGTCAAAATGAGAAAATGTCCAAAGATGGTGAATATTTCTGCGTAGCACACACACACACACACACACACACACACACACACACACAAGAAAAACAAAAAACGTCACCACCTACTGAGCTGGGCTGGTTAATTTTAAACCAGAGCAGACAGAAGCTTAGTAAACCTGGGATGAAAGACATTGTCTCAGGCTCCAAATATTGCACTCGTTTTTAAATGCCACCCACCACTTCTATAAGCACACACAGTGGGGATAGTAAGCAGCTGTATTGTGTCTTCAGCCTGCATCTCAGTGACTGGGCACACATGCAGAGTGACGCAGCGAGGAGCCTACAAACAGCAGCCCACACACCTGGAAGGGGTAAAGAATATGAGGTGAGCTGTGGCACAAAGTACCACCCGGTCAGCCAGCAAAACACCTGCTGCTCTGGCAGGTCGTTCTGACTCCATTCTCTATCTATCTTCATGCAGATCAAAGGCCCTATTCAACCAAGGAATGCTCAGCTGCTGTGCACTCATTTTCTCTTGTCTTCTCTCTGTGTGTGAGTGTGTGTATGGATGTGTACCTGTGTGTGTATCCAGGAGAATAACGATTGATAGAGGTAGGGCAGCAGGAGAAATATAGTTGAAATCAGATACTTACATACACTGCATAAAAGGTTATTTGTACTTCAATCAAAATAAACACTTCTTGCTGAAGGATTATCAAAATTATTTCTATTTTCTAAATGCCAGAACAATGAATGACATTTCTTTTTGTTAAATGAAGGATGGATTCTAAGGATTAAATTGAAGTCATCACCTCAAATACACTGCTTCCTTTTGTGACATCATGGGAAATTTAAAAAGGTAAGGTGAAAACCAGAAGGAGCTTGTGGACCCCAACAAGTCTGGTTCATTCTTGGCCACCATTTCCAAAGACCTGAAGGTGCAGCATTCATATACTCAAACAACTATATGCAAGTATGAACACACTGGGAAAATCCAGCCATCATAGCTTTGAGGAAGAAGACGAGTTCTGTGTCTCTGAGATCAACGTATTTTAGAGCAAAATGAGCAAATAAAATTTAACCTTGCGAAGATGCTGGCTGAAGCTGGTTAGTTATTATCTACAGTAAAACAAGTTCTGAATTAACTTAGGCTGAAAGGCCAATCAAAGAAAAAGAAGCCATTACTCCAGAAGCAACATCAAAAGCCAGATTAACACTTAGAAACATACTTTTGTGGACATGTCCTGTGGTCTGATGAAACTAAAACTCAAGTGTTCAGCCATAATGACCATTGTTACATTCAGAGGAAACATGGGGGAAGCTAGCAAGCCTGAGAACCACGACATGATGCGCATGATGTTGAGGTTGTTTTACTGCAAGAGGGACTGGTGCAATTCACAAAAAAGATGGCATCATGAAGAAAGAACTGGACAGAAGCAGACATATTAAAGCAGTACCTGAAGGTTTCTATCGAGAAGTTGAAAAAAAAAAAAAAAAGTCCCCAGCCAAAAAGTCCTGCAAACTGGCAAACTATTGTGAGAAGCTTGCGGAAGGATACCCAAACTTTTTTTAAAAAGTCCCTCCCTTATTAGTCTGGCTTTCAACAAACAGAAATGACGTTATAAATTCTAACTGACCTAGAATAGCAAATGTTTACTATGATTAATGTTAGACAGTGAGTAAAACAGTGGGAGTCTTTTTATACCCTTTATTTGAATAGCTATAGATAGAGTCTGTTTTCATAGTGAACCAAAGGCTTATTTTTACATCTCAGGTGAAATAAAAGAGGAGTCAAATGGGGGGACAGTGGAGCGATGAAGTGAGAGATGGAGGGAGCAAATTTTGATGTGAGTGAGTGAGAGAGATAGAGGCGGAAGCTGCCAGATGCAGGAAAATGGAAGTTAGCCGTAATGGGGAGGGAGAGACTTCATTAAAAAAATGCATGTAATTACAAATTACTTCAGTAAGGGCTCTCTCAAAGACAGTAAAGGAGGTCTAACTTAATCTGAACCACTGCTCCCCTGTGTTTAGTCTGAGCCAAACTCACAGTCAGAATCACATTACACACACTAACAGCACCATTAACCTCTGTAACAGCTCTATCCTCAGGGCACACACACGCATGCACAATCACTACACACACACACACACTAATACGCACACAAACAATCAGAGCCACATACAGCTAAAAAGCACAAAGCAAGTTGTTGCTGCAAGGTCACCAAAGCAGCACACTCTGGATTTAACAAGGTTGACGCACACACATGTATAATCTCAGGGTTTGTATCCATCTAAGTAAACACATGGAATCACTAAACCTACTCGCAATGGCCTCCAGACAAAGTCAAACACCTAAAAACACAGTCAAACCTGCAATCAGGCAAACAAATACACACACACACTGCTGTTTACACCACCCCAACCGATGTGGTGCATCTGGTTTACAGCAAAAAGCCTACGAAAAAAACTATTACTGCAAGCTCAGCTGGAGCCAAAGCAGTGCCTTCTTCTGAGGCAGGGAAAACAATGAGCTCCTTCTGCAACACCCCCCTCCCACCAGCAGTATGATTTTAATGCTGTAAGAGGTACAGAACCCATGCAAAACAAGCCTTCGGAGTCAACCGTTGTTTCCACAAGCATCTGAAGAAAGCAGATTGTTGCGCTTGCAGGGATCTCAGTCAGGGGTGACTGGGAATGTGACTGAGACAGGAATTAAGGAATGCTGTTAATTAGACACAAGCTGGATGGTTGGTGGATGTGTAAAAGCGGAGGTCGCGGGCCAACACATGGCAGGGCTGAGTCATGCGTCCTCACTGAGTCTCGTTAAAGAGCCTCTCACAGACAATAACCAGGTCTGAGGAACATTAGAGCACATGATTAGGGCTGCTTAGGGATGACCCAAGGATGACTGAAGCAGAGACAGGGGAGGATTGAGTGGTGACAGTGCTGAAGAACTATGAAAAGCAGATAGTCCTGCTTGTTCTCTGATTGTTTTCTCACACACCTAGGTTTAGCTTTGACAGCTGCGGCAGCCACATCAGAGCAGCCGTGCGTGACTCCTGATGCAACAGTTTTTCCAAGCTTCGAGGCTCAATCAAATTAAAAACCTGAGCTCCATTCAGAGGGGGTCATTTTATACAGCAATAACTCTATGGCCCAAGGAAATAATGCTTTTAGTCCCTTTTTACCCTTTGCCCAACATTCTTTGTCATACACTTGTAAGGACTAGGGCATCCCAGTATTTTTCGTATTGGGTGAGGAGAGGTCAGCGTATTTTACTGGGATTTAGATGAACATGAACATTAATGCATAGTTGCAAAGCAAAAACAAACAGACATATATTTGCAAAGTTTTTCCATAAATGAAAATCTGAGCAACTGAGTTGTGTATTTGTTTTCAGCCCCACTAGTGTATATTTCTGTCCAGGTATGTCTTGAATGGCTTTGCACATCTATTTCCACAGTTCTACTTTGCAAAATAGGTCAAACTCAAGCATAGTGGATAGAGAGCCTCTGAAGAATAATTTTCAAGTCTTGCTACTGATTCTCAATTGCATTTAAATCAGGACTTTGACTAGGCCTTTTCCACACATGAATATGCTTTGATCTGAAACATCTTTTGCATCTGTAGTTGCTTGTTTAGTGTCTTGTCCTACTTGAAGATGAACCTCTGCTTCAGTCTCAAATCTTTTGCTGCATCTAAAATCAATGGTAGGAGACATTTCACCTCTCATACAAAAGCCATTATAAGCTCCATATTCCTTCAGATATGATGAAGCCTTTTGAATGAAAGGTGAAACACCTTCAAGAACAAAGAGAAGAGATTACCTCAAGGAATATTTATTTCCACCACTAGACATTTGGTATTATGTTGTGTTTGAGTTGACTCCCAATTTGGAGCTGGGAACTGGGAATGATGTCACACCCAGGATGAGAACATCCTGGCTGCAAGTAGGAAAACATCAGGATTTGCTATTTGTTGTGCAGCTAATTAGCAATACAAGGCAAAAACAATATATTTCTCTCTCTATTTTATGTGTTGAAGGACAAAGGGAACAGATATTTTACTACAATATGTGTGCCACTGGTTTAATGAGCTACACACCATCAGAAGTGCATAGTTTTTACTTTATACCGGCAACATTCCTTACATTCTGTATGCGTGCAGCCATACTGAAAACGTTCCCGGTCAGAATTCTGCAATCAGCAGGCTTTCTGTTTCTTTTTCTGACCAGGGACTCAGAAAATCCAACTTTTGAGTATAAAGAGAACACACAATTAGAGCTACACAATATATCAAATTGCAGTCGTCATCACAATTTTAATGTGTGAAAATGACTGCTTCAATATAATTTTTAGGATACTATATTTCAATATATTATTAGCATGCACATTTTGCATGCTAATAATATATTTGGCCTTTTAGAGGTACTTTTCTTGCCAGCGATGCCCACCATGGTTGTATATTTTTAGCAGCTATGATGGAAACGCTTATGAAGATTGGTGGGAAGATCGTGATGAAGAGAAAAGAAGCCTAGAAAATGTGGGTTAATCACAATCAGTATCGTCATAGCAATATTCAGCATTAGAATTACAGTTACATTTATTCCAGATATCATGCAGCCCTATTTGGTATTATATTTTTGTCCTTGCTTAACAAGCATAAAAAATATTGCTGCTGGATTTATAATTATTTACATGACATATGCAGGCATATTTAAGTAGTAATGTGTAATAAAGCTCTGCTAGAGCGGAGTTGTATCAGCTTGTTGAGTGTCCCATTTCTCAGCTTAACCACAAAATGAAATAAGTTCTTGGGGATAGTGGGAGGAGGAAGTTTATCCCCCAGAAATGGCATTTAACCAAAGTTTCATTCACCCTTAAGGCTGCGACAGCATGCCTCACCTTATGAAGACGTCCGTTACTGGTTCCCAGAAAAACCACAGTGTGGCTGTGCACATTGTCCACTGAGACCGAACTGAGGGCTGGGTACTCAAAGAGAGGAATGGCCCTAAGGGGTCTCCGTAGAGCCAGAGGGTGCTGCAGGTGGGCGGCGCCGCAGTCCAGCTGCTCAGGCTGCAACTGGAAGGGAAGATGAAATGAAAAAGAGATCAATCCTCATCAGTTTTTCACACAGATTAGAAGACAGGACAGCACAGCGCACAACAGGAGCACGGCGTGATTAATGTCTGGTGGAAAGCAAGTGGTGTGTGATAGGAGCTATCACTCTGGTGCTGCTCGTTCTTCTAAATTACTTTGTGGGCATGTCAGTGAATACTTGAAAAGGGATTACAATGCTCTTCAACACTCATAAGACTTTGCTTTTGTCAAATCCTCAGTAAGCAGTGATAAAACATTAGTGCCATGCTTGGCTGAGCACCAGGATCTATTGGGAATTCTCTGAATATTTTAAAACATGCTCAGCCAAAAAAAAAGAAAAGAAAAGAAAGAAGCAAAAAAGAATAAGGAGAGAAAGAATTAAGTGCAGTGGATATTTGTAGCGTTGTTTCCCACGGGCCCCTTCTGCTCACAGCCTCATCTCGCTTATCATAAATTGTGTCTGACTTTCTTTCAGTACTGGCCTTCAAACTGTCAACTACAGAAAGGATCACGTGTTCACAGCCAATAAATGTAAAACCAAAGGGACTAACTTTTCTCTGAGAAGTATTTTTATGACATCAAAAGTAGAAAAACAAATCTGAACCAAAATACTTTGAACAAGAAGTTGTCTATCTAAGGAAGGCCTGAGAACCAACGAGGATGTTAGATCCATTCAGAAAACGGGTCATGGATGGAGCGGCCCCGGGGCCACAGACAATAAGGCGGTGCCATGGAGGAGGGCAGCTCTCTGGTCGCGGCACAGCATCCTTTGAACTTAACTCTGGCAGTATGAACCAAAACAACAGGAATCTGGAATTTCATCACACTCCAAGTTCACTTTGCCTCCATTGTGTGACGGCATCCAAACAGAGGGTAAATATCGTTTGCAGCATCAACGTTTCCTTAAGGGCAAATATTGGTATGTGAGTGGAAATACAAGATAATGTCTGACCATGGGACAGTAACAAAGCGACTATTTGTACTCAATCACTGCAGCTAAATCTGTGGCTGAGCTATAGTTAGCGACAAAAACTCACAAGTACAAGCTGTAGCAGAAAAACATAGTAAACTGTTAACCCTTTCTTAGTTCAGATTTGATAAGACAGAGAGGAGCAGGATTGCTAGATGTGAGAAGAGTCTAAACATTCCCATAATCTTTCAAGTGGCTCTGAAGGGACTTTTCTAATGACCTTTATTACTTACATAGGAGATCCTCTCTCTGAGTCAGGAGCCTCAGGGCTGAGGAGGTTAACTTTCTATATGAGATACAGTAGCCAAGTTTGCACCCTGAGGAACTATAGGACCCTATGTTTCATAAGCAAACAGATTCATTATACCCTGATGCGTTTACGCCATAAGAATAAAAAAGAGTGCATAGATATGCAAGCATACAGTGAATTATAAAACTATTCATAGTCCTTGAACTTAAAACCACAAAGTTCAGTGGATTTTATTGAGAATGTATGTGATAACACAAACTAGGGCCTAATTATGAAGGAAAATTATACAGGTGCATCTCAAAAAATTTGAATACGGGTTCCGATGAGGCTCGTTTGTCAGATTAAAAGTACCTATTGGAAATAACAAACTTTTAGTGGGTATTAACCATACTTTTCCTTAAGCCAACATTTGTGCTCTGATGTAATATCCTAATCTTAAATGTTGTGTTTTTAATTTAAACAGGGTTTAAATATGAGTAGTGAATTGAGTTACTGAAGTTACTGAGTTTCTTTCTTTTAAAGGGGGGGTATTATATAAAATCAACCTTTTTTTAGCTTTATATCATGTTATAATGTTATTCCCACATCAAAAACATATCTGGAGTGTTGCTTTGATTCTTTCAGGAATATTTGAGAAATCCTTGAATCTCCCATGGCAGCCATTTGGGGTGCTGAAACGCTCGCTCTCACAAAGCACTATCTATTTCCACAAAGCTCCTCCTTGGAGCTGCAGTCTGCAGCTGAGCTTCCGGCTCACAGAGAACCCCTCTCCTGTGCCTTCCCAACTCACCTCCACCAGATTAGTGGTAGCAGCAATTACCAAACACTTGGTGGAACTGCACATCTGCTGAGCTTATCATACGAACTACTTCTATGTCTAATGCTCCTAAGAACGGTTGCAAATGGGACAATGGAAAGACGCTGTTGTGATGACGTGCTGAAGGTGGAGTGCTGGAAAGAATAGGAGCTTCTTAAAGAGACAGAGGCCAATTTCAAGGTGTCAAACTGCGAAGTAAAATTTCTTTTAAGTTATGTTTGATATATACAGCATTTTTATAACAACTGAAGGTAGCACAGTTACTTGACCGGGCTATAAAATGGCCCTATGTGCCTGTAAAATACATGAAACCAAGGTTTTTTGTGATTGTGATTTTTGTGATTTTTAAAGCAACATTTTTGAAGTAGTTACAGCTGCAAGCTTTTTAAAGCATGTCTCTACCATCTTTGCACATCTGGAGACTTCAGTTTTTCTTCAGGGAAAAAAGTTCAAAAAAGTTCAAGGGGTGTAAATACTTTTGCAAACCACTGTTTATTTTTATGAAGGTATTATTTTCACGAATTCTGAAATAACTGTGTTTTTGTTGTTGTTTTAATTTTTAGAGCATTTGTAATCCGAGTTTATCCAGTGTATTTTTTTTTAACTTTCTCTTTTACAGTCAGATAAGGCAAAATGCAGTTGTAATATTAACCTAGTAAATGAACCTTACCACCAGGTTTCCCTTCTGGATGCAGACGGCCCCGGAGCCTTGGATCACGCTGTCCAGCACCTGAACATCGCTGCTGGGAGAGTTGGAGCAGTTCTTGCGGCCCTGCCGGATCTCCTCCTCGATGTCTCCAAACTTGAAAGCGCACAGCGCAGACTTTCTGTCCGCCTTGGAGAACACTCCAAACAGATAGGGCTCCGGGTCCCAACCGCCCTCTCCGTGGACCTCCGCGGGGTACACGGACAGCAGCCGGTTGTAAATGTTCCCGTTAGCTCCACACTGCAGGGGCATCTGGATGTAGGACTCCGTGAGCTTCCTACTCTCCGGCCCAGCGGACTTTCGGGGGATGTCGCTGTCCAAACATATCCGAGCCAGGATGCTGTTTGGCTGGCTCTCCTTGTGGCCCATTTTGGCATCATTGTTAAAGGCGATGTAGGAGTAAGTTTTCTGGATAAAGGCGTGAACGAAGTTGAGTTTGTTTTTGGTTTTGACCTCTTGTTTGATTTTGAACACATTATCCTCTGAGGGGTTGATGTCATAGGTGAACAGTCTGGATAGATCCTTAATGTTTAGGGAGCGGATTGCGATCTCCGGGGTGTTCTCAAAGCGCAGGTCCTCCTTGCTGTGGTTCTTTGGGAAGAACTGAGTCCCAGCTCCTGTGTATGTGGCCCCGACTAAAAGCCGGGTGTTCCCCCCGTGGCTCTTGAAGATGAGCCCCACCGTGGACGCGTTTGGGTGATTTGCAGCGATGTTGAGCATGCTGGGAAAGACGGTCTTTTCGCCTTGAGGTGGGAACTCCACCGCTATCTCTGAAATATTTCCCATCCTCCTCAGCTCGCAGAAGCCTTGGTACACAGATCCACACATCACCAAGACCCCCTGCTCCCGGTCGAGCTTCAGGAGCTTGTTGTAGTTGTCAGTGAGTGATTTGGGATGCTCGCACGGAGCCTGGGGCAGCTGTGGCGCATGGCACAACAGGTTGTCCTCCACCGGCCCCGTCCTCTTCTCCACCTCCACGGCCAGGGTCCCGTTAAGCTGGTACACCGTGTTGACAGTGGCCAGGTAGACCTTCCCGGACACCGGATCCACCACAAAGTTATTAGTGTGGTTTGGAGACGCAAACGCCTGCTGGATGTGCAGCGCGCTGGCGCTCCTGCGCGTCTCCAAAGCCAGGACGCCGAGGAGCAGGACGGCTATCTCCATCGAAGGAGGCATTCTTCCTTCTGACCGGCTTCCGCGTGTTCTGTGCCGAGGGGTGCATTGAGCAAAGACAAAAATGTATGTTGGTTCCGACGGCGACAATCCGAGAGGAAAGGCTGTTTCCTGCTCAACGGCCGAGCCCAGAATGACGCGATAAACGAGTCGTGTTTCCTTTTTCAGGCTGCCTCCTCTGCCTCTGTCCCCCCTCTGCCCGCTGAGTAGCTCAGTAGAAACACAGTATAGTCTACTAGCTCCAGATTTATGTTTAAATAAAACTACTTAACTATAAAAGTCGGATACATATTTCATGATGCGCAATTTACAGACATTCTCAGACACAAAACTTGTTTGTTGTCCTATTCTGAAATATTGATTAATAAAGAAGCAACGTTAATAAATTTCTAATGTAATAAAAACTTGCTCTTTCATAGAAGCAGGGTGTCATCTCATTAGCCGTGATGAATGGTGCTGCCTCCCTGTTATGACATATATTGTCCTTTGAGAGCACTCTGTCTGCCTGATTGATCTTTGCTCTCATATTTTTTATTTTATTATCAAAACATCAACTCAGGTGCAACAGCTTCTAAAAATACTCTTGTTTCCAATTTTACACTCACTTTTAAAGTTCACACATTCATGTATAATGCCAGATTTTGGTGACTTAACAGAATGAAACCATGAAAATAACATTTTTTACAACTTTTTACACCTGTAACGTGTCATGTGTCCTGTGTCGGTATACTAAAACAAAGAAATCTATCAGGGAAAGCGATATAACAAATACAAAGAAGCGACAGCCTAATTGCATAGACATGAAAGCACAATTTGATTCAAAGACAGCATCCAGTCTTCTTTGGTAGGAGTCTTTCAGCATCCCACAGCTTGACTTGCTATATTTACCCACTCAGATTTGTAAAAATTCTCCCACTTTATCAGACTGACTGGAGATCTCAGACACCTGTCTTAAGGAACCCCACATATTCTTCTTTCAAAGACTCTGATTTTCTTCTTTCAGGTTATGTGATTCTTTTGTTGATGTGGATGTGTGCTTGGATTCAATGTGAGGCTGAGAACTAAAATCAACTTTCATTATTAGCTTGCTAGCAGACACCTGAGTCATAACTGTCTGCTATTTCAAACTGTTCCTCGTTTTGTTTTGGTTTTTTTTTTTCATTTTGACCCAAAACATCTCCTTCCATCTGAAGAAAAGCAACCCAGATCATAGTGTTGCCACCACCATGTTTCACTATGTCTATTTTGTTCTCTTGGTAATATGCACTGTTGTTTTTGTGCCAAATATACAATTCGTTTAGCATCTGCAGCCCAAAAATTTAAGCGTGTGTTCATCATAACCCATTCTTCCATAAGCTTAATGAACATTTTAGCTTGGCCGGTTTTCTTTGGAGGAAAATACTTCTCCCTTTTCTTAGTTCAGGCAGAAGAGATTTCTGTCATATGTAGAACACCACCAGTAACTTGGAAATCCCCCTATGACTGCCTCTCTGACCACTTCCTGTTTTGTGTTTTCATTATTTCGGGAAAACATACGATAGTTTGGGAGTTTTTTTTTTTTTTTTTTTTTTTTTTTTTTTTTTTTTTTTTGTGCCCTTCTCCTGACAGATACATTTGCACAACACAGCTCTCTGTACAATGGCTAAAGGATGCAAATTTTAGGAAAATCCTACTAGGACAGCTGAACTGTTTTTCTGCTTAATGACATTTACAATAATTGATGATGGGCGTGTACCCAAGAAAGGTGTATGTTGAACAAAATCTGCATAAAACAAAGCAACAGTTCAACAATTTATCTTGATTTTAAAAACCTGCTATTTTAACAGAGGTGAGTAAACTTATGAGCTCCTTTAGAAATATGTGAATGCATGTGGCTATCTGACGGCCCTGTCAAGATGAGCCTCCACCGCCACCATCCTGGCATTGTGGTTCCGCTCATCTTGAGGTTAATGACGGGTCACCGTCCCACCTTCTGTGCTCTCCAAATCACCCGGCTCTCAGATTAGTTCTGCAGATCCGAAGGGTTCCGTTTTGGGCACAGAAGGCGCGGTAAGAACCGTGAAAGCGCAACCAGATGGATGCATAAAGCACACCTTTCCGGGCTCTGACATCTACTACAGATTTCTTTCAAGTCATAAATATTCAAGCTCAAACACATGCGCCCCCACTCCAGGAAAAAAATAAATAAATAAATAAATAAAAAATGGGAATATGGTTTGCATTTTTGAAATCTGGATAAAGTGTGCATATGCTCACAACTCTGAATAGAACACTTGCTTGTGGAACCAGTGTGTCAGACGCTGCATAAATGAGTTTGCAGGCGAGCCAGTGAAGTGTTATCTCTGAATACACGCAATAATTAAAGTTGATGCTAAATCGTGTGGAATCGCCCTGTGCCAATTTAACTAGGACTCCTCTGGGGACAAAATTCTCTCTCTTCTCCCCCCGCCCCCCACCCTCCCGGTCACTACTTGCAGCCTTCAGCTGGACAGATAAGTGCACCATGCGTGTTTACCTTGGCTCACAGCCATGCACATCAAATCTGGCAGCGTGGAAGAGGAGGAAAGTGATAAAGTGCAACATCATTATGTCTGAACTGCATGACATAATGAGTAAGATGCAGGTGAAGGGGGCTGGGTAGTTTAGGAGGGATGAAGCCAAGGTTGGGTCAGACGGGTCAGCATCACATACCCTCAGCCGGGCGTTAAAATGCAACAGCAGTAAAATAAGGTGGGGTTCGTGCATTTTTCATTTGGACACTCCTAGTGCTGACCCATTTAGTACCTAACCTGTTTCCGTCTTGATAAGGTGCAACAGCTATTTATGTTTGGACCCCATCTCTCTAAACGCACACTGTAGGCATTCATGAGCGTCTCTTTCAAAAGTGAAATGCCTGGTGAAAGAGCATCATCTAGTGGCTGGATTATAATATCTGGAAAAGGACAGATTTCTGAAAGCAGTTATCATCATATTTAAAAATTACCCGTGTTACACACTGATTCTTAGCTCATATGTTATTGTAGCTGACACAAAATAAATTTTAAGGGCCATGTTTAAGAAGGTTAGTATGATAGGCAGCAGAGGCTGCAACCCTGTGCATCAATATCACTTGTGTAGCTCTCGTCTCCTTTCACAAAAGGAATATTTTGGAATACTGCTGAACAGTATTTGGTGTGATATTTAATTTACAGTTCAGACAAATTCATTAGCATCTGCTATGAAAATATTGTTGAAAGAATATTTCCAAAGAATTCATCCATCCACCTGCTTAACCCTACAGTCATGTTTTTGGACTGTGGGGGGAAGCCAGCGTACCCGGAGAGAACTCATGCACGGAGAGGGAGACCATGCAAACTCCATGCAGAAAGACCCCAGGTCAGGATTCAAATTCAGGATCTTCTTACTGCAAGGCAATAGTGCTGCCAACTATGTGTCCCTGTTATAAACGTTAAACATCCTAGTTTTATCTTTGGATTATTAGATAGAAACAAAACTATTTCACAACCCCCCCCCCCCCCAAAAAAAAAAAAACAAACAAACAAAAAAAAAACATACAACCTGGGTCAATATTATTACCCTCATGATGCCTGTACTCATTTCTCATTTATGGGTTCGGGATTTTGCTGGATTGAAACCTGCAATAAATTATTTGGAAAAAAAAAAACAGCAAATCCTTCAAGCTCCTCCATATCTGGTGGCCTTTAGCAAAGACCTTCATCCTTAGTTCATCACACAGATGTCCAATGAGCTTTGAACAATTTTGTACCAGCCAGTCCAGCACTGACATATGTTTTGGGTGACCTAGTGTTGCTGCCTACTGCTTTAGGTTTTAGGTTGAAATGGCCAAGATTCCTTCCACTTTGATGAGATTCCCGTTCCAGATGTACTGAAGATGAACCCAGAGCATAATACTTCTACCACTGTGTTTCATTGTGGTGATAATAATCATAGGGTTTTTCACTTCTTTCTTCCTTTTTCCAATTGTAAACAATGTGTATTTGACTAAAGAGTCAATTTTTGTGTTATTTGACCAAATGACATACTTTTAATACGTATAATCTTTCTTCAGCTTGTCTGCCTTGAAAGAGTCACGTCGGAGGATGTGGATTGTTGGTATGCAGCCTTCCTGTGCAATGCTCATTTTTTTTCTATCCTACTTTTGCTAGGGTTGTTCTTTGCTTTGTGACTCTATTTCAATTACTTGATAGCTACTTCTCACTCCACTTCTTGAGACGTGGAAACACATTGATAACTTTATCATCCTCCTGCTTTATGAGTATAAAAAGTTCTTCTCAAGTCTAAGTGGTCTTATTGTGTTTTTGGCATGCTTCTCAAATTACAGATGAAACCCTCTGTGATTTTCATACCGTGTGCATTAAAAAGTTAAAGCACATCATTGCACAACAGTGGATTTTGCTATGGCTAATAAATAGGTCATTTTCATATGGGTAATAATGCTGACCATGGTCATTTTTAATCCAAACCAAAATGCAGAGGTGGGTAGTAACTAGTTACATTTACTTGAGTAACTTTTTGGAAAACTGTTTTTTAGGAGTAGTTTTACAACACAAAACTTTTCACTTTTGAGTGGTATTATGAAGTACTGCTACTCTTACTTCAGTAGTTCTGAATACTCTACCCACTGCAAGTATCTCTTCATCATAAGACGAACAAACACATTTGTCCAAAATGCACCAGATAGACACCTACAGTTTATGTTAAAGTGAGACTTCTTGTTTGTACACAAGCTTTGTCTTTTCTTGCCATTTTTCTACCTGGAGCATTTTGTGCCATTCAGAGATCGAAAAGATCCAGTAAACACTATATATTGTCATTTGAAGTACTTTATCCAGTTCTAACATTGCACACACCTACTGTAAAAATAAGTTTCATAAGTTTATATTGAAAACAATTTGATTTGGAAAAGTGTTTCTTCTGCCTAAATTTCTTATTTTGTAATTATTTGTATTATTTTTTTTTTCTATTTTAGTCTTGCCAGAATTTGCACAATAATTTTACATTTCTTTCAATCTGACAATTTTTAAATACAGCATAAAATCAGATATGATCATACTCAGTTCTCACATAGCCTTTTGTTGAATTTTTTTTTTTTTTTTGTTAAACTCGAGTAATTTCTTGGATGGCTACTTTTTACTTGGAGTAAAAATATGACATAGTAGAGCTACTTTTTATTTGAGTACAATGTTTGGGTACTCTACCTACCTCTGCCAACAACATGGTCCTCTGCAAGCTCACTGCACAACTCTTCACTCTGAAAGAAAAAGAAAAGGGTATAAAGGCCCATTTAAAGTTTGATTCTGAAATTTAAATAACATAGTCTGGCCAGATGTCATTGCATTACACCATGTTTATAAGATGTATGGCACTGCATCCCCAAAACACAATATCAATATTAAAGTATGGATGTGAGAAGATCTGGTTTTGGTGTTTTTTTGTAGATAAAAGCACAGGCAGACTTCATGTAACTGACAAAAGGATTAGTGAAGAAATGTACCAGGGACACTGTTTAAACCGCTCAGGACAAATTAGAAATATGCTTAAGATTATAAAACGTTGATGTGGTCACTACTTATTTTCCCTACAGTACCTGACTCTACTCCTTGCTGCTGAAAACAAAGACAAAAAATGAGGAAGAACAGTTGGGGGAAAAAAAATAAACTTAGTTGGGAATGCACTTTATTATTCCACACTTAGAAAAGGACATCAGAAGGCACTGAAGTGGTTTAGCACACAACCCTTACATTATAGGTGTTACTGAAAAGTCATTGCAAGGTTAATGGTCAGCTCACTCAACTCAAATGCTCTTCTCCTCATCCCAAAATAGAAACAGATGAATAAATAAATCTTACATTGAAATCTGTTATCTTGAGGGGAGTAGAGTTTACTTTAATTTGCCACAAAACCTTCTGAATTCTTCTATGTTGGTTTTTCTTTTCAAACAATGATGAGGGTAATGCCTGACCTGAGTCAACTTTTCCTTTAGAGAGTGAAACCTTTAAGTCTTTACTCAAAGCTTTGTTAAACTTCAGCCTGACATGTGCTGTCACACGCAGCGCTAAAGTGCAGCTGTATAGTTTTGATGATCAAGCTAATAAATCTGCCACCGAACATCAGGGAGGGTGTATGTGTGAAGGGGGAGGTGGGGGGAGGCTTATAGTACATCTTGTAGAGCCTCTGACTTGATGAGAACTACAAGCTGCATCCCTGACGACCCCTGCAGCATACATTCATGACATGTGAAAAGTGCAGAGCATCGTCTTAGTTGTGCCACCCTTCGGTATGCTCAGTCATCCCTGTTTCAACTCAAGTTTGGCACTGGGTGTTTACATATACAGAAATAGTGCTAGAAAAAAACTATTCATATGCAGGGAGAATGTGTTAGTACAGTGTTAAATACAGGCAGTGTGCATTTGCATGGCAGTGGAGATGACTTGCACTGTTGATATTGGGCAGAATCTTTGCTGATACTACTGAGACGGAGCTGGATGAGCACCAGCGGTCTCTTTTCCCTAAAATGATCATATCAAATATGGCAGGTGGGAGGCAATTATCCTGGCAATTGATTTTACATGGACAACAGCGCTCTGTCATTGCTTTTAGCAGCAAAACTGGTTTTGCATGTAATTTTCTTAATGACAACAAGCGGGTTTTGTTCCTTGTTTCATATATGGCAGATGCTTGAGAATCACACAGATGTTCTCTGTTTATGGGTTGTTGTTTCTTTTTAACGGTGAGCAGCAGGTCTTCTTAAGTCTCCATCTATCATTCATAACCTTCAATAATCAAGTTTTTTCCACTTAAAAAGGGAACTAAATCAAAGCAGGTGATCTTAGCTATTAGAAACACAACATATTAAGTCATATTCAGTCCTTCTGAACCAGTTCATCACAGCAAAAATGGGCCAACTCCCAATAAAGTTCATAGCCATGGTTCAAATCTACCAATCACAGAAAGGTAAGAGTTCTTCTTCTCCTAAAAGCAATCAACCACATTCCCACATGTCTCTAAAATTAGACGGATCTTTAGGCTGAGTCGCCAGCCCAGTTTCCTGACTAAACTCTCCTCTGTGTAAAGGGAGAGGGTCATAATGCTACATGGTACTGAATTAAAATAACAATGGAAATAAATATTATTAGAAATAACATTATAATTGATTAAACTCCAAAGATAAAACAGTATAGTGTTGAATCCTGTGAGGGATAACACCATTGTCGTTTCATTTTAGAACTGTAAACAGTTTTCTCATCCTCAGTTGAGTGTCCTCAGCTGTTCTCCAACTCTTACTCTGTATCTTGGTCCCAGGTTGTGTCCAAATGTGCTCAGAGTGCACGGCCAAACAGCCATCCCAATGTAATCAGATTCTGTGGAAACTCCTGCGTGACTGCAATGACAGTCTTATCATCCGGTGACACCAAAGCAAAGCGCCAATCTGGTCATCCCGGGGGCTGCAAAGCACGGTGCGTGTACCCCGACAGGGCATCCCAGTTTCTCCACAGGAAGGCCAGCAGGAGAACAACGATGATGGTGGAGACGGAGCGGGAGCGCGTCCTCATCAGCGGGACACGCAGTTGGGCCACAGTTGAGACAAAAACCAGAAGGGACGGCCATAAGGGCCAAGCAGGACATTGATAAGTCTTTCCCAGGAGGGTCCGGGCTGTGGCATTTTCTAGTCCCTCCAACTGGACGACCTGCTGTTGCTGCTGCTGGAGCTCCATTTTAGAGATCCTGGTCTGACATGCTTCCAGAGCCTCCTGTGGAATATGACACCCAGAAGGGGAATAAAAAAAAAGGTCAGTCAAGTAACCATTTTTATAAATAAAAACAACAACTCGAAATAAACACACAACAGGCTGGGTCCACAGTGTTCTCTTCTCTGTAATGAGCTGCTCTGAACTCAAATATTTATTTATGCTCTTATGTTTCAAACTGTACTTAATAAAGCGAGCACAGCACATGCCACTAAAAACAAACTTCAGCATCAACAGCAAAGGGAAGACAGACGTGGGTTCAACACATTTTTTCCCCACCACAAAACAAATCGTCTGCAATAAACACATTTCTCAAATTTTTACTAATTTGGATGAAAATAAGCATTTTCAAAACACTGAAATTCTTCTAGAAAATCAAGGAAAGTGATTTTTTTTAATTTTTTTTTTTTTTTATTTTACTTTATCTTGTTAGATTTTTGCCAAATTGCTGCTCTGTCCAGCTCTGTGGAAACACAGTAAAAGACCATGTAAGAACTCGCTTTTGGAAAGATGGCACAGACTGGTGAACATGGGAGCAACTTGTCCAGATGAGGCCAAAACTTACAATGTACAAATCTGCAGAAGAAAAAAAACCCAAAAAAACCAAACTGAAATCACTTCTGTCTAAACGGGTCAGGAAAGTGAGTCACTATGAACGAAGGAGAAAGCTCAGCAGCTGTGTGCTGCAGGACACCGTTTTCATTAACTGAGAAAATAATAGAATGTTAATAGCCAGCTCCGCATTTCATGCAAGCATCAGACAGTTTCCAAAACCTGGACCGTTTGTGCCAAAAAACACAGTAAATGCTTGAGATTTTTGTCACACTGTTAGTTCAGAGGACAGGACTGTCAGGTGGGCAACAAACAGGACATGAACAGGTCTGTAACATCATCACTCACAATTACTCAGTGGTGATTCAGTAGAGAGTTTTTGTGGCGCTATTTAGCCTACAAAAGTGTTCATGAGTTTAAGTTTTATTATAACTTAACAACTGTGATATGAGAGAAGAAAAGGCGAATAAATAAGTGTGTTAGTTTACCAAGCTCTCGGGCACTCAAGATTGTAGCTGTAAAAACAGCAACACAATAAAAATCACCTGATTAGTCAATGGCAACCATCAGCTGCAGCTTTAATGTGGACGGACAGCTATGTAATTAAGTAAATTATCATGCGACGCATCACTCTGCAGATTGAAATGTGGACATTTTACAGCAAATCGAATCAACTTCCACAACAAAAAAAAGAATATAGAGAAAAATCAATCATCCAAAGCATCTTGTAAACACCTAATCAATAAAATCTTGAACTTCTTTAAGGATATATAACGTCCTTTTGAAATTGGATGTAAACTGGTTTGCACAATCCTCTTATTCCCATTTTTACCCCATTGGATATTTTATTTATTCTTATTTGATTTTTAACAGACTAGTTGAAACTTTGTTTTAGAGCTTGTTTTATTTTTTATTTTTTATTTTTTTTTTTTTACCTGATTTATACATTTATTTATTTTTATATATACATTTTAGTGGGAATAGCACCTCAGGATGATTGCTCCCTCATGGTGACAAGCTGTGAGACTTGCAGCCTTCATCATCATCATTCTGCAACCTCATGATCGGTTGGTTTCTATTATTTATTAATTTTTTAAATGATCTAGATCATCAACTCTTCAATGAGTGCCAAAAATACACATTACATTGAAAAAGGAGTTCATAGTGGCGATCTCAGGGCTGGAAGTGTATCATTTAGAGCTTTCTAGCACTCTCTGCTGTCTGAGTAAGGAAAAGCAGCCAGAAACAGCTTTAGTATGGGTGGGTTATGCAGGGACATTTATACAAAACACAAGAACTCAAGTTCTTGCTTGTAGCAGGAAAGGATAGAGTAATGTGAGACATTTACAATGAAATGCTTTTGTTTTGGATAAACAGAAAACCTAATGGACGAACAGGATTCTTTGGACAGATCTTCCTGTTTACACTGTCAATATGGATGCTGAGATAAAGCCATTGACTGATGCAGGATGTGTGTCCACCTCAGTTTAACACGCATCTGACCAGCCTGTGTTAGCTTACCAATGCTTAAACAGGAAACCAACATGGGGGGTGCTAAGCTCCAAATAAAAATAAATAAATAAATAAATAAATAAAGCCACCCACATTATGAATAGTCAGTTATCATCCTTAATCTTACAAAACGCTGATAGCTTTGGTGCATGAGATAAGAGACTGGGACAATTAGTGACCACAAAAATCAATTAAACCACTTAAAAAACAAAAAGGAGCTTCAGAAAAACATTATTAGAGCATTATTTGTCTAATGAATATTTGTTATTTTCTCCATGCAGTATTCTAACTGCTTTTTTGGCTCCAGTCAGAGGTGAAACCCATTATCACTTTATTTTATTAACCAGCAACTTAAGAATATTTTAATCTATCTACATATTATTATGTTGCAAAATACTAGTGTGTCTGAGTAAAAACTGATGCTTTCTTTAATCATGAGTGACATTCTTGGGGAAACAGGTCTGATGGACACACCTGGATGTCTCGGGCTCTCTCATAGGACTGATAGGCAATCTTCTCCTCCATGCTGGCCAGCTCCTGTTTGAGGTTGAGGATCTCGTTCTGATGAAGTTCTGTCAGGTCGTTCAGCTGTTCCTCTAAACGCTCACACCTAAAGACACATGTAAAGAAAACACACGTGAGCTCCTGCTAATTAGCTTAAACCAAGAAGAAGAAAAAAAACTCACATGCAGGCATTAGCAGGGGGGTATTTGACCACATGGCACCTGACTGGACTGATGACTAGTCCTGATAAGATTAGGATGTGCTTACTCATCTCCTCATCACACTGGCCAACCACAGGGAGAGTTACCAGTATGAGACTGGCCAATGGCATGAACCCAGTGGGAGGAGGGGGATCTAAACTCCCGTTTATTTTGGGCTCAGTAAATGAATAGACATCAGTCAACAATAAGTATGAGGCGCCACATCCATATGATTGTTTCTTTTCAAAAATTGTACAAAAAAATCTTTGGAGTTTCAACACCATATGACTACATTTCCTTTTGTTTTTGAAAGTTTGGAACAATTGAACCTTCAGAAACTACCTTGAGCTGAAAAATGCTACCAAATTATTAAATATTTCTTGTTAAAAATTATTTTAAAAAGACATGTAAAGGTGCCTCACTTTTAATGTCTTCAGCTCAGTGTTTCTTAAAGAAAAACAGTTTAACCGGGTAAGACAGCACAGTTTGGTTGCTGTTGCTTTTATTTACCCATTCTCAGTGAGTTGAACTGTTGACAAGCTTTAGATTAAACAACAACAAAAACGAGAAACATTTCTTAAAAAATTCTGATGGGACGTCCAAATAAAAGTATTTGTTGTTTCGCTTTGGCCTTGCATAAATCTGTATTCATGTTTACAGGCAATGAGAAATCTGGAACATGCCTTTGCAACAACCAAACCATAAAAGAAACATGATTTTTTTTTATTTCTAAAAGTATTAGGGACCTTTATTTTTAAAGATCAACAGAATCCCTTTAATCATGCCTAGTTTAGATCCATTAGCAATATGTAACTTCAATCTGCAGTAAACCATGAGATGAAATAAATGGTGTTGCACTATGAAGAGACTTAAACTGTGTTTTGTTTTGTCCCAACAATCCGCTTTTCATCAAGTTCAGTGATTCTCAGTCCTGGTCCTCAGGGTCCGCTGTCCTACAGTCTTAGATGTGTTCTCCTGCTTCAGCACACCTGATTTAAATGACCTCCTCCTCGTGCCACCAAGTGCTAAAGAGGCTTTTTAGTCACCCATTCATCTAAGTCAGGTGTTTGGCAGCAGAACCTTCAATAATCTAAACAACTTAATGTTATCCCCTTTTCATCACTGCTCAGTGTACATCGGGACTTTTACTCTGGAGGGTTTCTTTGAGCTTTTTTATTAGAAAAGTCAACATAAACACGTTTTAATGCTTGGTTTAGGTTCGTTAGTAATCAATCCTATGAAAGACATAGGCTTTTATTTAGAGGAGCATCTGTAGGCTTTAATTTGAAAGGTAAACAATCATTTTCTGATCACTGGCTTAGATCATTTAAAAAAAAATTACTGAATTTACATTTGCAATAATCAGAACTATTGTAAAGAGTATCTAAACTATTTTTGAAATGCCAAATTAGTACCCTACGAAAGTTACCTAAATTTCATACCTCATCTATTAATCCTCCAACTTGTATGCAGATGGAGTTTCTTTCTTTGATAAGTATCTTTTAGCTTTACTTGGAAATTGCTAATTAATCTCTTGTTAATAGCTGGCACAGGCCCAAAACCTGAAACCTAATCTTTTAATAATTCAACATACGTTGGACTGAGTCTCTTATTTTAAAGAGTATTCCGCTGCAGATTGACCAGAAAGAACCTGGTGGTCAGTCCTGCGTGATGGGAACGATTATAGCCTCAGTTGAAAAAACATAGTCTGCTCTGGGACGGGACATTTTAGGAAGAAGTATGTCCAATGTTTCTTTATCTGACTTTAATGTTTGTGCCCTCATGTTGGAACATTGCGGAGGAATGCGAATGTGTGTTTTAAGGCTAGAGTCTGAATAGAGTCCTGGGAAAAGAGCTGACAGAAAAACGAATAATAAATGTGTTTCCAAAAATACCTGGAGTTCCCAGTTACCTGCTGATTAACTTCAGGGGATTTCCTCCCAACAATTGATTGTGATCAAGTTAACCTCTCAAGAATGTGTGACACACACTAAGACATTCTTGAAAGCTATCCGAGTTACCTGAAGCGTTCTTCCTGCAGAGCTTGCATAACGACTGTGTAGTCTCTCTGATAGTTGCTCTTCAAACTGTCCAGGCTCTCCTCAAGCCTTGACTGACCGTCCCTTAAGTCCTGCACCTCCTGTAGCAGCATGTCTAAGCTGGAGGCCTGGCTTCTCTCCAGTGTGTTGCCCTTAGAGCTTGGAGGACCCCCAGGAGCCCCAGTGGTACTGTTTGCCCCGGCTGAACCTGACGTAGCACTAGAACAGTCGTCGTCACTTATGTATTTGGGACTCAGCTGGAGGTGATGTCCAGCACTGGTCAGTGATCGTCCGCCCCCACCCGTTACACCTTCTTCCACCGAGGGTCGTCCAAGCGAGTCTTTGAGGTTGGGATGTTGTCGGCACTACCGAATTTATTGCGAATGAGCGAAGCGATCTCCCGTGGTTTGGAGACAACTGCGCCTGCAGCTGAGTGGGTAGCTTGGGAGAAGCTGGATAGGCCTCCCTTCACGCTGTCCACCACGCCCTCGCTAAAGCCGCTGACTTTGGCACCGACATCCTTCAGGCCCTGCTGCATGTCCCGCAGAACATCCTTGGGTTGGCGTGGGATTCCGTTGTGCTCCACTTCCCTTAGCTTCCGGTGGTAGTGCTCAAGCTTCCTCTGCAGCTGCTGGATGGTCTGTGCCGACTTCTGGTTCTTTTTCTCAAACACCTGCCAGCAACAGAATGTGTTAAATTACAAAGAACAACGCATTTTATTTTTTATTTAATGCAATGCACAACCTTCCTTCCAGGCTAAAGGCAGGCACATAGATAGATTAAACAGGTTATATTGTGATGCAGTGATTATACCAGCGAATCTGATGAAATTTTAAACAGAATACTCATAAACCTGTCAAAGATTCAAACATCCGGTGAGGTACCTGTTTGATACGCGTGCTTTGCTGTTTGTCAGCATTGTTGGCTAGTTTGAGGTATTCTGCAACATTATCGTCCCTTGCGGTCTGCTCAATCTTAATCTGTTCTGTGAGCTTGAGGATCTTCTGCTGTAGCTGAGCGATAGCCTGTTTTGTGCGCTGAGGGTCAGGGGTGCCATCCTCACCCGAAGGGAAAGAGCTGTCCCCATATGAAACAGCGAGGGGTGTTTGGCCCAACCCGCTTACCTCCAGCCGGTCAATCTGCAGAAAACAGAGCGGAAGTTTAGAGTGGGTAAAAGGGCATTAGGGATGAGGTAAGGCATTTAAGTAACAGGGAAAAAAAACAAGGACTAGAGGAAAAAGTTTAGAGTTGCATATTGTTAGTTCTTGGCAAATCTGCTGACATGATAAAAAAGGAGGTTTCTGCTTTTTTGCCTGTAGCTTGGAAAGAGGAATGTGAGACAGCTGAAAAGGCAACTTATGGTCACAGTTTGTCTGAAGAGGAAGATGCCAGTTATTAACTTCTCAATTATTAGTTTATGAAGAAAAGAAACTGGAAGAAATAACTCCCCATTTTCACACAAAACTCATTTAAGCACTCACCCATTTGCACAACAACGTAAATGACGTTACCCTTTATAGAATAAAGTTTTTGTCTTTACTTATTTATTTATTTATTTATTTATTTTTACATACTACATGCTGGTAAATTCTTGTAAAAAACAAAACAAAACCGTTTTTGCACAAACAGAAAAAAACAGGCACATTTATTTCACGTGATATACAATTTTTCACAGCTCTATAGATGTTTTTTTCTTAACGTTTTTTTTTTTATTCCTTTTACCAAATAAAAGATGATTTTATTTTATTTTATTATAAATTCATAGTAGTGGTTATGCAGCAGGTAAAAGGTCTAACAGGCAATCTTGGCTTGAAACAGTTTTTGTAGATTACTTTCCAGACTGTGACCTAATTTTGTCTGCTGCCCTAAAAGTATTACCAGAGAAATCAAAGTCACCATCTAAATTGAGTTTTTCCACCATTTTTCATAAACTAGATGAAGTCTACCTGAGATAATAACGAGTCTATCACCTGCAGTCACAGGCAGAGGAGGTGATTCATTTCCTGAAACACCTCAAGCAAAAGATACATTACTGCTATGACTGATGAAAATAACTGTACACACCAGGGGCTCAGAAGCATGATACTATTGCCTCACCTGCAATCTGAACTGGATGACTAACCGAGTCACAGCCAAGAATGGACTGAGGATAGCTGGATAACATGATTAAATGAAACATGCTTTAATCTTTTTGCTTAGTGTTTACGCATATACACATTATTACACCCGAAACCACTCTCTCTCTCTCCAGCTAACATGTGCTATAACTACCGCTCACCTTTCCATTCCTCAAACGGAGAAGTTGTTCCCAGTACATTTTTGCCTCCCAGTAGCAGCCGGCTGTATATTTTCATCTGTCCTGACAGTTCAGTTTATGTGTCAGTGTGTAAAACTCCCGTACAGGTCGGTCGGTCAGTCGTTACGGTTCACCGCACGCTCCCGTCGTTTCTGCTCAGCTTGTTGTGAAAAGTTTAAATCGCACCTGAAACTCAGTCAGATGAAGCCCCGCCCCTTCCCTCCCCCTCCCCTCCCTCAGAGCACAGGGATGACATCATCCCTGTCAGCTGTAGGGCACACAGCAGCGCCGTCATCTTCAGAGGGCGCAAATAGATCAGGTAGGGATTGTTTTTCACAGACTGAAGACAACTGAGACAGCAGTCATTCAGAAATAAAAGCAACATTTTATAACGGAAATTCAAAGATTCTGATCCAATTTTGAGCTACTTTTAATGCTTGATAAAACTGTACAACAAACACCTTAATAATGTTGAGCATAATGAATGCACCATGACTAGGCTTTCTAAATACGGCAGTTTTCAATGCTATGTATGATTTTACAGCTTCTACAGGTCAATCTAAACAACTGGAATGTTATCAAAAAGTTAGAACAGTAGAGCAAATTTAAAAAAAAAAAAAAAAAAGGATTTTTAAATGTACAAATGCTATTTGTGAATCTGCACAATCAGGATGAAGACTCCTGAATTGACAGTTGTCCAGCATACAATCACTGACACTCCACAAGGAGGTTAAGCCACAAAAAGTAATTGCAAAAGAAGTCATCTTGGTAACAGTATATCTAAATATACTAATGGAAAGTTGAATGAAGGGGAAAAGTATGGTTGGAAAATGTACATGAGCACAACAAATGGATGGCTGGATCCTGTAATAATACCAGAAGAGAATTTACTTTGTCACATTAGCATGTAACAAGAATTTGCATGAAAACAAAAGTTTCAACGGTATCTACATTATAATAAATAGTATAAAACTTCAAGTTGCAACAGTAAAAATAAACACAATTTAGAATAATGTATTTTATATTAATATTATAGCATATGAAGAGCGAGGTTAAGAATTTATTGATGACTTTTTAGGGTTGCTTTGGGCTTGTAACAAAATATGTATCAGATTTCCAAACATTATACACCTCTGAGGCACTCTGCCAATGCCTCTTCTGACAGACTCAACCAAGATCTGTGGGAGGCCAACCTTTCTGGTTCAAGCTACCTGTTCACTGGAATAAAACCAGGGAGGAGATTAGTTTGGAAAAAAAAAGTCACCTCTGTGTTTTAAATCCCCTTTAAGCCACATTTTTATAGGCTTGCTTTTATATTTATTACTTTTATGTTTTCACTTATGTATTAAATAGTACAGTATTATTTGTTTCTAATTGGGGCCTGCCCATAGCAACTGCATGGCAGGCACCTATTATACTACACCTAATAAGGCGTCTCTTTATTACTGGGGCCTGCCCATAGCAAATGCATGGGAGGCAGTGTATTATGCACTACCTCCCATGCAATTGCATGGGCAGGCACCTATTACTCTACACTCAATAAGACGTCTCTTTATTTATTATTCTTCCGTCTGCGTTAATGCGGCCCGAACCGTGGTGTGCACCCCCACAATATATACATCAAAACGTGCTGCTCGATCTCGAGATGTGTGCTATTACTCAACTTTCCGATTCGAGTTACCATGGCGACGTAATTCGCAAAAAAACAACCCCCAAAATCCCATTGAAGTCAATAGAGCGACATCCCGAAGACATCCTAAAAAACCACTATTTTTGAGGATTTACTGTGTCATCATGGTATGGCCTAGAAACATCATTTACATCTCAGTTTGTAGATACACCCGTGCTGTGTTCAGAAGTGAAGACAGGATGTTGATACCTCTTACGGTTTTCCCTCTATGTGCCTCTAAGCGACCCAAAGTTTTAGGAAAAAATCATGATTTTACAGTGTAACAGCAATTAACTGCTGCTCCGTTAGAGTGTGGGAGAAAGAGGATTTCAGACCCCAGATTTATTTTCAACTCGCCGTCACGCCTACATATATTGCTCAAACGGCATGATTTCCGGACATGACATAGAACCGCTTGTTGGCTCTCAGAAAATGTTTTTGAATTTCCTCTAGGCCTGACGGTTTTCTTTCACAGTGCTTCAGGGCAAACACTCGCGTGAGGGTAAAGGGGAGTCTCAGCCATTCATTTTCATGCCATTTTCATGAGATGACCACCTTTCCCACACCATCTTTCACTCGTCCCTGTTCTCACTCTGAATGAGGTACAGGTGTGAAACGCGGGACTAAGGAAGACGAAAGAAGGCCCTCGCTGACGCTTCGAGAATTTTTCAGATACCTCTTACGGTTCCCAAACGGGAAGGAGTTGTTCAGAGAGGTTTTTTCAGTCAGGCTGCCTGCCTCTGACATATAGAGCTTTTCTCTGCACCAAAGTGAGTGACACTGACAGTGTCAGTTGGCAGAGGGACATTAACTACCATAGCAACAACACACTTAGTGGGGTAACCACAGCTTTGATCTATGATGGCTCCAGCTTGGGAGCAGAAGAGGCCTAGAAGCAACATGGCTGCTCTCCTAAGGGGCTTGGTTGACTTCAGTGATGAGACCTGACCAGCCTAAACTTACAACCACACTGGACTTTCAAAATAAGAGCTACATGTACCCTACAAAATAAAAGCCTTCACAGTTTATACAGCAAGTAACTACAGCTTTGGGCCAAAAATCACAGATTTGACTGAAACAGTGTTACACATGGGGTTGGTCTGGCCTTGGAAAATGACACTCACTGAAAATTTCAAAATAAAAGCCTCATACTTCCTTAACTACACTGTGTTTTAAGATGAGAAAACAGTATATTGGGATGTTGGATTAGGACCAAGGATCCATGTGCATGACAGCCCTCATTCTTATGATGGTGTCAAGATGCTAGTGGGTCAACATGCTAGTTGTAGCCCACAGACCAATGGTAGCATTTAAGCTAATATTAGCATTTTAGCTTAGTTTAATATAAAAGCATTATATTGACTTACTAAATGAAATAAGTCCATTATTATCAACATTACTGTGATAATGCACTTTCTACTGGTAGTGTCAACACGCAAGCCGCTCTACATGCTACTGATAGCCGTCATGCTAACATTAGCCCTATGCCTAAAATGAGCATTTTAGCCTTATTTTGAAATAATAATTAGGTTTAGCATACTAAATGGAGTGAGTCGATGTTTGTGAACAGGGTGGTGACACCCCACATGCTACTGATAGCATTTTAGCTAGCATTAGCATTTTGGCTAATTTTAGCTTATACACTACTTTTTGCACCCTGAGTGGACTACTGAATGAAGTAGGTCAATGTAACTCCACATGCTACTGATACCCCACATGCTACTGATAGCATTTAAGCTAGCGTTAGCATTTTAGCTAATTTTAACTTATGCACTACTTTTTGCACCCTGAGTGGACAAAGTCACAGTTAGTCAGTGATGTTCAATATCCTCCCAACTTCCTTGTACGTTACCTTAGCATCGACACGCACACTTTGGCAGGCCCCTTCTAAATTTCTTCAGAAATTTTCTAGTCTTCTTACTAGTATTTGGGGCCTGCCCATAGCAAATGCATAGGAGGCAGTGCATTGCAAGAAAAACCAGTTTGGCACCCACTTACACAATCTCACACACACAAACATCCATCCCGAAGCACATTCCTCCATGTACAGGTCAACAAGTGCAGGTCAACAAAAACACATTTCAGGTGGTTTTGTGTTGTAGCAAAGGGGGTTTCCCTTTTTTTTGTGAAATCTTTAAGGCAGCATTACACAGAAAAAAAATAAAAAAAATAATAATGAGTAATGAATGAATAAGTAAATAAATAATAATGAGTAAATAATGAATAAGTTTACCCAACACATACTGCGTAGAGAAAAACTCATCTGTGATGATCATGCCTACTGGCTGGTATAAAAGACAATCAAATGAATCAGAACCAGAATAGCTCGCCAGGCGAGAAGAGAAATAACCATGAGGTGGTGTTTAAGAGTGACTCCTGGTCTCTGTTTGGCTCTAGTTGAAAAGAGTATTAATAGCTTTATGAGTGTCTTACCTCATTCATAGAGGCCCTGTACGGTGTAAATCTGAACACTGATCAGTTATCTTCAGTTTCACCATTAACAGTTATCTGATTAATCAAATGCATCCCCTCAAACAGAAGATAAAAAGGGCAAAGGACAAGAGGCGGAACTGTTTAAACTGCAGTACACTGTAATGCAGCACAGATAGGGGCTACAAATGCTGTGATAAGAAGGTCCAGTGAACTGTACAGACTGGCACCAAAACCACACCCTTTGATTGATCAAAGAAAACTTCCACTGTGAGCAGGAGTAGACAAAGATAGCTGGATAGTCAGGTGAGTTCCAAAGACGGAGACTAATTTTATTGATGTATAAAAGAGTGATGTATACTTTATGATTGGTCATTACTCAGTTACAGTCCAACTTTTTAGACTTTTTAATAATGAATGACACAGCCATATTCCTACACATACAGTACATACTCTTCGCTGGCATCACACATCAAGCAAAGTGTAATAATCTCTGAGCAGAGTCATCTGCAAATAGCCAAGTTCTGTAACTAATCACGCATGTAATTAAAGATTGTCAGCTGAAGGATAAAGCTAATTCCCCTGGGTTAACTAAGCCAAACATGTTGATGTGCAGACTCACTGGAGCAAGAAGTGACTGGCTTCATCACTGGAGTCTGTGTAGTCTAATAACAGAAGCTGATGGCTTGTAATAGGGGGGGTGGACTTGATGTCCCTCTGATTAGTCTTTATTAGGAAAAAGGAGAGACAGTCACTGTCTCTCCTTTTTCACAGTGGTCAGCAACCTGTACAATATAAAGATGGTTTCTTTATAGAATTGATATCACAAAGAAAACATTTTTGAATTATTCATAGTAATCATAAAATAACTGATAAACCACATTTTTTGGAAAACTGAGTTTAGCTTAATTTTTATTGCCAGACCCGCAGAACCAAGAAATTACTTCAACAGACCCTGTCTGATAAGATGCATGCATGTATGTTGTATGCAGCTGTATGTTAAAAGATCTGAAAAAGCAACAAATCATGCTCTGATCTTAGGAAATTCAAGAACAAATGAGAAACAGTCATTGACATCTATCAACCTGGAAAAGGTTACAAAACCTTGTCCAAGGCTTTTGGATTCCATCAAACCACAGTGAGAGCCATGATTCACAAATAGAGGATTTCATGGAATGGTGGTGAACTTTCCCAGGAGTTTCTGACCCACCAAAATTAACCCAGAACCACACTGATGAGGCCATGCAGGAGATCAAAAAAACCCCAGGACAACATCTAAACCACTGCAGTGCTAACTTGCCTCAGTTGAGGTCAGTGTTCATGATTCAACAAAAAGAAAAAGAAGTGGCAAAACTAGCATCCATGGGAGAGTTTGAGCCCAAAACCACTGCTGACAAAAAAGAGAACACAAAGGGCCGTTCCAGATTTGCCAAAAAAAAAAAAAAAAAAAAAAAAAAAAAAAAAAAAAAAAAAAAAAAAAAAACATAATTATTCCAAAGACTTTTGGGCAAAGTTTTTGTTGCCTGAAAAGACAAAAGTGTAATTTTTTTTTTTGAAGGTGTGCATCCTGTTACATCTGGCGTAAAACTAACACAGCATTTTGGAAAAGCAACATTATACATAATAACCAAGCATATTGGTGGTACTGTGATGACCTGGGGTTGCTGGTCCTGGATGGCTTTGTGGAGCCATAGATTCTATTCCTCTATCAGACAATCCAGAAGGTAGATATCTATTATCCAGCTCGTGACTTTAAGCTGAAAAGGTTTTGGGTTGTGCAAAAGGACAGTGACTTGAAGCACACTAGGAAGTCCACCTTGGAATGGCTTAGAAAACACAAAATGATTTTTGGAGTAGCCTTGTCAAAGCCTGCAATTAAATCTGGTTGCCATGCTATGATATGATCTTAAGCAGGTGTTTTTATGCCATAGAAACCCTCCAATGTGGTTGAATTAAAACTATTCCGCAAAGAAGCTGTATACAGCTTTAAAGTAGATGCCATAGTTCCTCCTCAAAGATGTAAACGCCTCCTTGGCAGTTACTGCATTACTTTTTTAGATAGTACCCAGTTGATTTGGACATCCCTTTTCCCTGAATAAACTTATTGAAGTTATCTTTGTTTGCTATTGAAAATTGTTTGATGTTCTGAAGCATTTATGTTTGATTTATCTATAAAAAGGGACAGGGTACCTTTTAAAGCTCTGTATATAAAAATACTAATCTCTTCATCATAAACCAAAACATTAAAGCACTACAGGGAATGACCTGAACAGCCAAAAGTCGCTGCAAAGCTACAGGTTGAAGACCCCCTGCTCTACAGCTGCTTTGTACATATACACCATTACAGGAAAATGTTCTCATTTCACTTAAGTCCCACTCTGGGTCCGGCCATGAGGGGACTCTACTTGTGTAACAGCCTCTGATCCAAGTAAAGCTGGTTAGAGCCATGATATGGCAACCTGCTTATCCTGGATCTAACGGAGCTCTGTGAACGGTCCACCTAAACATAAGCAGACCTACAAAACACACCTTATAAACAGGCATTTAGAAGGGATTACTAAAGTTGTTAGACACACTTATCACATAAATGGACACATGCAACCAGAACATCTTGCGCGGCTAAATTTCTATCTCTAGCTGCACAGAACAAAGAGTAGATCTATTGTTTTGATCTTTAATAAGTCTGTTTAATGTTTTTGGTATATTTACACGACAAGGGTTTAAGGTCAGAGACAGTAAAGTGGTCCTGATGAAAAATTGGAAAAAGAATGGATGGAAACAGTCTAAACATATGCCTCCTTCCCTCATCAGGGCAAGAGAATTTAATATTAATTCCTCCTAAAACATGTCTAAGAATACAATAAAATGATCATAGATTCTCCTGTTTTCAGAATTATAGGTTGCATAATACTTTATATTGCAATATTTAGCAAACATGCATTTCAAATCCGAGGAATGAACTGTTCTGTGATTGTTTCAAGTAACAACATTTGAGTCTGACACTTCTGACATTACCCCTTTTTCTATGTTCTGTCCAGTTATAGTCACTGCAGTTTCCCTGTGTACATAAAGAGGTCAGTACTTTGCTTGTTGTTAAGGCTTGTATTGTAGCCAAGCTGTGGTGATCTTCCTGTGGTGTCAGCCTGCGTTTCCAGTGAAGCTGTGGTTTTATGTACCACGATGGTGAAGAAGGGTTACAAAGATGCTGTAACATCAGGCATCTTTCTGAGAAATCACACCTGATCCACACCTCTCCAGTAACAGGATTCGTTGAAATATGGAAACTGTGCAGCACTGCTTTGTCCTGGCATGCCTACCTATTTCAGTGGTTGTAGGCTGGGTTACAGGGCTATCAATCCCCTCTTATCTACAGAGTCCAATATCCATCAAGGATGGGAGTTAGGTTACACGGTGGATGTAATAAGGTCAGTTTCCTACATTTACAGTGCCTTGCGAAAGTACTCACACCCCTTAAACATCTCCACATTTTGTCACATTACAACCACAAGTTTTAATGAGATTTTATGTGATAAACCAACTGAAAGTAGTGCATAATCCTGAAGTGAAAGGAAAATAAATCATGCTTTTCAAGGGTTTTGGAATAAAGAATAATCTGAAAAGACTGGCGTACATTTGTCTTCAGTCCCTTTACGCTGCATGTATTTGGAAGTATGTCTCTCTTATCTTTGCTTATGTAGAGATTTAAATGTTTGCCTGTTCCTCTGCAAAATAACTCAAGTTCAATTACAGTGGTTAGAGAGTATTGGTGAACATCACTTTTCAAGTGTTGCTACAGCTTTTCAATTGGATTTAAGGTCTGGATTTTGACTAAGCTGTTGTACTCCATGTATATGCTGTGATTTAAAACAACACAGAGTTGGGTAGAGCATGACACTGTCAGCGCCATGTTTTATAGTGAGGATTGTATGTTTGGAGTGATCACTGGGTGACCAGACAAAGCACTATGTGTCAACAAAGCAGCCTCAAAACATTACATTTTGGACTCATCTGACCAGAGCACCTTCTTCCACATGTTTGCTTTGTTCTCTACAAGACTGTCGGCAAATTGAAAACAGGATTTCTTATGGGGCCTTTTTAAAAATTGCTTTCTTTTGTCACCACATTCCAGACCAGATTCTTGAAGTGCTCGAGAATTAGTTATCCTATAGACACATTCTCCAACTTGAGCTGTGGATCCTCTGCAGCTCCTCCTGAGTTACTATCTGCCTTTGCAGTTCTGCCATAATCTTTCCATTTCCAGATTGTGAATTGGTCCATGAGAAGTTCAAAGCTTGGAATATTCGTTTATAACCTTCAGAGAACCGCTGTATGTGTCCTTGGACTAACTTACACAAAGGCAGACTCTAAATAAGTGATTTTTGAAGGTAATCCGTTGCACTGGATTAAATTTAAGTGAACCAGAGTAAAGAGTTGAACGTAAATACCACACCACACTTTAAGGTTTTCATTTGTAAAAAATAAAAATAGGAAAATATCCATGATGATCCTTGTACTTCACAAATATGCAATACTTTGTGTTTGACTATCACATAACATCCTAGTGAAATGAGAAAAAAAGTGAAAAGAGGGGTATGAATAGTTTTGCTGGACATCATTTGCTCAGACCTGTACTATCAATCTCTACATTTTAATTTTGCACAGTGTGGAGGTTTCTACTTATGATGCTCATAGTTTTATAGCTTCACTGTGTCAAAGCCAACATCACTGGATGAGTTCGAACAATACAACTCATTGTTGGTTTGATGTTCAGTTCCACAGCAAGAAGCTATCCCTAAGTAGTTTATTAGAACAACTTCAACTTCTTAGTTTGAGTTGAGATGAAAGTCATGAACTATATAAATTAGGTTTATGGACACAGAGTAGGCAATTATGAGTTAATGAACCTTAGTTATATATATACACATATATCTCTTTGTCATTGCCTCATGGTTTCAGTTCCGACCTTAAAAAGCTTAAAATAACACAAAAATCCGCTTTTTGTTTCCTTTAAGGGGATCTGGTGAGGCAACAATGAACCTTATTCCCCAGATCAGAAACTTGCACAAGTTCATGTGTTGCTGGACAAGAGGCAGTTCATTCAATGCATTTACTCAACACTAGAATTCAGAACAAAGTTGCATCAGCCTTTGTGTTAACGTAATGGACTTAAAGACAAAGCCAATCCCAAACAGAGAATGCCCTGCAGAATCTGCACAAACTCTAGAAACAATCTGCAACTGAGAAGAGTAATTTGGGATTCCTCTGAAGTTGCAATACAGCAGTAATATTGGACACATAAAACTATATATGTGAAGACTCACATTTGTGGGGCAAGGAAGTGGAGAGGCATCAGAAGTTACCAGGCTAAGGATGACCTCCATGAAGGATTGGGAGTCACATGCATGTAGCTTACACAGGAAATTAGCTTGGTGTTTTTATCTGTTTGTGTGTCTCTCAGGAGGCAACAGCAGCACAGAGAAAAGAGAGGCGCACAGCATTCATCATTTCATCCAAACAAAGTCCATTTGACTCCATTGGGTAAAGCCACCACTTGACAAGAAGAAGCCAAAGAAAACTCCAAAGAATTTGATGTTGGATTGATTTAATATCCTGGATGGCCAACAACAACAAAAAAAAAGACTACTGGTAGCTGCGAAGTTGACAGTTTTTACAGAGCAGATGCTTCCCAACTCCCATCGCAATGCTTTCGACCAAACACAAGCCACGCAGAGTCACAGAAGCTTTAGAGCAGAAATATATGCAGTCCAACTAGCAGAGCTTCAACTAATTCCAGTATGCATTAGTGGAGGAGGACGGGTTCTTTTTGAGCATAGCACCCATTTGATGTGGCTTTGGAGTGACAGAGCAGAGACGGATAATCGACTGGAAGCTTGCTGGTTTAGATGCTGGTAGGAGCAAAAGCAGAAAGAGTTCACTGTGAAGTTAAATGTTCAAAAAGTCCATTTCAGATAAAATCCCAAGAAGGAGAAAAGAGGCAAAGACCCAGAGGATGTGAGGGGAGTGAGAAAGGAGAAAGGAGAAGAGGTGGGGGGGGGGGCACCAGTAGCTGTCACTGAGAGAGTCAGAGGGGAAAGAGGGAGCAAAGGAGAGAGGGGTTGTGAGAAAGATTAGAGAAGGGAGGGGGAGTTTTTCTTCTGTTGGACTTTTTAGGCCAGTTGAGCACCAAAAACAGTAGTTAGCTCAGGCAGAAAACGGGAGAAAAATCTTACTCTCTCTCCTTGCAATTATCACCCAGTATGATTGTCAGAGCCAATCTGTTTTCTGACTCAAGTGAGCATGCTGGTATGAATCACCTTCCACTGCTTGTGTGCATCAACAAGCTTGGTCAAATGTTTCCTCTTGCTACCAGTACTGACTGAACAAGCAAAACTGAGCTTAAAGCTCTGTGCTTACTTTTGCTGCAGTAGCCAAGTACACAGATGCAGTAGACAGTTTTGGTTTAAGGTGGAGAACAAAAGCAGCAAAGATCCAGCAGATAAATGAAGTCTTTATTAAAAGCTTTAATGAGAGAGCAGGAGGTGTTCGAGAACCGAAAGAGTGAGAGAGCAAGATTTAGGGAGAAGCCACCTTATGCAAGACCAAACACAAGATGCTCTAATGAAAATATGATATGGACTGAATATAGAACATTTGTGTTATACAGTTGGAGGATCAACGCCAGGCCTGCATGATATAGATAAATATTGAGATAGCAATACAACTGGCAATAAATAAACTAAAAGTTAAAGAACTTTTTTTTCTGCTTTCAGTTTATGGCAAACATCCACCCCAGATAATGAGCACTCTATAGAAAAACAGGTAAAAAAAAAAAAAAAAAAAAAAAAAAAAAAGAAATTTAGTATTTCGATCCCTACAACCAGTTTTTTTTTCTATAGTTACTTCAGACATCTGTTGTTTTTGGCTTCTAAAACTTATCTTTGAAATGTGAAGTTTCTATGGTGCATCAAACAACAAGTGTACCAAGATATATTACAGACACTGAGAACTTGAGTGCCTGGTATTTAAATAATTGGCTAACACTTAATCTAGTCCAGGCAGTTCTTCCCAACATGAAAATTAAATACAGTTATGCTGCAATAATGGTAACTTCTGCAGCCCTAATCTGTGGATAGCTTTATACAGCAAAATACATTTTATAAACTACATAACAAGTGCTTTAAAGTTAGTGACTAGACGTGCATTTCCTCTTCAGCAATGGAACAATTATTAGAAAAACAAACGACAGGGGGAAAAAAAAGGGATTTCCAGTGCAGGACTTTACTAAAATACAAGTACATAAAGACTAAAAAAAGTTTCTGTGCAGTGAACTACTGGGTTACCAGTAGTAACAAAGGATCTAGAAAGCTCCAAATTTCAGAGTGGTTTGTTGGCTTTAATAAACACCATGCTCACACAGAGCTGCAAACAGTTCAGCCAAAGCTAAAATATTAACTCTGTTGATCCAGGAACCATGATGAACATGGACCCTGAAACAAGATGTGATAAAATAGTGGCTACTATAAAACTGAATGGAGATTTGGGTTGATTTTTATTTTTTATTTTTAAGGATAAGCAGGTACAGCCAATGGATGGGTGGATAATTTATAATTCTTTGATAAGACTGAGCAGATATGTCAGAACAAAAAAAGGCTTTAATTATATTGGAGTTGTTCTGATATTTAGGCTGGTCAGAGGGACTCATGAGGACAGTACCAGTGTGTTGTCACATCTCATATGCTGTGCAGCGTTTTGGACTGGCTGACTGCTCTAAGCAGCTGGATTTGGACTATAGCAGATTCTTCTTCAGTACCAGTCATGTTTACATTCAGTTTGATGTTGTTTCAGGTGAGTAATTCAGTTAAGTGCAGAGTGAGCTACATACTTTTTGCTGTTGAAAAAGTTTTCATTCTGCACTGTAGCTGCATGAGAAACCTTCATGTTCCCAAATAGAGTTTAGTGATCACTGGGAGCCCCTCTCTGTTTGTTTTGGTGTCACTTTTTAAAGCTGCACTACAGAGCATAGCATTGCGAACTTAGTTCTGGACATAAACGTTCTGCAGGTGTTCAGTTATAAAACAGCGCTGTATTTGTTTGGTACATGTGCATAGAGAACCAACAGGGCTGTACCTGATATTTTTGATAAGTATAGATGCACCTAAATGTTCAGTTGCAATGTAAATTGCGGAGGTTTAACATGGCCTCTACTGCTTTGGGATCATCAAGACTTTTTCTATTCAAAAATACTTTATGTATCCCAAAGAGAAATTAAATGTTGTAAGTCATATTATTCAAGGTTCTTCAAAGATGCTGATGACTGAGCAGGAAGAATCTCCTGTACTGGTCTGTATTACAGCAGATCTGAAGAATCCTCCAACTGATTTACACTGTTGTTGTAAAGCAGTGTGATGAAGAGGATGCTCAGGGTTGTCCATGATTTTCTTGATTTCATGAAGAATCCTTCTTTGCCTCCACAGTAGTTCCCAGAACAGAATCAGCCTTCTTTATCAGATTGTTTAGTTGTCTCTACATCCCTGGCTCTGATGCTGCTGCCCCAACAGATGATGGCAGAAGAGATGACACTCTCCACAACAGACTTGTAGCAGATATGCAGCGTCTTACTGCAAATACTGAAGGACCGAAGCTTCCTCAAGAAGTATAGTCTGCTCTATCCCTTCTTGTAGACGACTTTACTGTTGAGTCCCGTCCAGTCTGTTCAGGTGAACACAGCAGTATTTATATTCCTCAACCACCTCCATTTCTTCTCCCATAATGGTAATAGGGTTTGACCTATTACCGTTATGGGTAATAGGTCCGTTATGGACCTATTACCCATAACGGTAATAGGTCAATAGGGTAATAGGTCCGTTATGGACCTATTACCCATAGGTAACCCTTTCTTTTAAAATCTACAATCATCTCCTTTATTTTTTTCACATTCAAGATAAGATGAATGTTCTCACACCATGACACAAAGTACTTTTGTTTCAGAAGTTTCCTGTTTTGATATGGAGCAGAAACGTTTTCAAGTATCTCAGAGACATTTTGGGTCAAAGTCCAGAATCTTACCAGATCCCTACAAGATTCCATTTTGATTATACCAATATTATTAATGACATTGTCGAGGTAAAATGTTAACTTATATTTAAGAATATCAAAAATGACTTTACTGCTGATCTTTTTTCTGGCCTTATCTTTACATATATTGACTATTTGCATATGGAAAATCCCCACAATGTACTACTTCCACAGCTGTGCCTGCCTTACACCTGGTAATAATGTGGTGCTCAGCATCTGGTCATTTTCATTGGAAAAGACGTTATTTGAGTCCAATTATTTCCAAGGTTTTTGCTCTAGATTGTGATCATTTTCTAAGGTTTATCTTTCTCTTTTATTGTGTTGAACACTTTGGGTTACATTCAGGTTTTAAAAGCACTTTATAAATAGATTTAACTGAATGTTATGGGAGGCATTCAGGCCTCCTTTAGCATTCATTTTTGTAGAAGCATGGCTTCTTTTTGAAAACTTTCACATTAAAGCCTTATAGAAGTAGGGTTTTTCTTCTAAGAAGAACATATTCCTTGGCTCAGTTCAGCAGTTTTTAAGGCACTTTTTAATTTTTTAAATAATTATTCTTATAGTGTGTTGAGGCAATTTAGACATGTTAGAACCTACAACACTGAAACGGCTTAATTTCCACCAACACCACTAACTGTGAGGACCTAAATTGATAGTGGTGCACCTTCCTGGATTATATCCTCTGAATAAATTTGGCACAAACAGATTCCGGTATGGTTGTAAATGGGTCAAAGACGGATGGCTGTGAATGAATGCCATGAGAAAAGATGTGCTTACTTGACTTAAGGAGCTTATTCACAGTTTAAATTTTGATAAAAACACAAGTGCCCTCTAAATGCATGTTCTGTGCTTGTAATTGTGGCTAAGTATGTCTAGGTGGAGGGGAAAATATAAATCAAACCCACATACAGATAAATCTGGAATAGAACACAACATGGAAAACTTTCTTTCTACACTTCTGGTGGCCCACCTGCAGGAACACTCAAGCTCTCTGAGTGACTCAGTTCTTTTGCACTCTGTCTGCCAGCATTACTTACATACCACAAATGGCACAGTGGCTACACAATCACAAAATCACAGAGGGGGGTATACTCATGTCCTGAGATTAACTGAAAATAAAAAGAAGAGAAATGTTGGCCTCAGGGGTGGTTTTTCCCTCATTAGCGCTAGATTAGCGTGTCAAAATTAGGGGACAAAAACAGCAGCTGTGGCTTTATACAAGTTTTATTTTAATACACAGATGTGTTTCTATTTGCGACAAGTTAACAGTCTGTGATATAAAGGTGTATATGCAATAACTTTCCAGTTATCAGAAATATTAACACTCTAAAAGAATGTGGATAATTAAACTTACAATAAATGACAAAGATAAAGTTATTTTAAGACAAAGTAGTTAATAACATGAACTACAAGGAGACAATTACTAGAAAATAATTTCTGCCAAAAAGAATAATAATAATAACTAGAAAATTTCTGAAGAAATTTAGAAGGGGCCTGCCAAAGTGTGCAACGTGTGCGTGTTGATGCTAAGGTAATGTACAAGGAAGTTGGGAGAATGTTGAACATCACTGACATGTTGACTAGCTGTGACTTGGTCCGCTCAGGGTGCAAAAAGTAGTGAGTGCAGAAGTCAAAATTAGCTAAAATGCTAACGCTAACTTAAATGCTATCAGTAGCATGTGGAGTTACATTGACTTACTTCATTCAGTAGTCCACTCAGAGTGCAAAAAGTAGTGTATAAGCTGAAATTATGATGTATATATTGTGGGGGTACACACCACGTTTCGGGCCACATTAACGCAGACGGAATATTAATAAATAATAATAATAAAGAGACGCCTTATTGAGTGTAGAGTAATAGGTGTCTGCCCATGCAATTGCTATGGGCAGGCCCCAATGAAAGAAACGAGAGGAGGTGCTTACAAAATATTTAAGATTGTGTCCAACCTTAAATTAACCAGTTCCACAGGTTTGATTTCTAAATTGTCCTTTGATGTAATGTGTTTTGAGTTCCACAATGCAATATATATGTCATATAAAACATGGAAAACCTTTTGTAATTCATCAAGGTTTACATTTGGTTTGAACAAAAAATAAATTCAATTCCTTGAGATACTTTTTGTCTGTTAGACTGAACTATGTACATAACAGTAAACTGAAACTTAGGTTTTAAAAAAAGGCAATGATTTAACCATTTCTAGAGAAATGCAACTCATTAGGTGACATGCTGTCTCTCAAACTGAGCTATTAACTACAGTACGTTTGAGTCAAAGATATACAAACAAGAGAAAGAATGTAACCCAACATGAAAGTCGTATCATTCAGACAGAATAATTTAGAGCATGGGACGGGTGTGGTTAAAACTGATTTTAAATACCATTGTTCAGCTGTTCAGTCAGCTGCACACCTGCTGGAACTCTGACAGGTAAGGTTTGACTGTATGTGCTCATTTGTCTCAGTTGTAGGTCTGTAGGACAACGGCGCAGGTAGGGCAGAGCAACTGTCATCACACAACACAGTCCATTGACTGGGAACTATTTTATAGAAATATGGAATTTCATTCCACTTATATGCTGACCACGGCCAAATCTATTTCCATCTTAAGCAGCTGATGCTCACTGTATTCATGCCCACCCTGACTGTCGTGACATCAAATCGTGGATGACTCTTAATTCTTTGAATTTTAATGAATGTAAAATTTAAATTTATTGATGATTTTATTCTGTCCTAAATCTTCCACCAGTTTCCCCTGTGCTGTTCTCTCCCCCCGACTCCTCATTTAAAGTCTGTTTTCCCAGTGTAGGAATTAAAATCGATACTGGCCTTAGGTTTGATAGCCAAAAGGCTGTGGTAAAGTTCTTTTTCAAATGTTGGTTGTTAATGTCTCTCTAAGATTAAACCTCTCCTGTCTGAGCATGATTTAGAATTAGTAATCCATGCATTTACAACCTCCCGGTTGGATAATTGTGATTCTCTTTTAACAGGAATTAGCCCGTTCACTGTGTCACCCCTTTAACTTGTCAAGATTTGAGGGATGGTGGAGCAGGTGGTTCCCAGCTCAACATTTTCTCAACCAGACAACTGTGTTGCATGGCTGTACTTTACCTTCACCATTCACTATGTGCAGTGCAGACCTCTGGCTTCCTGTTCTCTTTTAAAAGAAACCAAGCTTAGAGGTCAAACAACAGAGCTAAACAACCAGATGCTTGGTTGGATCATTAACTTGATAAGCCAGCTGAAACCTCTGTCAGGCTTGGCTCAGTGGTGGTCACTTCAACCCTTCTCCATTTAATACTTTTGCAATTTCCTTCATCTTAGTAGCCAACAATTTCCCACTCCTTTAAAACAAATACACAGTAAAAAGCTGAACTCTAGTAGTACAACTTATGTTAAGCAGGCCTGACAGCAACAGGTGGGCGAGCAGAAAACAGGTGGAGAACACGGGTCCACCTTCATCTGCTAAATCCAAAACTCCTGGAAAGTTTTAAAAAACAAACAAACAAGAAAATCAACTCACCTCCTAACAAGTTCTAAGGAAGAATTAAATTCAATGACCTCCCACCCCAAAAAAGCTGCTTTTCTCACGCTCAAAGTGTGTCAACCACAATTTTCCACCCTCGAACATCGCTGCTCACCGCAACGGTGATCTGTCAGAAAACGAACACAAGATTTGAGTCAGCAATGTGAATATTTTTTGTTTATGACCACAGACTTGTAAAGTGATACCTTAAATTACAGTCATTTGATTGGCTGTTTGCTGTCAGCTGGGACACCTGGTGGTGATGCCTATAACTTAAGCTGACAATAACCTTCACAAGACAAACAGTAGAGACGGACTGATCATGAAAGGTGAGTCAATATCTCCTCAGAGTTACAACCAAAAATATTAATAGTTTTATCGTTTGATATATTCTCTTTTATTTGCTCCTTTTTGAAAAAGAAAAAAAAAAAAAGAAAATCTCTTGTGTTCATAACATTAACTCCTAAAGTTTAAATCTTGCAACACATCTGAAATTGATTATTTCAAAACAATAATAAAATATTTTGTGTGTAACAGCTTTTTTAGTGATTATGATATTACTGTCACAACTACTGCACTTTATTTTCAAATTGTTTCCATTTTATGTATTTTTAATGTATATTTTTGTTATCGCTGTCTACTTGTCTTGTCCATTATGAAGTGTGCTGCCGCCTTTCTTGGCCAAGTCACCCTTGTGAAAGAGGTCTTAATCTCAATGGGTTTTATTTTGGTTAAATATAGTATTAATAAAAATAATAATAATAATTTAAAAAAAAAAAAAAAAAAAAAAAAAAAAAAGCTACAATCCAGGATACAAGTATTTGAACATCCAAATTACAGTTTATGAGCGCTCCACTATTCAGAGAAACAAGGTAACAGCATAGTGATGCACCTTTTTAGTTGTATTCAATAACTTAGAGTTTCTGCCTCTTTAGACAAGATAATGCATGTCATCCTGCTGATCGCTGTCATGTGCAACTGCGCTGTTCTTCTGGTGGTGGGAGAGAAGAATTTCTACAACAAAGTTCCATGTCAGCCGAACAACAACATAAAAAATTCTTACCAGAAGTTTGAAACCAACCACATCCTTCCAAGAACATTTAACACCAATTCAATATCTGAATGGGAGAGATGAGTTACTGAAGTTTTAGTCAACGTGTTTATTAAATAAGGATAATAAACTGAAATTATTAACTTACTGATATGCAAACATAACTCACTGATATTAAAGTCAAAGCTGAGAGACTATTTATTTTAAGTCATATCTATTCAGTTGTATGTAATCCAGTTTAGTCTAAATTCAACTGAATCCAGTCCAATACGATCACATTGTCAAAATTAGACTCAAGTAGAGTGGGAAGGAAATGGATTTACCCCCAAAAGATTTCTTATGTTTTTGCTTAAAATTAAAGAAATGCTTCAATATTTCAGATCATCAAAGAAATTTGAATATCAGACAAAGATACAGAGTAAATCAGACATTTGTTTTTAAATGATGATTTTTACTTGCCGAGGGAGAAAAGGTTTCTAAAACCAACCTCACCCTGTGTGAAATAGTAACTGTCCAACCTAAACATAAAGGTTGTTCCCGTCTCAAAGGCAACATCTGCATCAGCATTTGCAGTGACTGGCGATGTGCCTTTTTCATCGCTGTGGAGAAGCTTTGGCCCAATTCTCTGCAGAATTGTTTAATTCAGCTGCATCATGGAGTTTTTGAGCATGCGTGGCCTGTTGAAGGTCTCGTCACTGCATCTCAAAGCCCAAACTTTGAAGAGGTCTCTCCAACACCTTGATTTTTTTCTTTTTTTGAGTCCTGCAGAGTAGTACTTGTACTTGCACTTGATCTCAAGCTCAAGCTGAAATTCACCTTCAGGCTTTTCTGGTTCCATCCATGACAGCAAGTCACCCAGGCTGCTTGTATTTATTTTTGTCCTGAAAAGCTGTGTTAGTTTTAAGTTTTAAGGACACACAGCTTCCAATAGGTTCTACTCTTTTCTTGTCAATCCACATAAGATTTTCCCGAAACTTTTGGGGGAGCATCATGATGTTTTGGGAGAGAATGTCTTTGTCTTGGCCAGCAGACATGTTCCTTTTAGAACTCTCCCAATGATGCCATGTTAGCCCAGTTTGTTTCTTATTCCTGAATGATGAAAACGGACCCTAACTGAAGCATTTTAACACAGGTTCGTGGTTTTACCACAAAGGGCCCAGTTTGGACAGGTTTTTTTCTCCTCAATAAATAGAATCGTCATTTGAAAACCTGATTTTGTTTTCACTCAGATTATCTGACGTTTCACTCACAATTGCAAGAAAAGAAAAAAAAATCAAAAACAGAAAAAAATCTATAAAGGGGCAAAACACTTTGACAGAACTGTTTATATCTCATTCAGATTTTTTGACACAACCTATTCCATACTGAATATTTACATTCATAATGTCAGCTTATCTGAAAGACTTATGACATAAGTTAAATAAAAAAGTTAACCTTTTTTTAAATGTAATATATGGATGTTTTGAATAACATATTTATTTCTTTCTCTAGCCATATAAATAAGTTGAAGCGCTGCAAGTTTGCAATTCAGACCTTCATTGACTGGTCAAACACCGATCGTGTTCAGAAAATCTGCAACAGCAATGGATGGAACAAGAAGATTAACTTGTGCACAAGCTATTCAAAAACACCTGTGTATATAGTGAAAGTGCAAACATCGAATTGCAAAATTCTAAACACCCCAAAGAAAACAGAACAATATATTACTGTGGCTTGTGACAAAATCGGCAATCAGTGTCTTCCTGTTAATTTTCAAGAACAATCCCAAACCGAAAAGAAACCCTACGGTACCTGCTCCCTAGTAGCACCCTAGTAGTTTAATATCTCAATCAGGATTGGCTAAGAGATGGATAAAAATACTTTGAAAATGTTCCTGTGCTGTTTTTAGGAAACATCACGTCCACTCAAACTCTTTTACCTGCTTCAGCAATCCTGTAGAGGAAATTTCTATGTTCTATTTTTCAGCATCATATTCGGTGTTTTTACATGTCAGAGTAATGTTTGTTGATGTTGGAGCAAAACCTTCTTTGGAACCATTGAAAACGTAAAGCTTTAAAATTTACAGTTGAAACCAGAAGTTTACATACACCAAATAAACAGACACATACATTTTTTTTTCTCATTGTCTGAAGTTAAATCATACCAAACTTCTCTTGTTTTAGGTCAGTTACAATGCCCAAAATTATTTGTATTTGCAAAATGCCAGAAAACTTAGCAAGAACATTCTTTAGAGATTTTATTTTTTAACTTTCTTCAAATTCAGAAGATATGGAAATATCTGGTTTCAACTGTGCATATTATCATATTAATTGTTGATGGTCTATACTGATATCCTTATTAATTGTGCTAAACAAGTTATATTGCTTTGGATATTGTCTAATAAAGCTTATATGCATGTATGAACTCTGATTTTGTCCTGTTATTTTCCAGTAATAGCTCATGTTTTAAAATAGCTCTGTAGTTCTGAAAGGTTTTGGTTGCAACATCTCTGCTACCAGCTGCTTTTAGGCTGAAGCTGGACAAGACATGATTAGAATTAGAGCACTTAGTTAAGTTCAGATGCAAAAAAAAAAAAAAAAAAAAAAAGATCACATTGTTTTAGTTGCATGTTAAAAACTTTAATGCTCACAGTATTTCCTCACAGTTCCTTTGAAGCGATGAAAACATCGCTTAAATCAACAGAAGCAGAGTTTTTTCAGCTTCTACTGTGTATCATTCTGCTCATGAACAAGATCTTCTACCAAGAATCTGGATCCTGGCTTAGTTCTGAAGCATTTCTTTGAAAGGAAATGTCTGCTTTTGACACCTTTTATGTGTAACTTTCGGCTCTGAACCTTAAGCAACAGCTGAGCCCATTTACAACCCAATAAGCTGTCTCAGCTGACTTTAACATCATTGTGGGAGGAAGGGTGGGGGCAATCTGGCTGTGAAAGGTTTTTGTTACTTTTCTTGCAACATAATGAGACCAGGGACTCATTACCTGAAACATTGTTACTGTCTTTCTTTTAAGGGTGGTAAAGGTAAAGGTAACATTGTGACATGGTAAAACCAAAACTAACTGTGGAAGCAGGGTTTATTGCTACATATGAAATCATCAGTAGTGAACAATATTTTAATTTCCTGACACCATTTTCAAAACTTGGGACTGAAAGTCGTTTTTTAAACTCGAATAAGCAATTGATTACTTTCAAACTATAAAAAAATAAAAATAAAAAATAAAAAAAATCAATGCAATGCAGAGGTCGCACTAGACTTTCCTTTTGACTTTTTCATTTTGACTAACGGTGTAAAAAAAATCCTGTCATAATCTATTTTTACCCATCAATTTTTAAGATGATAATAATGACATTTGCATTTCATTTTCATTCTATTTAATTAATATTTAACAAGCTGAACAGATAATCCACATCATGCCATCATCAAGCTGAATACATTTAACTTTTTCTCTGCAGTGATGGAAGTTTTGAAAGGTAACATTTCACCAATTGAAGTGATCAGAAGTCGGCAAGACTCTGAACATTACCTGATCCTGCAAACACTCCCCCTTGTGGGAGGATAATCCCACAGCAGTGTCAGCTGCACTTTTTGCATGTTCTAGTTAAGCATGCGCGGGACGTTCTGGGTACTTAGACTTTCTCCCACAGTCCATAAAATTGATAACTGGTCTCTCTAAACTGCCCTTAGGTATGAGTGTGTGTGTGTGCATGGTCGATGTCCTGTGTGTCTCTATGTTGCCCTTTGATGGACTGGTGACCTGTCCAGGGTGTACCCCACTTCTCTCTCAATGACTGCTGGAGATAAGCACCAGTCTCCTGTGACACTGAAAGGATAAGCATGTATAGACAATGGATGGATGGGAGACTTTGTGTATAACAAGTACTTTCAATTAATATACTATTTACTTATATTAAGTTATATTACATTAATAATCAGTTGTATTAATATTATATTATATAGACAATAGCTTAAGTTAAGAGAGGATAGGATTTAATGCTTTTTTTGTACTCCTTTCAAACATGTAAAAGAAATTAACTATATTAAATGTTGTCCTTTGCTTACTGTCACCTGTTATAAACATATATTTTTGGTGAGGTTTTTTTGTTTTGTTTTGTTTTTTTTTTTACACATTTATAATAAACTAACATTGTCAGTGCTTCCATTTCAGTGTTGCATGGGCATGCAATCGTGTGAGAAAGTTTTGTACGCTTTTAAGTCTGAGAAAACAAAGAGTTGAAAATATGTGAATTTAAGTGATAATGATGATAAAGCATCTGCCCTAAAGATAAGCCTAAGACAGCACCAGCCTTATTTAACCCTGGCAAATCCATATAAATTCAGAGGCAATTTAAGAGTAATAAGTAATTCAGGCCCCACTCAACAAAGTGTGGTAAAAAATAAAAAAAAATCTACAATTGTTGTTATCGCTTCCACTTCATTTTACTATGCTATAATGGTCTTTTGTCAACTCTGAGGGAAACCATGCAGTTAAATTCTAATATAAACAATGATAGAGGTAAGATATATGTGAGGGAAAGTGTTTATTGAAAGAAAAGCAATATGAACACCATGTCAGAATGAAATATGCATACATGAAATAGCGGGCCAAGAAGGGGAGACTAAATGTTTGTTTGTTGGAGGTGGCTGGTATTTGTTGGACCAGGCTCCATTTATACTCCAACCTGGTTATGTAATGTGGAAACAGAAAGAGCTCTGGCCCAAACAGGGTTGATTTTGCTGGATGCCGCACAATACTCAATGTACCATGGGCCAGTATATAAAACCCAAACACAATGCCAGTCTATTAATCAACAGGAAAATGAAGAATTCGGAACAAACAGTCCCAGCTTTTCACCCTAAAAGATTATCAAGTCTAGCCACACATTGCAGCCCTATAATGACCTCACTGAACACTTTGCTAAAGACTTATTAGTTGGTCTAAAGCGAATGGACAGTTTCACTCTGCAGTACAAATTAGGCCAGAGGGAATCAGCAGATTTCATAACAGGAAGAAAGTTAATTAGGAGTGAGATTTGGTTAAAAATGAAGCTCTAATCAGTCAAACAGCTATTAAGTACCAAATGAAAATCTCTCACCAGTTTACATTGATTTGTCTAAAATTGAATGACTTTCACAAAAAGTTCAGTTCTATAAAGCTGTTTGCAATCATGACAGCACTGTTATGAGATTTAACAGTCCAACAAGTTGCTTCAGTTCTGTTTGTTGTTCCAAAATTTCTGCAGTTATTTAGAAAGCTGTCACTCTTCTGCCTGTGTTTTTCCTTTTACTTCATTTAAATATGTCTAATTCCTTTTAATGATGGATGCACAACATCACATGCTAGTTTTATACGGATATTATTCAATAAATCTAGCAATACAACAACATAAAGCTACAGGCAACTAGAACACCACTGATGATGATGAAACATGACAACCACTAGAAGCAAGAGTCCACCAGAGGGAGCTAAAACATCAACTAATCTGCACAACAGGAGTCACCTAAGTTTGGTACTACCAACTCTGGATGTTCTGTCTGCTTTAGGCTCTGGAAGATTTTCTGTCAATAGCCATTTTTTTTATTGCTCATTTTGTTGTGTCCTTATTCCTATGTTGTCGCTTCTCCTGACAAGCATGCTGTCCTATAACAGGTGGGGTTAACCAACCACAGTAAGACATAGAGATGGTTTATGAATCATACCAAGAGCGAAAAGAAGGGAGGATATGAAAGACAAAGTCATAGCAAGAAGGCAGGAGGATTTACAAAAGATAGTGTAACTGTATATGATTCAAAAGTCAAGAAAAGACACAATGAAAAGCTGCAGTGAGAAAGAGAGAAGTGTGTGTAACAGAAAGACATTGTAAGACAATGAAAGACTGGTATAGGAAAAAGTAAATATGTGTGTACAAACAATGAGGTAGTAGCAAACTGCAGGAAAAGGAAAGATTTTTCAGATTCCTACTGGCTGACACGCATGAAAACGCAAAAGGACAGTTCTGGTTATTAGTGTAGAGAAAATATGCAGATATTTCCCTAGAGGGTGTGATAAGATTTGAAATGTGTGTCCATGTGTGTTCTAACTGGGTCAGTAGAGCAGAGCAGAGCTGAGCTCAGCGATCTATGGTCTCATCCATAATTTATCAGAGTCACACAAATGATACAGACTGAGCAGGGAGTGGCAGGGATGAAGAGCATGGCCTTTCAACAAAGTCTGTCTGCTTTCTCCACTTAACTCCAAGAACATATTTAAAAAAAAAAAAAAAAAAAAAAAAAAAAAAAAAAAAAAAAAGAACAAATCTGAAATGGTCTGATATTTGTACCAGCAAAGAAGAATCGAACATATAATGATGAGTCAAAATTTTAAAGTTTGTGATGAATCTCAGACCTTATTTGTAAAATTACATTTCTGTTATCAAGTAAAGACAAACGTAGCAGATAAGTGTTTTTGAAGCCTGACAAAAGGACAGAACCTCATTCAGAAGAAGAAAATGAGATTCAACTTTTTCTAGAACGTAAGAACCATAAGTTTAGATTACCATAAGAATCATAACTATAAATTTTGTTTTCTCGCATTCAAACTAGTTTAGAATTGCACAAAGAACACTGAACTGTATTAGAAGATTGCTGGAACTGGTAAAGGGCCTGATTTAGATGAAGATGTGGATGCAACAGATTAAATCGCAAGACCATCAGCATAAAAATGGAAATTAGTGTTTTATCTCTAAATTAAGATTGTTGATACATAAAATAAGAGTTGGCTAAGAACAGATCCCAAGGGACGCACAAATAAACCTAGGGAAGATACCCTTAGCTTTGACACAATGAGTTCTTTATGGCAGAAAAATATTAAGAGGTCAATGTAAAGGGCTGCACAGTGTTGCCTGCCAACTAGAGCTTGAATAAAATTAATTACTTTGTTGTTTTTTCAGAAAGGGTATGTGGTCATTTAATTTGGCAAAGAAAGAAGGCTCCAAAAAGGAGTTTAGCTGAAGAATGTTTGAGAAACAGGTATGTAGGTTAAGGTTGACCCAAACATTGTCAGTGTCTAGAGGAACAGAAAAGAAAAAGTATGTGGCAACCCTAGAACGGCTGAGAAAATACAACATAGACACAAATGCAAGCAAAGAGGAAAGACCAGCTGCAGGCCAAAAATAAATACACAAAGGATGACCCATAGTGACTCACTGCTGACATGTACATATATCTGCACAGAACCTCATGTGCAGCCAAGAAGAAAGAAAGAAAACATAATGCCATCACAGTCAATCTCAGGAAATAATTAAATCAATGAAAGGGGACAAATAACTGTAGTAAAGTGCTTTAATAATATTAAAAATACATTTGGCTGAAGATATAGTATAAAGAGGTATGCTTGAATACTGCCGAACGGTGAGCTTGATTAACACTGGTTGTCTATTAATAGAAGCAGTGGAAGATGGAGAGATGAAGCAGTCTCCTTCCTCATTTAGACCCATATCAGAAAACCATCAAACTGTCTGTGAGGAAAATAAAATTACCTCTGCAAAACAGCTATATCTTCCTGTCAAGACTCCTGCTGATCAACAACCACGATCACAAACATTCCTGTGCCCCAAAAACTCTTCCTATCCAGCCACCTTAGTTCTCTCATTATATGTCGGCACTAATGGTTTCACACACATAACTGCTTATTTTGTGTTAACTGTGAAGACTTTTATGTGTGCGTTTATGGAGGACATGCGGCTTGTGTTACAACCACAAGCAGTAGGTTCCGGATAAGGGCGTTGGCCTACATGTATAATGGAATGAATATTCAACAGCCTAATTAAAACAGGCTGAGGCGACAGATCAAAGAGAACACAAACTGTTTGGGTGAAAAGTTCAAGCACACACAAAGCTGCACACATATGCAACACAGCATGATAGAAGAGATCCAAGTCTGCACCCAAATTATGCATAGCAAACCATTTACAGAAAACTAGAAATTCATTGATTAATTTAACTTTAGACAAGGATCAATTCATTTTTAGCTTGATTGGGTCGACTGGTGACCAGTTGGTCACAAACTCAAATGCCCAGTATTTTATGATCAGTGAACACACCATAAATAACCACTACCAGGTAAAAGTTGCCATTTTCAGCATCCATGAGGTGTTTAAAATGAAATCAGAGAAACACAGAGGTGTAAGAAGCTATTTGAAAAAAAAAAACAAAAAACTATTTTTTGTAAGATTTCACACAGATAACATGAATGTTTAATAGAGTACAGCAATGTTATTTTGTTTTATCCTTTAAAGTTTTTCACCTCGATGCTGGATTTGAAAATGTGGCCATCCTTTGGGAATTCTCAGAGTTAAGGTAAGTACTGATATTCTCTGGGGAGTACACATGGAGGTTACTGTATTATGAATGCTATTTACTAGTATAGGATGGTAAAGACAGTTTAGATTTGCCAACTTATGAAAAATAATTTTATCTTTGATCTAAAACAACAGAAAAACTCACTTTTGCAGTGACTGCTCTCACATGCATGCTGTCACCACAGCTCCTAATATAAATATTTAAAGACCTCTGATGGCAGAAAGGTTAGAAAAAAATTATCTTGAATGGTGCAGTTCTATCTTCCTCTATTATAGTCCCTGCAGGGAAATCAGAATCTGCTTAAATCACTATCAGCAGGTCAAAGCTTTACAACAACTTACAAATATGCTTCTATACATGAAACACATTTACTTAATTTGTTCCCCTTTATCAAAACAGACAACAGAAGACCCAGTGAACTAGGATAACATTAAAAATCTGCTGTTTGTAGGTCATTCCGTCATACTTATTTAAATACATACCAGGAAGGAAACAGATGTCTCTCTTCAAATCTAATGAAGTCTCCTGTGGGTCCTGTTTATATCTAGCATTTCAAAACCTTGAGAGAAATTGAGTCTTCAACACTTACAATATACAGTATTGACACAAAGTCAGTGATTCACTGAAGTGAATCTAATTTTAGACAGCAGATTTTTTTTTTTTTTCTTGCTCTGAGAGGTCATCACTGCACCAGACAGGCTGATGAGGCGGCTTTGAGATCATTCGGGAAACCTGTGAGGATTCAGCTGGGTTACGCTGCTTCAGCCCCCACCATCTCTGAACATCACCCTGTTACCAAGGAGACCTGCTCCACTGTCTGAGACTGGACACAGATGAGAGGGAGAGTGATGAAGTGGGGGGTGAGGAAACCAAAGCGAGGCAGTCTTCAAGACCGGCAATGAGAAGGTAAAGAGAGTGGAGGTCAAAGTAAAGAAATAAAGGCTGCTAAGGAAGTGAAACACAGCAGGAACAAGGAGTGTAGTGAATGTGTGAACTGGAAGGAAAAGTGTTTACAAATAAAAATCTGAAAGCTGTAGGGTGCATTTGTCTGCAACACCCTTTACTCTGATAGAGTCCAACCAGCTGCCTCAGGGGTCACTTATTAGTAAGTTTGAACAGGTCGTTAGTGAAAATGAGAATTTGTTCTCAACCAACTTACATGGTAAAATAAAGGTTAAATAAAATGTAAAAATAAATAAAAGTCCCAATGTGCGTAGTTTAATCTTAGTAAAAATACTGCTGCTCAGTGCTCAGAGTGGGCTTCAAAAGTTCATTAGGGAGTATCATACAGACCAAGCAACACACCAGAAAGGTCAGGGATAAAGTTGTGGAGATGTTTAAAGCAGGGTCTCAAAGTGGAACAAGTATGGCACAACTGTATACCTACCAACAGCTTTCATCAAAGAAGCAACCAAGAGGCCCATGGTAACTACCAAGATCCAAATCTCAGGTGGGGATATCTGTTGACAGGAACTACTCCATTAGTTTTGCATTTCACAAATCTGGCCTTTATGGAAGAGAGACTTGTAGAAAGCCATTGCTAAAAGAATGCCATTATAATTCCTGTCTAAACATTCCCACAAGCCATGTAGGGGACACAGAAAACATGTGCGATGATTCTCTGGTCCAAAGTGGGCCTTTTCAGCCTTCAGGCAAATAAAAAATACAAATCCATGGCACACTTCTAAACACTTATTAGTAAATACATTTTAAAGTCGTGGATAATTATTTTTCCAATTAATAATCGTGATGCTTCTTGTTGGTCCATGACATAAATTCCCAATGAAATGCAGTTAAGTTTGTGGTTGTAATGTGAGAAGATGTGTGGGGAATGATTACTTTTGTATGGCATAGCTGGGTGAGATAATAAAAAGGTTATGTTACAGCATGTGAACCTACAGAATTGTTTGGAGGAAAAAAGTTTTTGTAATATCATGTAGTCACCTATAAGTAAAAGCACTATCATGTAGTGAAAACCACATGAAAACTTAATGAATGAATGTAATGAAAGCTTTGGGACAAGACTTGAATTGACTTGAATGTATACCTATACATTTTTCATGGATGTCAATACTTTGGAAATAAAAAAAAAAATAATAATAATTCGGCTGAACTCCAAACTTCGGTTGCTCCTAACTGATAAAAAACCTGGCATATCTAACAAGAAGGAATTTTTCAATAGACTAACTTGCAGAACCAAAACTTTAGCTCATTATATTTTGTCCTTTAAAGACTTATGATTTCTTGTTGAACTCAGTGCTTTTTCAACCCTATTACACAGTACTGTGTTTATCAAAATTAGACATGAGCCAAAAAATACATCGCAACCATATTAAACAGAGAATCTGGTTTAACCTTACATGAAATAGTATTGATAATTGAAAGAAGCCTTTGCTGATGTTGTTGGTGATTTTTAATGATCAATAAGTCTGCTTGATTCAAGGCTCTATGCTAATTTTATGCTACTCTTGGTAGACTGTATGGTCATTACTGAATAGTGCCTTTATTTGTTTATTACTGCCTTTTCAATCTTACATATAAACAGGAAAATCCCACCGGTGATGATATTTACTTATAACTCCATGTTAATTTAATTAGAATAGTAAACCTGTCCCTGATTATAGTTGGATGTCCAGAGTGAGATGAAAATATATTTGAATGTAAAGTAGAACCCCTAACATGTGGAATGACATTTCCATAGTGGATCTCTGTTGATTAAAGAAGTCATACTTTATAATTCACATAAAATCTGACAAAGGAATTTTGGAATCAAGTAAATGTCAAGGAACATGACAAAGTATGGCACAGAGCAATATTAAAAACAAGATGTGACCAGTGACATTTATTTAGAATGCCTTGTCTTGGCTGGATGCTTCCTCTCTAAACAAACAGGCAAATACATTCACAGCCACACACCAAGTCAAATAAAAAAAAAACAAAAACAAAAAAAAAAAAAAAAAAAAAACATTTAAAGTAATTTAAGAGCAATAATCCAAATGAACCAAGTCAGGACATTAATTGTATTTAACTCACAGTCAATGTAGATGTTTTCCCTGGTGATCAATGATTGTCTTGGTCAAACAAACCATCACATGATAAAAGTTCACTACTAGCAGAAAAAAAAATAAAGGTAGGGCAACAATATATTATGACAAATATTTAAAAAAAGGTGTGATTTCTTGGCTGACATAATGGATTCAAGATCAGGGAGTAGAGCTATGACTGGATAATGACTAACAGCTACAGTTCATAAGAGAAGGTAAGGCCAATAGAGGAAGTAAGTATTAACTCACTTAAAGAAGAATACATTAACTATCATATTCCAAAAGTCTGTACAAATCAAGTCTAGAGTTTTAGATTAATGGCGGCCTGCTGCAGTGTTTTCGAATTTCATTAAGACCCCACCATCAGGTAACACCGAGGAACTCTCACCAACATTAAGCTTGCTCACAGCAGAACACACCTCCATATACTACCTGAAAAACAACTATCAATGGGCTGGTACTGAGCAAACACAGGGATGACATCACCTCCAGTGTGAACCAAGAACACATGCTTCATTATCTCCCAGGCTGTTGCTCTCTTTCTCTGAAACACAGTTGTTTGATTATACAAGGGTGTGACTATGAGCTTCTTTGTCTTTTTTTTTTTTTACAAATATTTTCAAGACAATGTAGGGTATCAGTGGCTGGATAGGGACAGGATGCATGCATTAAAATGTGAGAAAGACCCATCTCTACTTAAGGGTTTCAGAAGCTGTACTGAAGTAAAACCTGAAAAAAAAAAAATAAATAAATAAATAACAACCAATAGCCTGAGAGACTGAGATGATTACAGCTCAGTGATGAGGATGTTAAAACTACCAAGGACAGAACAAGCCTCAGGAACCAGGTGATGTCCGGTTTCTCCTTCCCACTCACACTTCCAAATGTTCTCCTACAGGGTCACAGCTCTCAGAGAAATACTGCCAAAAAATGACAGAAACAAATTTCTACTTACAGAGTTTTGTGGGAGTAGGTTGAGTAAAAACTAAATATTATCGCTGGCCTGATCAGATTCCAGGTATATGATAAAACTGGTGTTTTCATCAAGGTATTTTTAAATCCAGATACTAGAAATTATAGATACATTTTGTACTGTTTGTAATTCCTGTCTGCCACAGCACCTGCGAGCCATGCAGTCGTGTTTTATTCAGCCGATGTTTGAAAATCCCAGTTATTCCATTTACTTGCAAAACTGTATTAAAGGTCATGCACATTATGTTGTGTTCCCTTGCAATGCCAGTTTTTCCGCCTTTACAATAACAGTCATTTTCAGTAAAAGAAAGACTGTTTTGGCTGCTGCAGTTACCTGTCTATGTAATGTGATTTGTTATGGGCTCTTGGGGGAGGGCTGTGCTGAGTGCAGCTAAAACAATTAGTTAAACTTTATGATGATCAAAGCAAAGTGATAGGTTTATGAAGCAGAACAGCTTTTTCTACAAGCATTGTCTGCACACAATTATCTGGAACTGCATTAAATATGCTATAAGCAGGATAATCAGTAAGTCTTATCAAACTTTCTAAGCAGGATTAAGACTGGAATTTATTAATTGCATATTTTTTTCCTCTTTAACATTAAATTAGTCTAAAATTTTCCTGATTTAGATCAGTTAGGATTACCAAAATTATTTCTACTGGCTACATACCAGAAGGACGAGAGAAATATTTTTTTTGAAGATGTATTTATTTATTTCTCCAGTCAGAAGTTTCCTAATATTTATAAAAAATGCCTTTTAAACTATCAATAAAAAATGCTTTTGTGATCCTTTCTCAAAAGAAGAAAGGATCACATTTATACAATAGCTTTCTGAAAGTTTGACCACTTTTTTCTTGAAAGAACTGCTGTAACTAAGTCTGATTTGTAGGCCGCCTTGCTTGCAAACTCCTTTACAGCTCTGTACATAGATTTTTGTGATGGAAACTCCAAAACATTGACTTTGTTGTCCTTAAGAGACTTTATAACCAATTTGGTGGTCTACTTAGGGTTACTGACACTTGGAATACCCAGTTGTACCTAACATTCAACTTCCTGGCTGATTTCTTAAGATGTGCGTTAATATTTTCACATATGTTTTAACCTGATATTGCCATCTATTTTGTGAAGTGCACCAGTCTCTCACGCAGTAAAAATACCAAAACAGCATAATCCTGCCTCCCCCTTGCTTCAAAGTTGTGATGGTACTCTCAGGCTCACATGCTTTTCCCTTTATTCTCCACATGGAACACTGGACATTATAGACAAACACTTCAGTTAATTAAGGTCTTTGTACCAGAGTGCCTTTAAAAACAGTAATTAGGCTCTTTACGATGTTTTGGGAGGAATGGCCTCTTCGCTGCTGAGTGGCCTTTTATTTCATACTGGTACAGGACTTGTTTCAATGTGGATACTGACACTCTCTCACCAGCTTCAGTCAGCATCTTTTCATAATGCCATATCCTTTTGTTTTGAGGTCCAAAATTCTCTTTCTGATATTTTGCATGACTTTTTTTCATTTCTGCAGGATGTCACACAAAGAAAAAGTCTGTTTGAGACCTTGCTTTAAAATACATTGACAGGTGACCCTCCAAATAACTCATATGATGTGAAATAACCAATCAGGAGTTACAAAGGCATGCCATCGTCATCATATGGGCTTCTCCAAAACTTTAAAAGAAAAGGTATCTTGTTCAATGTAAATGTTAGACTTAGAATACTTCTGACTTTGAAGACAGCAGTAAAAAATAAATAAATAAAGACTCAGATTGCTACTTGGGATGAAAAAGAAAAACCCTGAGGAGAGCAAAAATGGTGTCTAAAAAGCAAAGATATGCTCTACACGCCAAGCTTGATTCGGTTACAAAGAAACAAACAGAACCTCAGCGCAGAGACAGATTTAGCTAAAAAAAAAAAGAACACTAAACTGCAATTACTGAATTTGCTATCAAAAGAAATGTTCTGTAAGGTTAAAGGCTTTGAATGACATAGAACAGCATGTTGAGTCTCAAGGAGTTTTTTTCTGCCATCATCTAACGTCAGATCCACTTAACATTTATCAGTTTTGAATCTTAATTCTGGAGTTTATACAGCTTCAGATCAATGGTTATTAAGCGTATAATGAGCATATACAAGAATAATTTGAATTATACAGCCATTGATTAAAGGTAATAATTTCATATCCAAAATAGTTAATACTTTTAATTTTTTATGTTTACATTTAAGCATCAACAACAACAACAAAAAGAACTGTACCTCATCTTTGTCTTGGGTTATATATATTACAGCAATGTCACATTATGTAGAGATTTAAACAAAAGGAGACAAAGGATGAGCTGGAAGACAGGTGCATTGTGAAAATTTGTTTTGAGGGAAAGAAAAGAGGTCACCTACCCAACCCCCTTCTTTTCCAATAATTCCCTATCTTCCTGTTTTTGGAAAAAACAAGTTGCAGATGTGGCCAGAGACCACTATGATAACCAGAGACAAACGCTGTTGCAGTTTTTCAGGGTAAAAAAATATTAATAATAATGTGAGAGGAGTAGCCTGAAGGCATGGGTTCAGTTTCACCTCAGTTTGTTAACTTAAATCCCACCAGAGCCTTTTCCTTTTTATTGCATCAACTCCTGTTATAACATCATAATTAGATAAATCCGTGCAGCAGTTTAAAGTCTTGTACCTGTAATACAGTTTCTTTTGGTATTAAATGTAAATTTATATTATTTGTGTGCTACTTTGTTGCAATTTTATGGAAGATATCAACTTATGCCACAGCATGTGAGTAGCAGAGTATTTAAATGATTAATGTCGGCCCTTTTTGCCATGCTTTGTGCTACATAGGTCACTTCCAACTGTGGCATTATTTACCTTCAAATCATTAGCCACATGCCCTAAAATCTGTAACTAATATAGCAATCTATGACTGCTGCTGCAGGAAGGAAAAAGCAGATCTTCAACATTAGCAAGAGAAATCATTTAAAAATAACGACATTTCAAACATGTACATTTATTTGGAGGGCAGGGGAAGACATAATTAACAAGCCACTAACAAGCCACTTTGTTCTTAACTTACTGGAGGAAACACAAAATAACATGAAACCTCTAACTAATCATGCTACAAGTCCAATATCTACACCAATGACTGTGGAAGAAAATTTGTTTCCACAATTAACAGGCACAGAAAATACACAAAAGTTATAGTTGGATGATTTTTAAAAAAAAGTTCATAAGGTTTGCCTGATTTTATCCTTTCTCAACTATCAGACTCTGTTCCACTAAACAAGTAATAACATGTTTGAACAGTAAAACAGAAGAGTTGCATAAAACTCATGTAAAATTACACTTCTTATCTATATAGACTAAATAAGTCTTGTGAAATAAAATAGGCAACTTAATTTACACTGAGCACACAGTCAGGTTTATGCTTATATGACCCCTGTTATAAGCAAGAAACAAGCCAGGTTAAAGGCAAATCACAAATTACGTATTACATCTTATTTTTATTTGAACATTAATTTACGTCATCCTCGAAAAGTAATTATACCCCTTGGAACTTTTCCACTTTGTCATGTTACTACTATAAACTAAGTATTTTTTGGCCATTTTATGTGATACATAAATGCATACAAATACAGCTGTTCTATGAAGGTTTCAGATAAGGCAAGGTTGGGGTTTAAAACAACACTAGCAATAAACATCTTATTGAGCACTGTTTAATCCATTAACTGAAAAGGGAAAAAATATGGCACAACTGCTAACATACCAAGACATGGCCATCAACCTTCACGGACAGGCTGGGCAAGGAAAGCATTAATCAGAGAAACAAATAAGAGGCCAATTGTAACCTCTGAGGAAAAATCTATTAGAACCTATCAACTAAACTTGAAGGCAAAGCCTCTATTATGTTTTTGCCCCCAAGAATGTTATTAGGGGATAGACAAGCCAAGAACCTGCAAAAGATCTGTGATAGGATGTAGGTTCACATTTCAGAAGGACAACAGCCTTTGACATAGAGCAAAAGGTGGGCTGAATGCAAATACCTGACACACTTCTCTGATTTCTACTTGTAAAAAAAACCCAAAAACATTGTATTCTTTTCCTTACTCTAAACAATTATCTGCCACTCTTTGTTTGATTTATCAAATAAAATCCCAATCCAGTTCACTGAAGTTGGTGATTGTAACATGAGAAAAATGTGAAAAACATCAAAAGGGTATGAATACATTTATAAGGCACTGTACTCTGGGTCTACAAGGCTTCTCTTGGTTATTACTAAAATGGACCGATAAGTTTGTGGTTGTAGAAAAATCCCATTTCAAGACATCCCCCATATACCAGAACACTCCCATCTCTGCCTTATTGGATTTACTAATAAAAGCTCTTTTTCTTGGTTTAGTAAGTCTACCAGTAGCTCAAGTTAGTTTTTACTATCAAAAAGCAAAATCAGAAGCATGTGGTGCTACTAGCACTATTGCATAACTATAAAAATAAACCAGGAGGGTGTGGCCAGTCAATTAAATAATCAGCTCCAAAACATCAGGCTCTAAAAATAACATTGTTGGTGCTTAACACAACCCATCCACTCTCTTTATTCATATCACCACCGAGAGACAATTGTAAAACACACATTAAGAGCCTCTTACTGAGACTGAGACATAAATGCTCTCTAATCAGTATTAATCACACATATGTGTATAGTTAAATCCCATCCCTTGGAGAGACCTTGAATCGATTACATAGGCAACCACAGCTTTAGCGCGAGTTAATGTTTATAAAGAGCATGGATAAACTCAGAAGATGGACCACTCAGTTACCACATGCAACACATCACCCAGGAGTGGAAAAAAATAGAAATCACACAAAAAAAGCTTCTACTTTATCCAGAAGAGTGTAAATGATGCTTCTTATAGGTGTTTTACCAATATAGGTATCTTATGTCTAAATGTGGAGAATTTTTTTAAATCAAGTTAAAACCTTAGCAAGCAGCCCTTCTTAGCATAATATTAAGAAATTTCATGACAAGTGGTGAAAGGAAAAAATATATATGAAAATCAGGGTTTTGATCAACATTTGAGAGGATATTCCCAGGATTTGCTTGCAAAAAAAAAAAAAAAAAAAAAAAAAAAAAGATTGGATAGATATGAGCACTCACATGTGTGGAAAGCTTACCTTGGAGTATTGTCTACGAAGACTGAAACGCTGCACCATCCTCCCTGACTGACTGACAGACCCACAGCTGGAATCCCTGTTCTACTCCCCTCTGCTGATACCTCTCCAAAGCACACACTAGCTCCAATAATACACTCCCCATTCACACACACGTGCTACAAACACACATGCTACCATCCTCTCTAAATAGCCATGGGTCCAAACTGCACCCCTTCACTATGCAAACACAAGTGAGCAGAGAGGAAACAGGGGAGAGACAAAAAAAAAAAAAAAAAAAAGACGTAGTGGTTAAAGACTAACAGATTTACTGTGTTTCCTCTCCACTTGTATTCATAGTGAAGTGAGGTGTGTCACACTCACTCTCTCAGTCAGTCACACTCACATGTCCATCAATGCACAGATGATTTTCAGATGAAAATGAGATCTTACATTTACACATGCACACACCCCTCCACATTTTCCTCACAAGACAGAGGGTGACGAGACCCTCAAACACACACCACAACAGCTCAGCTCTCTCTCATCTAGGACGAGGTAAGGTTGCCTCCTGCTTCCTGCCAGTGTGCCGAAGGGTGGGGTGGTGAGAAGGATGAGATGGAGGAGGTGCCGGTAGAGGGAATGAAAGGGAGGAGGGGGAGATGGGAAAGGAGGAGGGACCAGCTGACTGCTTGTAATAGCTCTCTCCAGGGATTGAGGGAGGGGGGGACAGTGAAGGGAAAACAGAGGGTCAAAGGAAGCACAGCGGGAGGAAATAAAGGAAAGGAGGGAAAGAAGAGAAGAAAAGACAGAAAGAAATCCATCATTTGCTGAATATTCCTGATAAACAACTTTAAAAAAAGAGCCTTGAACCTTCAACCTCCACAAACAGCAGGATGTCACACTTCCAAGGTCAACTATGCTGTTACTATGGAAACAAAAAGTAGGGTGTACATCGTGTTGCAATTTTAAGGGTAGCCACAGCGACAGCTTGGATTGCCCTGCTGACATTGCTACGCTGCTATGCTAAGGCAAAGCTGTGATGTTGACTGGAAAGGACCGAGCAGGTTCTGATCTCCTCCAACCGACCTCAGAAAGGTTGATGCTCCTCTAAGAACTAATGATGCTCACATGTCTGCTCTCAGTTAAGGTGAGAGCAGACAAATATAGCACCTACATTAAAGCTATTACTGAATACAAGCACCTCTACATATGACTGAGATTTGCCAGTCACAACTGTACTAAAAAGAAATCATTTTATTTTAATAAAGTAAGGTCATTTTAATAACCCAGGATGAGCTCATAGTGTAAATACCAGCTCCACAAGACTCTTCAAAGCCAGTTAGTTGATCTGACAGCGACCTCTGGTGGCACACTACTATCATCTGGAGTACAAGTGTAATTAAAAAAAAAGTAGTATCATTCTCATTCTCGTGATTACAAATTACAGCTAATAAAAATAAAATTCAGTTATCAGCAGATTTGAATATTACATAACATCCAAAAATAAAAATCAAGGATTTGTTTTATATCAAGGCATGTTGTATTTCCTTTCAAACAGAAGCATCTGAAACTCTGAAAATGCTTCTTAGCCATTTTTAAAGACCTTCTCTTGTGCAGTCTGGCCATGTCATTTAGGGTTGTACCCACTATTTTATTGCATCATTGTTTTCAGTAGTGCTTTGCCTGTTATCTGTTCATCTTAGCTATCAAGCTGAAGAGAAGGCTGGGTCTGATTCTATAAAACATGAACAAAACATGGGATGGTGACCACATGAAGTTTCTGGCCAACCTCAAACTGCACTTATGCTTTGAAAAGAAGAACTGATTTGCCATCAACGTCTACTGCATCTATAAAGCTGGGGGGAGACAGACTGCAGAGGCATTTGATTGTAGTTTTCAAAATAGACTTTTTGACAAACATCTTGAAAAACTGTTGCAACTCAAAAGCACACAAAGCTATATATAGCTATAGAAAAGCTCTGATTCAGGTGGTGTGGGAAGAACAGAATGAGCACCAGATCGCCACATATGGCTGTTCTTTATTGGATCCCTCTGATTTAGTGTAGAGGTTTCACGTCGAGTTAGAACCAAAACGAAATAGAATAATGATGGTAAACGAATGAAAATATCCCTGTTCTAAGTTGTGATCTAAAGGCTCTTTAGGAGTCACTGACGTCTGTGTAAAGATTAACTCTCTACCAGCATAAGTAGCTTTTAAGGAAATATGAAAAAGAATTGAAATCTGCATTTTTGAAGTGCATATTTCAGTCAGAAAACCAAAAATTAACACATATATTGAACATACATAAATTCAAATTATTGGATTGTTTCTTAATAAAGTACCCTTTTAAATGGAATATCTCAAATGGATATGTGAATGTTTACTGGATGGAGTGAGTACGTTTGCTGCAAAGATAAACTACGCAGGAAACATGGGTGAGCGTCACGAAAGTAAGCACAGGTAGGATAGACAGATAGATAGATAGATAGATAGATTTCTCCTCGCCCATCAAAAACAGTCTCTCCATTGGAAGCACTTTCTGCCTCAGAATTACAAAACAACTGGAATTATAGATTTGAGGAAAACAAAATGCAGGTAGTAAACAGCCAGACCACAAGGCAACTGCTGGGGTGAGATGTCATTAAAAAAATTAGCTATAAAAACAGACTTATAGAGAGTCTGAGTGGTGTGACAGACTGTGATCTCAGAGTAATGTTTTGACAGCTAGGTTATTGTATCTAGCTAAACTGACCCAAGTACAACAGATCAATCATGTGGGGGAAAAGGGACTTAAACAACAACTACAAGCTTCGCTAAAAAAAGAAATGCTTTCGTTTGGAGAAATTGTAGGGCTGAAGTCTGTGGCATCAGAGCACCAATGCTAATCAGAAAGGAGCAGAATTAATAACGTCAAACCACAACATTGTCAGAAGTTTAGCGTTTCTAATGACAGTTTTTGTAAGAAGTGGTTAGTTGCTACTGTGGTGAATTACAGGCAGCCTTGGCTTGACACAATTCCAGCATGTGGTATCAGTTCAAGCTAATGTTTTCAGAAAACAAGTATCCTGACTTCCTCCTCTTCACTGGATAAGTCACAAAATGAATTTTTACTTCATGAACTTGAATTCCAGCTGGACCTTTACCATCTCTGCTTTTATCTTGGGTTGGCATTGATGAATTTGACGCTCCAAACATCATCACTCTTCAACAACTTTCGGCTGCGTTCTCGGGTGCCCTGTGCTTGCTCTTTTCCTTTCTTTCACGCTTTTTACACATTTCGCCTCAGATTTTCAGGCTCAAGTTCGATACAGCAATTGGGCTCTTCAGCTAACCACACAAACCCAAGTGTAAGAACAGCAGACTTTCACTACGTCACGCTGCAATGGGTCTATTTCAAAAGTACGACACACTTTGAACTTATTTAGAGCTTTAAAGAGAGAAACAGTGAAATGGCACACCGTGCAATTTCCAGTTGGATTTGAAAAAAATAAAAAACTATGCAGGAAACACGGGTGAGCTTCATTAAAGTAAGCACAGGAGCAGACATTTCTCCTAGCCCCTCAAAAACAGTCTCTCCATTGGAAGCACTTTTTTGCCACAGGATTACAAACTGGCTGACATGATTGAATGGGAACCATTTGTCAACTAAAATAGAGCAGAGATGTTTTTGAACATCAAGCAGGGTGAACTTCAGCTTTTGATTGACAAGTCACTGAAAAACAAAGCTTGACACCAGAGAAAGGGAAGAAAGGACATACTGATGAACCGAGGCTGAACTGATGATTAATGGGTCCTGTCACTTACTCTGTCCGTCTCCTCTGTAGACTGGTACCCAGACGACAGCACCGCATCCCCGCTGGTGTGTGCAGGTGCAGGGCTGCTGGGCGTGGTGTCGGTGGTGGATGAGGAGCGTGGGCGACTAATGTGCTGCTGTGGGTCGTGGGTGTTCCGTCGCTGCGGAGGCTGAGGGCTACTTCTCAGAAGTGGGTCCCGGTCTCCGCTCCCAGACCCGGACCCCTTGCTGCGCCGGCTCTGCAGGCTGGTCCCACGCCTAATCATGCCTGCAGCGGCTGAGCCCTGTCCAGCTGCAGAAGAAATCACAGGAGCAGACAGGCGATCAGAGTCAGAAGTGCAGGACCCCAAAATGTCCTGAGGAGCAGAGGGGAAGGCGCCGCCTGCTGACACCACCGAGGAGGATGAGGAGGAGGATGATGAAGGAATGGTGGAACGAGAGAGGGAGAGACGTTTACGCTGCTGTTGGAATAGTTGTTTCAAGCCCTGACCAAGAACCCCCATGCTGTCCTTGACATTTTGGCTCATCTTATTCAAGGAAGGGTGTACAGACAGAGATGAGGCCCTCCTCAACCCTGGGCCCTGTGGACTCTCTGTCCCTCCACTAGCTGCAGGATTTGAACTGGGGCCCATCTTTTCTGGGTCACTTTGACTGTTTTCCTCCTGCTGCATACAGCCCTACTGAAACCAAATAAACAGCAAGATATATTGCCAAACTTGGCAGTCTACTTTCGCCTCGCTCTCTATCTGTAAGGCATGCTGAGGGACAATGACAGAGAAAGAAGACTAGAGGATGGCAGGACAGTAGAAGAAGAGATGGGACTGTGATGGAGGATGGGATCAGCTCAGGCACCTCCAGAGGGATGGATCCAAATTGGGAGCATGCATCTTTGACTCAGGAACAAGCAGCCTTGATGGTCTGACACACAAAAAAGGAGAAAGTTAATGAGAAGCGCAAATGTTTTCTTGATTGTTTGTCATAAATTTTCCCTCAACTTGAGACCAATTTTATGCAAACAACTTTAAACCTGTGAGAATGTCCCTCTCTCATACATATATAAAATTAATTTTAAAAAAGCTGGATTCAAGTCAGGAACTGGAATACATAAAGCAGTATGAAATGTTTACTTAGTAAACAGGTAAGAAAAAACTGAAAATATAAAACAGACAACCAGCACTTGTTAGACTAATCTGCAAAGGTTAAAGCTGGAATGTGTTCCTCCGGTATGCAACAAATTCAATGATTCTACAAGATCAAATGCTGGCTTTTCTGAATATCTGATCCTCCTGTATGACCATAAACCCGAAACCTGGAAGTAAAGACAGCCTGATAAGAGACATAGAGTAGAAGGAGGAGAAAAAGGAAAAAACTGAGAAAAACCCACCTACCATCTGCCCAGCTGTCATCCTTTTATCCCTCACTCTTCTTGGGTGCCTGAGAGAGATATGAATAAAGAATAAAAGATGAAAAAAAAAATCCATAGCAGATTAATTTTATTATTTTATAAGATTTTAATTGTTTAATTATTATAATACAGACTTTATAACTTGCCAGTGATTATGGGTTGAACCATTTTCTCATAAATGTTAAAATAAAAGATAAATAAAATTCTTGTAGAATATTTTTTTTATTTTATTGGCGTTTTTACGTCTAATAATAAATGGGTTTGGTGTCAACAGGTAATAATAATAATAATAATAATAATAATAATAATAATAATTCTTGGAGTAAATCGTAAAACCTGTTTTACCAAAATGCATACATTTGTTCAAAATGTTCATCAGGTGGAATAAATGGTAGAGTGAGTGAAGGATCTTTTTCCACAAGAAGTTTCAGAGTCACCACACTATTTTTAGGGATAAAATCTGAAATAGCTCCATTATAAATTAATACATTTCTTAAAAAGGGACAGAAGATTTGAGACATCCTGGGTAAATTTTTTATTGATGTTTAATTTCTTATCACACTAAAATAAAGACATTTCCCAGTGGTATCTTCAGATACTAGAGTCCTCCTTCAGCAGGACAACAACAAGCAAGGGTCAAATTACTCAAACTGGTCATGAAAAGCTTTTGGCAAGTTGTAAAAGAAGTTAAGTTGCCCAAAGTAAGCACAGCTTCAAAACTCTGAAAAATGCTAAAAGAATCTGTGAGATTCATCAGAACCACTCTGAACTCCACAAAGCAACCCAGGTAGTACAAAGGACCTGCAGATGTCCCTGTCTTTGGCACCAGAGGTTGTGTGTCCATGCCCCAAATGGGTCCAGCATAAGTGCACAATAATAAGCCAACTGGCGCAATGTTATGTTGAAATGTTGTCAGTACTTGAAGTGTCTGCATTAGTTTTGTTGTTTATACTTAAGAGAGAAGGGTATCCCAGAAACACCTAACAGTACAGTCTCATTAGCATCATGAGCAGTTGACCTGTATCCAAGCACATCATCTTCCTGATTTTGAATTAAAAGAAAGATACATTAAGAAACAGAAGCCATCTTCTTTAAGAAGCAACCTTACTTGACCCCATTTGTTAGAACAGTTGCTTTTGTCACATCAATGGCAGTTTTAATTCTTCTGTATCTTTCTGTCATAATTTTTTTTGTAAATTTTGGTCTGAAATGCGATTCGCCATTTTAACACATTGATTATTTTTAATCTTTGGTGTGAGGGGCTGGTTCTCGTGCAATACATTTCTTTTTCACTAAATATGGAGCAGCACATTATGTGCAAACATTTCCATTGCAACGACGTTATCTCCAGGACAAATTGCAAGGATGTTTATGACCAGTGAACAATCACTCTTGCTGTAAAATGATGGACTGCAAATTGCTGAGGCTGAAAAGATACAATTTGTTCAAATAATGCTTCTAGCCTAGTTTTGTTAAAACACTGACACAACAGTTGTTGTTCACAAAAGGTAATTCATCATGTTTTGAGTTTTATTGCCAAGTGTTTTAATGTCTTTACACTTAAAACCTCTGTAATGTGCATGAACTCAGATCTGACCATTAACTGAAAGAACTGCTTTGACCAAGGTTCTTCACAATATCCCTGATGGATGTTCTAGACTTAGCTAAAGCAACTTCTTTTCTTATGCTAATAGAATCCCCAAATCTTCCGAATGAGAACATTTTTATGATCTCCAAAGTATGTGCTTAAAGTATGCCTTTTCAGAACACCTTCATTTGTGTCTTAATAATTTCTTGTAAAGATTTTTTTTTGATCATTTATAAATTCAGGAATTTTTTTCTTTTAAATTAATCCATGAGTTAACTCTAACTTGGTTCATGTTTTAAACCTTGACTGTGAACTGTCTTTTCTCCCTAAAAGATCATATCTTCGAAACACTGAACATGAAAACAGCTCCAGTCAGTAGACAGTTCTATCAGAACAAATTGTCTAAACATAGTGGTAGAAAAGTGGGCTAAGTTGGTAGCACTGTTGGGTTTGAATCCAGGCCTGGGGTATTTTTGCAAGGAGTTTGCATGTTCTCCTTGACCAAGGTTCTTCCCGGCTTCCTCCCACAGTCCAAAAACATCACTATTAGGTAACTGGTCTCTCTAAATTCTCCTTAGGTGTGAGTGTGTGTGTGCATGGTTGTTTGTTTTGTCTGTCTCTGTGTTGCCTTGTGATGGACTGGCGACCTGTCCAGGGTGTAACCCGCCTTTCGCTTGATGACCACTGGTGATAAGCACCAGCAACCCTGCAAGGATAAGCGTGCTAGATAATGGATGAAATAGTGGTAGAAAAATAAACTATATTTTTATTAATAGTTGTCTAATATGATGTATCTCTCTCACGTTAACACAAGCACACTTCTGACTGGCTGAACACTCCCTCATAATGGCTCCTGAGGCAGCTAAGTTTAAAGACTTGCACAGAAAACCAGAGAATGCAAGAAGTCTAGCCCAGTCAGCTCAGATCAAGCACTGATTATCCTAAAGTACACTGTGGTACAGAAATTTTGTGTGGTGTTTTTGAAAACATTTTTGTTTGGTTTTCCTCCACGTCCTTCAACATCATCATCGTTGGGACTTTTAAGAATTTTTCCTCTGTGTCAAACTTGGTTCCAAACACAAAGCAAGGAACCCCCAAGACATCCAATGAACTGAACCAAAACCAACAGCATTCCGGTTTCTGAGTGATTTTTTTTAAGCCAGAACAAAAGCTGTTGTGCTGAGGCTTCTTGTCAGGCAAGCCGTGGAAGCCACAAGAACAAAAGTTTTGTGAGTCAAAGAGGTTGATTCTGGACCACAAATTAGGCCTTGTCTTATTTTTCCTGTACCATCATGTTAATCCTGGTGTGAGATGAAGATGGTTCTTACACAAATCCCACCTCCTTTTATTCCCCTTCTCCCCTTCAGGATTAGCATTAGATATTGGAACCCCAAATTAGGTTGTAAAGCCCCTTTCTTTAAACTCCTGAGAGACCGATATGCTTTAGATTAAAATATAAAACATTAGTCATCCTGGATAAAAGTATGAATGGTTTTAATCACTAAAACTCCCCCTCTTGGCTGTAGGCATAGTTTGTAGAATTAGAGTTAGCATCTTTTTAAAATGCTTGAAAATCTGTAGCAAAAAGATCTTCAGCTGATATAAAATTGATTTTGATCATGTTAATTACTAGTCTCTGATAGTTAAGGATTGTGAGAAAAACTAAGGTATAATTTGACAGAGGCAAAATAAATTTCAATCTGAAAAATATACAGAATCTCCTGACTTCTTTAGAACCATCTTTAAAAAAAAAAAGAATCATTTGACGGAAAGAAAGATTTATCATTGAGACAAATATCTGACAGATTACGAGAGAGTTCTATAAAAACATTTCTGTTAACTATGGCCATATATACAAATAAACACATTCCGCATTGATTTTAATGAAATCTGTAAGCTGCCTTACTATTCAGCTGCCAAAAGGTTAAATGTAAATGCCTTTATGAGCTGCCTCCATTATCTCAAATGTAATTTGTTGATTTTTCTGCACAATAACATTAAAAATGAAGAAACATTCATGGTGGATGTGTGATTTCTGTTGGTCATGCATTACATAATAGAGTCTAACTAGTAATGCATATACATGCAGCATAATATTGTACACAGTCTGTCTTGGTCATAGATCAGAGCACAGATATGCTGGGAGAGTGACAGTGAAGTGTTTTCCATTATGATTCAACACTCTGCTGTTGTGCCACAGTTGATGAGTCAAGGGGTAAACCTCAGTTAATCCTGTCCCACAGCTGAAGCTGAACCTGATGTCCTGTCCCTACAGCTGTACCCAACACTCCCTCTATTGTAGTAAATCCCCTCCTCATCCCCAGGCTGATCCCTGTGTGGATTGGATGTTTTCTTGATTGCCCATGGTTTTATGTCCAAACTAAATCCTCTGTCAGGAGCCTTTAGAGGACAGTAGTTTTATTGTCAGACTTAGTGTGCATTGTATAAACATTTGTTCAGTTAAAGCAGGTCTTTGTGATCCACATTGACAAATTGATGATGCAACTGAAAAAACACCAGATGAGCCTTACATGACAAATGTCCTTTTCTGGACCAAATGGTGTCACCTCATGACATTCTTACAGCCTCCCAGGAACCGACTAATGAAGAAGGCACAACTGGCAACGTCACATCAACTCTTGCTTTGAATCAGGATTTTGTTTGCATGTTCAAAAGCACAAGAAATCTGGAATACTGTACATTTTTCTATGCACAGTAACTAAGTTCCTATCAAGGTGAGACGGGATTGGCAGCCTGTGAACGTCGGCATGTTTCACAGAAACTTCACAACGCTGTCGACAACAACCACACGCCAATCTGGAGCTGTCTCATCCTCAGTTAATCATTCATACAAACACAAACACATAACATAACACTAACTCCACATCTCATTCCATTAAGTTCTCAGCAGACAGTTGCCCAGCAGTCATCATCTATGACCAGGTACAGGAGGAAAATAGAAAAAAGATCAACATTTGGTACAGTGCATCCAAAAGTATTCCCAGTGCTTAACCTTTTGCACATTTTGGTATTTTAAAGCCTTACTCCAAAATGGATGAAATCCATTTCTTTCCTCAAACTTCGACACACAACATCTCATAATGTTGTGAAATAAGTCTGAGATTTTTGCAAATGTATTCAAAACAATAAAAAACAAAATCAGGTTTACACAAGTATTAAAACCCTTTGCTCAGTACTCTGTAGACACATCTTTGGGAGCAATTACAGACCCAACTCTTCTGGAATATACTGCCATGTGCTTGGTACATGATAGATGCACAGCCATTTTCAGATATCTCAAGATCGCTTCAAGTCTGGACTCTGACCAGGCCACTCAGGACATTCGCAGAGTTCTCCTGAGTTGCATCTCCTTTGGTATCTTGGCTGTATGCTTGGGGTCTTTGTTCTTTGTTGTCCCAGTCTGAGGTCAAGAGCGCTCTTGAGCAGGTTTTCATCTGGGATGTCTTTGTACATTGCTGGATTCATCTTTCCGTCTATTGTGACTAATATAAAATAAGAATAGCCAAAGATTTCAGTCTCTTGATGTACAAAGCTATGACACATACCCCAGAAATATTGCAGCAAAAGGAGTTTCAACAAACCAGTGACTCAGGAAGGCTGAAAACAAGTCCATACCACACTTGAGATTTTTAGTTGTAAACAATTTCGAGAACCATGTATAATTTTAACTCTACTTTACAAATATACATCATTGCATGTTGAACACATAACATAGCAATAAAATACACTGAAGTCTGTGGCTGTAATATGAGAAAATGTGAACAAGTTCAAGGAGTATAAATATTTTCAAATGCAATCAAAGGCAATAAATCAAAGTGGCATTGAGCTACTGGTGGAGTTCAAGGCAAGAATGAGTGAGGCAGACCTCTTGTACCCAAGCAAAATGTAAATAAATGAATAACTTTTGAAAAGTAAATCTAACTACATATATATTACACTCAAATCTTCAAACTTCATCTCAAGAGGGGGTTTTCTGCACAGCAGCAAAATGATGGTCTTCTCTTGTCAGTTCTATTGGGGGACAAAACTAAATGAGCATGAATGATCCAACACAGAGGCCAGAGTGGCCTGGTTTCCATGACCCTTTAGAAAATATGTTGTTGGTATTTGCTGAATATACAGCTGGTTAGCTGAAAATATGGATGCAGCCTAAACAAGCTAAAGCAGTGTTTCCAGAAGAGTCTGCAAGCTGGCATGAAATAGGCCTCTCTTTGTTTCCTGTGAGCCCCACACAGACCCATCGCTGCTCTTTGTCCTGCGCCTCTTTCACTGACAGACACACATCAATAAGAGCAGAATGAGGCCAGAGAGTTCGGTCAGCTGTTTGTGTTTCAGTGCAGGCACCAATATGCGTGTTTGAGTCAAACCCAGAAAAGAAAACAGTAACTACAAAAAAAAAAAAAAAAAACTCCAACATAATTACACAGTGTGTGTATGTGTACCTATATATGTGTGTGTGTGTGTGTGTGTGTGTGTGTGTGTGTGTGTGTGTGTGTGTGTGTGTGTGTGTGTGTGTGTTTGTTTGTGAGTGACATCTATGACCAGTGGAAACTGTAGCATATCTCATTCAGCAGCTGCAGAACAACAGCACAGCCAGGAAACAGGAACAATCGTTATTGTATTAACGTGTGTGTATGTGGTGCTCAGAGGCAGATAATGGCACAGTTGTGCCAGCTGTGACAGTGAAGGAGATGACTTCAGCACGCTGCACAGACTGTGATACGAGACACAACTCTTTGTATCAAATGGTGATGCAGAGTAAATGAGACAAGGGAGACAGGAGCATTACAAAGCAAGTGAAAGAGGCCACATGAATCAAAGGCATCTGATGGTCTGCGACATGTTTCGCCTGGCCGTATCGGGTTCAACCCGGCCACCCAGAGTCAAAATGAGCAGGTGTGCAGCAGGTAGTTTGCTGTAAATGGTAGGTACAATGTCCCATTGTCTAACAAAACCCACAGGGAGTTTGATGATGCCAAAGTTGTGCTCAGCCTTCGAGGAACAGGATAAACGAGAGGATGCGCAATGATCTCCCTCAACAAGCGTTGACGTCAAAGACAAAACATAAAACACGCTTGCACATGTACCAAACGGCCATCTAAAACTGCTGAAGCTGCCAAATAGCCTAGCTAGAAACCTGAAATGCAAACTGATAAACAAAAATCTTTTGTTTTACGACTTCATTATTTTTTTCGTAATCAAGTTGTAATTTTTGTTGCTGTTTTCTAATTCTTATAATAATAATTATTATAAATACTTAAATTTTATTTATTCACATGTATTTCATGTCTGTCTAGTTATAATTTTACTTTACATTCTTCAGCGTTTACTTGTTAATGAAGGGCAAAAATAATGGAGTTTCTGCTTATATCTGGCCTAAACTGACAGATGCTTTTGGGCGGGGGGGCGGGGGGGTTAACCTCTTTTACCATATGTTTTTAACTCCTTACTCTATTTGCTTGTGTTTTGGTGGGGTGGAGGGTGTCTGACTTTAATCTTGTAAAACACTGTGTTACATAAATCAGTTCTGAGGGTGCAATACAAATTAAGTGTGGTGGATTTTTCACAATGAAATCTATTGTGGGTTATATGTCTTTGGTGAAAAAAAAAAAAAAAAAAAAAAATCCAAAACATAAATACAAAAAGAGAAAAACAAACTCACTCACACTCCAGCAGTATCAATAGTCATAACAGCACAGGCAATGCTAGGTGTGAAGTAAACATGAGTCATTTCTAACTACCAAACACTGTGAACAGAGAGAAGTATTAATATTGATCTGCTGTGGTTGTAAATGGCTGCAAATATCATCTGATGCCTGAGATGTGGGTGTGTAACAGTGCAGCATATTGAAGAAATCTAGACAGGACAGAGCTGAAGCCTGGGAATGAGTAATGGTCAGATTGCAGGTTTAACATGTTCTTGGAAAAGGCTTTGTGTTTACTGGCGAGGTCTTGTTTATAGAACACTTCTGTATCTGTCTTTAACACCACAGCGGGTGCTCTAATGAATAATTTAGAACCTTCAATGCACCAACACCGGTCCTGCTAAAACAACAACAACACAAACCAAATTTGTCCAACGAGTGACAGGCTCGCTCTCTCACCTACTAGCGTGGTGGGTTTTTGCAGCGATAAACAGATTGGGCCAACTATGTAGAAGAGGCAAAGCTCTCAGAAGTGCCTCACTTAGTGAACTGATGAGTGTTTAACAAAAGTGATCCAGCTCATATTCCAACGGGTCTGCGAAAGCATAGTTAGCTGTCAACAGACTGGAAACCACCTACACACCAGCTGAAATCTCATACCACCAACTGCATTAAAGGCACGCTGCCACTATGGAGAATGGGTCAAGTGACCCATGTCATGATCAATGGTGACATGGCACAACAGATGGGAAACACCTGCCAGTTCATCTGGCCAACAAGCATTTGACTCTTTTTGCTTCCAGCAGGTGTTATACAGTCAACCTGAGGCAATCTGCATTTGGGTCATTGACATGGGATGCAAATTATTGTGATCAAGTGGATTAGTTTTACTACAAATAAGCAAAATTTATTCTTTTTGTTTTGTCAAGTAGTAAAACCATCTGGGCAAATGACCACACTAAAAAATAAAATACGACCGTAACACTAACTTAAAAATATTCTGGCATGATCTTATTTTTGAAAGCTTTAAGATAAACGAAATTGAACAAATACCGATGGTTTTAAGGATGTTGAGACTGAAATACTTTTGTCCAGCAATCTGTACCTTGTCAAATGTATTGGTGGCATAACCAAAAATAATGGAGCTTTTATTGTGAAGTTACAAAATTATTTCAGTGAACAGGATAATTCAGCATCTACAGCAGTGGTGTCCAAAGTCGGTCCGCGAGGTGCCGGCATCCTGCCTGTTTTAGTTCTCTCCCTGGTGGCAGTAGCTACCTCCTGGGCATGTCAGTGTTCTGCAGAGGCCTGCTAACGAGCCATCATTTGATCCAGGTGTGTTGAACCAGGGAGAGAACTAAAACATGCAGGATCCCGGGCCTCGAGTACCGACTTTGGACACCACTGACTTACAGGAAACCAACAGACCTTTATGAATGAATGAGAACATTTTCAGGTAACGCTCAAAAATAAATAAGGATTACTTTTGTCTTTTTTTTTTTTTTTTTTTTTTTCTTTTTCTTTTTTTTTTTTTTTTTTTTTTAGTTGGTACACTTTCTATGCCATGTTGTACAACCAGCATAAAACTATAAAAATGTTCAATCACAAGCTTTTTTTTTTTTTTTTTTTTTTTTTTTTTTACTTAAAATGACAAATATAAACCTGTTTGCAAATGCAAAAGTCAATACAGAGGTCAGAGAATTAGTTGCAAACATCAGGTTTTAATAAATATTTGGATGCCATCTGACAATTTTTGGAGAATAAAGTTAAAAACACATTTAGAATTAATTCTTAACACTTTAAAATGTTATTTCACTGTTTCTGACTATTGAAAAGTTGTTCAGATACATTCCATATTTAAAGGGGGCAGTATTATGTAAAATCGACTTTTTTTGAGCTTTATATCAAGTTAGGTGGAGTTTCAGAAACAGCAGGACTTACTTAAAGAGACAGCGGCCCAATTTCAAGGCGTTAAATTATGAAGTCAAATTTCTTTGAAGTCATATCTGATATACAGCATTTTTGTAACGGAACCTTCCATTGGTTGTGCTATAAAATGATTCTATGTGCCAGGAAAACACATAATACTGCCCCTTTAAAAATGTATATTTATAAATATAAATAAATGTCTATTTACCTTAAAATACCATCTTAGAAGTGTTATTCGTCATTGACCTTTTCTCATCTGTTTAAGTTACTCCTCTGTTGAAACCGAGATGGGGGTTTTTGTGTGTGTGTGGGCGGGGATGAAGTTTTGTCTAAAAGTTCATGTTAAATTTATCATTGTTTTAAGACATAAATCTAAAATATTATGATTCCTACATTTAACACTGATTACCAGAAACTCAGCCCTGCTTTCAAATGTAAACTTTTGTGCTGCTGAGCTTCCTCTGCCCGTTTTCTGCTGGGAGGAATCACAGGGAGGCCGGCAGCTTGTTGCCACGAGAAACCACAGCCTTTATGAAGGAATTTCACTTTCTCTCTAGAAGTGTGGGAGTAAGTTATACTGGAGAAAAAAATCCACCAGAAACACATGGAAAAAAAGTAAGTACCCCCTACCCATACAATTCTGAGGTTAAGGTTAAGATATAAGTAAATATGACCAATTTTTTACATATTTTGTTCAGTCCAAACTGTAAAGAAAGAAGTTTATGTAATAATAAGGCAGATTACCCTATGTCTAGGGTAGGGTCTATTATTTATGTACTAATAATTTACAAATATGCAGATGCAGAGTATAAAAATATAAGTAACCCTCTCTTCTAACGTATAATTCAGGGAGATAAATAGCAGCCAGTTGCTGCTAATAAAACAATATTCATTCATTTTAGCAGCATATGTGACCCCGAGTATAAAAGCAGCGGTTCTAGTGGTGTGCAGGTCTGGAGCATACAGATGTTTGCAAACACAACGTCAAGAGAGAAAGATATCAGCAGCAATTTTAAAGAAATCCCAGCTGTGCATTATTTTTGTTCTAGAGGTCATGCAGTCATGTCACTTTTCTGACCAGGGTTTTTGCAAGTTTCAGAAAGCAACGACCTTTCCTGATGTTTTTAAGATCCTTGTTATTTAAATTTAAGACTTACATGAAAAAAAAGAACTTGTTTAAAGTAAATAACTAATATGTAAAAATAGACAACATAGGGATGTTGCGTTTTTAACTACAAAAATCCAGATATGTTAACTATTAAAAGCAAATGATCAATGTCGAGTTACGTCCTGTAGAGGTTTTAAATCCCAGATTATAAGTTTATGTTGAAGTGTATGAGCCAACATATCAGCTTTACACACAAGCTGATATATATGATGAGCAGCAAATGGCCCCGACGGCCGAACTTTGGACACCCCTGCTTTAGAGCTACTAAATTAAGGGTTGCTCACGGTTTTTGTTTTTATTGTAAATGCTGCGCTTCAGCATTTACAGTCATGGTAAAAAGAAAGCACATCCTCTTTTAGGTCAAGAGGGTTTACATATCAGGACAAAATAGAAGTCAGCAGCTTTTCATTAGATTCAAAAATTATTCAACTTTAACCTCAAGTGTACAAAAAAATATATACAAAAAAAAAAAGACGAACTAGCAATATATTGGCAGTTTGCTGCTCTGGAGCAAACAAGTGTGTTAACACAATGCGAAAGAATGAAAGGCATCAGTACTGACATCAGAAAAGCAACTGTTGTTGCTCATCAATCTGGGAAGCAAGCTTATCTGAACTACAATGATGTCATCAGTAATATGAAAATTAATTTTTACAAGTGCCTATAATTTCATCGTTTCCAAGTATTACAAAACAAAGCCACAGGTAATAATTTGATAAAACTGATTGAACCTTAATGAGAATAACAACCTCATCACAATTTACCAACCTGGAGCAGTTAATATGATTGCATTAATCTTTTCAAGCATCAGGGTGTTTTAAATAGGCTACAACAAAACTGCAACCATTAGCTGATTATATGCACATCAATCAACAACAACAACAACAACAAAAAAGAATTAAAATCTGTAATATGGATGTACGGTATATTAGCAATATACAATTGACCATTTTTAAACGTATTTATATCGGGCCCATAAGTAAACCTGGGCCAATTTTAACCACCGACGTTTATTTCCATCTTGTTGCCGTTTGTGTTTTGGGAGAGGGAGGGGGTTGGTCATGTGGTTTTTGTTTGCTCATATTGCACTGATGCAGCGTAGGACTGTGGGGTGTTTAACTGAAACAACGCCGTGGTTGTTTCCTCACAGTGATGAAAGGGTAGGGAAATATATGTCAAATACATATACAATATTGGTAAATATCAACAGTGGCCATACAAGCAATATTAATATCGGATATCGGCTCAAATTTTCATATTGGTGCATCCCTAATCTGTAATATCCACAAGGAATTATTGTTTTTAGTCTTTAAGAAAATGGATGTGTTACTTCTTAAGCATGTGCATAATTATAAATTAAATCTTTCTAAATTTTGTACTTTATGACCTTTTTATTGAACATAACCACCATCCACTGTAAAATCCAAACAAAAACAGTTTACCATTAAACACAAGACTGAAATTCAGATGTTATACAGTTTCATGCATGATTTGTGTTCCATTTTTGTTTTATTATGCATCAAACATTTTTTAGCGTGAACCGCAGACAGCGGTTTGTTCAGCATGAACTATTGTGAACAGGGTTTGCTATATACTCAACACATTTAAAGGTAAAGATGGCATCACGTGTGAAGGAGCGCGCAACAGTGTTCAGTTTTCCGTCACACATATCTAAGGGTTAATGTCCTTCTGATGAGATGCTGAAGAAAGTGGCAGAAGTGTGTGCAGCATAGAGCAAACACTGTTTCACACCCACCCTATGTCGCACACTGACGAATAAACTGCCTAAAAGAAGGATTCAATGTGTCCCCCCCCCGTTTTTTTTTTTTTTTTTTTTTTTTTTTTTTTTTACAAGAAAGACAAATATGGCTATTTGGGAATATTTTCCGTCACAAACAAAAACCGTATGAAAATTATCTTGGCACATTCTTTGATAAAAAAAAATTAAAAAGTTTAAAAACTTTACGTGGGAGGATAAAATTTCCTGTCATACAATTTTGTGGTTTTAAGTTCTTATCAGTAAAACGGCATGTGGTGTCCTGGAGCTATATGGAGCATAAGGTAAGGCAGTGCTGTCCCTCTCCCACCTGTTGCTGTGCACTGCTATACAGATGGCAAACAGAAAGCCTCTACATTTTGCCTTCTCTTATAAGTATGCCAAACTGGGCTGTTGAATTTTGCAAGCGCCACCTGTCACTCTTACTAATGTAATAAGCTACAAGTCATCAAGTCTGTAAAGCAACCTGAGTACTAAGGGCAAATAGGCAACACCAGTTTGTTTAGCATGTGTAAGGCTACTCTGTAAGGAGGAGAATAGCAAACGGGTAAAATATCCTGTGCAAAAAGCACTCTTTATTTTTTTTATATTTGCATGCATCAAAATCAGAACAATAAATAAGACTGTCAGAGCTGCAGAATTTCATTCCGACCTATACCAAGTTGTAAGTTTTTATTCTTAAACTGTTTCTACTGCATCTACTTGAAAATCATATTGAAGAGCTGGTTTATTTTTTTTCCATTCCTATAAAAATATAAAAATATCAGGCATTAATAACAGTTTTCGCAATGAATAACAGTAATAACAAAGCCATTACATGTAATTTTTCTGATCCAGTGTCAGCATCATAATAAGAAGCACAGACTGGCTGTCCTTACTGTGATAACCAATGCTTCTGGAGGCCAAATTACACTGCAGTCCTCTCTTTTTAGCTTGTGTATCTTCAGGGTTCACCACCACTAGTATTAAAGTGTTTCAATAAGCTGAGCACATATCTCAGGGTGAAGCAACTCCCATCTTTCGAAGCCACAGAATTCGATCTTGTATGCGTCATGCTCACAACCATTAACACAAAGGTGCAGAGCACATTACGCTCCTACAAAGACCCTCAATTCTGAGCCCAGACCCGAGAAGGGATGGAACAACGTGAGCGCAGCAGGAACAGGAGGAGGAGGAGGAGAGGAGGGGCAGCGTCATCATGGTGGTCTGACCATCCGAGTGAGACGTGAATAGCTGTGCTGTGTTCGGCTTGCCCTGAAGGGGCAGCCAAGCTCTCAGCCACTTAGCAGAAAAAGCCAAACAGATACTGGGATGCATCATGTCATGTCAGCTTCCACATTTGGTGAATCTGCCTTTAGCCAGTAGTAAAGGAAAAGGGAGATAAAATCTGTAATCCTCCACATCTGCTTTCCTGACTGCTTGTCTGTTTTTAGTGTGCATCTCTGTTTCCTTGACAATGATAATTAAAAGCTAAAGAAAAAAAGAATAGCCTTCAGATACAATGAGGATGCAGTCTTATTAGATTATAACGTTAAAATTAAGCTGCATTGATTGACCTGTGAAAGGAATTTTATTTAATAACCTGGTTGCTTGACAATGCCTTGAATAACCTGTTTTATGATAAATCATTAAGTAGCCAAAACATGATTAAAAAGAAAGAGATATTTCGTCTTTTTAGATAATACTTTAAAAAGTTTCACTGATAAAGAAATAAAAAAGGCTCCCACGTGTGCTATTCCAGATATTAACTTACCGAACTAATTTATATATATATATATATATATATATATATATATATATATATATATATATATATATATATATATATATATAATGTTGAGAAAAAAGGAAAAAAACCTATAAATAAGGGTGATGTGACGACAGGACATGACCGTTACGAAACATAAGTGCAAAAATTCACGGTTGAGTAATACAAAAGAACTTTCTGTTCTATATAAATAAAATTATCGAAGACGAAGACACTGAGAGTATTTAGTAGAAATATATACAGGAAAATAAAAGTGGCCAAAATCGTTAAAATATCAATTCCGTCTAAGTCAAGTGCGTTTTCGACAGCAGCTTCTATCATTCAGTGTAGAGGACTCAGGTTGACAGTCCCGTTAGTGTCATTGCACAGAGCTGCTAATACGGTAAATTATCAACAGCTATACTCTGACAGTCAGAGGCTCAACAGGCATCACAAACACGCACAAACTGGCGGTAATACGAGCCTCCTCAAATAAAACAAAAACACTGAACAGAATATATAAGAAACACTTACCATGAGTGATACCAAACTGTCGGAACTGACAGACGTTAAACGAGCTACACCCCTCCGCTGAGAGCGGTACACACCACGGGCCGCCCTCCCTCTCTAAAAACACAGTTCTGACGTAGTGGCGTCAAGCGTAAACAAAGATTGTGTGCTGAGATGATGACTCACTCAACCGAATAAAACTTGAGCCCACACCTCCCGTGAGGCAACAGGTAAGCTTACTGGTTTACACCTGCATCTCAATGAATTACAAAATAATTGAAGAGTTAATTTATTTCAATAAATACCATGAAAAGGAAAACGAATGTGTTATATAGTTTCTTAACACATAGAGTGATAGATTTGAAGCATGTATTCCCTATAAATTTGTTGTTCATGGCATACACCTAATGATTTTATCTAAAGAAATGTCAACCTCCTGAAAAGTATTACCATGTATTGTACACACTATTCAATATTTGGCTTAGACTCTACTGAGGTCTTGATGAAGCCCAGGATGCTTTAATCGTAACCATATAGTTTTAGTTATATTTATAGTTTTACAAACTGAAAACAGAGAAAAAGGAACCAAATCCTGTCCAGGGTCAGAACTATAAGCTCAGTTCTTGTGGGCAGAAATTCAACTCAGTAATACTTTTTAACCCCAAGAAGACTTGTTAAAAATATGGAAGAAAAATCTAAGCCAATATATGAATTGTTTGTAATATAACAGACTTACTGCATCTAGCTCATCCATGTGTGCCAGTATTCTAGACTTGTTCTAGAAGTGTAATAGTGTTAATATTTCACACTATTTTTGTGAGCTATTTACAACTCATTTATGAACTCTAGTTAATTTCTGTATTACCGCAATATATACTGATATATTTTGTCTGCCTGATGAAGATGAAGATGAAGCTGGCTCATGGACACCAGAACAAACACCAAATCTGTGATTTAAAACCTCTACAGGACATAACTTGACAGCGATCATTTGCTTTTAATAGCTAACACTCCCCTCAAAACATTTCCACCCTAATAGTGCAATAAAGCTTTGTGTCTATGAGGTCCTAAGATGTTTCCTAAAAAGTTTGGACTTGAGAAAATATTGTGGACCAACACCAGCAGATGACATGACATCACAAAATCATCACTGACTGTGAAAACTTCAACTTGAACCTCAAGCAGCCAGCTTGGATGCTTTGCCTCTGGGAGGTTGATTTCTAAATGAAGCGCAGAATATGTGTTCGTCTGAAAAGAGGACTTTAGATAACAGAGTAACAGTCCAATCCTTTTCCTTTGTAGCCCAGGTGAGACCTTTATCATGTTTTCTTAGTAGCTTAACACCAAGAATTCAACAGTTGTTGCCCATTTCTTGGGTAAGTTGGTATTCTCAAGCAGTTATATGCAGTCATATAAAAAATTAGGACAGCCATTATGTTTTTGTAACATATATGGACACATGGATATTTAATATAAACTTTAAGATGTGAAAAATTCAAGTTATGTAAATAAACAATAAAAATGAAGAAAATGTTTTTTTTTGTTTTTGTTTTTTTTTTTTTAAAGTTAAATTGTTATGAAATAATGTGATTTCTGGTGAGTAAAATAGTCTTTTTTCTTTTCTTTTCTTTTTTTTTTTTTACAAATTAAGTCAAATATTTGCTTCCATCTTAAACAAGCTAAAATCACACAAAGGTGTATCACATCAGGTGTGCATTGTTATGCAGTATTTTAAAGGAGGTTTGCAATGTTTCAGTCTTGGACATTTAGTTCAGAGTGTTCATGAATGTTGAGGTGAGAGTAAGACTGAGAGAGCTGTCTGAGTCCTTCACAAAGAAGAGTGCAGAAGTGCTTATTCCTTTTTGAAAATTCAATTTTTGGACACAATCTCTACAACCTTTGGAGATGATTACTTAGAAAAGGATTCTTTATAAAATACAGAACACTACGGCCAAACTTGGGAATCCTCTGCATCAGACTATCATACAACAACAAAGTTGTCAGTCAGAGGCTTTTTCAGATTAGCTGTAATACTGACCACTATAAAACATGCTCCCTGATCACCTTCTACAACAACCCTTTGAAAACATTTGTATAAAACCAGTTACAATATTTAATTTCAGTTGATATTAATATAGTATTTTTTGAATTTGAATTAATTTGAATAACATTATCTATTAATTAAAAAAATGTGTAGAGCATAATAATGTGTATATTCTGGTGCTATAACTAAATATTCAACTTCATAAATGAAGTCTTGTAAAAAGCTAATTGGATCATATCTGTAAGGTGCATGGATTGATTTAAATAACTGGATCTAATGAAAAATAGGAATAGTACTTTTAGGCCTGTAGTACAATTCTGTTCAGAATATGGGCTGACCACCTTCCTAAAGAATCAGACAAAAACTGTCTAAGTTACAATTGCAGAAGTAAACATGAGGCTACACAAGGGCACTGAAAAACAAATACATATATGGATGAAAATAAGATATATAAAACAATTAACATAACTATTTCATACTCTTAATAACTGTTATGTACAGATGGTTGAGTTTGAAGGTAACAAAATACTGCACAGGTGAATAGTTTCAGTGAGGGAGTGACTGATTGTGTCAGCAAGAGGCACATGCAGTCAAAAACAATGTTTTAATGTTGGATAGTTATTCCAGAAAAAATAATACACTTTTTGAGAGGTGTATGTGCTGTAGTAAAGACAGAGGGCACAGTTTACAGTTGGGGTTGTGGAAGCGCGAGAACATCTGCAGACAGTACAGATGAATCTGAACCTTCATGTATTGTTACTCCCTTAATGGACAGGATAACAGGGCATGGGGTGAAAAGAAAGGGTGACAGGACTATACCTTGAGGAGCTCCAAAGCTTACTGTTCACTGAGGCCTGTTATTCAAGTAGTGTATGATCCAGAGCATGAGTTTGAAATCTAAACACTTGCATTCTAGACATTTTAGAAAATACATCAGTCTCTCATTCTGGATATATAAAAGGCTGGCTATTAAAAAAGAAGCTCCTCATTCTTCATTTATTGGAAGTTTGATGGATGGCTGTCCCGATTTCTTTTGAAGCAAAGGACCTAAAAGCTTCCCATTGATTTTTGTTGTTGTTGTCTTGGACGAAGCCTCCATGGGTTGATTCTCCAACATGCCCATTGTGTTAAAGTATTTGCAGCATCAGAAAAAATTGATTTAAAAGAAAGGTTTTTAACATTACTTGTCTTTTCCTCCACTATCAAGCATACATGTGTAAATGTTTGTTATGGGATATATTTAAAAGGCCTACTGAAAACAGTGTCACTCAAAAGGTTTTAGTAAATACTCAGTGGAGATAATGTAAACCTGTTAAAACCATTGTTCCTTCCTCCAGCAGCTAACCAGTCAAGCTTATTTTAACAAATCTACAATCCCTCACATCTCACTTGGGTGGCAGATAGCATGAAGAGAAGTATTACAACTCTGGGTAATAAGTGTGAGTTTGCTGTCTCAGAGCTATTGTAACTATGGAAACTACATCTCAGTGCTGAAATTTATTCTTATGATCTTGCCTACAAAACCTTGGGATCAATGGGTGTTTCAATCATAAACCAAGAAACGGGGATTTTTAAAATTTATTTATTTATTTATTTATTTTGGGGAGGGGGTAGGGGGTAAAAGTGCATAATTTAAACATAAAAACAGTACATCTTTATGATGTTTTAGGTCTGTTTTTTATGATTATTTTGCAACCAAAGTCAGCTGCTATTCGATAAGTTGTTAATTTCTCAGTAATCGCTATTGTTTTCTGCTGGACAATCCATTCGATCTGCATGATGTCCTTCATTGACTTACTTGTATTCTATTTGTATCCACTAGGTGGCAGCATTAACTCGAATATGCAAGTGAAAGCAAATATTGAAGCTCCATGCTGTTCTTTCTGACAGATGTAAATTATTCCGTTTGAAATTTTCAAATTGATTTCTAGACTGAAAACAGATTGGATCAGGAAAGAAGAGTTAAGAGGCTGGGAATAATAAAACAAACAAACAAACAAAAAAAGATTAATTAATCCTCAAAACAACTGGAAGCCAAAGGGGAGAAATGAAGTGTTCATGTTTATGTTCAAACACAATTTGAGAAGATACTGGTTTACTTTTAGCTAAAAGTCATTACTATTAAAAAATAGTAACAACATTTATCTGTTTATCAATTTTCGCAAGAATGAGTATTGCAAAACCAACATTGGTAACTACTGGTTTGGTTGTGATAGACCAATATCCAAAGAAAGATTATTAGTGCTCAGAGTGGGTTCAAACACAATCACGCCAGTTTTATTTTCATTTAAATTTCAGAAATTAAAAGTAGTCAAATCTTTGACGTTTTTGAGGCATTTCAGTTGTGTTGTCAAAGAGAGGTTTGATTGTACCACATTAAAGGCATATGTCTCATAGCATTAAAATGGAAAAAGACACTATACAGCCTGGTTTGAGATGATAGAAAAGCAACAGTAGCTCAATAACCACTTGTTACAACAAAGGTATGTAAAATACAGTCTCTGAATACAAAACTATGTCAACCTTTGAAACAGATGGGCTACAACAGATAAAGAACATGCCAGTCAACTAAGAACAAGAAACTGGAGCTACAATTCACAAAAGCTCATCAAAATGGGACAATGAGAAATTTGGAAAACATTGCCTGGTCTGACGAGTGAGTGGGGGGATACATTGTTTAAACTCAACAGCCTACCTGAGCAGTGTACCATCTTCTGATGCTTACTTCCAGCTGGAAAGTTCAAATAATGTCAATGTTTCTAAAACATGAAAATGAGCTCACTCTACTCCAATGTCCTCCACGGTCGTCAGACGTCAATCCAATAGAGGACTTTTGGGACGTGGTGGAACGAGAGATTCAAATTATAGACATACAGCAGACAAATTTGCAGCAGTCGTGTGATGTTGTCATGTCAATATGGACCCAGTTCTGTGAGGAATGTTTTCTACATCTTGTTGAATCTATATTAAGTAGAATTAAGGCAGTTCTAAAAGGGAAAGGGAGTCCAACCTGGTACAAGTGACATGAAAGGTTATAACTGCATGGATGATTCCAAAACTCAGCACAAGCAGTAATGATTTTACTGAGATGATGTGTAATAAAAAGGAAATTTAGTACCATTAATTTGGCTTAAAATTCCTGCTGTAATAGATTCAGTTTGTCCTGTTATTCTAAGCCATAGACACAGGTCTACTTTTTCCCAGCACTTCCTATCAGAGCTCCTACCTCGGTTTTACAGCTCAGCCAGGGCATGATCTTTTTTTACTCTGTTTGTATGTGAGTGTTGTGTTACTGGAAAGGCCATATCCTGAAATGGTTTTTCACACTACCATTATTTCTTTTTCCAAAGCCCTCTCAGTCCCTTCTCGGTCACAATAAGAGCTCTCACACCGCAGTGAGAGGCAGGTATTTCTCATGGGTCATCAAAAAATGTTACCCAAGCTGCAAATGATCATCACCATGCTTCAGATTGCTTTGGATCGTAAATTAAATGTTCAATCACAATAATTAAAGGTTGAAATTGGACGTGTGAATGGTATAAATCCCCAGAGGGGCTCTGAATGAAAATGAGTGCTCCATGTCTTCAGCGGTGAGGCTTATATGATGAGTAATTAGCTACCAAACAGGTAGAGAGAGACTCTTAATCATTGTGCCAGAGTTGTTTTTCACAAAATATGAAGTGCTTTAAAACTGGATTGCTGGAAAAACATCCTGTAGAACAGATACAAAAACATTAGATGTACTCAAAGCGCAAGTTGTCACTGAGTACCATAAATGGCTGTAATGTGTTCTGTTTTTCTACATGATCTAACATGCTACCATTAGCCAAATAACTGGAGCGAAGCTTATAAACAGGTTCACACAAAAAGAGGCCTATTGAAATGTATGATATGTGGTAGCGACAAGCAGGCTGTTTTTCCTGCACCCACAGAAGAGCAGAGCATAATGGGGAAGATTAGTCTGAGCGGCTGATGCCTTACGACCCCTTTACTGAGACACTGGCAGACGAGGATGCTGGCTCTCAGTGGCCCTTGTCAATTAGAGCCTCCACTCTCACAGGCTGGGCCTAATGAAGAGGCCAGAGAGTGGGAGTCGAGCTGGGCAGGCAGGGATTGATCCCTAGACTGGTGAGGACACAGCTGGGGGGGCTAGATGGGAAAGCCTGGGGACTAAGGGACTCCATCTACTTCTTTTATCATAATATACATCTCCTTGAGGAAGATATCCCCTCATTTGACCTTTCAACATCATTAGTCACTCCTTTTCTCATGTCAAACTGTTGCTGATGTGCGTCAGCAATGCAAACATTGCTTCTGTGACACCCACCTCAAAGTAGGTTAAAACCAAACTAAGTACTTAGTGTTGCTTGATCTTCATCTTGTAAAACGTGCCTGAGCAGTAATTCTTTATAGTGAGCATGATTACAGCTTTATCCCTAAACGAAAGAAAGAAAGAAAGTAGTCAAAACAAATTTTTTGATTACATCATTAGCATAGTAGGCTATTGTGGACAAAGTAAAAAAAAAAAAAAGAAGCTAGAGTGTGTCTTTTTTCTTCCCTGTAAGATAAAAACACTGCTCAGTTCAAGATCATATTAATATATTAGTTGTTGGGTGTTGTTTTCATTGTGACTTGCTGTAAAACCAACTGCCCACTGGGATGAGAATAAAGATCTGAATCTGAGATCAATTTTCCCAAAATTATTAAGAGCAGTTGTGGAAATCTAAAGAACCCCTTGCAGCTCCAGAGCCAAAACTTGCAGACCGCTGAAGTAGAATAATGCAAAACAGTGCGTAACTGTGAGGTGGAAGAAAAATATGTGGTTTGCATTTTCAGCTATAACTACATAATTTGATTAATTAATAAATATTCTTCTAATTAGTTGCAGTGGTCTGTTAAAACTGTTTCTGATGATAAAACCATGATTTAATAAATAAATAAAAAAAACTGAGAGAAAATGTCTTGATTTTGGGTCTATAAGGGTTAATGTTGGATCCAGAAACCCGAAGAGTTAAGAACCACTCATCTTTTGTAGCTCTAGTTGCATGTTTTGGGTCACTGTCTCCTTTGCAGGGTTGTTCTGTTTTTAACTTTATCCATCGACCCCAGTGGTCTCAAACTCTAGTCCTAAAGAGCCGGTGTCCAGCAACTTTTAGATGTCTCTGTGCTTCAGCACAAATGGCTCCAATATTAGCTCATTAGCAGAGCTTTGTAGGGCTTGACTGCATGCTAGTGAGGCTGTTTCACCATTTAATTCAAGCATGTAGGACAAGGGACGCATCTAAAAGCTGCAGGACTCTGGCCTTCGGAGATTACAGTGTGAGACCACTAATCTACCCATTAAAACAGACCTATTTATTAGCTGAAGAAAAGCATCCTCACAGCATGCTGCTGCCACCACCATGATTCAAAATGAACATGAGATATTTAAAGTGGTGTGCAGTGTTAGTTGTCTGCCACACAAAAGCATTTTGCACACCGGCCAAAAAAATCTAAATTTTGGTCTTGTATGATCAGAACACCTTCTTCCAGACTTTTGTTGTGCTCAAAATGGGACTTCTTAAGGATTTATTTTAACAATTCCCTAATTCTTGTCACTGTAAGAACAGCTGTAGTCATCCTGAGGATAAAGACTCTATTCATTAAGGTGACTTCTAAAAGCAATTGATTGCACTGACTTTTATTTAGGGGTATTAGAGTAAAAAGAACAGCACCCTTTTCAGATTCCATATCACAATTAAGCACAGCTTTGTATTGGTTTGTCATGAAGTTTGTGATTGTAAAGTAACAAAACATGAAGAAGTTCAATAGATATTGCTACTTTTGCAAGGCACTCTCCTTGCATATTAACCTCAGAAACTAAATGAAATGTCAGTGTCCATGGCTTTTATCAGGAGGCTACTGAGGATAGTAACAATCCTCAGAGGGTAAATCCTATTTATTTTTAAATATTGTCTGATTTTCAAGTGCAAGAAGAAATAACCATCATCAACAAAAGGGAGAAAAAAAAGCCTGATTCCATATTCTGATCATGCCAGCTATCGCTCAGTCCGTGATAAGGTCAGGACCCTGCTGCCTCCTCCTCAGTGTTCCTGCTCCCTCACAGTGATCAGCATGCTAATACCAATAATTGCCATTTCTTGTATGGGATTTGCATTCAGATGGAAAAGACTGGCCAGCTCTGTGGTCAGTTGGGGTGATATGGAATCTGTGAACTCAACATGGGACACAGATCGATACAGCTTGACCACCATCTGTCTGTCATTCAGTAGGACTTGATTATTGTTTAAAAAACATTTACCAAAATACTCCATCATTGTCGTTGTTTTAAGAACTAAATTGACTGATTCAGAGGTGGTTTAAAGATGAGCTGCCATTAGGTTTAATCTGGGTGCAGTAAGTACCCGACTAACTGGTCAGGATATAGCACGTTAACACAACATTCAAACATAGTTTGATATGATAAGCAAAGATCTTGTTCTTTTCATTAAAGAATGGAGTGAAATGACTTAATGGTGCATGAATCATGTTTGAACTGAACCAAATCTAAAGTTTAACAGCATAAAAGGATTTTTCCAGTAATGAGACCTCTTTTGTCAGAATGCTGAGCTGCAGTAACGCAAAAAAAAAAAAAAAAAAAAAAAAAATGCTTACAGACCTTTAATGATTATTGTAATTATATTTGAATGGCTTTTCCTCTTGGATGGCTGGGTTTGCTCATTTGGCCTTTAACCCCGCAGTGCAAAAACAACAACAACAATAGCTAATGCGTGTCTGAGAAAGAAGCAGTGTGCTTCATTGATCAGATTTAGAGCAATGATGCATTGCAGCAACAGAACGAACGTGTGTGTCAATGTTAATTGACGATTCAAAGCAGTGTTATCCTCACTGTTGCCAATGTTCAGTCAATACATTGTGCAAGTTGTCCATACCTACTTGCAAAGATCAAATTGATCAATTAAAAGAAAAGGTATAAATAAATAAATATATGAGATCATAACTACTGATTATCATTGTTCTCACTCTGGAAAAAGTGTTAACATGACACCACCATTACCCATCTAAACCATTGATATGAAGCAGAGCATATCCATGCTGATATTTTGTGCCAAAATCTGACCCTTTAAAATGGATGACGTCGTTGAAATTGTGACTCAATGGACCGAGCAACCTTTTAAAATCTCCTATCAAATTTTGGTGAGCCTGTGTTAACTGCAGCTTCAGTATCCTGTTCTTAACACAAAGGACCACAAGTATGGTCTGCTGCTCATCTGCTTCAAGGTTTGACATTTTTTTATGTCCAAAAACAGTATTCTGCATACCTTGATTGCAATGTCTGATTGTTTGAGCTTATGTTGCCCCAATCAGTCAGTCTGTTCTCTGACCCAAGTAATGATTTTTCATCCACACAACTGCCACTCACTTTTGTTTGGAGTGAGATTTGTCTGGGCAAAGTCAAACATAACACCATAGGTAGTTTTTGTTGATTTTGTTTTGTTGACAAGGCCAAAAGCTCCTCATTAACATTAACAAATCACATCAGACCAGGATTATGCAGGCATTTGTTCATTTTGGGCCACACTCACTGAATCTTGAGTGATTTGACAGCCATCTTCAGGGATTAAGATGTTGTTTTTTGTTTTTTTTTAGTGGCAAGGATTTAAACCAGGGTAAACTGGTGTAAATGTGCACTTGTTTGGTTCTCTCTGACTTAGTCTAGTGATTGTATTTAATATTAGATGCTGTAACAAGCACACGCATAAGTCGGGTGGATTTTACTTAACATATTTCAGATTGAGTTGGCTTCAATTAAAACCTGTGAAGGAAACAAAAAATGGCTAAGTTGTCAGGAATGACACAAATACCACATGATACAGTTTCCCTGAAGGTAATCCTTTAAGATAGATTTGTCCAAAAGCTGAGAATTACTCAAATTAACATTGGCATCTAAAAGTTTTACTTTTGTTGTTGTTTTTCTTTATGAATGATGAAAAAACAGCAGTTGAGCATTTTTAGTGAGGGAAGTCAAGCAAGCGTGAGCCTGCAGCTTAGGACATCTGCTAAATCTATTGAATAACAGAAGCATCACATTTAAAAGCCTCACTCCACATGAATAACGTCACCAGTGGATTTCCCATTTCTTTACATAGTGCTATGCTACACCCTCGTTATGTCTTATTAAATCCTGTGCTGTGATATTTTAAATCCAGTAAGAGCATAATGGTAAAAGCTAACACATGCACAGTTGGATGCAAGACACACTTCTGTGACTTTTTTTTTTTTTTTTTTTTTTTTTTTTTTTTTACGTGTCCTGTCCAGCAGTCTGGCACTCAAAATTGGTCGTCTGTCATTGTGATCTTCCAGTTACAAACAAACATAACTGATAAACAGACTTTCAGTGCATCCAATAACTTAATTTTATGCAGATGTTTGCACTCAGGGTAGTTAGCGCTCAAAAGACAGCTCTGACCTTCCCAAAGACAGCATTATAACACCCACTGCACTCCGCTGTGCCTAATTAGAAATAGAAAGAGTGGCTGACTCCAGAAGGAAGAAAATGTTTGTTTTTCCTGTTTAGTGCAAACATTTTTTTATGGTCAGTTTTAAACTTTAACAGCACATAGGTCTATGGAAGCTGATTATTAGTTTTCTCTTTTCATTGGTAGAGCCAGACGGGTATGGTTTGTCAAATAGACAACTATGTGTGACACTTGTAGACTAAAATGTGTGTGTGCAGGATGTTTACATAGTACTAGAAAACATTGTATTACTACTGTATTTTTTAAAAGAACACCAGGACCATATTAGCATCCAGCTGGATCCATCCATCAACATGGAGCAGATTTAGCATTTTGCTGAAAGGGCACTTCCTCTTCTTCCTTCTGGACTGCGCCAAAGAGCGAGGAGTGAATCTTGAATAAAACACAAATTTTTCTATTGCAGACCACTCCTTAATAGTAAAGGTAAGATGGAAAAGTAAAATATGGGGACTCTGATGATATTTGACTAGAGTTTAAGGTGGCTTTCTGTAGGTTGGACAAGCTTGAACCCCCTTTGGTGCTCTGGAAAAAATAAAACATTTAGAAATGAAAGGGGATGAAGAGGGTGTGAGGATGCCACCTGTATATTTTTTTTAAATATAATTTCATCATACCACTAAAACACAACCTGAGGGGGGAAAAAAACCTTTGGATGAATGAGATAAGCTAAGTTACTGAAACAAAAGAATGAAAAATGCCCCTGAAGGAGGGAATCTAAAGTTTCAACATAAAAAAAAAAAAAAAAAACCCACAAAAACTTAATGCCAAATTGTGACCCACCATGAATAAAATAGAGCTGCAAACTTTATGAAGGATGGGACAATAAAAACCTCGCAGTAGGAAGTTAATGACTGGATATCACAACACATGTCTGTCATGTTTTTGGGTTAATACAGGAAAATAGCAGCATTTTTAATGATAAACAAATAAGGAGATTAATTAAGACAGAGGGAACTAAACTAGACGTAAAGGAAACTACAAACCAAGGGGGGAAAGACAATTGCTGACCTGAGAGAATAAACTAAAATACACAGGGAACAGAACAAAAGGAGTCAGAAACTAAACCTTAAGGAATTAATTAATACAGCGAGACCTTTCCACCACTAATGAACATGATTTAAATGGAAATCAATGCAACCTCTGGGCTCCTCAGCACAATAAAAGCTCAGGTAATCAAACAGATGTTTTTTGTAAGTTTTTAGGTGCTCAAATATTACGCCAGACAAGACTAACAGCTTCTAGTCACTGACTGGCAAAGTTATACAGAATTACTTTAGAGTAAAGGGACTAAAGTCTGTTGCTTGGACAGTCTTCCCTCTGAAGTGAATAAACAAACCCAGCAAAAGGACTGAAGCTTCATATCTGGCGCTATATGACAGCTTTATTAAATTTCCTGGTGGTCTAATAATACCTATTAATAAGAAACTAGAAAAGTAATGAGCCAGTTCATAAATTACAACACATTATACAATCACACTCTTTCAAAACAGGCAAGAGAAGTTGAAAAAAAGTAACAAAGTCATTTTAATAACATTATGGTTCAAACACTTAACACATCTGTTTTGCAGTTTAAATAAATAAGTTTTCCTTCATTTACATCACACATCTTTTCACTAGGGTGTACATGAGGAGAAACATTGTAGTTGGAGCTGGACATTTTAGTTTGGCCTAATAATGACTCTAAGGTAGGAAATAGCGTTTAGAATTAAAATGAACTGAAAACCCTTGGTTCCTATATCATAATTACTTAGCTGAGCTGATTGAAGTTTGGGCTTGAGATGTTGCTTTGACTAGTAAATATGGGAGCAGTTTTAGGTACGTTTCAGGTAATTTCTCCTCTCCATAAGCCACACACACACCCTGCTGGGTAATATAATGAGTATTCATATAATAATTTTCCTTTTTATTCATTTATTCATGAACTGGCTTCTTAATGGAGCGGGAGAGAGACCACAGGCACAGTGGTGAAATCTGTAATATAGCAAACCCAACTGACAGAGGAGACAGGAGGGGACAGGAAAGCACAGGGAGCAGGTATTATTGCAGAGGACAAGATGCATTCAAAATGTTCAACTTGTAGGGCCTGTGGTTGAACATTAAGCCTTAAACCTTGAAATTAATATTATGTAACATGGAAAAGTAAGGCACTTTTAAAGGAAGAAAAGAAAAGCAAGAAGAAAAAAGGAGACAGACAGCAAAGAAACAAGGATTGTTTGTGTGGAGGAATAAAAAGTGTGACTCCCCTCTCCCTTTACTGATTACAGATGGAGAGGGCTCTACGGAGTTCTGCTGCAAGTTCCTGCTGCCTCAGAGATGAGTGTGCCTAATACTCCTTCCTCTCCATTACAGCCCACAGCACTGCACACAACACACAGTGTTTATACATAACAACAACCAGTGCTATTCTGTTGTCTCCTGCAGATGTCATACTGCTGCCTCTGAACAATACAAACTGCCGTGTAGCTTTTCTCTTCCCTCTGTAGTCAATATAAGGTAATACGTAGGTGGCAGCTGCTGCCAGGGAACCCTGCTAATGATTAGTTTCTGAACCCTCAATTACTGCCCATGTATTTTGGAGGGAAACCTTCTTCAAACACAGGAAAAGAAACTGAGCTACAGATCACAGGATCGTATTTGCTGTAAACTCACAACAGTCCAGGACCGAAGACTCGACTTTCACACATTCATTTAAAACGTTATGGTGCTCACATTTTTCTCAAACTTACGCAGAGATTTGTGAATTCTAACACAAAATAAATCATGTTTTTAATCAAGTTTTAGGTGAAAATACAAAGACAACAAACTAAATTAAATGCATGTTATAAAAACTATGGACAAATTTTGCATTTGATGTCAAGAAAAGGGTTTCTAAAGAGTTTAGGCAAGAATATTTAACCTAAAGAAGTTTCATAATGCTTAAAACAGCTAAAGTGAAGACAGATAGTTTACAACAAAAATATATAAAAGCCAATCAGAAGTTTACATGCACTCATTGTCAACTTGAATTAATTCATGATTAGACAATTATGAATAATTCATAATTGTCTGGAGGCAGATTTGAATGCCATTCAGTGTCAAATCAGCAAAACAAGGAAAAAATAAAAATAGTTGCATTTCTGTCTTTTTTATGGAAGGTCTAATGTCTGTGGGAGTTGCAGCCATTAGAAATGGTATCACCTGACTATATCTAGAGCCATACACAGTTCCACATGAATCACATCGTTGCACGTTTAATCTGTACATAGATGTAAAACACAGCTGTAACCAGAATGTCACAGCACAGATGGAAGACATAGTCAGTCAGAAATCTGACATTATGCTCATAGAATGTTATACAATCTCCAAATGTCCAAGTCAGACTGTGAGATAAATTTAAACATTTATTTACCCTTATCAGAATTGCTAAGGCAAACCAAAGAACTCTGTGCCAGCTTTCAAGCATAGTGATGGTAGTGTCATGCTGCGGGGGCTCTTCATCTGCATTGAACAAAGTGCTTGGAATAATAAAGATAGAGAATGGCCTCAACATTTTTCAGCTTTCCCTCAAATCAACATGTTTATTTAAAGCTTAGATACAACTGGGTGTTCCACCAGGACAATGATACCAAACACTCATCAAAACTAGCTTTAGAGCAGAGAAACAAGACTGACATCAAGCTTCTGGAATGGCCCTTACCTAAGGCCTATTAAAAATGTATGCAAAAAAGTCTGGTCTGAGCTAGGGAAGCGACAAATTTAAATGGCCTCTTATGTCAGAAGACTGCTTGTGGTGACAAAAAAATGTATGTTTTCACTGGAACCTATATTTGGAAATTTACTCAAATGTTAATTGGGGTGCATAGATTTAAAGCTGTAAACAAGAAGTTTGGTATTTTGTCAATGATTCCACAAATTTTATTAAAGATCAACAGAATCCAAAAAGGTCTTTAGACTAAAATGACCAAAAAACAAACCCTGTTCTAATCTTAAGACTCTTGGAGCGTGGTAAAATGGGAGACTACTACATGTGGGCTCAGAGGTACTTGGGAGTCACTGATTCTCCATCATCCTTACTGAAGATAGACCAAACTGCTTGTGATGTACACTTAAAATCCTGCTTGAGAACTTCTATGCCGGTGCATTAACACACATGGCTCAGGTCATTTGCACCTATCTGAATGGTGAATATATAAAGTCTTAGTTGGTCTGCTTTACATCCAGATAGACCCTTTTTTATATGGTATGTAGGTTTGACTTTATCCGGTATAGTTTCAGAGGTTAAGGGTGATTTTCAAGAACCTCTTTGGAGCTGGTGAGTCACACTGACTGTCAGCCTCTTTGTTTCTCAGCTCCATCGCAGTGGCAGTGGGCAGGCATCTGTTGGCAGGATGGCAGCGCAGCAGGACGTTGACGGGGTGTCTGATAGAGGGCTGAGACATGAGGCCAAGGGGGCAGAAGATTGTGCAAGAGACTGGTCACAGAGCGGCAAATAATCTGGACCTTCCCTCACTCCGAGAACAGCAAACACCACAGGAATTTTACCAGCAATGACACAATGTACAATTTCTAAAACGTTCATGTGATTACTTCAAACTGTAAAGCAATTTAAGATCCATCATCAGACATAGATAATGGAGTTTTTTGGGGGGGGGTTGGCTTTAAGTGATTTCTCAGTTTTAGAAACATTAAACTGATGCCAACCTATGACTTTTTGAATCATCTCTGCTCCAACAGCTTCAAACAAAATTCCATCAACGTTTTCACAGCAGATGAAGAATCAATATGAATGAAGTCATGCTGAAAGACCTGATTACAGAGCAATCATCTTTAAAAAAAAAAAAAAAAAAAAAAAAAGAAAAAAAAAAAGAAAAATAGAGCTACACAAACCGCAGACTTCATCTGTTTGTCCATATGGCCACAGCTCCCTCCACAACCTTTAGCACTTCTGTTGAAAATGGGTAAGAAAGCTTTAAAATACATAGCCTTTGTTATAGAGACAATATGTGACCCCCCAAAAATCTACGTTTTCATTTATTCTGGGGGGGTGGAGGTGAGGGGCAGATCAAAATCAAATGATTGTATAAAAAAAGTATAACAGTTTATTAGATGATTTGACAAAATATCTAAATAAATATTATATTAAGAGCATTTAGTGTTTATTGATATCTGTATATTGATACTGTGATATTATTTAATAAAAAATTCAAATTTATAGTATGTTTTATTTTATCAGTGGCTGTTTGACTCTAATAAAATAATAATAACTTTATTTGTAAAGTGTTTTCAAACAAAGTGCTGAACAGTTACAAGGGGAAAAAACCCATAATAAAACAATACAGTTTAAAAACAGACAAAACAAAAAGGAAACACCAAGAAAAGTAATAAAACTAAAGGTGAAGGATTAAGATGCATAAGACAGAGTGAACAAGTGGGTCTTTAACTTAGTGTTGAAGGGTATTAAAAAAAACTAACCTTTTAAAAAATAGGACTTTGGATTTCATGTGTGTTACCTAGCAGATCTGTGCTGCCATCTTTGAATTTTGAATAAAAGTAGCAGTAGTTGCTTGTAGTACTTAACAGTGGTGTCCAGGGCCAGTTTTCTGCATGTTTTGGTTATTTCCCTCATTCAACACACATGATTCAAATGATAGTTCATTAGCAGGCCTCTGCAGAACTTTGACATGTTGAGGATGTAGTTGAACAATGTGAATCAGCTGTGTTGGAGCAGAGACACATCTGAAACTGGCAGGATACTGACTCTTGAGGGCTGGAGCTAGACACCCATGACTTAATCGTAACTCGGAGCAGAGTTTGCCGTCAGACCAGAGGTAACTGCGTTCTAGTTAAGAGGTTGGAATTTCAATGTGGCGACGTCCATAGACATTGTTCGCAGTACCCCTTAAAAACATAATTTTAAGCTTTACAGTCCATGAGCAAACATCACTTTTAACTTTTTCAGTTTAGAGTTGCAGGTGCTACATGTGACAATGATTTAGACTCTTACTTGTGTATCTTGTAAAATAAACATATTTCCGACCACACATTACTACTGTTGATGCGCGGAGTGGCCATTTTGAAATGCGACATCGGCCATACAAGTCATAACTTGGGGTAGTGGAAGTAGCTCCCTGTTTCCCAGTGGGAAATCCCACTTCGGAGGGCGTTTCAGTTGAGTTTTACAACTGGGAAGTCGGAAGTTCCGAGAATAACTCCAACGCAGCCTTGGACCCTCCACCGGAGAACATAAGATAAGCATAGGTTTTAATACAGCAGGTTTCTGGGGAAAGTACCAACTTGTTAAAAGACTCATTAGTGTTTATATCAACAATGATGGTGTTGTAGGGTTTATCTGTTTTCTATAACTTCTTATTTCCCTTGTTTATAAGTATATGTACTTATATTTATATCAGGAAATAGCTTCAAGAATATCTACAGTCAGAGCAATGATTAAAAAGTTTAAAACAGCTGGAACTGTGAATAATTAGGCTGGAAGACCTGGAAACATACATAGTGAAGATGATAGTAAGAGAAAGAAACAAATTCAAAGCTCATCGTACAATAAAGGGCCACATCTTGGGGTCCCCAATTCCCCATAACAACCATTCAAAACTATCTACATGCCAATTGGTGGTTTGGGAGGCAGATAAAAGTATTTTTTGTCCTATCAACACAAATGTAAATGTGTGGCGTTTGCTTCAACTGGAATTTTGTGACGTGGTCAAGCTTTTTCTGCCAACAAACACTCCAGGTGGCTTAAGTGTGAAACAAAACATGAAAATGTGGAACAGCTCCTCATGTCCACTGTTAACTACAGTGAAGGAACTGTGATGCTGTGGGCCTGTTTTATTTCCAGAGACCATGCAAAGCTTGGGCCTCTGGCTGAAGAAAAGAGAGCCCAAAAGATGCCAGCAGAGTTTTTGACAATCTGGAGGAATTTCGTAAAGAGGAATGGTCTAAGATGACTCCTTCTACATTCTCAGACCTTGTAAAATGATACATGAGAAGACTAAATGCTTTCTACAAGGAGGCCATACAAAGTTCTAACATTATAGGTATTTTCAATGTAGTATTTTCTCTTTTTCTTTTAGGCAAGAAATAGGTCACTACAATTAATTAACAAGTCATATTAACTGAACAATGGAAGGCTCAGTTTTTGTCTCAATTTTTTCTGTTATTCAAAACCTCCTTTATGAAATAAAAAAATAAAAAAAATAAACTTTCGACCATCTGAAGTGTGTGTTTCTGTGCACTAACAAACTGTATCCACACCCACATGAGCCAAACAATAAGGAAGCCAGCTACTCCACAATCACCGCTCTATTATGTTACCTTTTAAGTAGTCTTTTAGCAAAATCAGTTTACTTGCTGCACAGCTCAATGGTAAGTCATGAAAAACAAAAGTAAAGTGATTCAGTAAATCACTTGACTCACAAGTCTTCAGAAGCCATCTGTCCCACCTTTGTTAAACTTCCTGTCCTGAACAAAAAGAGCAGCTCATCTTTTTCATGTATACAAAGAAACTTAATTAAGCTGTCATTATGACCAGCCACCTAATGTGCATGGTCCATCTAAAATGTTGAATATGCTCATGATTGACTTTATATTGTTGTATTAACATTAACAGAGTGGAAACGTCAGAATAAAAAGTATTCCTTGAGGATGGCTTTGTTATTCTGTGAAAAGCATAATTTTACATGTGAACTGTCAGGCTAAAGTAATGTTCAGTCATGAATAGAAAAATATTAAATCTTAAACAACAGTATGAATTCTCTGAGATGTTGACTTTATGAATAAAAAACAAAATTCTTCATCACTCAGGCTCTTGTTTCCTTGTAAACCAGTTGACAGATCAGCTTTACAGAATGGTTCCCAACAGAGTCCATGGTGTACATTATGATGTTACCAAAAACTGAGATCTGGTCTCTTTATGGTCCATGTTGTTGTATTGCTGTTTTTTCTGGTAAGCATTTTTTTTATTGCAAAAAGCATTTTAAGTAAAGAATGAAATCCTTGCAATTATCGAAGCGGTAGTGATATTTACGGTACGTGTACGTCCGTATCCCCACCAACTGATCAGTGCCTTTTAAGCAATTTTTTTTCTTTCTTCATTAGAGTTTTATTTTAATTTAGTTTTGAAAAAGTTTCTTTATGTTACAAAGGTTAACTTTTTGACTGAATTGAAGCCTTGTTTCACTACTAGTTTTAAACAAGTTTATTTGTATTATTAGTTTTAAAGGTTACCTTCTAAACACCTCACCAGGGACTGGGCCTGCAAATTAGCCTTTGGCTCGAGGGCCAACAAACAGGACAACGGTTTCTTTTAAATGTAAGATTGTTGTATGTCTTGTCCCTGTTCAAATAAATAAATAAGTAACATGTGTGCTTTAGTTCTAGCAGTCATCTTTTTATCCTTTATCATGTACACACTAAACAAGCTTCAGCATCATGTCGCTCCCCAGTGCAGATTGATTATTCCACACTGAATATCATTTTCAACCACAGGTCATGACTCCATTTTTTTTTTTTTTTTTTTTAATCTAAATTTATACTTCAGTTTTAATTCTTTGTTATTTTTGTTTTATGTAAAAAGTGTTTAATACATATACTGACCAGATAGAGTAAGGTACAAAAATCTTTTTATCTGAATTTTGTTGGGAAATTGCATCCAGAATAAAACAAATCTAAAGCAGTCTGTGCCTATCCTAAGAGAGGAGACCCCTATTAGTCCAAACGCATTTTATTGAGTGAGGAAAAAAATAAATTTATGTCTGCAACTTCCATCCATCTATAAACTATAGTCAGGGGTGTCGCTAATCATTTGGGTGCCCTAAGCATGAATGCTTGGGAGGAAGAGTGTAACGACACACACGCCTCATCCCAATGTCTCTTTTGTCTTTTTTCAGCTCCCAACTCTTGATGCAACTTCAAGGCCATATCTAAACACAAGTGTCTGGCAAACTTCAGATTGAGGCATAGTCGAACAGACCACTGGGAGATGGGGGAGGGGGGCTGGGTCACCACAGGGAGACTGGGTAGAGGGTTGCACAGGAAATTCATCTTTTTATCAAGCAAATATGCTACTTTTGTACTGCTCATATCCATTAACATTCTTTGCACATTTTTAGGAAATTTAGAGAGAGCAATTAATCTGCTTAACATACATGCAGTTTTGTACTGTGGGAGGGAGCCAGGGTACCCAGAGAAAACCCAGGCATGCACAGGGAAAACGTGCAAACTTCAGGCAGAAAGACCCAAGGTAACAATACAAATCCAGGACCTACTTGCTGCAAGGCAAGAGTGCTAACAATAGGATTAACATTTCTGCAACTTGTGTTTCCAAAAAATGTGCTGGATGCTGTATACCTATTGGAGATACATAAATTGTATTATTTGTTTTGCTGCAGTTTCATAATTACAAGTGGAAAATTAGAAAGTTTTCTTTAATTAAAGTATATTTAAACAGTTGCAAAGAAAATCTTAAGTTAAAAATTTTTTTATAAATGACCAGTGCAAGAGTTCACGCTTAAGTCTTAAGAAATCTCTACATGTTTACATTTATAATGGTTGGACAGCAAAGGATATTTGTCCTGTTCTCCTAAGTTTTTAAAATCTAGGCCTTTAAAAGTTCACTGTCGTAGAACCGTTTTTACAGGAAGCAAGAGGAGTTCAAATGTATGGGGCTTCCTTTTATCTTCAGCAAGGCTCCATGATACAACCTGCAAAAGAAACAAGCAGGAAAATAAAACCTTTTTAAATTAAATCATTGACTTTTTGAAGATTGGATTTAGATTTAAAAGCTAGTACTTTTAAAGTAATCCTGTCTGTGTCTGACTTTCAAAACTGTACACTTCCATCTGCATCCTTCAGAGCTCTGACAGGAGTTCAATCTCAACAAGACACTATCTGCTGCCTAAATCTACTTTTTCTGCATTCTGACCTTTAGAAACTCTCCAAACTGCACAAAAAGACAGTACATCTTCATCTATACATCAGGAAATTAGGTTGGTGGAGTATACAACCCAGTCAGTGTGGTTCTTTGCTGCAAACAATGGCTGTGTTGGCTTCCTAAGAGACCAGTCAGATGTGGGATTGAGACAATATGGCTTAAATTCAGATGGAATGACAACAGCATTGGGAAATGGCAGCTGTCGTTTGAACTAAACAAAACCTCTTTAGCTAAAGGGAAACTGAGGGACAATAGCGTTAACCTAATGGGTTGAGCTTTTATTTGAACTTAATGTAAAGGAAAGAAATGCTATTAGTAATGATGCAGGCCCATTGCTCAGCAGCTGCAGCAAATAAAGATTGGAGAATTATTTCCAAGTTTCAAACCTCACCAGAATTGACAGAGCAGACCCATCTGCTGTCTCCTGGGAATGAGTCGGCAGGGAGAATCACCACCTGTTGTTGCAACAATCTGTGTCTTGTTATTCATCTGTAATTTTCTTGAAAAAGCAAGATTGTATTCTATATTTGGGTTTTTATGCATTAAACTAAGATATTAAGTCATTTAGCAAGAAAAAATAGTATAAATGTGAGAGATGCATTATATTTTGGTCTTGAAATAACCTTCATTCATGATGCTTTGAGTCTTTTCTTTGTCTCCCATCAGGGGGTCTCAGCCAGGTTCAGCCTCTAATGTGGAGTAAATCTGGGGGTCTCTTTTTTTAACCTACTCTTAGTGTGCATATGTCGAGAATAGTTGCTTGTCTAACACCAGATTAAGGGTCTATGTGTGGCTCATCCAGAAAAACAGCTCCCCTGTGTTTCTCATTGATCACCGCTGTAGACGTAAATGTCTTAGTTAGCCTTGATCCCTGAAATCCAACTTCTGACTCAGAGCTTAAAAAGAAGCCACAAAAACAAGTCAAAGAGGTGTGAAGGTCCATAAGACAAGATCAAGGCCTTGCTGAAAAAAAGAAAAACTTCCTGCTGCATTTAAATTGTAAGACATAGCAAATACTGTGGGACCACAAGCAGTTTTCAGCCCCATAAGCACAGAAGTTCATACAGGGGCAAGAATATGAGAAAAGGAAAACGAAGTAGAAAAAACATGTTTTCATGTACTGAATTCTTTGCTTGACCCCTTTTAGATGAGTTAAGAGAAAGGCAAAAAAAAAAAAAAAAAAAAAAAAAATCATTCAAAAACACTTTGTGATCCCTTTTCCTGCCAGATGAAATAGCTACCTTAAAATGAAGCGAAAGTTCAAAAACCATTTAGTTTGACAACCTATAAAAACGAACTGTTTGGAAACAGCCTGAAGGATGAACATTTTCCCTTCACACTGAATAATCTCTACCACAGACATAAAGACGGAGATTTTGCAACACAGCTGTCATCATATCTGGAGCCTGTTACAGCATGGTTTGCAAAGTTGATCGGTAAAATACCTGCCACATCTGTGATTGACAGCAAGGATTTGAATCTAAAGATAAATAAGAAACTTCTTACACACATCTCAGGAGAGAAACATCTTTGCATCATATTCGATTAACATGTTAAATCAGAAAAATGTTAAGAGGGTGAGCAAAGTTGCAAAAGTAAACTTGAATTCTCTTTGATTAATCTGAGATGATCTACCATTTCATGATGCAAGGACTTTCAGGGATTCCAGGATTTTTCCCCCACCACATTTCAATTAATATGTAACCTCCTTGATCACAATCAGTGTCTACAACTATAAACCTACGGAGATGATACTGTATCAGGTGCCTGGGATCCAGGAAAGGAACCCTCTTAATATTGTAGCATTGATCTGCTTTTAAGGAATAAATGTGATGAATTTTGGAAATTTGTTTTCAATTCTCCATGCTCAAGTTTACTTTTTTATGTTTATGTGGTCAGGTTCCTCAGGTGCTTTGTAACCAGTGTGAATTGCAGGATATCTCTATGTAAATCTGGACACAGCATTTAGTTTGATTATGTTGCCATTTAACCTGTCATCACCTGATTTTACACATTTTAAATATTGTTTCTGCAAACAGCTGCAAAGTCAGTCTATAGTATCCTACTTTGCTCTGTCTCTGTAATGTGCCCTCTGTTTACATTCCACAACGGTATCCTTCGAAGAAGAGCGACCAACAGCAACACTAAAGAAGCTGCAGAAATTTCCTGCAAGTACTGGTTTTGTTCTACCTGTGACAAAAATGTCCTGTTTTTCAGAAGGTCTGGACTGATGAGCAGTGCTACGTACCAGAAGTTTTTTCTGGGAAGGAAAACATTAAGCTTCTCAAAAATCTTTTAAGATCTTGTGGGCAAACCTTGTGGTCCTGAGTCGTCTCTTCTCTCTGAGTAGGTTCAGGTCCTTTAATATCTGTTGGAAGATATTGCGGATGTTCTATGAGTCACGGGTGTTCAGCGCCATCATGTTTGCTGTTGTGAGCGGGGTCAGCAGCCTGGGGGGGTCAAGGACATCAATAGGATCATCAAGATCATTAGGAAGGCCTGTCATATCATGTCACAGGAGGGGAACTAGACTCTTTGGACACAGTGTTGGAGAGGAGAATGTTTTCCAAAATTAGGACAATAGTAATATCTTCTTCACATCCTCAGCATCATTTGCAGAACAGTTACAGGAAGTCGCTCAGCAACAGACTCAGACTGCCCCGATGTGAAACAGAACAACACAGAAAATCATTCCTGCCTGTCATATAACTGCAGCCTCTGATGGAACTCCTTCACACTAATGAATTTACCCTAATTAGAATATCATTTTCTTTTTAAATATTTTAATCTTTTCTTACTGTCTTATATTAGCTCATTTTAAATCAAACGTTTGGTTTGTAATGTTGAGAATTTTCCTGTGGGGATTGATAAAGTATTTCTGATTCTGATGAAGACAATCCTGAACTCTGGGCCACAATTCCTCCACAGTGAAACATGGTAGTGGCATCATCATGATATGTGGTGGAGTTTTTGTCAAGGTGGATGACATTTTTAACAGGTCAGAATAGCAATCAGTTTTTTTTTAACCCAAAGGGCTCAGTTGCTTGCTAGAAAACTGAAGATGAAGAGGGATTCTGTTTCTCAGGATCATAAAATCAGTCTTACAACAAAATCAATTTAAAAAATGACTTAATGAGAAGTTTTGACAAGCATCGAGTGCATAGAAATGAACATACTTTTCAGAAGCTTGGCACTTCTGTTCAAAAATCCTGTTTTATTGATATTATGTAATATTCAAATTTTCTGAGACATTGACTTTAAAGCTTCCATTATCTGTAAGCCATAAACATCAAAATTACAAAAAAGGCTTAGAATATTTCACTCTATGTATAATGAATCTATATATATGAGTCAGTTTCTGAAAGGAATGACAAAACGTTGTTGTTGTTTTTTTTTTTTTTTTTACAATATTCAAATAGTTTAAGATGTGTTGTGAAAAGTATGAAATGACTTATTATGGTCTTGTCTTTTATGGCCAAAAAAACTGCCATTTTATTAGGACTGTGTAGACTTCTGAGAGCCCATATAGCTATAATATATATTCTTACAATTTTGCTGTGTGCTTTTGGTCTTGTTTTTTGTGAGGGCTTGCACAGAGTGGTTGCAAAACAATCTTCCTTTTTGTAACATCATAAAGTTACTGGTGAAATGCTTTTTGCTCTGGCCTCTGCAAAGTCCATGGATGAGCTGCAGCATGCACACAGCTGCTCTGGCTATGAAACTGTGCACGTATCTAACCCTCCAATATATCACATCTTACTCACATTCGCCTCTCTTCTCAAAATCACTAAGCTATTTCCTTTGAAAACCCCAACTTTCTCTGTAAAGTGCATGAAAAGAATCTATTTTTTCAAAAGAGTGCTATACTTAAAGCCCATAGTCCTTTAAGGGAATCATTTTTCATAATTCATGCATGTGAAAAAAAAATTAAGAAATCTAAAAAAAATAACTGTGTCTTGCTTTTCTAATAGACTATCTTATTAGGGCACCCTCATTGAAGGTGATGCAGGTAGATTAAAGGAACCCCCAGAACAAAGACTCGGCAAATCTTTCTCATCTTCATCATTCTTCCTACATGATGTTAATGAGGCTTAAGACCTTTCTCCCATTCACTGCCTCCAGACAAGTGCAAACAAGTTCCTGCCAGCAATGACGGTGACTCCAGAAACAAGAACTTTTGAAAATATTTGCAAAGGAAAGACATTAAGAATTTATTGAGCATTAAAATTGCAGAGAATGTGATTTTTTTCTCTCTATTTAAAGTGTTTTTTACTTTGCCACACAGGACTGTTTCTGCTGAAAATAAGTACATTTTAATAAAGAGCGGTGGGGGGGGAGCTGTTTCCAGACAGCTATACTGTCTTACAAGATTCCCAACAGAAATATTTTAAAAACGCTGTGAATGTATTTTTTTTTTCTTACTGAAGTGCAATAAATACAACATAAGGGCTCCGTTCTGTACAGTGAAAGCCAACAATTGAAAAGATGACAACATTTGCATGTTGTGGCATTTAAATTCGGTGATAAATATACTTTTGATATGCTTTGCCACTGCCTAGCATTTCCACCAATTAGATTAACTATGCTGAATGATGCTCAAGCTGGAAGACTGGAGATGGACTCAGCTGTGAGTCTGCTGTCCCTCTGGTTATATTCAAGAGATGGATGGCAGTTTAACACCACTCGAGACTATAGCTTTATGTGCTGATGGGTGGATACACCTCAGCACAATGCTGTTTTGTTACTTTATGAATTCCCACAACAGCAAAGTGGGCCCTCTCTCTTAGATTCAGGGGAGCACTTCTGAGTCTTGTGCTGTGATGCTTTAAGATCTAAATATACCTAATAGCAAAGGTTCTAAATCCTCAAAATATATCATAACAATGAGGGAGGAGAGTCCAAAGAATCCCCAGAAAAATCTTTGATGAACAATCTTATTGCAAGTCACAGAACTATGGTAAGTTTATCCTTCAAACTATTTGTCTAATTTCATTTCAGTCTCGCATAATTATCTTTAGGTCAGCTGAGGAATTTCAAACAACAATCAAGACAAAATATGGGCTAAAACATTAAAAACTGTAGTTACTGTGTTTTCAACCTCTCTGAGTGTGCTATGTTTAGCAACCATCTCTGTTTCTTAGAGTGGATCTGACTAAGAACCTTGAGAACATTATATACACCTGTGTGAAGAATAATGCATATAAATCTGTATACATTATTTCATGCAAAAGTGAGTTTCTCATTAACACAAAGAAAACTGAACTATACAAAAAATTAAATTTTTTTTTTTTTTTTTTTTTTTTTACGATCAGTTTAGTTTTCATATGTGGTGCTAGTATTATCCTAAGGCACTATGCACAAAATAATGCTCCTGTTCTTTTCTGAAAATCAAATATAATTTACATTAAAGTCCAGTTAGAAAGGACAGGGTGTTTGCTTCATGGTCAAAAGCTGGACGTTGGTTCCACAGTAGAAAAGCCTGATGAAGAAAATTTATCTTCCTTCCATCCTACTTCTAGAAACTGTAGAAACCACCAGAAAAAGCTTCCATCCATGCATCCATCCATGCATCCATCCACCCATCCATCCATACCTAAATCTTCTTATCCTTGCAGGATCATGGACGGGCTGGTGCCTATCTATAGCTGTCATTGGATGAAAGGCAGGGTACGCCCTGGACAGGTCACTGGTACATCACAGGGCAGATGGGTGACATTTTACCATACAATACGTTTCCAGACTTAAGTCTCCATCATTTTTCTGCAGTTTTTATGACAATGTGGATATTTGAGGACAAAACACTGAACTGCTGAATAGAAAGTTTTATCTCTTTTTTCCAACACAATGTTGAAACTGGCTTCTGATTTTCGGGGAGTGCTGTACAGCCATTTCGCTATTTGTCTGGTATCTGGACTAACTTATACTAGCTGTAGTTCAAATTCTACTACCACTGGATATAAGTATACTACAATAAATGCAGGTTATGTAAAACAATTTGTGAACTTTGATACCTTTGATGTGTTTGTAAAAATTCAAACCTTAGGAGTTTTAGAGTTATGTTTGAAAGTCCAAAAAGAAATGACCCTTTTTTCATTTTTGAATTTGTCTGTAATTAGGAAGTAAATCAAAAACCAAGAAGTTTCAAGTAGCAACATCAAAAAGCAAAGCAGTAAATCTAAGATAAAGGACATAATTTAAATGTAAATTTATGTACATAACTCTGAAATTATTAGCATTGTTATAACTTTGTCCTTTAAACAACTAAAGACGAGAAACACTCTAGAAAATCTTTTGAAACTCAATTTCCTTTTTTCCATGCTTATCCAGGACTGGAAAATTGTTGAAGAAAATTTGATACATTTCTAGTATGACCTCAGAATTGTAAGGTGACTTTTAATAGAAAGTTTTTGGGACAAAACTGCATTCACTGTGAAAACGATGTGGATTTCCTTACCTGGGGGAGTAAAAGGGACAAAATTCTTAAGAGCATTCATATAATCATACTTATTTAATCTAATAAAATTGCATTTTAATGGCATTTTAGTTTTCACTGTTAGACCTTAACAAGTGTTGTGTTTTTTATTTGCATTTTAAATCTGTTCAGTAAGTTTAACCGTAACCAAAAGCCCATCAAGCAACAAACACAGCAAACTTGCTTTGGCTATTTTAAAAGAGTTTCTTATGCATTCATACTTAATATTTATCTTGAACAATGTAAAGTACAGGACACCAGATTAATGCCATCTAGAGTAAGTGATGAACTGAATGGTTTGTTTTCTAGTATCTTGGCCAAAAATAACAAGTTCTATTTTTTCTTTTAAAACAAAAAGATCACGTCTGATTTAGTATAATGCTCACAGACATAGCAAAACATTGGCTATTGATCAGATACAACCTCTGTTACATCTGGACAAATTAGAAAGAAAAAAACAGTCAAGATCCACAGACATTTTAACACAATAAAACAATGTCTTTGACTTAATATGAAAAGCTTTAATTATTTTAAGCAAAAAAAAAAAAAAAAAAAAAAAATCTCTAAGTGCTTCAGCAGCCTGTTTAAACACAGAATAACTGGATTTAACAGATGTGGAAATGCAACTTTTTTGTTTTGTTTTTGTTCACTTGTTTTTAAGGAAGGAGAAGCCTCAATTCAAGGATTTAATTTTTGACAACTAAAAATCATAATCAGAAAGAATTTTTTTCCTCTGGTGTTCTCAGTGTTAATGGAAATCATTTTTTCCCTGAAATATTTCCCATTTATTACTCTTGAAGAATGGAATATTCAAAACCTCACATCTACCATTTTAAGCGGGTGTGAGACAGAAAGATCAGCTCAATCTAGCATGATTTACATCTGGTCCCAGACACCAGCTGACCATGATAGAGAGCTGCAAAGCTGAGGGCAGACAGACACGCAGGAGTGGAGAGAGAGAGAAAGCTCAATGATAAGTGAGCTGTAGCATGTGGTAGCAGTGCACTAATCATGGTCTCCAGCTGAAGAAACACACAGACGCTTCACAGCTTATTGAGAGATAATGGAGTTCTCAGAGCAGCAGACACACAGCTAAAGACAGAAATAAAATCTGAGAATAAATAATGCAAAATTCACCTTTTTTCTTCCTGCTGGGTGTGTCTGTTCATGTGTTTGCATATTGTGACACCAAATAACCTTTCAGTCTGATGAAAAATTAGGAAATAAGGCATTAGACAGGGTGAGAAAAACAAAAACTTCAAACTTTGGTGAAGGATTTTAAATCCCTAGTCAGAACACTGCAAAGTAAGAATTACCAAAAGAGGAAAAACTTTGAATGTGAAATAAAGAGTTTATAGTAGATTTTATAAGTAGACCTCTGTTAAAATTCTGGGAAGACAGACTTTAAAATAAATGGGTAGGTTAGTTCACACCTTTCTCTGGTACTGTATGTGCTCATCAAATAGATAATACAATAATTTAACTAGAAGAGCTTCGCAAGTATTGAAAAGGTGCATTTTCTCTCTTTAAGTTGACAAATAAATAAAAACCCCAGAATATAACTGTCAAAACATGATGTTATTTTGCTAACCTGCGTGTCCTGCTCCGGGTCATCTTCCATGATCAAATGTATGATAAAAATATCATTATCATGCAGACTGCATGAGTTTATCATTGAAAAGACCTTTTGATAGGCCTAACGAAGGGGTGTTTATCATCGAAGCGATGCACAGGGTAATCTTGAAATGATCCCTAACTGTGATGAAATGAAAAATCAAATTCAGTATTTATATTCACTTCCTCTTTAATAATAAACAGGTTTTGGACCCAAAAGCAGGCTGGAGGTAAGTGGGATTATGAAGAGTGTATGAAAGCAAGAATCTCATAAGCAGGTGAAAATAGAGGCAGCCTGGTGGTAAAAAAAAAAAAAAAAAAATTCAGGAATAACAAGAGGATCTGACAAAGGAGTGACTGAAACTGGAAGTCATGCATACTTGGGAGGGGATCAGTGGATAAACAACAGGTGGGAGTTTACAGATTAGTAGCAGCTGTGTGAAAAGAGGAGGTTTGAGGCAACTGAGGGAAACTAATGAAGGGAAATGGGTGAACACAAAGAGAATTGCAGATTGTATTTAATCCTATAGCAAAACACAGGGGCAGGGTGAAACTACAAACACTATCAGACGACAAAGCAACACAAGAATGACTTACAATATAAACCAACTGAGAAATTATGCAAAATAACAACTCAACCAGTAGTGACAAACCTAAACAGAGACCTTATCATAACACACACACATCCTTTACTTTAGAATATCTAAAATATTCTGTCATTTTCAAATCATTTATGTGAAACAAATCATGCATAACCATGAATAGATAGGAAGGTGAATAAACATGGCGTTGTTCCTGGAGTGCGTCATCATTCAGAAGCTTTCCTTTGAATTTTTGCATGATATTAACATGCAGCACAAAGACAACAAGCAGCTGGTCACTCGAGCTGAATCTGTGGAGCTGACTTGTGATGCACCCCTCTTTCACACACGCTTCCTTCCATCCAGACGTCTCCAGCAGTGTCCCCTGTTAGCTGTCATTCACTCCCTGCTGCAGTGACCCCTGTCAGGCCAGTGTCACTTGCAGAGGATACGCTTTCTGTGCTGTCTGCACAGACCGGCTATTCTGCTTTATTTATTTGTTTGAGTTGCTTTGTTTTCCCCGTGTCTGCCGTCAACCTGTCCGTCTTTTTACTCTGCGTTCCTCACACAGACCCGCTGTCACAGCTGGAGTTCTTGTCTTTCAGTTTGGCACCTCTGTCCATGTTTCTATAAGAATGGAGGTGTTCGATACTGCATGTTTACACTTTCACTTTTAACTTTCAGTCAGAACTTTGGCTTTGATTTTTTTTCAACCTAACTCTGTGGTTATGCAAATATTCCAAGATTTCAAACTGCATAATTATCAACCATGAGTCAGTTCATGGCCCATTGCATCTCAGAATGGTTTTACATGTGGGCACTTGCTACTCCTGTGGCTTTGGTTTGCAGCAGTGAGGCTCTTTAATGCATAACATAAACAAAATGAATGAGTTTTTGAGAGTAATTACTGAAACTAAAAAAACTAACTCTGAACTTCTGATTATAGATTAACTTCAGGTTCTTCAGTCCAGTCGTGGGTGGGAACAGCAGCACCATCAGAACTATTAGTGAAACGCTTGCATTCTGTAGGGATATAGTAATGCTGCAGGGGTAAAAAGTACAGTTTGATGAAATACATAGGTATAAAACCCAATGTGACTGAAGATCCAGTCTGTGATTTCCTCCAAGGATGCGCCACTGTTTTGTCATTTTATCACATTCTCTGACTCATTTGAATTACAAATGTTGATTTTGTTAGTATGATCTTTAAAAATAATGATTATAAATATAAATATAAATGTAAAAATCTTCTTGTCTGTAAACACTGTTTGATGCTGCACCCACAAATATAAGTTTTGAGTGAACAATGCTGACAAACTAAAAGAGGAAAGCAACGATAAAAGCTTGTAGGTGACCTAACGTTTTCTTTGCCCCAGGTAATTTAAGGTTGACTGTGGTAAAGGAGAAAACTTTCTCCTGATAAATGTAGGACTTTTTGCACATTTTCAACAGTGCACTCTCCTGGCTAAAGAGGAAATTGGCTCTGTCTTAAACATGGAGCTTAAAACCAACTTTGAAGACATGCTGTGAAAGTCTGAAAGTGTCACAGGTTTCAGAGTTTTGTATGGAATCCTTCAGAAAGGGGCTAGTTTGTTTCTGTAGGAGGTAAAAACACGAGACAGAAAAATTAGGTGTTACTCTGACCTGCCTACAGTCTAAATGTGGTGCCTGACAAAGAGATGTGATGTAATCCCACTGTGCAAAATTTTCTTTGAAAGAAAAAAAAGACAACAAAACAATCTGGAAAATGAAAAAAATCTTCAGATAAATACAGTTAATGTCTAAATATCATTGAAAGGTGGTTGGGACTGATCAAATAGGGTGACTGAGCCTAACTTTAAACATTTGTGTTTCGCCTAAATTTGAATGGGCTAAAATGATCACATTTTCAACATATTTTCTGGGCTAAATAAAGAAAAGAATAACCAAACCTTTACAGCTAAAAGAAGCAAAGTTCTTGCAAAGTTAAGAATGTGACAAGAAGGATGAACTAGAAGAGCTAAAGTTTTAATGAAGGAAACCTTCAAAGCTACAGCAGTTCTCCTCAGTTTCCAAACATTTCACAGCATGTTGTTCAAAGTTAAATTTTCAACGCAAAGGTTCAAAGATGCCTCATTTTCGCCAATCCATCTACTTAAGATAAGATAAGATAAGATAAGATAAGATAAGATAAGATAAGATAAGATAAGATAATCCTTAAAAAATATCAACATCTATACAAAAATACAAATGTATATATATATATATATATATATATATATATATATATATATATATATATATAAATATATATATACATACACACATAAATATATATTTACAAAAAAAATACATACACACATAAATATATATTTACAAAAAAAATACATACACACACATATATGCATATACATACATATACATACGTACATGCCCATAAACTCATACATAAAAAACTACCAGTTCTATTGAATGTGTTCTTTAGTCTATGTGTGTGAGTGGTCAGCTGCAAGGTCTTTGTTGTAGAGTCTGATAGCAGTTGGAAGGAAAGACTTTCTGAATCTCTTCTTCCCACATCGTGGATGGAGCACCCTGCCACTGAAGGAGCTGCTTAAGTGCTGTCAGAGTCTCCTGCATGGGGTGGGTGATGTTGTCCAACAGCGATGACAGCTTAGCCGCTATTCTCCTTTCATACACAACCTCCACTGGGTCCAGAGGGCATCCTAGAAATGAGCTGGCCAGATCAGCCTGTTCAGTCTCTTTCTTTCCCTCAGCAGAGATCCTGCTGCACAGACCACACCATAAAAGATGGCTGATGCCACAACAGAGTCATAGAAGGTCCTCAGGAGTGGCCCCTGGACTCCAAAAGACCTGAGCCTCCACAGCAGGTACAGCCTGCTCTGCCCTTTTTTGTAAACTGCCTTTATGTTATGAGACCAGTCCAGTTTATTATTCAAATGAATCCCAAGGTACTTGTAGCTCTCCACAACCTCAATGTCCATACCTTAGACTTACAGTGGTTGCAGTGGAGGATGTTTGTGCCTGCAGAAGTCTACCACCATCTCTTTGGTTTTTCCAATATTTATCTGGAGGTAGTTCTGCTTGCACCATTCTACAAAGTCCTTAGTCAGTTCTCTATACTCCTTGCCATTCCTATCAGCAAGGATAGCAATGGCCTATGGATCCAGAGATGAGCCCAACAATTGCAGAATTGTCAGAGAACTTTTGTAGAAAGCAGTTGGTGGAGTTGAAGGAAAAGTCTGCAGTGTCGATGGTGAAAAGGAACAGTGCCAGAACCCTTCTCTGTGGTGCACCCATACTGTAGACAGTCCTGTCTGAAACACAGCCCTGAGTTCTCACATACTGTGGTCAGTTTGTGAGGTAGTCTAGGATCCATGAGGTAAGGTGATGGTCCACTCCTATATTCTCCAGCTTGTCTGTCAGAGTTATGGGTCGGATGGTGTTGAAGCCACTAGAGAAGTCGAAAAACATTGTTCTCACAGTGCTACCGGTGGTGGACAAACATCCTTAACTGGTAACAGAAGTCTAAAAACGTAATATGAGGAGATAAAACTACTATTGCTAAAGCTTTTTATAATTTATTTTACTATCCAACATAAATGTAAAAATAATCCCATTCCTGAGTAAAACTGGACCATTCATTGAAACTCCACGAAAGATATTAGCTGAGTGACATCATCAAGTACACTCTGTTCCAATTGGACAACTACCATACTGCATCCTTGTGTTTGCCTAGTATGGACTTTCAATTGTACTTGCAGGGTATGTACTTGCCAAGAACACAAGAATGTACTTGCGTACTTTAGTACTGAGAAACGGCCCCCAAAACGAAGTAATCTAAACTACTGTTTAGTGCATAAGCACAAACAACAGTCAGAACATTTCCTCTTGCAACTCAAAGCTGCAAAGAGGCAATGCTTGTACTTACCAGGATGGGGTTTTAACATAAAGGCTCTCAGCATACCAAGCCTTATGAGTATCCTCCTGCCTGCCCAACACTTCCTTCCCTGTACACCTCCAAAGTGGGAGAAAAATCAGCTCATCTCCAGAAGTTGAGCTTCAGATCAACAACTGGAGGTGAGTCCAACCATGTCCAGCAGGTGTTGCCAAGCTTTGCATACAAAGCAGGGGCCTTTCTCACCAATGAGTTGATGTCCCATGTCAACTCATTGGTGTTGACATGTCAATGGTCTGTTCTGTCCCTAGAACAGACCAGTAATTAGCAGGTTCCCGCTTTCACCTGTCCTCCAAACTTACAGTCCTAACATCAAACATTTTTATTACACAGCATTCATTTAAAGGGTTATTCTGTTTTAACTAAGTTAAATAAAATTAAAGGAGCTAAAGGAGTTACAGGTATAAATTTAGAACACGTATAATATCACTCAGGTGACCCAGCTTTGGTTCCTCATGTAATGTCAAGTGTAGTATAGGGTCCTAAATCTCTCTCTTCCTCTAATGGCCCTTTAACATGATCCTGCCAAGGTATTTAAGCGCCAGCAAGATGATGCTTTTAGTTATTTCAATGATCAATTGTATGTCATGTCAGTGTCATGATCCTGAGGTGTTTGTTGTTTTGTTTGTGTCTCTCTCTTCTCTGACCCTCCCATCCCTGTGCATCAGCTCTCATCAGTGCAGTGGGTGGGGTCATCTCATGCATGGAGGCACTCCTGCAGTTCATTATGCAATCAACCATTCGTCTGATTATCAATTACAGTTGTTTTAATCAAGGGCTCTTATTGCTAATCCCATGATGACTTCCTTGTTAGTATTTCTAAGTGTCTCTGCATACCCTCTAGATGTTTTAGAACTTTGAGCCTCCCTCTGTTCCTGGTTACTTCCTGATTCAACCACGACAAGAACACCTTCCTGGACACCTTACTGGATATATCTATCTGGTTAACTTTTCTGCATCTGTGGCTCTGACCACCATTCTATATGGAGAAGCTGCTCCCCTACTAAGTAAAAAAAAAGAAAGAGAGCTCAAACTCATCCATACCTGCCTACCCATGTCACCATCTACCTACCTGTGTGCACACCATTACTTCATTCCTCCAACAATGATTCCACTATGGGATCCTCAACAACTTCCCCAAAGTTTTCACCCAGCACCAAAAGAGAAAGAAACCAATGAAATTTAAAACTTGTTATATTTTTTTTTTCTTACAATATTGTTACCTGATCATCTGCAGTGTTTTCCTCCAAGATGGTTACAATTGAAACAAAACATGACAGCTGTTTTTGATAAAGACCTGAGGGAATTTAAGCTATCTGCATGGGCCTGCTCCCAGTCGTGTTTCACATTGAGCTGCCCAGATGTCATTAAGGGCGAAAAAGCCAGTTGTTCTCTCTCTACAGATGATATTCTTTGCCATGTCAGTCTGTTTAACGTTGCTCCTTTCCTTGACTCTACCACTAAAAAAGCCACTGTTGCCACTAACTACATGTGCAGTGGATTCCTGCCTATTCACGGTTCAGTATTTGGAGATTCACCTGTTCGTAGATTTTCTTTGGAACATTACTTCATATTACTCAGGGAAAATCTGCCAATACATGGATTTTTTTGTCGAGCACATCTAAAATATTCTAAAGAAAATGCAGCTTGGGAAGCTGAAATATCCAGCACAACACTATTTAGCTGGGGTTTACAAAGCTGCCAATCCAGGAGTGCCATTTATTTTACCCTCACAAATACCCCCACTTTTGGGGGTATTTGGCTGTACCCCCAAGAGTAGAGATAAGGAAGACTGTAGATGTTAGTTTCTGCAGTAGTACCAAGACAGGTTCCACTGTCTGCATTAATGTATATTAAGGTATATTTGGTGTTCGAACTATTAAAATAAGCAGTTTTAAGCCTTCTTAGAGAGAGTCTCATGTATTAAGTTAGGTGTATTTGTATAGCACATTACAGCAGCAAGGCAGTTCAAAGTGCTTCACATCATAAAAACATCAGTCAAGTATACAGCAAAATCATCAAAACCATCAAAAACATCAAAATCATCCAGAAAAATCATCAAAATTATCTAGCAAATACACATGAAAATCATCAAAATCATTGGGAAAATATCAATGTATCAAAATCATAGGGATCATCAAGCAAATATAGTTAAAAAATATTGATCAATGATCCACTTACTTTATTTAACTAATTTACACTCAAACTTCCACCCTTTGGAGAACCAAACTTATCTTACCCGGATTTGTTTGCAGATTTATGGTCCAGACTATTAATCAAAGGCAGCTCTAAACAGGTGGGTTTTTAGTCTTGATTTAAAGGAATTTAGTGTTTCGGCTGTTTTTCAGTTTTCTGGGAGTTTGATCCAAATTTGTGGTGCATAAAAACTGAGAGCTGCTTCTCCATGTTTGGTTCTGGTTCTGGGGATGCAGAGTATACCAGAAACAGAAGACCTGAGTGGTCTGGAAGGGTGATACAACAACAACAGGTCTTTAATGTATTTTGGTGCTAACCCATTCAGTGATTTATAAACTAACAGAAGTATTTTAAAGTCTGTTCTCTGAGCTACAGGGAGCCAGTGTAAGCACTTTATAACTGGGGTGATGTACTCTATTTTCTTGGTCTTAGTGAGAACATGAGCTGCAGCATTTTGGATCAGCTGCAGCAATCTGATTGATTTTTTTTTAGGCAGACCTGTGAAGACACTGTTGCAGTAATCAATGCGGCTAAAGACAAACGCATGGATGAGTTTCTCTAGATCTTGTTGAGAGATTAGTCCTTTGATCCTGGAAATGTTCTTCAGGTGATAGAAGGCTGGCTTTGTAACTGTTTTTATATGTCTCTGAAGGTTCAGGTCCGAGTCCATCACTACACCCAGATTTCAGGCCAGTATTCACATATTTTAGCTATTCGCAGGCGGCTGTGGTCCCTAACCCCACAAATACCCAAGGTCCACTGTACTGTGTTTTTCATCCCATCAGTTTTGCTACTGGCTTAGCCCTTATCTGTTTAGCTATGCTTCTTTCCTGGATGAGGCCATTAAAATAGTGAGTTCTGCCATTAAGTCAGTTTTGTTTTGTCTTTAAGACAATTTCTCCTGTTAAAAGGGAATTATTTCTTTCCACTGTTGCCACATGCTTGCTCTGGAGGAGTGATTGCTAAAAAGTCAGTGATTCCATGCAATCAGATGCAATTTTTTTTTTTTTTTTTTTTTTTTTTTTTTACCAACTGCCATTGTAAATTGAATTTGACTGCACTGTATCATAGCTTAGATCAAATTAGAATGTATGTATTTGAATGTGAATCTGTCTACATTTTGGGATCAGTTTGATTACTTATTACTGATTAGGCCTACTCATTTCTTTATATCTGTTTGTCTTGTAATGTGCCATGAGATGACATTTGTTGTAAATTGGTACTGTGGAAATAAAATGAATTTAGTTGAATAATAGACTGCTTTAGGACACTACATAATCTTTGGTGCTAAATGATATAAAAAAAAAACAGCATTGATACAAACCTGAGCCACCCAAAAACAGTCTTACATGGAGAACTGGAAGCCATTTATAACTAAGTTTACGGTGCATGATATAGTTGGTTTGGTTTGGTCTTTAAAAGGCCATACTTTTCTAAGTTGAAATGACCAATGAATCGTTATGACTGCATAGGTCACCATGTTTAGCCATTGTGTGTTGGCTTCCGTTGTGATCACATCCAGCTTCATGCGAAATGCTTTTGATCAGAGCAGAGATATAAACAAATAACGCAGTATGTACACGCTTGGTAGAAAGTTTCCTCTTATGAAAAAGTTTGCTATGACTGTGAATATAGTTCAACACTACAGAATAAACAGACAAGGCACTAATGGTTCTTATCATTTTCTCACACCGCACAGTATTCACACTTAACCTCTCTTCCTCCTCAGCATATGGTGACCAGAATACCGATTGTTAGGAGTTCAGAGTCTCTGAAAAAGCTTTTCTTGTGGTAGATGTTTCAGAATGCATAAAGCAAAAAGAGGCTGTGTTTTAATCACAGCCATATAGTGTTTAAAAGAAGAAAAAGCCTAATTGTTGCTACACCTGCTGCCTCAATGCTCTCTGCTTCAATTGTTCCACATTTTTAAATGAAAACGTCACTCTGACAGAACAGATCCTGTAGAACCAGTGCGCCTCCATCCTCTCTGGTGCATACTGGCTTTTTATGCCAGTGTAAAATCCAACAATGCGCTCTCTTGAGAGATTAATTGGATCCTTTGAGTGTGCTGTTACACACTTGGTCTCTTAGGAGGGTGGTGACTTACATGTCAGGTATAAGGAGGTGGACGCCTACACGGATCAGATATGTTTTAATTGCACTGTTGTCACTTTGTGTGTTCATTTGAGACAAAGGAGTTCAAAGAGAAGCAGAGGTTGGAGGAAATAATTCCTTACTTCTTTACAGAGTATAAGAGATGCTGGTGAATTTTAACACAGTGTTATTTGAACTCTTTTCTTGAAGCCCAACTTTGTAAGCTTGCTTTGTTTTTTTTTTTTGTTTTTTTTTTTTTTACTTATTTAGAATTGCAGGAATATAACACTGTTATGTTTTCCTCACAGTGAAAAGTCAACGTGACTTTGCTACAAAAATTATTTTCACAATCTACTGAATCATTTCAGCCATGGTTCTGATGTTTTCAGTCAAGCAGGTTTGAACTTCTTTGAAATATTGGATGTGACAGCACCCTGATAGCAAGTAATTATAGAATTACACAGCCATTTCAATTCACACTTATTTTCAGCCCTGACTGGGTGTGACTATGAAGTTCTTCGCCCTCAAAGTGGACTGACTCTCCATTTTGGAGTTAGCTTTACATAAGATTGAGATAAAATAACGAGAATTACAGTGTTGTGAAAAAGTATTTGCCCCTTTACAGACTTCTGCAGTTTCTGCATTTCAGCATGTTTATATAACCTATTAAATAATCCCTAAATTCCAGATGGTTAAATAAATTTGAGTATTACAATATAAGTGAAGAGTTAATATATTAAGGGAAAAAAGCTATTCAAAAGAACATGCCTCTGTTTGAAAATATTGTTGCCAACCTTCTTAAATCATGACTTAACTGACATTACCACTTTCCCACAACCAGCCCTGATTATTGCCAGACTTGTAGAATAAATAAATCACTTAAACTGAGCCTGCCTGACAACATGAAGTAGGCTAAACAATCTAAAAAAAACATGCTAAAAACATGAGCAGGTCTATCTATCTGTTGATATCTATCAGTCTGGAAAGTGTTTCAAACTTCAGAGAACCACAGTGAGAACCATTGTCTATAAATGGAGAAAACATGAAATGTGTAATGGCACTCAGGGAAGACCCGGAAATTCAACCACACACAGAAGTGAGTCAAGGAAAAAAAAAAAAAAAGTTTATTTGTTTTTCGGAACCTGGTAGCTGCTCTGGAGGAAACGAATGTCTCCACAAGGGAATCCAAACGAGGCACCAGGGGCCAGATAATAATCAGGAAGAGGTAATGCACAGGAAGGCAGAGAGAGCAGACTTGGCTTGAGGGATAGGCAATACTCGGTGGTCGTGAGGCAAAGCTTGAGTCAGGGTCCAGAAATCCAGAAACAACAGAATCCGTAGCGGGCTTGGCAAGAGGGGAAGAACCATGGACTGAAAAGGGTCGAAGAAACACTAGGAGGCAAGGCATGAAACGCTGGCTCTCTACTGGCTGAAAGCTGTCGACAATCTGGCAGGGAGGCGGAGACTGAGAGATGTTTAAGTAAGATGAGGTCCAGGTGGAACAGGTAAGCAATCAGGCATAGCAGGTGAGTAAAACGAGTGCTAATTACAGCATGGGCAGGACCGAACATGAATCATGACAAAATGTTGGTGAACCTTTCAGAGAGTTGCCAGCCTACCAAAATTACTCCAAGAGTGCACTGGCGACTCATCCAGGAGGTCAACAAGAACAACATCCAACATTCTGCAGATCTAATTTGCCCCAGTTAATTTCAGTGTTAATGATTAATAATAAGAAAGTGTCTCGGGAAGAATGGCTTCCATGGGAGCGTTCCAAAGTAACAACCACTGCTGACCAAGAAGAACACAAAGTCCCATCTCAAATCTGTCTAAAAGCATCCTGATGGTCTTTCAGACTTTATGCAAAAACATTAAGCATCAAAGGTGTGTGCTCCGTTACATCTGGTGTAAAGCTAACACATCATTTCAGACAAAGAAAATCATACAGACATGTCAATATCACAGAGGTAGTGTGAACTTACTGTAACTGACAGAACCAGGAAATCTGTTCTCTAGCAGAAAATCCTCAAAGAGAATGTCTGACCATCTTTCATGGCCTTTTTTTTTTGTAAACGTGTCCTGTCCATGTAGCAGTGTGGCACTCAGAATTGCTGTCTGAATGTCAAGGTAAGGCCCAACAGATTTGCTTTCTCAAGCGGAGCATTACAGCTTTTGCCATGATGTTCCCCTTGGGATATATATATATATATATATATATATATATATATATATATATATATATATATATATATATATATATATATATATATATATATATACCAAGTGAAACTTCATTAAAAATTGCTTTGGGTTTATTTCAAATGTAATGGACACAAAGATGGAAAAAGGGAAAAGGAAAGAGAGAAAGATGGAGAAAAGGTTTAAAAAGAAAACAGGAGACAGAAGTAGAGAAGAGAAAAAAAACAAGTCAACACACTTGAAGTCTGCCTCGGGACCTGCGGAAAGAGAAAACAAAACAAAACAGAGAATCCACAACAAACAGCATATGCATATATAATAATAACAGTTATTACTTCAATGGAAAGTAAACAGTACATGGTAATACAAGATGTATTTAGTGGCAATTGCAGCCCAACTGAGAGTGTGTCTAACAAACTCCTGAATCTAGACACCTGTGTGTGCTTGTATCATTTCGTGGTCTTAAGCTCAAGTGCACTTTTTTATGCAACAGGGCAATGACCCAAATCAAGTTTTTTTGTTTTTGTTTTTTTTTTAACAATTCAGAGGTGAATTGCTCAAAAAACCTAAATAAAAGGTGTCATAATGTGCTTTTTAAGTCTGACCTAAATGCAGACGATAGGAGACAGTAGGTAAAGAATGAATTATTTATTTTCTTGCAGGGGACACATGCTGCTGGTCAGAAACAAAATGAACTGTTATGAACAAATATGCTCCTTAGCAACAACTGTATGTCAGAAAGTGAGAATGTACCCAAGACCAGTTCAGTACTAAGAACATCACACACACCAACCACCACCCACAGACCCAATTTCTGACAGCTTCCTGCTGCTCTGCAGCATATGATTTCTCAGTCTTCAGCCCCCCTGTGCAGACACATCAGCCCCCATCTCAGATGAATGCTGTGTGTACATCCGCGTCTTTGCAATTAGGCTTCATCTCAAACTGTTGGTTGCACTCCAGTTTCTATACAAAAATAGCAAACAAATCTCTTGTCATGTGAAGATGAAATGCCTCCAAATCACATGCCAAAAACATAGATGCAAGAAGTTTGCTGTTAATAAAAAAAGATTGTTCTAGACTAGATTACATGCATTTAATAAGAACATGTTTTTTAAGTCATTACAGGACTCTCGTGCCTTTTATTAGCCATGGCTTTTTTCTTAACACTCCTCCATAAAGAGCAGATTGGTGCAGTGCAACTAATCATGTCAACAGATTCTTGAACCTGGATTAAGGATCTGGCTACAATGGACCTCTTAGCAGCTTTCCTACTTGGTGCTTTTCTTACCCATTGGTTTAGGTGAACAGTCATGTCTTGGTAGGTTTACAGCTGTACCAAACTCCTTCTATTTTCAGACAGGTTGAACAAAGCTATGTGAGATGTTCAGCTTTTGGAATGTCATTTTATCATTTAGAGCTGCTTTAAATTGTCCACAACTGTCTCACTGACCTGTCTGCTATGATCCTTGCTCTTCATTTTGCTTTTTGTTCAATAATGTTCTCAGAACAGCTTGATTAACACTGAGATTAAATAACACATTATGACTTTATTTACTACTTCTGTGACTTCTGAAGGTAATTGGTTGCACCAGATTTTCTTTCAGGGTCTCTGAGAAAATATGGCTGAATGCAAAAGTGACACTTTTCAATATTTTATTTGTTCAAAATGTTGTAAACCGTGTATTTTTTCATTCCATTTTACAATCATTTGTTACTTTGTGTTGACTGATCACATAAAACCCCTATAAAATATATTGCATTTTGTGGTTGTAATGTGACCAAATGTAAAAAAGTCCAAGAGGTATGCACACTTTTGCAAAGTAAATATATTTAGATTTTCTCCTTTAAACTGAGAACTGACATGAAGTCTCATGTCAAATTTCACTCTACCAAAGATAAGGAAAATGATGACATACATCTGAGTGATATTTCTGTAACTTTCTACGTTTTAAAGCAAATCAAAAGAAAGTTCAAAACATTTAGCTGTTATAAGAATCTCAACACTGCATCATCACTCTGTGTCTGTTCTGGTTGCTCCAGCGTTCCTTGCCCTCACTTACCCATTTAAAACTTGCAGACCCTGACTCTGGTGCATTCAGCAGTGCTGCATCGTGACTAAATGTAAATTCTATGTGCTAAAGAACCATATGGGCTTTGCTCACCCTCCTGTTTCCTCTGACTTTGAGGTTTTGATGAAAAATAAATAAATAAATAAAAATAGTCTTCATCTCACTCTGCAGCCATGGGAGACCTTTAGATTCCGACAAATATAAAAAAATGAAAGTCTGGAAGGAAGAGACAAACTAGATTTTTAAGAAATCGGATTAAATGAAACAAAAGTATGCAATTAAGCAAAATCAATAAATAAAAACATACATTTAAAAAAATAAACCCATAGTAACTCATCTCCTTTAGTACAAGGTTTATCTTTGTTTTTACAAAAGCCAAACTGAGAAGCAGTCCTTGTAAGGGCGATCATTCACCAAACCTAGTTGCGCACGACTTGGTGACATCAGTGGGGACGAGGGATCCTGAAAAATTACTTCTGGGATTGTGTGACGACAGTGACCGGGAAGTATAAAAGCAGAGCCGAGAAGTTGTCAGCTCATATACCTCCAGGATCTGGCCTTAAGGGTCACCAAGAGCTCCGAGAAGCGCAGAGAAACCATTATCATAACTGCCAGCGGTGCCTCAAGGTGGGGACGAGGAGAACTTGGATCCTTTTCATGTGAGTCTGGCACTTTTCATAGTTCTAGATTTGAGTTTATGATTCGCCTAACCTGGATGCACCAGGTTTTATTATGCGTCTTGCAGTTGTAAATAAGCTTTATACGTTTCTGAAAGTACAGAAGCAAACAACGCAATTCATGTACTTTCAGTAGTGCGTTGCTTATCTTTTACATAACTACCCTTCATAAATTAAGCATGATTGCTAATAAAACTTTAAATTTGAATTGATTCTTCCCTAGTTGAGAGCGAAAAAAAGTCATGACGTCGGCAAGCCTCCTAGTCCTGGCATCTTTTGTGATCTGCAACTTGGCAGTGTCTGGCGGACAGGGTCTCCCTGCTGAGGATGAGATGGACCGAAGTACCACCATAGACAACATCATGCTACAGAGAGCACAGAGCCTCCTGTTACGGTCCATTCTCAAAAAGCTGCAGGATAGAGACGGCAGAAATGGTGCGTAAAAGTCATGGTTTGGGTATATTTTACAGCAAAATAAATAAGTCCATTTTGAAGCAGAACAGAGCGATGCAGATTTTTTTTTAATATTTACTTGTTTAAATCTGGTATTAAATATTATTTTTCGATTACCATAATCGTCGATGTCTTGACTGTTTCTCCCTCAAGAATAATCATGAATAATTATGAAATGATGCTGGATATTTTATTTTTAAGTGAGCTAGAGAACAATAAAGTTAAGGAAATATGGACCATAAGAAGCTATTTGTGCGTAATTTACGCACGCCGCAGACTAACTGTAAAAAAAAAAATCACTTTTGCTGTACTCTACCCAGTTAGAGTAGACTGAGCTGGTGCTAGAATAATACTGAAGAAGTCCTCAACCCTTTTTTTCCAGATGGGATTTTCTCACAGCCAGAATGGGTGACAAAAAGACAGCATCCCGGTAAGAGGTCCTTCGAGGATCTGGAGAAGCGGCAGCATCCGGGCAGAAGAGAGGGGGGCGACGACGAAGAGCAGTTTTGGGATGTGCAAAAGAGACAGCACCCCGGAAAGCGCGAAGATGAAATGCATTCGTTCATGGAGTTCCAGAAGAGGCAGCATCCAGGGAAGCGCTCCACCGAGGGACACATTCCTGACAGTCCCGTCGCGCTGCTCAGCGAACTTTCCAAGCGTCAGCACCCGGGCAAGCGCTACCTGGTACTGCACAGCAAACGCCAACACCCTGGTAAGCGTTTTCTCGAAGACGAGGACGGCGACTGGACTGAAAACGCAGAGGAAGATATGTCCGAGATGGAAAAGCGTCAGCACCCAGGAAAACGCTTTTGGGATAACCCCAGTCCGGAATTAAGCACCAGCAGTCCGTGTGATGTTTTGGACTCTGACGGCTGCAGTAAGACCAGTCTGCTGCTCGACTTTCTGGAAAACATCAACAAAAGTCACGCCGAGGAGAAGAGACAACACCCGGGGAAAAGGTTTGCACCAGAGGATGATTTGGAGGAAGGAGAGTAGGGGGGGGAATAGCTGCTCTGCTTTGTTATAACCCAATAAACTAAGTGATCAGAATGAAATATGAAAAATGGAAAATTATTTTAATTGTTTAACCTTTTGAGCCATTTTTCTTTGGCACAGAGTTTGTAACATTAATGCATAGCATCAGTCTGAAATTCTTCTTTGGAGCGCTTGTGCGTAATTATTCTCCAGATCTTTAAACTTTGCTGTAAATACACTTAGGAAAAGGGGATATGTTAATCTAGATCATTTTTTTTTAGTTATGTTGATTATTTTCACTAGAATATTTATGACTAATTTAAATTGTAGGATTATAATTACTGGCTTCAGCAATGTTGCCTCTGTGAGGCAACACATCTTTGTCAGTGTGGCACATACCTGAGTCCAGAACTAATGAAAACTGCCTCGCTTGCATCAAATAAAACTCTTGACTGATTGATTTGTGTTTTATTTATACTTATGTAAGATATAAATAATTCTACAGCAAACTAAGTGTGTTACTCATTATTTTTACATTGCCTCATGAAAGTTCATTAAAGATGCCTCTGGAATGCAGTACAAGCAAAATGTGAGGTGTGTGCAGGAACATCTGTTCCTTCAGTTCCACAGTGTTCAGTCTGCTGTAATCTCTTCAAGTGTCGTTGATGCAGACCAATGCCAAAGAGATGATGTCAAGTTTTCACTCTTTAATTGGAATCCTTCCATCATAGCCTCACCAGAAGCTGCATGTGGTCCTCCAAATCCAAATGAATCCTAAAGTATAAAACAAATTCAGCGTCTGGAAGTCGACGACCCTGTTTTATTATTCTAAAATTTAAGGTAATTTTGCTCGTCTGGTTTTTTTCTCCTTGTTGGAAAAAACTGAAAAATAATGTCTGGTCTCTGAGTGAGGAATAAGATTTTTCTGAAATAGTAATAAACTTTTAAAATTTCTTCTAAAAAGATGGTATGTAAACCTTTCACATGGTAACCACAGCAAGGATGTTTCTTGGTGACAAGTGCCCCTGGGTTCAAAGCATGCAAGCAAGCTAAAGTTTATCATTGGTGCTGTCACTAAACCAGTTAAAACTGGACACAAAACTTTTAAAATCTTTTCTAACAAGGCTGCATATTACACATTTCCATACCAACAGCTGAGATATATTAGCTACAATTGCCTCGGTGCTAAGAAGCCCAGCTTATTGGCAAGTTTAACTTTAGCATTAGTGCTGTCACTAAAAAACTGTATGAATCTAATCTCACAGGGTGAGATGTGAAACTTTTCCCATACTTACTCATGTAAATGAAAATTATATATTTACCAGCAGCAAAAACTTTCCGATGCTGTTGCAGATAAAAAAGAACCACAGAGACCATAGTAAAATAGGGAAGGGAATGAAAATATAATGTATGAATGGAACTGTGCAAAAGTCTCCTAACTTCATGTTTCTTTATATTATCCTTCTAACTCAGGCGTCTACAACCTGTGGATTCTTTGGACCTAACAATGGCTCTTAATAACTCAGGCTAAAAATGATAAAGAACCAACAAATGCTTTGAAATATAGATCTAAAAACAAATGCAGCTTTTAGCAGTTTTTTCATTGAATAATTTCATTGTGATTTCCACAACAGAATGACAGTAAAAGTATCAGTAATAAGTTTTACATCTGATTTTCTTGTCATTGGGTTAAAAACAATGAGCCTTTTCATAAATATCAACAACCCATGAAAGAAAATGAATCTAACCTCTTTTTGCAAACATTTTATGCTTTTTGCTTTATTTTAAAACCTAAAAACATACATAAAAAGACGGTTATTTAAAAACGACAACAAATATCCTATTGTTATATAGGAAATATTTATCAAAAATTATAAGTTTTTAAGTTTTTATTTAGCATCTTTAAAGACAACTAGTGTTTTAATGATGGAATTAAGTGGCCTGCCTGTAGCGTCATTAAGTTAAGTGGCTTAATAAACAAAAAGAATAATTCATCTGAAAAGGAATAGGTAAGTGACTGAAGCAGGGTGAAAAAGCAACTAAACTACACCAAAAAATGTTCTTAAAAACTTCAAAAAGCCAGATGAACATGTGGCTTTATTTCTATAAAAGGTTATAAGAAAGACTCAGCATTGTGTGCAGTTTGAAATATACAGTGTACAAAGCTGAAGTGAGTCATAACCCCCACCCCATTACCACCAAATAGGATAAAATTATGAACAGCTGACGCCAAATAACGCTGAGCTCACTTCAGAGACCCTATCTGGCTACAATGGACCTATCCTGGACCCTATGGATCACACCCACCACCTCAACTCCAAGCTGGACTACACCTTTTCTCCTTAGAGCAACCTTCACCTACAGAGACTATATAACAACTCCACAATATACATATTTCCAAACATCTTTGCCACCAATCACCTTCCATGTCTAACTCCTGTCCTTCCTTTCCTAGACACCCGAGTAATCTGAATCTGCCTGCTTCAGCTGCAGTAAATTTTCTAAAACTAAGCCTGGCCTTGTTCCTGTTACTTTCTCTGAACAAAACTGGGTTTCTGCTCTCAGTCCCGTCAGCTTTCAGCTCGCTCTCTTAGTTGGAGGGATTGCTCTTTAAGTCCGGGAACATTTCAGAAACTCCTCAGCAGTTTTATTTAGACATTTCTTCTGTGTTTGATATGAAGCTGTGACAGGAGATTGAATTTTTTCAGAGTCTTCACAGAGTTAAATAGAAACAAACTACCTACAGTGCAACATTTAGTTGCTGGACTCTACATGTAGAGTATAGAAATTGTACTTGAGCATATAATAGAACTTGTGATTATTCTTTATCAGCCACAGAATGGATTTATTTCAAGCAACACCATATCAGAAGACATTAGCATTACCTTTTGTTCAACAGATTGAACTCGATTTAGTCAAATTTGTTTTATTCAGCATTAGTAAATTTAAAATAACAATTCATTTAAATTAACTTCTTGATGTTGGATTTATTTGATAATTTTCATTTTTATTTATTCAAATACATTGATCGAATTAGTTGAGAATTATATTTTACACTTACACAACCGAGTTTAGTGGAATCAGTTGACATAACTAAGTAAAGTAAACATGTCTGCTGAAAGAAAGAAACAAACAAGCAAACAAACAAAGATTGCTAGTTCATATCTTTCTCCTCTGCTTTCTTCTTCTTTGAATCAGCAGTAACAAGCACACAAACATTACCCATCATGATGTCATCAGGACCACAGAAGAGTGTTTCCCTTGTCTACTCAGTTAGGTGTTAACAAAAAGAAGATTCTGTTATTTAACAAAAAAAAAAAAAAACTAAAATGAAAGATGAGAACATTTTTCATCCATTATAGCTGACAGGCTGCTGCAGAAATGTGAGTCTGTGATGTATTTAGTTCTCAAACAAAGACTAGTGAAGAACCAACAACAAACCTGTTTTATGGCAAGACAAGGAATCGTTTATTTTATCATCTTACATGTCAAACGATTGGTTTTACAATTTCTACCAAGAGCATCCAAAAAAAAAACTTTCGGATCATCGCTGGAAAAGTTAATGCATAAACAGCGCCCCTTTGTGGACTAGTACAGCTATGAATGAAATTCCTGGCATTTCTGACACCAGGGTCTTGGTGTGAAGATAACGCCTAACCCATGATATTATAAATAGTTTTCTTTATTTCAGAGCTAAATTTTGTCCAGCATGGTGCTGAAATGTCAGTAATTGATAACCAAATCGATGCCAAAGATAACAGGATCTAAATTAAACTCTGCCAAAACTAAACATTTGTAAAGGAAGGTATTACTCAAATTAGGCAAATTAGGGGAAATTAGGGATTGATCTGACTCATTAATTACCTCAAAAGGTGATCCAGTTCATAAAATAACCAGAAAAGGTTGGTAAATATTTGTTTTAACTCAGATGAAATTCTACTTATGGGTCCAATGCTTCTTTCCCACCTTATGAATAAGTGCTATAACATTCTTCTTTTGCTTTTGTTTGTCCTTTTGATTTTTTTTTTTTTATCCCCAAACTAAATTAAATGAATGTAACTTGTCTTCTGCTCATCCAAAATTAGGATAAGCGGGGTGGGGTGGGGGGCGGGGGCATATTCTTTCCTCACATTATAAAAACAAACCTGTGGAGTTTGCTAATGCTCTTAAGTTGTGTGTTTCAGTCAGATGAGATGAGATTGAGCTTTTCAGCAAGAAACACTGCCGGTGTGTGTGATATGAAACAGAGAGTGAATAGTTGGAAAAGTAGCCATGGAGGACACTTTATGCTGTGGGTTTCTGTGATTTCTGTTTGCTGTGATCCTCTTTAAAAGGCCCTGGGAATCCCCAGCAAACTCTTAGTAATTCTGAACAACTTAGATTAAAAGTAGGGCGAATTTGTTCCTAGAGAGCTGTTTTTGTTGATGTCTAAACAGTTCATTCACATCTAAGTTACATTTGTACATACAGTATTTGAGATTTGGAATTGGAGTGGTATAAAATCCCTCCTAAAAATATTCCTTAATTAACATTGTTTTCATAATTTTCTTTTTATTTATGTAACAATCATGCTTGGCCATTTCACCTGTATATTTTAAGTTGTTCCTGTTAAAAGCAGAGGGGGGCAGTAGTGTACTGTAGTATCAGTACCCTTACTTGAGTCAAATTTCTGGCTCCTCTACCCACTGTGAGTAACTTCACTGAATGAAAAACAAATTTTAACCAAAACTGCATGAGAAACACACATCTACAGGTTATGGTAAAGTGAGACTTCTGGTTTGTGAACAAGGTTCGTTATTCTAAGGTTGTTGTTTTTTGGGGGGGGTTTTTTGGGTTTTTTTTTTTTTTTTTATCTGCTGAGTGTGTTGTGTCATTTGGTGGTCAAGTGAAGATATAGTAAACACTTCAGATATTGTCACTGGAAGTACTTTTCTCTGTTCTGACATGTAATGTATGTATATGTCATAACAGAGACATATACATACTCATAGCTTTTATATTGAAAATAACTGATTTTGAAGAGTCTTTTTTCTGCTTGAATTTATTATTTTTTAATTTTTTTTAATTTTTTTTTATTTGCTTTTTTTTTTTTTTTTTTTTTTTTTTTTTTTTTCATTTTAGTCTACAAAATACCAGAATTTGCAACTAACTATATTTTTTTCTGTCTGATGACATCATTTTAAAATATTAAACCAGACGTCAAGATCAGTTACTCAGTACTTGCTAGCCTTTTTACCAAATACTTTTTTACTCTAACTTGAGTAATTTCTTAGATGGTTACTTTTTACTTTTACTTTAGCAAAAACATGTTGAAGTAGTGTTACTCTTACATGAGTACAATTACAATGCTACTTTACCTACCTCTGAATAAATAAAGGAGGGATGTTTTGTTTTTTTTGTTTTTTTTTACACTGTATTAAATGAAACATTTCAATGTATATGTATATGGAGGATCGAAACTGACATAATTAAAAATAAAAACAGAAATATATATATATATATATATATATATATATATATATATATATATATATATATATATATATATATATATATATATATTATATTATTTATTATTTATTTTTTTATTTTATTTTTTTTTCCCACCTTTATATATTAAGGCTTGTTTTGCCTTTTCCTTTTACAAGCGTTTGTTCTTTTTACATTTCCTCGTCTCCTCTTTTTACTTTACCGTTATATGTAAAGCTGTTTAAATATACATTTTGGTGATCCATTTGATGAAATGCACCTAAACTAAACAGGTGAGAGGGACTCATGGAACGCCTCATTTAAGACTCCTACCACGGCCTTGCCTGTAAGACAACGTCCAGGGTAATTTTAGCTTGCGACATTTCCTGGTTTGAACGGTCTTTACCGTTTTATGCTGGGCTGCTGTCCTTTGAATCTGAAACTGTGGCTTGCGCTTGGACAATTTCCCCTCAACAACAGCTTCCTACGTTTTTTTCCAACAACTTTCCCTCGAAGGCTGCTGTATATTACAGCTCTCGTAAACACGTTCACCGACAGCTTTTCGAGGTAGGAAAACTATTAATCACTCAGGAACTTTTGTTTTTGCTCAAACAAAAGGCACTTTGGCTGTTCCTTCAAGCTGAATGTATTGTGTTTTAACCGTGTTGTCATTTCTGGATGTTCCTCAGAGGTAAACAGAATGGATAAAGTTGATTTGCTGAGTCGCATCCTGAAGTCAGAGGACACCTCAACGATTCTAGGTGGACAAACTCCTGCCAGCGTCATTAACAGCCGGAAGTACGTACCTGTCACCGCTGACGCTCAGGATGATAACCTGCGCTTCCTGGATGATGCCATCCAAACCGCCCTGTGTGGTGAGATCAGAACTGTTGTCGTGGTTGGTCCAGAAGGCTCGGGTAAAACCACTGCTCTGCACAAGCTTGTTGTGGATTGGGCTAAAGGAGAATGCCTTCAAAACTTTTCTTATGTTTTCAACTTCCACTTCAGAAAAATGGGTTCTTTTGCCGGTGAAATCTGTTTGGAAACTTTAATCCAACGAGGTCACCCTCAAATCCCCCCAGAGTTCACGCGCCTGATTACAGAGAAGCCTGATGATGTGTTGTTTGTGTTTGATGGTATGGATGAGTACAAGCACAGCCTGGAGCCCTCAGTCCACACCCTGACCTCTGATCCGAGCCAGCCAGTCTCTGTGTCCTGCTTACTGGCCAGTCTGCTTCATGGATCTCTGCTGAAAGGAGCTGCTTTTCTGGTTGCAACCAGGCCCACAGATAACGTGAAGTTCCTCCGAGGGATTCGGGTCGATGTGTTGGGTTTTCAGAAGCCACAAAGAGAGGCCTACGTTAACAACTTCTTTCCTGACCCCACTGCAGCCAATGACGCATTTCTACACATGGAAAGAACTCTGGGCTTTTATGATTTCTGTGCTTCTCCTAGGTTTTGTTGGACAGTCTGCTCTATTTACAAGTGGCTTATTGATTTAGGTGCCAAACTTCCCGAGACTCTGTCTCAGCTGTTTGTAGACATTCTGGTCCACCTGATTCAGACTCTCTCGCTGAACAAAGAATGCAGTAGAAGGTTAGTGTTGGCTCTTGGCAGAATGGCCTCCCACTGTCTCCACGACCAACATTCAAGCTGTTCCAAACTCCACATTGATTCCTTTGGTTTTCAACAAAGTCTTACCTCTGTGGATAGTTTCTTGAGAGCACACGGTGAAGGAGAGCTCTCCTTCCACTCCCAACTAATGCAGGAGTTTGTCTTGGCAGTATCTTTCTTTTTGGACCCATCAACACATAATGACATGGAAAAGATGATGGATAATCCCAAAGGTTGTTCAAAGTTCCTAGATTTCTTTATGTCAGGGCTCTCTGAGCCAATCCAGAACAGATCGTTGGAGGACTTACTGGGGATGTTCAGATCTAATCAGATTAAAGTTTTTAGAAGCTGGTTTAAAAGCAGCTCTGAGAAATCACTGAAGGACTACAACAAATCTAAGCACTACAGATGTTTCCATTTGCTGCATCAAGCCCAAAACGAGAGCTTGGTAAAGGAGATCCTCACCCCTCCTGCACACCCATGCATCTTTCATGAAAGCCTGAGCCTTCAGGACTGTGCAGCTCTGAATTATGTCATCACATGTCTGGGTAAAAGGGAGATGTTGAGTCTGTCCGGAACAACAATATTAAGAGAGACAATGGAGGTCTTGGCTCCATCCGTGAGTCTGTCGCACACTTTGATGTAAGCAAAGTGTTTTTAAAAAATATATGGTAAATGTTTATCACGTTGTGTGTTCAGCAGCATGTGAAATGCAGTGCTTTCTCCTTCAGCTTGTCAAACTGCTCCATTCATAAAGAAGCTATTCCTCTGCTGGCTTCAGCTGTCAGCATGGGAGTCACCAGGGAGCTGTATCTCTCTCATTCCAACCTCGGAGATGAAAAGTTACAAATTCTCTGCAGGGGATTAAGGGAGGCCAATCTGCATGGACTAAAGTAAGGCTAAACCCTTTTTAAATGTGTTTTCTTGCTGATAATGCAGTTCTGTGAAAAAAATATTTGCCTCCTTTCAAATTTCTTCAGTTTTGTGACATTAACTTATTTTAGGTCATCAAAAAACATACATCAGTCATAGATACCCTGAGTAAACAAAAAAAAAAACACTGTTTTCAAATGATGATTTTTGTTTTAAGGGAAAAAAATATCCAAACCAACCTGATCCAGGGGGAAAGTGAAATCACCAATATATTAACACATAAATTCACTGCAATTAACTACATTTTTAGAAAGATGAATTCGATTGTACCCGATTACGCCCAGATCTGCTGAATAACTATATCACTAAAGCAAAAGAAATTCATGAACAGATAAGAAATAAAGTCATCGATATCTGTTAGTGTGGATAATGTTACAAACCCATTCCTAAGGCTTTGGGATTCCCTCAAACCACAGTGCTGTATTAAGGGGATGCACCCTCTTTCCCCTTCCATGCACCACCAGGTTTGTTCCTCTCCAGTTCTGAGACCCAACCAATAAAACCAGCAAAGTATTTACCTTGAGAAATAATGAGAATTGGTTAAGTATAAAATCAAGATTTAATGCCAAAAAATGAACAATGTACAGAGTAATGGAACAAATACAGAGTGACATTCAGCCCATCTTAAGGATGAACCGAGAGGAGCCAAGAATGGAGCGCAAGTCCTGCTTTTATCTATGCCTCATTCATAACCCTCGTTAAGGGGTGTCATCCTACGGTATCAGTTTATCCTTGACTATGTGTGCATCTTATGTGGTATCAGCGGGTATGGTTATGTAAGCGTGTAGCAGTGAGCGGTTCGGCAGGTATGCAATCAAGTAGGGCAGATATGTTTAATTAGGGCAGCAAAGATGTGATTAGAACAGGCCACAAAATCATACATCCATAACAGTAAGAGGCATTATCCACAGTAGGATAAAGCATTGAATTAAAGCACTGCAGGCCTCACTTAAGCTCAGTGTTCAGTTTGCCAAAACACGTGTTGATGGTCTTTAAGACTTACGACAGTTTCAGCATTTAAGAAAATAAGTCATACAATGGTCAAACATGGTGGTGGTAGTGCAATGGTCTGGGGCTGTCCTTCTTCACTTGTGCACCTGGGCTATGCAGAAGGACAATGAGCCAAAGCAACCCAGCAAGTTCACCTCTGAATCAAGCAAAAAGTACAAAACACATTAAAGATCTGTTGTCATTGTATCAACCTTTCAGACCACTCAGGTCTTCTGGTTCTAGTCTGCTCTGCATCCCCAGAACCAGAACCAAAGATGGAGAAGCAGCTTTCAGTTTTTATGCTCCTCAAATCTGGAACAAACTTCCAGAAAACTGCAAAACAGCCCAAACACCGAGTTCCTTTAAATCAAAGCTAAAAACCCACCTGTTTAGAGCTGCCTTTGATTAGTAGTAAGTGGAACATTGATTATGATATTTGTATATTTGCTTGATGATTTTGATGATGGCATTTGTCAAAATGTAAAGTTTCTTGCTCGTTCCATAATTGGCGACTGCATGATGTTTTTATGATGTAAAGCACTTTGAACTGCCTCGTCGCTGAAATGTGCTATACAGATAAACTTGACTTAAAGCTACACCTGTAACTTTTAAAAAAATATATTTTTCTACATATTTGTTGAAACTGTCACTATGTCTTGACAGAATGGTATGAGACACATAATCTGTGGGGGAAAAAATTAAGCTCCTCTGCCTTCTCCCAGTCCTCTGAGTGATCTCTAACAACCAGTCGGAACCAGGAGGCAGGTCTTGGTGCTGTCAATCACCGTCTGAATGGCCTTACCCCCTTGCTCTCTGCTGCGCTGCATCTCGCATACTGCTGTGAATAATCAGGCTAGCTAGCATGACCACCGATGACGACGGATAAATGGTTTTCCTGTAACGATAAGTTGTCTCTCCACCATTAACACATTTAGCAATGAGTAAATGAAGTTGACTGACAGCGCTAAGACTTTCCTCCTGGCTCTGATTGGTTGTTTTAGGTCAGGAGCGGTGCAAAGTTACATACTGCAGCTTTAAAATGAAGATTTGAGTGGCCTAGTCAAAGTCTGAACATAATGACCCTAAACAGGCTGTTCCTTAAACGCTCCAGTGTGACTGAATGAAAACTATTGTTTTGATAAACAACGAGAGACGATTAATCCACAGTGTAAAAGACTAATCACCAGGTTGTGGAGTGGCACGTCCAGTTCTTTGGTTTATGACATCCAGTTGATAAAAAGTCAGGTTGCTTTTGATAGCTTTTTTCTCTTTAATAATTAAAATCATCATTTTAAAAACGGCTCGTGTTTACTCAGGTTTGTGTTAATATTGAAATTTGTTTGATCCGAAACACTTAAGTGTGACTAAAAAGTAAAAAAGAATACATTTGTAAGTGGGCATATATGTTTTCATAGCACTATATATATTGTTCAAACGGAAATAAGTAATGTAACTCTAGTTGTTGGCCTTCGGTATTTGAAGTCTTAATGTCTGTGGACTGACTGCGGCCAGCTGTGGCGACCTGGTTTCTGTGCTGACCTCAGGAACCTCCCAACTCCAAATTTTACAAATGAGGTTTAATCAAATCGGCGATCAGGGCTTCACAAAACTGTGTGAAGCAATGTATAGTCCAAACTGCAGACTACAGGAGCTCCAGTAAGTACTGAAATAGTATGGATTCATGTTTTAACAAGTCCATACTTAGTCAAATGATCTACTTGACCATCTTTAAAATTTTCTTATGCCAGGATTCAAAATTGTGACTTGACTGCAGCATCCATGGAGGATTTTGCAGAGGCTTTGTGTTCTGGTCAATCACAGCTGACAAAAATTGACTTTAAGGGGAACATGATTGGTGACAGCGGAGTTGAAGCTTTATGCAACGCCCTGCAACAGCCACTCTGTAAACTCCAGAGCCTCGGGTAAGTATCTGCTTCAAGGGGGGAAAAAAAACCCCACAATCGGCTCCATTACTTTTAGTAACCTGGAGTGATTCAATTTTTTTTAAAAAGCTGTGTTTTTAATCTGTGTTGTAGACTGTTTGATAGTGGTTTGACTGGTGCATGCTGCTCCAGTTTGAAGGAGGTCTTCATGTCTCAACACTGCTCTCTGTCAGAACTTGATCTGTCATTGAATGAGTTGGGACAGGAGGGGGCGCTGCTTCTTTGCCAAGGCCTAAAAAGACCCGACTGCCCCATAGAAATCCTGGGGTAAGGTCATCTGCTAAGCTAATTGTTTATTTTTAGTCAACCAGCTAATTTTTTTAGGAACAGATGAAAGCAGATAATATTCTTCCTGATATCTTGGTTGTCTTTTTTTTTGTTGTTGTTGTATATTAACACAAATTTGTGTTTGAGCTGTTGCCTTAAAACAGTCACAGGTATGCTGTAATCAATTGTATGTAAACTTTGAAGAAAATAATAGTTAATTCCTCTGGTGTTCAGCAAAATGAAATAATTTTAGTAATTCTAACTACCCTAAAACAGGAAAAGTTTTAGTTCATGTCAGACCATGAGGAAAAATATGTTTTGTATACAAAGTTTTGTAAATATTCATTAAGCAGCTCTACTTTGTACTCTGTCCCTACAGCCTGATACGATGTGAGTTAACCCCAACAGTCTTCGAGGAACTGGGATCAATACTGAAAAATGGGACATGTCAAATCAAGTCTCTGCTTTTAGCCATCAACAAAGTTGGAGACCAAGGGGTTAAATATCTCTGGGATGCCCTTTCACATCCAAGCTGCTTGTTAGAGGAACTAAGGTGAGTTAATGAGGAGGAAACAAAGTCCTCTTTTTTTTTTTTTAAAACCCTCACACAGTGCACTCTGTGAACCTGTTTGCGTCCCCTGCAACATAGTGTGGAAATGACCAAATTGACGGATGCCTGTGTTGAAGACCTGTGTGCTGCTCTCAGAGCCAATAATACCCTGAAACTCCTGGAGCTGAGAAACAACTCTCTTACTGACGCTGCTGTCCCTGCGATTGTCGAAGTTATGACGGAAAAACACAACATGAAGGAGTTAAAGTAAGCTTGATTCTCTCGAGTCATAAACTTTTAAGCAAACTCAATATTTTTAGTGTTTGAATGTTATTAAAATCTAACTTCTTTTATTCTCTCCTTTCAGCCTGAAGTACAATGACTTCAGTGAAGATGCTCTTGAAATGTTGGATAAATGTCATAACATAAGATACTGAGGAGGTAATTTCAGAGTCCCTTGCTACAATGTCAAGTTCCACCCAAACATCTCAAGTGACGCTTGGATGCGTCTAAGATGTACCACCCACTTACCCCCCCAAATGGATTTCACTTTTTTTGTCACAGCCATGCTCCTGTAGACCCAAGATAATGCAATCTTTCCTGCCCACACCCATCACAATCTGTAACTCCTTAATTAAATGAGTTACATCAACATTTCCCTTTGAGATAAAGTATTTCTGAATTTGAATTACATAAGCGGGACCGGCACAATGTGCCTTATAGTATATTCTCATAATTAGATGTGTACTTACAGGATGTGTTGGTTTTGTTTTTGTATGGCGATGAAATTTCACAGCTAATGATCCATTGGACTACGTCATCTTGGAAATGATAAAAATTGAATAACGGTTGCTGTAAGTGTTGAGTTAAAGCTGTCATTCATTAAAAGATGCAATACTACAAATCACTGGGTTTATTGCACTTTTATCAAGAAACCTTTGGGATGTTTGACAATTGGTGTCGAAAGCACACAAGCATATTTAGCTATAATACATACTTTGAAAGCAGCGATCTGTTTCCCAGCAGTCAAATCATTGCCAATAAGAAAATCTATTTACATGCATAAAGCATTGTAAGCAGTTCTTCATCAAATCTCATATTTCTTATATACTTGTGAGAAAAACAGATGTAAACATTTCAGGCATCCAAGGCTGTACACCAACCATGGAGTTTAAATCTTAGCACTCTTCTTAGAGAATTAAAGTTCACTGTAATAGGGTGTCGAGTGAGTCTCGCATGTGCAACTCAAGGAAACATGACTGGAATAAAGGATCCCGCCCTCCTCTTAGTGGTCATGAGTTTCTCCGTTAAGGACACTGGTATGACTGCTGTCCTTCAGCTTGGAGGTTTGATGGGCGTTTTTATTGCTGTTGGAAGAAATGTCCTCATCTGTGCTGCTCTCAATGTCGCTGCGATCGTCTTTTGACACCTGGAAATGACCAAAACTAGACTCGTTAATGTTTGAAAAATCATGAAAGGGTTACATCCATGCTGAAGTATTGCTAAAGTCTTCACAACCCCAGAGCTTTTTAACATTCAAAGGACACAATTTTTTTTTTTTTTTTTTTTTTTTTTTTTAAAGGTGTGGTATACGTATTTATTTAGCCCCCTTTCACTCTGATACCCCTAAATAAAATTTAGTGTCATCTAATTAAGATATAGTGAGTTCGGGTTGATGAGAAGACAGATGGCGCTAATACTGGAAGAAAACCTGTTAGAGGATGCAGAAGACTTGGACAGAGGTTCACTTTCTAGTCAGACAACAACCCTAAACAATACAACCAGAGCGACAAGTCAATGGCAAAACCACGAATACTATTCTTTTTACTCATAATTACTACTTTGTGTTTGTCACTTTAAAACACTCAAATGTAAAGTGAAACATAAAGTTCAAGGGGCATAAATACTTTTGCAATTCACTGCAGCCGCTGTGCGAGGCGGAAGACAAACCTTTCCCTTGAAGATGGCTTTGACAGCAATGCGAGCAATGAGGTAGAACCAGATGACGTGAAGAGTCTGTAGGACCAGCAGTAACCCATTTAGCAGCCACCAGGCCTGATATGGCCCAACAATTTGCCAGCTCTCAAACAGCACGCTGTAAAGAACCCTACAAGGAAAACATTTAGGAAATGCATTTAATAAAAATTTTAAAAAAGATGGCTAGATGGCTTTGAACTTTTCAAAGTTCATTGAGAAGCTCTCACCAGAAAGGAAAAATGATGAGTCGAGTGAGGAAAAAGCTTATGCTGAACACCACAAACAAGCTGTCGCATAGCCTCTGGTACTTGGCATAGTTGGCCAACTTGGCTGCCTTTGAGAAACAAGACAAACAATCCACAGCTCTCAGAAATTAATCAAATTCCTCCTTTTTGAGTCAACAGTAAACTTGTATTTCAGCTGATGATGCATTTGTTTACCTCGAGGAAGATGTCAGACGCATCGTGCGCACACATGACCAAAGTGCCAACTCTTAGCATGTTGTTGCCAAAAGAGATAGTGATGAGGAGTATGGTGGCCAGGTGGTGGACAAGCATGATCATGAAATCCTGCCATCGACACAATGAGGAGAGAGAAATGAGGACAGAGTGATAAATAGGACATTTCACAACATTCACTTCTGATTATCGGTAAAACAGTAGATAATGTGATGAAAGGCTGGGTTGTAAAGCTGTGTGTGCTAGTGGTGGTAAAACCAAGCCTGTATACATTCCTAAGTGAAATATACTTGTCGGGCTATATAACTGACTAAAAGAATAAAAAACAAGTGGTAGTCAGTGTGGTTTGCTGGTATTGATAATCTCCAGTACTGGTCCTACTATCAGACTTTAGACCAGTGTGTTATGAAGAGAGTGTACAGAGTTGTTTTGTGTCTGTTATGAAGCTTCTGCAGTTTTCATATTTTAACCATCATCCTTAAAAGCTCTAGATCAGTCTCCAGAAGATATTTTTCATCAAACACCTTTGACTTGCTCTCTCTGTTGCTACAGTCTCTCCTGGTAGTTGCAGAAGAACTTGCACTCAACAGAAATTATTTAACATCTTGTTCAAAGTGCTTAAAAATTAATCCTTCTTCAAGAAATAATGGGGGTTTTTTAACTGTCTATGCACTACATTTTTAGGCCAGGGTATTATGTAGGTGAACAAACATGCATCCATCTTGTCTTGAAGTTATCTTAGTTCATTTTTTCAAGTACTTAATTGGTTTCGAATCCTACCTAAAGAACAGGAATTTCTTTGTGTCAATAAGCAACTTCTCATCGGAGCGGACTAAAGTCACACGTGGAGTATCCAAAGGTTCAATCCAGGAACACCTCCAATTTAATATCTACATGCTCCCACCAGCTCAGATTATAACAAGTAATAAGATTAGCTACCATAACTACGCAGATGATACACAGCTCTACATTACGATGTCACCAGATGACTTTGAACCCCTCCAAGTACTGAACAGATGCTTAGAACAAATCAATGCATGGAAGTGCCAAAACTTTCTCCAGCTGAACAGAAATAAAACTGAAGTTATTATCTTTGGACCCAAAGAGGAACGATCTAGAGTTAGCATACAGCTTCAGTTATCACAACTAGGAACTCGTGATCACGCCTGAAATCTGCGTGTAGTGATGGACTCAGACCTAAACCTTCAGAGACACATAAAAACAGTTACAAAGTCAGCCTTCTATCACCTGAAGAACATTTCCAAGATTAAAGGACCCATGTCTCAACAAGATCTAGAGAAACTCATCCATGCGTTTATCTTTAGTCACATTGATTATTGCAACAGTATCTTCACAGGTCTACCTAAAAAAAAAAAAAAAAAAAATCAAAAATTCAATCAGACAGCTGCAGCTGATGGGACTGTGGGACTGCTTTTCTTCTAAAGGGCCCAAGACCTTTGTTTGAGGGCTTGGCATCCTGAGCTCTTTAAAAAAACGTGAAATGGGTATACACTGGGACTTTCAACAAGATAATAATCCAACATGCCCAAAAAAAAACAAAACACAGAAATTGTTTCCCCAGACATAAAATCAGCCTTCTTCCATCCACGAGGCCTAAACACTATGGAAGAACTGGAGGATGAGCTAATAAAGAGAGGAGACCATAAGAGAGGACCAAAGATTCTGGGGAATCCAGAGAGACTGTGTAAAGATACTCCTCCTCTGTATGTTATGAACCAAAGACAAAGTGCTGTCCAACTGGTAAAGGAGGGTTGTGCAAAGTTTTAACAGCAGAAGCCGAACGTTGGGAATGGAGAAAACAGGTAATTTCCTTAAAATAATGGTCTTCCCCCCCCCTCTCACTCAATTAATGTACACATTAAATGTTGTATGTGGTGTAAGATCATGCGAATACATCAAATAATGTATTTATTTTAAGGCCAATAAATTTTTTTTTTCTAGAAACGCCAGTAAACATGGATGCAACTGTAGATGCATGCATCACCTATGCAAAACATCCACACAGCATCTTCTAAACCTATGAAAACACAAATCAAGGGATTAAAAATATATTTTCTGACACAGTGGAAGATAAAATTAACTCCCCAAATATTTAAGGAATAACAGGTATGATTTTTTTAACAGAATAATGAAAGTCAACAAAGGAGAAGTCACCACAGAATCTTGCAGAAAAAAAAGAACTATCCATGCCAGATTCTTTAAGAAATTAAAACAAGCAACATGTGAAAAAATTAATCCAAATACCAAAGTGGCTAAATGACCTTTTTCAGAATATCTGCAGGATCTTTTTGTTGAATAAAAGTCTGAAAAGGCAAATTTTCCTTGAAAATTGTGTAAAAGGACACAGCTTAATCTGTAGATTATGTTTAAAACAGGTTCAATTATTTGTCTGACCAAATATTTCAGAAAAGTGATAATTCAAATATATTAAGATGAACCTAACATACTATCTGTATATTATATTTGACCAATGATTGTACACCGGTAGCACTTGATGCTGTCACATAGATACAAACAACATAAAAGAAAAAAGCAAAGTATACAAGGCAAACTAAAATATGACATCTTGGAAAAAACACCTTTAGTTACAGTATGAGTGATGAGAGAAGCATAATAGTGCTGGTTGTTGACTCACCTTACGTTTAACATCTGTGAACTGGGATATCATCAGAGACCAATAGAAAGCCAGCTCAGCAACATAGTAATTGTATTGTCCAGGACTTAGAGGCTTTGAGGGGGAATGAAGCAAACACACCTTTGATAAATACGTAGCAAAACTAACCTGCAAGCAACACGATGCTGGATTGATTAGAGCAACACTGTGAAATAAGTGTGCAAAATGTGACGCTTATGCAATTTGTTGTTAAAAAAAAAAAAAAAAAAAAAAAAAAAAAAAAAAAAAAAAAAAAAAAAAAAAAAACTGCTGACCTGAAAAGGGTAGTTGTACCAACACTTTCTGGTATCCCACATCCAAGGTGACTAACAGAAACAGATTAAATATGAGCGAGGTTAAAATGACAAGGAGGACACAAACACAAAGCATGATTATTAATATCCCTTTAGAAGAAAAAACAGCCCACAATGTACAGTGACTTCCAAAAGTGTTTATAAAAGAATGCTTTCACTTATGTGACAGTATTTCAACATGGTGTGCTGCATGTAAACTAAAAAGTTTCATTTTGGTCCTGACCAGAGCACCTTTCCTCCCCCATATTTGTTGTGTTCACTACAAGGTTTGTGGTAAAGACTGTGAATTGGACATCTTATGGCTTACTTTCTTCAAGATATGTGGACTGCACGACTAAAAGCCATTACACACTCCAGAACCCAGAAATTTGTTTGCTCCACCAGGGCTGGAAGAGAGAAAGTATGTCATTTTTTTTTTCCTTTGAGCTTTGGTTAGTCATAACTTTTTACCATGCAGTAACTATTTTGTGATAGGTCAGGCAGCTTTAGGTGATGCGGAAATGTCCTTTCATCAACATTTCTCCATTCCCTCCATCCCAGGAGTTCTGCTCTTGAGTTTCTTGGGAAGTATGAAATGTCCCGGGCAGAACCAATTTTGTTCTTGCTCTTACCCCTTAAGCAAAACACATTTGTCTGTTCTTGTATAATATCTACAGATCTTAATAGTTGGTCTGATCACAGATTCTTCCACCTGAATTGTGGATATCTGCAGCTCCTTCAGACTTAAGATGGGTGAGTTGGCTGATTCTCATTAATATTCTCCTTGGCATGTTTTTGGTAGGTTTGAATTTGTTTTATTTTAGGGTCTGCATATAAGTGCATGCCACACTTTTCAGATATTTGTAGAGAGTGGTGAAAACCATGAATTATTTTTGCTTCCTCTTCATGATTATGCACTATCTTGTGTTGAAGTCACATATAATCCAAATAAAATATACTGAAGTGTGTGGTTGTCACATGATCAAATGTAAAGAGGTTCAAGCTGTAAGAATACTTTTGAAAGAAGCTATTGTAGCTCAACTTACCACCCACAAGTGGCAAATGGCATAGATAAAAATCACCAGGTAAAAGGTGAATCTCCACCTGCAATCACAAAAAAAGAAAATATGCTGCAAGAAAATATGTAAAACATTACACACTTAGAAGCAGATAAGTAAACATTTCCAAAATGACATCTATTGTCCTGATGGGTTATCTTTACATTGTGATATCAAGATTTTTCCAAACATCACTACTAATTATCTATTTACCAATTGTTGTTGTTTTTTTTTTTTGTTTGTTTGTTTGTTTGTTTTACTCAAGTAAAAAGAATTTCTGATATTTTGGGGTGATAGTGGCAATGGAGGTAGGAGTTTGTCCTGCAATCTGTGGGTCGCCGGTTTGAGCCCCTGTCATTGTGCCCTTGGGCAAGATACTTCACCCACCTTGACTGCTGGTGGTGGTCAGATGGGACAATGGTGGAACATATCTGCTTGCTTCAGCCAGGGCAGCTGTGGCTACTATAGTAGCTTGTCATCATCAGTGTGTGAATGGGAATGACTGATTTAATTGTAAAGTGTCTTTGAGGGCCCTGAAAAGTGCTAAGTCTGATTTAATTTCATATTTCAGTTTGTACCCATTATGTCAGCCTCAAAGAAATAAATAAATACACACATTAAAAGTGAAAAAAGTATAATTACGAAAATTCTGTGAATCTTAAATGATTCTTCCACCAAAGGCTCCAGGTGCCTGCACAAATATTTATGGTGGTAATATTATATTTGAAAATACAGTATTTCAATATGCAATCATAATCATAATAATAGACAACCTGTTCCATATTGTTGGAAATGTGGACTTCTTTTATTCCTACTGGGACTTTAACTACAACGATATGGCGCGGTATCAGCGCCAAAATTAAGACCATTGCGCACCCAGCGGTGGCTACGATCTCGACCAGGACACTATATTCATTGTGAAGCCGGCTACTGATCTGATTAATGATAGGCCGGCACGAGTAACTGAGCGGCCCTAACCCGGAGGTAATTGAATGGCGGGCGCTGGCAAATAAGAAGGAGGCTACCGTACTCACTTGCGTTAGCATCGGAGAGGCTAGTGACTAGCATGCCTAAGATGGTCACCCACTGGATTGCCTTCTTTCTCTGCTGGCCATTAGCATGGATAGGCTAGCGTTAGCATTGGATAGACTGGTAACTAGCATGCTTAGGCTGGTCACCTCTGACTCGTACTTTCTTCTTTGAAGGAAACTTTATCAATAAAACTGTTTGGTATACAATATCTGTAAGCGCTCTGCATTAGATCCATTGACGTGTGTCCTTTTGACAGTAATACCAAGCATAAACATACTGTATAATACGGAGCTGAAGTTGGCTTTCAATTGATGCTTCTGATTCGGAAGATGGCTAAAGGGCGATTCCACATAATTTTTCACCATCTTAAGTTTCTTTAATTAGCTCTAATTTAAAGACGTCAATACTCAGACTCTTCAAACATAGACTATATTATTCTGTACTAAAAGCAGACTATTTAATACATAGTTTGTGAACATACCAATATGGTCCTTTAACTTTCACAGATCCATTTAAAGGATACAACAATATGTTAAATTTGGTGTTTTTATTAAAGACAACTATATTGACAATGGTATAAATAATATTCAGACAAACATTATATACATAAATTACACCTCTTTAAAACCAGCCCAAATATCATAAACAGGAACAATGAGTTGAATATTTTTGTCTTTATTTGTTTAAGTGAACATTTAATGTATGCTTTTTTTTGTACCTTTTTTTTGTTTGTTTGTTTTCTGTAACACGTTTATATTAATTTAAAAAAAAAAAAAAAAAAAAACAAACAAAAAAAAAAACAAACAAGTGGAATCGCTTATTAGCCATCTGCACAATCAGAAGCATCAATTGATAGCCAACTTCAGCTCCATATCTTACATATGTTTATGCTTCAGGTTGGATTACAGTAAACTCAAAAGGACACATCAATGGATTTAATGCATGGACCTTACAGATATTGTATCCCAAACAGTTTTCTTGACATTAAAGAAGAAAGCATGAGTCACAGGTGACCAGCCTAGGCATGTTAGTTGCCAGCCTATTCAATGCTAACACTAGCTTAACCATGCTAATGGCTAGCAGAGGAAGAAGGCGATCCAGTGGGTGACCAGCCTAGGCATGCTAGTCAGTAGCCTCTCCAATGCTAACGCGAGTAGCCTCCTTCTCATTTGCCAGCACCGGCCGCTCAATTACCTGTGGCGGCCTATCATTAATCAGATCAATAGCTGACTTCAGAATGGATATAGCCTCCTGCATCAAGGAAGTAGCTACCGCTGGGTGCGCAATAGTCTTAATTTTGGTGCTGATACTGCGCCATACAACAAAGTACTTTGATCAGATGAAACTAAGACTCAGCTGCAAACACTCCAGGCTGGTCTGGTGTGAAACAAAACACTTCATGCCCACTGTTAAGTATGGTGTTGGATCTGTGATGCTGTGGGATGATTTGTCTCTCAAAGGCCCCAAGAGCTTTGTTACAGAGCATGATGTCATGGACTCTTTAAAAGAGCCGGACATTTTGAACAAAAATAATGGTGGCATCAGCTACAAAAGTGAAAAAAGGTTAACACTACCGGGTCTTTTGGCTGGACGGTGACCCAAAAACTTAGCCAAATAAACAGAAATGGTGGAGAACACAAGAGGGGAACCAGAATCTCTGCAGGGATTGTACAATAAGGATTGGTCAAGGAGCCCTATCCTATATATGCTTCAACCTTGTGACAAGTTTTAACAGAAGACTAAGTGCTGCCTGTCAGCATGAGAAGGGTTGCACAAAGTCGATCTTGATAAAAAAATCATTTATTCATTACAATCCCTCTCCATAAAAATGTATTCAATTTAAAAGGTAGATTATTTCCCTTTTTATTAAATATAAATATATTACAGTTACAACGGAAGGTAAATATATATTAAATAGGGATACATAAAATATTTGCACCGACGTCGGTACTGGCTGATGTTGGTCATTTTTAACACATCAGTCCAATACGTAGAACTGGGCCGATATTAACCAGTATTTATATCCATCTTGTTGCTGGTTGTGTTTCAGGAGGGGAGGGGGTTGGACATGTGGTATTCGTTTGGTCATGCTTGATATTTCTGAGCTGTAAACTCTGCAGTCCTTCTTGAGGCTTACATGCTCTCACAGAACTTCTTCTGCGTGCTGGGCCTGTCCTGGTTCCGGCGGATACGAAACCATCGCTGAATTTTCCGCTCCTCCCAGTCCAGCTGCTTGGAGAGTCCCTCCAGTTGTCTCGTGTCTGGACTCTAAGGAGGACAATATTATAGTGATCTCCAAAGTACTGTATCTGCTTGTAAAACTACAATAGTATGCCATACAACAAGACGTGTTCACAGGATATATCATTAGGCCTGTGGTGGTGTGTACCGCTGCAACAACGCTGTGCTGCAGAGTGTACAGAAGCAACAGAACAAACAACCCTTATGTACCGTGTTGGACTGATACAGCCTCTCCAGGACAGCGTTGGGCTGAGCTCGTCGGGGCACTCCCGCCTGAATCTGAAGTATGTGGGCACAGGGTTTGGCCACCAGCCTGTGTACACACAGACAGAGGGGCAAAAACCAGAGGGTGGGGACACATACACACACGTTTGATATTAAAGCAACATTCAGCCAGAGAGAAAAGTTTAATGCCATGGTAATTTACATTACAGTTTGCCCATAATGACACGTTGGACAGGAATGACTGCATTAGTGCATGACAGAGAGCAGAATAAAAGGCTATAAAAAGGGAGACACAAGGATGTGTTAAAAAGCCTAGAAAATGTAGCACCTAGTCTAAACAGAGAGTGATGGCCCATCATGTGAGAGTATGGGAAACTAGCTTGGGAGGGACGAGTCTGGCGAAAATACTAATGCGTGTCACAGGATCATTTGGTTGAGCTGGCCATTGGTCTGGATGAAACTCAGAGACATTATGAAATGTCAGTGTGGTAACCGCCTGCTATTCTGGAATACCAAGCTACTTTCAAAAGAAGCAATTGAATGAGAACCTGATCTGTTGCTTTTCACATTAATTTCTGACTTTTACAGTAGCACTATTTGATTTTAATTTACTACAAAATGTTGGATTTATCAAGGAATGACACAAACAATATCTTATTTAAATAGCTTTTGTGTCAAATTGTTTCCTGCCTCTATTTATGTCTTAATATGATGTCATTTTTTTGACTTTACACAAATGCTATGTTAAAATTGTACCTATAGCCAGAGGTGGCCTGAGGCATCAATGAACTTTACAGCTGCTTTGCAACATTCCTGGGGGCCCTAATAAAACTTGAATTTTCAAAGGACAGGTTTACAAATGTGCCACTAGAGAAGGAACTAAAGCTGCTGTCATTCTGCTTCCTGTATTGTGGTGGATGATTGCTCACTGAAAAACGGATCTTGCGCTTTTCTAAGCGTGAAAAATAGAAGCAGCTCACATGGAAAACCAAGCTCTGTCATATCTTTAAAATATGTGTGTCACTTTTGATGCACTAGCGGTTTGAATAGTCTTTGAATACTGTATTGAGATCAAGGATTGGGTATTCACAGTGTTCTACCACATCACAGAGTATTTTACATGTTAATTTTGCATCAAACATCTCATTTTGTTTTTCTCCTATAATTAAAAAGGACTAACTGAACATCTAGCAATAAAAGATGAGCACCCCCAAGAGGTCAGATAATTGTAAGCCACATTAATCATAAAGTAGGCCATGCTGCCAGTATCACCTTCAAGTTCAAGCATCCGGCATCGTGAGGAGATTGGATCTTCATCGGTGCAGAAAGAGTGTTTATATTACGTTGAATGAGATTAAGTAATATTAAAATTGGGCTGTTGCTGCGACATTTAAGCAAGGAAAAATCCATGGAGACATAAGTGAGCTGGTGATCAAAATGTGTCCACTGCAGAGTTAAGTGTACATATGACGGTGATGTTACTAAAGCTGTCCAATTTTGTATGCCATTGAAATGCAGTATTGATACGTAATAGTGTTGAGCAATCAAAATTCAGTTCAAATCAATCCAGTTCACACAAATACAGCCATATTCAAAACCCGTACCATACAGCCCAATTGATCGTACTTACGGTAGAGTATAAAGTCAGGTTGGCGAAAAAGTTATCAAAAGGCTTCATGATTTATTAGTTATTATAACAGAGCCATGTTTTAAAGCTAACAGAACCACTTCTGGAGTAGATCAACAAGTAATAGCCGTTTTGCAGGAGTTACTTATAACCATAAAACTCCCAGAATCTACCAAGTTTTTAAACAGCTGTAATGTCTTATCTGGATGTGGCCCTCCCCCCTTCATCCCCCCCCCCATAAAAAAAAAAAAAAGGAAAAAAAAGAAAAAAAAAAGAGAGCACTTAAAACCTACTTGCAACCTTTGGCCGACACTGCTTTTAGCAGAGCAAAGTCTCAGCAACATCTGAGCCCAATGAAATCATTTTTGTTTCATCATCTCACATGAATGCTAATGTTGAAAATTATGTTTACTAGTTCTTTAGTCGTTCATCTGAACTTTTATTTAAAAAAAAAAAAAACAAAAAACAAAAAAAAAACAAAAAAAAAAACTTGAGTCACTCATATGAAATGGAGAAGAAAACATGCCTACAAAGAGCTTTTTCACTGGTCAGAAAAAATGACTCGTGTCCACATTCCTGAAAGCAGTTTCCATTTTGTTTTATTTTAGTCCCCGTGAATCACAGTTTCTATGTAAGCACTACCGGAGCCGTGAGGCTCTAGCAGAGCAGCGCAGAAACAAAAAAGTGCAGGGGAGAAAAAAAAAAAAACTAAAACTAAAGCTGTAAAACAAAGAGAGACTCACCTTTCAAAAAGCAGCCTGAGTAGTAAAACCCCCACAGCCAGAGGGAAGGCATGGCAGAGCATATGCTGAAGTCTGGGGTACTCCACTCCAGCTGGAGGGTGCTCCAGGTCTGGCCACGACACATTTTCGGGAAGCCAGAATCTCTCACTCCAAATCCAGGCTGAGATAAAAGAAGTCATCGGGGAGCAGAAAACAGTAAAGCCGAAAGTAAACCAAGTTGTCGGTAAAGTTTTGTCTCCTGAGCACAGCGCTAAGCTGAAGTAGCATCACTCCTTGAGCTAAACTCTTAATGAGGAAACTAAACGCTGGACTTCTCTGCTAGCCTGACAGGCTACACCCACCACTGTTTACATGTGGAGGTGATCCTGCTGAACCAGGCGGCGAATAGCGGCTAAACCACCTTTAATTACAGCCCCAGGCCTCTTAGCTCAGGCTATTTCAACATTTTCAGCCAGTTAACATCAACAGCATCGTGCTGAGTTGTGTAGTGGTAAGCAACCACCTGTTAATTAAAATATATATATTTTACAATTTATATTTACTAAATTTGTTTATATATGTAAGGTTGCGCACCACACTTGTAATTTCTTTTTCTTATTTGTTAATTTATTTTTGCTTCCGTTTCCAAAATTGACTGAAATGTAGGCCTAAAAATATATATTTTTTAAAATTCACAAATGAATTTTTAAAAAGAATTTAATCTGAAGCCAAAAAAATTAATCGCAATTGTGAATAGAGGCATTCTTGATGAACGTTTGATAAAAATAAATAAATAAACAATAAAAATCTGGCTTTGTGGAGGAGTGACATAAAGAAAGTTAGAAGTCGTCATGTTTGCAGTTTACCATAAGCTACATAGGGGACACATCAAAGATGCAAAATGAGCCGGTTTAGTCAAATATGACCAAAATTAAGCTTTTTGGCCTATATTCAAAATGTTAAGTGTGGGGGAAAAAAAGAACTGTTCATCATCCAAAACACTTTATCCCCACTGTCAAAAATGGTGGTTGCAGTATTAAGTTGTCCAGACAGATGGAGCTAAATATTCAGAAGTCCTGGAAGAAAGCCTAACACTGGAACTGGAGCTGACATTCACCTTCCAGCAAGACAATAACCCTAAAGTTACAACCAGAGCTACCATAGAAGTATATTTATGTAGGGAATGGCCCAGTCAAAGTCCAGACCCTAAATACAATTACGAATCTGTGACAAGAAAGCTGATGGTTACAAGAGTCCTCTGTCCAACCGGACTGAGTTTGACATACTTTGCAAAGGAAAATATGCTCTATCTAGTTTTGTAAAGACTTGTCACTGTAACAACAGCAAAAGGTGATTATACAAGGGATTTACTCAGCGGGGTGAGGAGGTTTTCGCGTTGGTCTTTCACACAAAATCCAAATGAAATACATTAAAGTTTGTGGCTGTAATGGGACAAAATGTAAAACAAGTTTAAAGGGGATGAATACTTTTGCAAAGCACTGTACATGTTTGGTACTTTGTAGTCTAGCTCTGCACAGATCATATGTGGCTCTAACACTAACACAGAAGTACTGCAGTTATTCTGCTGGTACCCAGGATAAAACAATGGAGAAGGATGCTGCACATTCATGACTTGCAGTCTTGCAGTTGCAGTTACAACTCTGTGTTATCCTGTAGGTTTATACATCAGTACCAACCAGCTTTTAGAGCTGCTCCGGAGCCTGAACAAAACCTCTCTGTGTCAGTGTGCAGCTGCAGCTTCCGAGATGCCCTATACGGATCTGTGACCCAGTGTGGAGGAGCTTTGGACTTACACATAAAGGGGGGAAGTCTTGTGTTTCAGGACTGTCTTTTACTTAAACAGAGCGCCGGAGGATGATATCACTTGAAGTATTTATTTTAATCCACCCCGTTCTTGTTCATCATTAATTTGAGTCCAAACATAGCAGAGAGGTTTGGTTTAATGTTTGTCGTCACATCAGTGTCAACCCCTTTTTCTGCTTGGACTGCTCCAGCTCACATCTGAAAAAATCTGATAGTTGGGGAAGAGTTCTTCATGTCAGGGACTGCTTTAGCCTCGGTACACAGCACTGTAGCTCCTGGATTACCTAAGGTAATATTATACAAAGAGCTTTATTTTTTTTTTTTATCTCCTAATCTGTATCTATTATGTCATCTGGTCCTTTAGGGACATTTTAAAGCTGTTGTTTCTTTTAAAAAACAATCAGTGTCATCATAGATGAGTATGCACTTTTTTGTGCTTTCTTTCAAGGAATCTCTAACATTAACAGGAGGAGCTGTTTGGTTGTCAACATTACTGCTTGATTTAAATTTATATTCTAATTTGTATTCCTGTTTTTAGCAGAATGGATCAGAAAGAACTGAGTGATCCACTCAGCAACGTTTCGTTGATTAAAGGTAATCTGTTATTATTTATTTCTACCAGCATGGGCATACATAATTAAGATGAATGAGTTGGCAATATCTTTCTCATACCATACACAGCACACTTAGCTAAAAATAACACTAAGGTAGCATGAGTAAGATCAGTGTTTGGAGCTATGAGTTGGATTTAGAGTGTATGATGGTGCAGATGGCTTTATTTTAGAGGATGACCTCTTGTTCCAACATATTAAAAGATGAAGCTATTTTGCGCACAAGATCCTGCACATAAGGCAATGATGGTCCAACACAAGATATCCTAAAACAAATAGGGAGATTCATGAGAGAATGTCCAAGCATATCAATTTTGCATGATGAATGAATTTGTAATGCTACACTGCACATTATTTAGAAAGAGAGCACAAGGCAAACAGTGTCCTCCGTGTCACTTCAGAGAGACACCTTCACACAGAACATTTTGGAGCTGTAACTGAATAGCACTGCTGGCAGGTTGATCAGCACTTTCCAAGAGAATAATGTGGACATTCAGAGCACCTCTGATTCAGTTTGCTATATCAGCCTCTCAGAAGGCAACAGACGTCGGGGAAAACATGGGCCGCGATGGCTCTAGCCTTTAGCACACGGGCTAAAAAAAGACTTTCTCCTTCATTTTGTTTTCTGTCGTCACTCGAGGCAGTATGATGCTCGCCAACCCCCAGTTCTCAACCAGGTATTTTTACTCATGGGCCAATCTATAACTGCTTTGTCAGGTGTCATTCTGTGACACAAAAAGACATAACTACTTATGTTTCTAAAGATAACATGTTGCACTCTCATGTGAAATATCCTTCTTGTGTCTTTCAAAGAAAGTGGACACAAACAGTGGACTTACAGGACAGGGAGCCCACTCACATTCTACTTCTCGCTCATACATATGCAAACATGCCCTCTCCTTCTTTGTCTGGCACGCAGCTGGGTGGTCATGTGCTTTCGTCAGAGGATGTCACCAGCTCCTAGCCATTGTTTCATGTTCGTTCAGTAGGGACATCGATAAACAACTGTAACTTGTCATGGCACTTCAAGTCCTTCCATCCATTTATGGTGCACAAGCTTGACTTACCCTGCCTCTTTGTTTTGGGCCCCAATCAAATGCTCGGCCCAGGGTTAGGTCATCTCTTTTTTTAGCTATGGTAGATTAGGGGAATTTGCAAAGCTGAAATATTTGTGGAGTTTGTTTCCACCCCACCCAGGAAACACAACAGATCCTTGACAACGTTAGCAGGTCCATTTCCTTTGTGTATTGTTTGAAGGTTGCTTCTATTAATAAACAATGTCAATGTGCCAGAGAGTGTTATGATGCTGAGGTGATGGACAGTTTGATTTAGAAGAAGCTTGGACAGAAAATGCAGATCACTACAGTTGTGCCTATTTCTGGATGAGCAATTAATTTATGTAATAGGCCTATTTCAATATCTTGGGAAATCATCTAGCAGCCCTGGTTAAGTATTTGGGCCTGTAGCTGATTTAACATTGTCAGATCTTCTGTTCTTGTTGTATTTTTATGGAAACTCATTTCTCATCATGAAGTTATTCTATCAGACTTGGATGTCATATTAAAAGACAAAAAAACAAAAAAAAAAACAAAAAAAACAAAAACCAAGTCTAGGATCCAGACGATTGAATTTATTTATACACATAGGTTCAGAATTATACATGCAAGCTCACTATTATTTGTTTAAATCTGCCACAGTACGGTGGACCTTGAAACCACATGCTATTTGTTTCCAACAACAACTTCTGCTATAATTCAGGCTGGGTATTTGACCACTGTTCTACACAAAGTTGGGAGAGTTCATTTAAATTAGTTGGTTTCTGGAAAAGACCCATCTGTAAGGCAAGGCTCACCTGTTGTCAACAGAGTTGAGGTTAGGGCTTTGGGAGGAGCATTGAAGATGTTTGCCCCGAGGACAACCCCTGGTCCAAGTATTCACTGCCTGAACCAAACTGTCTTCCTCAGATGAAAGGAAATTGGGTATAACGTTCAGCAACAACCCCAGCAACCGCAAGATTTTCCTGTCTATAATGAAGCCAGTTTTCATCAACATACACCTAGAGGGTAGCGACCAAAAAATAACTTCAAGTTCAACTGAAGTTGCTATAGCAGAAAACCAAAAGGCTTAAAATACCAAGAAAACACGTACTCCAGATGCAGCTCGCTATGGGAAATTAAACAAAATATAATATTGGGTAGATATGTATATATTTGAGCCAATGTATCATTTTTACTGTGTGTTGATTTGAGAAAATCCACTATAAAACAAAATGTGTGCATCCAGTTCTTGTCTGAAAGAAACATTGTAAGTGTACGTTGTACTATCAGGCCACCCCCAAAATGGAACAGTTCAAATGCATCATTAAAGCTCCAAAATAAATGGCATTCATGCTGATAAGTGCTTGTAAACCTATAACAGTCTTCTTGCTCCATATGTGGTTCTTTAGCCTGATAGGTGCTCTGCTCTGACAGTGGTTGAGATTTTTTTTTAAACATTTTTTATTGTTAGATGATCTGACCAGGTCCAACATGGGTTCTTCTGGTGAATCTGAGAAAATGATTCAGCGCTTGAATGATGAACTTCGAGAGGCTCGGGAGATAGCTAACACAGAGAAGCAGAAGTGCATCGAACTACAAGGTAATATTGAGTATTTCAGATGCTGGATACATTTCAGCCATTTAGATTCCAATATGCTTTCATGTTTATACATACAGCAAGCTCCAAATATGCATTTGTATTTTAAAGCTGTTCTGGAAGAAGAGAGAAAAGAGCAGAAACAACAAGCTGACCAATCTTCTAAACAGATTAAACATCTCCAAGGTATATTTCTTTTATTTATAGACAGGAAATATTTTCTTTCCTGAAGAAGGAGAGTCATAAAAAGGCTTCTTATCAAAACACTGACCTGGGTTTGGACAGGCCAGCTGCAGCAGCTCCAAGATGAGGTGGATGTTCTCAGGGAGCAGATAAATGTCTCCTCCGGTTCACGTGACGAACTACAAACAGCACAAGATGAGGTGAAGTCGCTGAAACGGGCCCTGGAGGCGGCTTCTGCAGAGCGAGACCGTGATGTCACTGCCGTCCAGTCTAACCTAGCAACTGCTTCCAAGGACCTGGACAAGTGGCGTCAGACTGCCAACAAATACGAGCGGGAAATTGAGGATCTGCGACGTGATCTGGAGCAGCAAAGCAAGCAGTGGCAGAAAACAGCAGAAATACAAGGTAGAAAGGAGTGCAAGCACATGATTCAAAACCATTGCATTCTTTACTTACAAAGATGTACCTTTCTGACTGAATGGTTTCAGATATGTGTTCTGTTTCTTGTAAAAATAAATAAGTTTTTACTCTCAAGATGTTCTCCAAACAGCTCAAGCTTGGATTATACACATTTTCATTTTAATTAATTAGAATGTCGCCAAAAACGTAATTTATTTCTGTCACTAAATTCAAGACATAAAACACCTGTAATTTAAGAATTAATAAAACACAGAGTGACATATTTTAAGAATTCATTTATGTTAGCTTTGATGACTATGGGTTACAGATCGTATGACCCCCAACATTCAGATTTTCTGAAAATTTGAATATTACGTAAAACCAATAAAAGTATTTTTGACACAGTGTGATCCTATGGTTCACATGGATGGGGAAGACTGCCGACTAACTAGGACACCCTTCGTAGGAAGAGCAATCCAGAGAGTGTTGTATCAAAGCATACAAGTACATCTAAAAAAAAACAAAAAAAAAAACATAAAAAAGTTATATATTTTTTGTTCCCCATTTCAGAAAATTAGACTCATATTTGATAGATTCATTACACAAAGAGGGAAATACTTCAAACCTTTATTTCTTGTGATTTAAATGATTATGGCTAACAGATAATGAAAATGCAACATTCACAGTGTCAGAAAATTTAAATACTGTGAAAAGGTTAGCATATTCATTAAAAGTTGAGTGGAAGGAAAAAGTGTGGTGAGAATAGGTACACCAGCAACAGAGATAACCACTGCCTTGAGAGGATTGTCCTTCATAAGAAGCAGACTTACCTGCACACACTGCCAAAGGTACCAAAAGTTGGTTCAGTCACCATGGTGTTACTGTGCTTGACTGGCCAGCAACCTGGCCTGACCTGAACCCCATAGAGAATCTATCAATTACTGTTAAGAGGAAGATGAGAGAAACCAGAACCAATGATGCCTCTCCGCATTGATGCAGTAATTCATACAAAAGTTGCCCCGAACATGTATTGTGCAATGAACATAGAAATTAACATACTTTTTAGAAGCCTGGCTTAAAACATTTATTTTTTTATTGGTCTTATATAGTATTTTAATTATATGAGACACAAAATTTGGTGATTTTATTATCTGTGAGCCATAACCATCAAAATGACTAGAAATAAAGGCTTCTATATAAGTTTCACTTTCTGAAATGAGTGACAAAAATTGTAAACTTTTTCACAATATTCCACTTTTTTAGCTGTACTTGTGTGTGTGATGTATATAGTTTCATTTTTTAAATTCAGTTTGCTGAAACAAATGAACTTTTTGATATTTCTCAGTTTGTTGAGATCCTCCACTACCATGTTTTGCGATGCTTTTGAATTTCTGCATGCAAATTAAAAGCAAACCATCTGCTCAAAAAATGCACGATTACATAAGCCACTTTCTCGTTGCAGCCAGCGAGCTGCAGTCTATGCAGGTGGAGTGTAATGGTCTGCAGAAAGAGTGCTCCGTCCTGCGAGCCGACAAACAGGACATGGTGAATAAGCATCAGAAAGAAAAGAACAGTCTGCAAAGTGAATGTGCTTCTCTCAGGGCAGAGAAGGAGGAAATCTTTAAGGCTCACCAGAAAGAAAAGGCCACTGTCCAGAGTCAATGTGCAGCACTGCACAGTGAAAAAGAGGCGTTGCTGCAGAAACAGCAGCAGCTGGAGCAGGACCTCGTCAGGTCAGTGTACTGATCTATATAACCTAAGGTGTAGCTTAATCCCTACATTTGCATTCTATTTACTTGCGCCAGCGCCATTTTGTTTAACTACATCGTAAATGAAGCACTGTTCTTCCTGTTTTCCTCCAACTTTTGCTGTTGCTTTTTTTGTTTTTGGTAGTTTGCGTGGCCAGAACACTGACCTGAACAGCAAACTTAAAGTCCTCGAGGAATCCCAGCAGGAGTTGGAAAAGAGCCTGGTGGTCCTACAGCTTCAGCACCAGCAGGATAACACCAAGCTGCAAACACAGCTGGATGAAGCAGAAAGCTGCAGCAAGGCTCTGCAGAAAGAGGTACATTCATGTTTAAGGTCTTGGGTTTCTACTTCAGAGTTAATATTTGAATCCTGTCTTGCCTCGACGCATTTTGCTAATGTTTTTCTGGTCTCAGGAAATAGAAAATCTAATAAAATCTGGAACTTTCATCATTACATTTTTTGTGGTGTGCAGTCCTGCAGCTGCCTGTGATGCATGTGCTGCTGACCACACTACTTTACAGCAATGTTGACTTGGTCTTTAACTATTCATAACATTTCCTTCGTTCACTTGCAGCAGGCAGGAGAGGTTTTCTTATTAAAGCAAATGAACTGTCAGTCTGAAAGTAAAACAGATGAAATTACTGAATTATTGTACAGGAGCAATAATTTTACTGAGAAGAAACACTTAAAAACTCAAAGTAACAATAATTTGCATAAAAACGAAAGAATTAAGGGTAAACTAAATAAATATTTGCAAATTCACAGATGTGAATTTCTTTCCTATTCTTCTTTGTAAAATAGCTCAAACTAAATCAAATTTAATAGAAAACACCTGACAAAAGCAACGTTCAAGTCTTAACTCAAATTCTAAATTAAATTTAGGTCTGGGGGGGTTAACTGAATTATTCTAACACAGAAATATTTGATGTCAGCCATCCCTGGTAGGGTCATTGGCACCAGTCATTGGTTGTAGATGAATAGCCAACCCAGTCTTAAGTGTTTTACAGCTTCTAATAGGTTTTTTTTTCCAGGACTTCCCTGTACTTAGCTTCATCCATTTTCCATTGGCTCTGACCACCTTCCCTCTTCCTGCTGAAAAAAAGCATCCCCGCAGCATAATCTTCCCACCACTGTGTTTTGCTGTACTCAGAATAATCTGCAGTGTTAGTTTTCCACCACACACACTTTTTTCCATGTAGGCCAAACAGTTACATTTTGGTTTCATCTGAGCACAGTACCCTCTTCCACATGTTTACTCTGTCCCCTTACATGGCCTATGGTGGAACGGATTCTGTGGAACGTAACTCCAAATTATTCGTGAAAAATTCACTTATTGGTGGATTTTTCTGTAGACCATATCTAAAATATTCGAAAGAAAATGCAGCTTGGGAAGCTGAAATACCTAGGCGCAATGCTACTTGACATGCTATGGCCTAGCGTTTGCAAATGAGCCAATCCAGGACCACCATCATTTTTTTTTTCTCGCTGACCCTAAGAGTAGCAATAAGGAAGACCGTGGATGTTCGCTTCTGTGGTAGTGCCAAGACGGTTTTCACTGTGCATATTAATGCATGTTAAAAACATTTGGTGCTTGAACAGCTTAAATAGGCATGCCAGGGGTCTACTGTACTTTAAACTAAGTTTTATATGGCTTTCTTTCAACGATGCTTTCTTCTTATCACTCTTCCAATCAAGACAGACAGGAGTGCACAACTTGAACCAGGATCAATGAGATGTTCAAAGCTTAGGTTTCATAACTCAATTCTGCTTTAAACTTTCCAACAGCTGAGTTTTCAGGTGGTTGGATTTTATACAGAGTTTAAATTATACACAGGCAGACTAAATTAATTAATTAGAGGGACTTCTAAAGGCAGCTGGATACACTTGATTTTATTAGGGGGTGTCAGAGTAAAGGGGCTGAATACAAATGCTTCTATAAATTGTGTATCCTTTTCCTTCCACTTCGTAATTATGTGTTGCTTTATGTCAATAGATCACACAATCCTTGTAAATTACATTGAAGTTTATGGTTGTAACATGTTAAAATATGAAAAAGCTCAAGGGTCATGAGGATTTTGAGGATCATAACTGTGCCTCCCACGGTTAATTTAAAAAATTGGTTTAGAAATCCTTCAGCTGTATGTTCGCAGTCAGAATCGGCTAGCTGGGTTGGGATCATTCACTTTTGTAGCACTAAGACAGGAGTGGCATTGTAGCACAGAAGAAAACAAAGATGAAGTCATCGCTAAACTCCACTCTTTCAGTCACTGAATGAAAAAAGGAAACGGAGGGCCTCCTTTTGCATCGGATACTCTCAGCTTGCACTGAATAGCTGAACATAAAGCGGATTTAGCAGTGGATTTAAGTGTAGGAAGCAGACAAGACTTGTGAGAAGGATAGATTTACTCCATTAACAGTGATCCAGAAGAAAGTGGAATATTTTTCTTAAGTTGTTTCTCTTTTATTTGTTTTGTGCAGTACGAGGAGGCTCAGATGGAGCTGTCTGACTTAAAGGAAAGATATGAGAAGACTGAGCAGGAGAAACAAGTGCTTACAGATCAACTGGAGGAATTCAAAGCCGGCATGAAAGATTTACAGGAGAAAGGGTCAAAGGTGAGTACTGACCTGCCTAATACACTCTTTTCAATGTCATACTTTTTATATGTAACTGACAATACATCAATGTAATACATGTGTTTAAATAACAATCCGTAACTGAGTTTAGAAAAGATTTAACACATCTTCTGTCAAGCTGGTTTTCTGTAGACGAGCTCTGCCTTCTATCACCTGAAGAACATTTCCAGGATCAAAGGACTAATGTCCCAACAAGATCTAGAGAAACTCATCCATGCGCTTATCTTTAGTTGCATTGATTACTGCAACAGTGTCTTCACAGGTCTGCCTAAAAAGTCAATCAGACAGCTGCAGCTGATCCAGAACGCTGCTGCTCACGTTCTCACTAAGACCAGGAAGACAGAGCATATCACTTCAGTTCTAAAGTCCTTCCCTGTAGCTCAGAGAATAGACATTAAAATACTTCTGTTAGTTTATAAATCGCTGAACAGCTTAGCACCAAAATACATTAAAGACCTGTTGTCACTCTATCAACCTTCCAGACCACTCAGGTCTTCTGGTTCTAGAGATGTAGAGAGCTACATCCCCAGAACCAAACATGGAGAAGCAGGTTTCAGTTTTTATGCTCCACTAATCTGGAACAAACTCCCAGAAAACCGCAAAACAGCCGAAACACTGAGTTCCTTTAATTGCCTTTGATTCGTAATAACTGGAACATTGATCAACATATTTGATGTATATTTGCTTGATGATTTAGATGGTGGCATTTGACAAAATGTAATTTTTATTGCTTGTTTCATAATTGGTTACTGTATTATGTTTTTATGGTATAAAGCACTTTGAACTACCCTGTTGCTGAAATGTGCTATACAAAAAAACTTGACTTGCTTTAAATTGCAACATGTTATATTACAAAATATGCAATATATTTACGTGTTTATTTAGTTAAATTCTCAGACTTAAAATGTGAATCATATGTAGGATTCAGAAATTGTGTTTTATTATTTCAGCAGTTCTGCTTTCCTCCACTCATCCATGGATGTTTTTTTTTTGGACAGTTATACACTTAGATTTAATAACCTGGAGAGTTTGGAAAAGTTTAGGATCTGATTTCACTGTTTTAAAGGTCTGGATAAGTTTGAGAGCAGGAGTATGGAAAAACATTTATTCTTAAAGACTTTATTTTCATCCATCCATCCATCCATCTATACATATCCATCCATCCATCTATACATATCCATCCATCCATCCATCTATACATATCTATCCATCCATCCATCATCCATCCATCCATCTATACATATACATCCATCCATCCATCCATCCATCCATCCATCCATCCATCCATCCATCCATCTATACATATACATCCATCCATCCATCCATCCATCCATCCATCTATACATATACATCCATCCATCCATCATCTATACATATACATCCATCCATCCATCTATACATATCCATCCATCCATCCATCCATCCATCCATCCATCCATCCATCCATCCATCATTAATAAATCTCCATCCACCCATCCATCATCTATAAATCTCCATCCATCCATCCATCTATCCATCCATCCATCCATCATCTATAAATCCCCATCCATCCATCATCCATCCATCCATCCATCCATCATCTATAAATTTCCATCCATCCATCTATCCATCCATCATCTATAAATTTCCATCCATCCATCCATCCATCCTTTTACAAATGGTGGTTGGTACCATGTATAAAGCAAGACCACTATAGAGGTCAGAGTTCAGTATCCGCAGCAAATTTATAGTAAATCTGTGTATTTTTACTTTGGAAATTCAAACTGGTAATGAACCAACAACTAGTGGATTGAGAACCTAGAAAACAAATATGTAATTTTGACATGAATATGGGTAGATATCTTGACATGACTCCAGCAGCATTTCATTCTGAATTAAATCCTGATGTGATGCTGTGTGCTGCAAGCTAAAAAAGCATCTTACGAACATTTAAGTTTGGAGAAATGTTCATGTTTAGGAGAAATCCTTTGATGCAGTGCCAAGGACACCAGCCTTGGGCAAAAACAAATAAACAGCAAATTGGAAAAATTGACCCAAATACCAATCAGTCTTTAGAAGACAGTCCTTGGATTGTGCTGTCAGCTGTTTTTTTTTTTTATCTGTCCGTGTGTGAGGAATGCTGCACGCCGGCAGCGTCCTATGACCCAAACAACTGTAAGAAAACACCAGTTAAAAACAGGGTGATTGAGTGACAGCTAAACACCCACAGACGTCTGTCCCGTTGTAGTTGATTACTATAATATCCCTTCCCTTCTGTAGACGCCACTATTGCTGCCTGTTCAAGCCATAGTCATCGGCCTTATCCTGGCTTTGCTGTTTTGGTGCTTCGGCGCAATGTGGTAGTAAGGTACACATTACTCCTGCCAAGCCGGCCTACATCTGTCATCTTCATATAGTTTCAGTCATTGCATGATTTAATTGGGTTTTCCTCCTTTCCCAGAACGCCATCCTCAGGGGAAACCTGTCATCTAAGAAATCTAACCTCTCTAATCATGCAGCTTTCAACATCTGACATGTGTTTGTTCTGTCTGAATGGCTAATGCTTAACAACTGTTCCTCCCAGTTGGCTGTGATCATGCTTATTTTTATCCTAAAGAGCTTTTCCTTATTTTGCTACTTCCATCAGCTGTGTTTCGTCTTGATCTCAGCTTTAAACTCCCTCTGTGTGAACTTTGGTGATCCTCTGAGGTGTTATTTGGTCATATTCAGTTTATTTTCTCTCTGTTGCTGCTCATTGCAGAAGCTGTGGATGATCTGGGGGCCTGTGGTTGCTGTGGCTCTTACAGCTGTGACGGCCGCGGTGCTCTTCAGGACCTGAGGACCTATTCAAACAAACACATGTAGAGGTTTATCCTTATTTGATTTGTTCAGAACTTGCCCCCTTTACATATCTGTTCCAGTAATCAGGTGGGCTCATGTTTAACTGTTGTTTTTTTTTTTTTTGCTTAAGCTGCGTTATTTTAGATGGCAGAGATGTTTCTAAAAGAATGTGAGTTTGTATGTGATATCTGATGGGAATTTAGTTGGGCTGTGTCAAGTTTATTATTTCTGACTCATAGGATTATCTTTTAATGAATGTAAAAACTTCAACCACGCTTAACTAAATCTATTTAGGGATCTTTAATTATATTTAAGGTCAATACCTTTGAGTTTCTCTACTCATAGCACATTTCTGTTTTTGCTAGAATAAAAAAGTTGTCAGAATAACAGCCCCCTAATAGAGTGCACACTGAAGGAAACCAATTGAACAGTATGTTGGTTGACTGTGTTGGATGCTAACACTGTATTTGCGGAATTAAAGGCACAGTTTAGATGAGCCTTATTTGATTACATTTTTTGTTTTTTAAGAGGGCATCATTAAACACAACTGCAGCAACTTGAGTTTTGAGTCTTTTTTTCTTGGCTCAGTTTCTTGTCTACAGATGTTTTTTTTTTTTTTTTTTTTTTTTTTAATCATTATTCTGTTCTGCATTCTGCTTCCCATTTAAGGTTTGCAGATAGTGTTCAAATTTAACCCCCATTAGGAAAAACTAAATGGTGCTATTATTGTCACACAATTTGAAGTTCAATGCAACATCTTATAAAAAATAGCAGTTCAAACCAATCTGCCCCCTATGGTGAAAATAGATTTGCCCCTCCATGTTAATTCATGATTTAAGCTGTAATTAACCATTTTGCTTTGCTTCAGTTTCACTACCCAGATTCTGCCCTCATTACACCTTGGCCTGTATAACCAGGAAAACAGGTCATAAATATGTGGCATGCATCTGTTTTCAGACCCGCCGAGTCAAACTACTTTGGAGAACTACTTTTTGCTTTATTTATACCAAGTCTTTTGGGGTTTACAGATTAACATTTTACATATTCGTCTTTGCAAAATAGCTTAAGATCAATCAGATTCAATGGAGAGCAACTATTGACGTCAAGTCTGGCCACAGATTCACAACTGAATTTGGGGTCCGGACTTTGACTAGGCCATTCTAGCACATGAATATGCCTTGATCTAAAAAAGAAAAAGATTGTGGGGGCTCAAATTTCTGTTGGTTTTTCCCTTCTCAACAATAAACTAATACTCAGTCTCTTTATAAAATGACCAGTGCAGATTGATTTCTGTATAAAAGAGATCTGTAACTCATTGTAGATTCGAAGAGTTTTGCACCTTTGCCTCATTAAAAATAAGGATTACTGTTTCCTAACTTTGGGGGGGGGGGTTAACTGTTTTCTAATTTGTTAGTTTAGAAAAAAAAATGTCTGTTCCAAGCAAAAAGAATGGGATATGGCCTAATATTTTTTCCAAAACACTTGCTGTACTAGCAAAGTTAAAATTTCTAGCCCGACTTAGTATGATGTCAAGAACATGATGATGAAAGCAAAAAAACTGAGATAATAAAAAACAAATACTTTCTGTTGTAGTACCTAATAATTTCTATTTTAAGATTATTTTAAATTTTTAATGAAAATCTAGCACAGCCTGTTCTAGAAGACCAACTTTGGACATCATTGCTCTGAAATGTTTTCTTCCAGGATTGTCCTGTATTTAGCTCCATCCATCTCCCCATCTGCGCTGATCATCTTTCCTGTCCCTGCTGAATAAAACCACCCCCACAGCATAATGCTGCCACCACCAAGTTTCACGTTGGGGATGGTTTTTTAGCTGCTTGTGCAGTTTTCAGTCACACATAATGTTAGGCATGTAGCCCAAATGTTTTAGCTTTCCTCTCATCTGACCAGAGAACCTATTTATATGTTTGCTGTGTATCCTTAACAGCTTGTGGCAAACATCCAATGGGACTTCTTATGGCTGTCTGTCAACAAGAGCTTTTTTCTTGCTAGATTTGTGGATTTCCCGCAAGTAGTTGTTGCATAGATAGATTGGCCTACCTGCACTGTGCATCTCTGGAGCTCCTCCAAAGTTCCCATGGACTTTTTTGCAGGCTTCTCTGATTGATATGTTTTGTCTGCTCTGTCAGATGGACAGCCACGTCTTGGTAGGTTTGCAGCTCTGCCATACTGTTTCCATTTTTTTGATGATGGACAATGTTTCATATGATGTTCAAAGGCAGGGACATTGTTTTATAACTCAACCTCCTTTAAAATCCCCCCACAGCCTTCTCCCTGACCTGTCTTCTGGCTTCCTTGGGTTTCATGATACTCTATGTTCTCTAATGTTCTTTAACAAACCTGAGGTCTTCAGATAAAAGGATGGATGCAAACTGACTATTACTGAAAGCTGTAAAAGTCACATTTAAATAAAAGGTCAAGTTCTTGCTGTCTTAAATGACCAAACAAGTCCAACATCCATTGAGAGTGTTTATTTTATTAATTAGGCATTATGTCCCTTTCTTAAATAGCTGCCATTTAGCATGCACTCTTTTGCACTAATGTTTTCTCTCAAAAATAAACAGCATTCACAGTCACTATTTTTAACAGAATTTGTAAAACCTTTACCAGTGTTTTAATATCAGCAGTCAACGTTTCTATATCCAGAAAAACACACTGCTCTTAGATACTTTACACTTTACAGGAGTGTTTATCATTGTTTTAATGGGGCTTATTACAGTTCCATAGCGCACATTAATTGTCCATGCAACGTCACAAGTAAATCTGTTTGAACAGAAGAAGACTCTGAAATATTCACCCAAACCAAACTGATCTCAGTATCTTCAGGTGTTCAGGCTATGTGAATCCCCAACTTTCATTGAAGTGGATGAAACGCTGGTTTATCTCTTTAAGGGAACTGGGGTGTGGCACGAACATTTTTGATCATCTGACTTGGTGTGAAAGTTCTCTGGACAGATGTAAAAATCTCCCCTCCCACTTTTTATTTCTAGCTGTATGGTTAATCTTCCAGCAAATGTTACTGGTCACTTCCTGATGACTAACATTCCCAGTCTATCCACTCATCCAACCTTGGCGGTGCTGACCTTTCTGCTGACAGTTTATAAACAGACAGCGCTGTCCCTCCCTTCAGGCTGTTTGACCCGCTGCCTGTTCCTCTGTGAGAGAGGATGCAGCATATTTCCCAACATGATGTTGGCTAATTGGTAGCTTCTTCCTGCACTGGCTCTGTCATTTCTGTTTCGCTGACTTTGCTGTGTCAGGAATCCCTCTCAGGATACAACATGACAAGCAGCATAAGTGTTATATGAGATTATAGACACCAGATTAAAGCCAGCACCCTTCGTCCTATATAGACCAAAATATAAGAACCGTTCCCACGCACAACAAGCCCCTCCGCACATTTAACATGCCCATTTCTTCTGCTCTACTTTGTATGTAGGTCATCTGTAGTGGAGGAGAGATGCAGCAGAAAGACAGTTCTAAACTGCTCTCTGTAGGGTTTTAACTGCACAACCATTTGTTGCTTTGTATTTCTGCAGTCTCTTATCAGCCACAACAATTAAAATAATCTCACAACTTGCAGAATAACAGCAAAAACACAGGACGTTGTGTGTTAGAATTTATTTCAACTCTTGTTATTATAAAATAGACAATAGTGTATATTTTATAAAACTCTAATCCTGAGGTTACCGTCAAAAAACTTGTGGAAAGTGTAAAATATGCATAAAATCTACAGTTGAAACCATATACTTATATGTACTGAATAAAAAGACATTTTTTTCCCTCACTGTCTGCTGTAACTTTGAGTTGTTAGTACAACTAAATTTCCCTCCCTTCATAATTTTGTTTGTATTTTTACCATATGTCTGGATAAATATCTTTATACAGTAAGAAAACTTGATAAAGCATAAGGCGTTGTAATTATTGTTGACATTAAACTAAAAAGGGTGTTACATCTCTAAATAATATTTTCTGGCAAAAAACAAGTTAACTAAACTTAATGGCTTTAGGTTTTTTAACTACATTGCCTAAATAATGGTGTGATTCTCAAGAGTTGGCTAAATTAAATTAAACTATGCTTAAATACATTTTGATGTAATTTTGTTCCAGATGCATTTTATCTAAAGCCCACCATTTAAGTTCTGAAAGAACATATTTTATTGCATACGTAAACGACTCATCAACATGAGTTGAATGTAAATTTAAATGTTTCTCTTACATTAAAACAAAGCGTTTCCAAACACACCAGTATTGGTCTCCAAAGTGAACTTGCCAGTCACAATATGGCAGATAAACACTTTCTACTGGGCAATAATGAAGCCGATGCAGACTCTTCTGTTGAGTCATCATCAGCTCAGGGGGCGGCGTTTAAAGGTTGCCATCTTCTGTTCTGCTTCTCCCTGCAATCAAAGAAACCCTTCAAATTGCCTGTTTTGAACATCTGAAATACAAACATCAAAGGTCTGCCCAGGTTCCTCTCCGATGCTCAACCATCCGAAGCAGAAGAAATGCTGCATCATCGTCAGCGGCTCTCTGGGCAAAAAGCCATCAAACCCATCTACTGCAGATACACGGGGGCACGTCTCAGTCTGCCTCTATCATGACACCCTGTGGTAAATATTAGACTTGAGGGTGAATTGCTAAACGGATAAAACTGACCACAAAGTGCCTAGATTGAGCTACATACATATTTATAAAGGGTCAGTAAAAGAATTTGAAGCATCTATTTTTGAAAGGTACAAATTAGATGTTTATTAATATTTTAATATTTTTTAATAAAATAGATTATTCATATATATATATATATATATATATATATATATATATATATATATATATATATATATATATATATAGAGAGAGAGAGAGAGAGAGAGAGAGATAGATAGATAGATAGATAGATAGATAGATAGATAGAAAATTCTGTAATTTGCAGAATACCAACACATTTTTCCTGTTGCTTGTTTGATTTTTTTATTACACTGTATAACAGGTAAAACATAATGTATGTAATGTAAGTCAGTTTGATTGATTTATTTAAATTAGGTAACATTGTTTTTATATTGCTTTTCTCCAATTTTGTATTCTTGTCAATGGAAATGTAATTTTACAAGTCCTATGTAAAGATATTTTGACAGATATCTGTAGGAACGAAGTGCAACACTCCCTATAAAAGCCTTTAAGTCAGGCTTCTTTAGATTTTAATGGTTAACATACTTTACACTGCCTGTGATCAGTCAGCGGCAAAATGGAGACTGTGCTTTCACTTTAAAAGATTGACCAAATCATGTTGTGGCCCTATTTCCCCTAATGATGAGTGATAATCAATGAGTTTCACCAGAGCGAACATAATCTGGCAAAGCTAACTGCACACTGCTCTGTGAGATTATGTGTAAAACTCCAGTCGCATACATCCTCTATTTAAACATTTTAGACCTGGACAACAGCAGGACTGAAACAGTTTTTCCATGTGCCTTCATGTGTCAGAAGAAAACAGCAAGAAATTTTATGAAAAGTAAGTCTGTTGCCTTTTTGGAAAATGCATGATACAGACAGCTTCCTCTCTGTTCATTAAACATTTCCCTTTCTGTCAGTTTTCTGGATTTTTAGGGCAGCCATGGCAGCTGAACTGGATGTAGTGAACCTGTTCTTCATTGCTGGAGCAACCCTGGCTATTCCCATCCTGGCTTTTCTGGCTTCCTTCCTTCTCTGGCCATCTGTACTCATCAAAGTGTATTACTGGTAAAGTAGTTTACTATGCATGAAGCTATAACATCATTAACACTGAATAATGAGTATTTTGCATCACATTATTTACATATTTCTGTATTCCAGTCAATGCTTACGTTATTTAATCCTTTATTATATATTTCTATCTAAAACATTTTAACTGAGAACTTTCCAAGCTGCATTACAGTAGGGACCCTGACATGCACCTAATAGCTGATAGACCTTTTCAAATTATAGTCCAGATGCAGCATGTAACAATCAGCAAAGTATGTGTATTTTTGCTATATTAAGATGTTAGGGATGTGAGGAGATGCTTCAGTGACTGACGTATCAATGAAAGTCTTGGTATCTTTATGAGACAGGAGTTTCACATTTTAACAAAGACCTGGAATTGATGAGCACTTCCACTTCAGAACTGGAAATGCAAGTTTTATTATTCATGAAGTATTGCAGTCACATATAATTTTTTATATTGCTTATATTACTAGATTACTGTTTTTTTACTTTCTATGTTAGTTGCATGGTGCCTTTTAAAAGCATACCGATTGAGCTTATTCACATGTTGTCCCTTTACAACAAACATTTTTGGAAGATTTTTGGTTGTGACAAACCAACACAAAGTTGTGCATGATTGTGAAATAGAATAAAAATGAGTTATGATTTAAAACAATTACAAAATTTGTCACCCCTAACACACACGTATGTATTCAACCCGTTTTAATCATTTTCTCCTAAATATTGACTTTAAAATTCAGCTAAATTGTAAGTAGTTAAGGGTAATTTCATTTTAGGATAAATCTAGCAGCTCAAGCCCATGGAAGTCTGATAGAGCTGCACAAATCCACAGCTCATATAAGACAATTTGCTGAAAGAACTACCATTAGTTGTGCACTCCAATCTGGTCATGATGGAAGAGTAGCAAGATTGTAAAAATGTTGACAGAAATCCATAAGAAGTCCCACACGCAGACATGTCAAGCCATGTAGAGGACAAACATTTAGAAGAATGTGCTCTGGTCAGATGAGACCAAAATTGTGTTTCTTTTCAAAATGGCAGAAAAGAAACACCCTGAACACCTCTTCCTCCCCCTTGAAACCCGGTAATGGCAGCATCATGCCTTGGGATACTTTTGTTAAGTAGGGAAAGGGAAGGTAGCCTCCGTTGATAGGAGGATGGATTAAGCTAAATACAAGGTACATGGGAGAAAACCTGTTAGAGGGTGAAAAAGACTTCAGACTGGGGTTGAGGTTCTCCTTCTCGCAGGACAACAACCCTCAACAAAAAGATCTACAATGGATCGGTTTAGATCAGAGCTTATTCTGATCTTAGAATAACCTACATCGAAAGCTATTTGAGATTTTTCTGCAAGACTTGAAAATGTATACTCTTCATCCAATCTGACTGAGTTGGAAATATTTTACAAAGAATAACGGTATAAATTTCAGTTTTGCAGCGCAGGCAACATACACCCCAAAATTTGGTTTCTGTAACTCGTGCAAAAGGTGATTCATGGGGTCTGAGAATAAATGCAACAACAAACAATAAACAAATATGAAGATAATGTACTGGCCACCTTAGCCTACAAATTTGTGTGTACTTTATTTAGTATATCATATAAATCTATAATTAAACACACTGAATCTTGTGGTTGTTATGTGATAAAATATGAAAATATTCAGCGTATATCAGAACTTTTGCAAAGATCTGTATGATTTTGAAGACTGAACATATAAAGACGTACTGACTGACCTTAATTTAAAGAGATAAGTAGAGACTGGTCACATTTTCAGATAAACAGGTAACATTGGTATGACTTGATCCTCAGGTAATAAGCAAACAATTTGGATTATTTTTGTTGGTTTGACATTTAATACTGAAGTCATCTATGTACCACTTAAGGTGGGCTCGTTTTACATAATTACAGTGTTTTTTATGATATTGTTTCAAGAGAGGGAGTCATTAGACATGAACCAACAAAAGTTCTCCAAGAAAGATATAGGATCATGGAGGGATTCAGAAAAATAGAAAAGATGATGTATCAGAGGAAATTGCTCAATTTTAACTTCCAAGTCTTTGCATGGTTTTGGTAGAATAAATCTATTTAAAGTACCACAGCCTCTCCTGATTATTACTTTTCACCTACATTTTACTTTTTTTTATTTATTTATGACAACATACAGAACTTTTTAAAAAGTTCACTACTTTTTGGCTGTCCAGGGGCAGAGATAGAATGAATTTCAAGATCTCTAATGAGATATGTCTTTGACAAATTCTTAAATTTGAGGTATGATTGTGCTCTGATAGCAAACTGAGGAGCCACAAATGAAAACAGTCCAGAGTCCAGACTGAGACTGTCCAGCATGTAAAGACAATATTACGAGACAGTGTTTATGAGAAGAACACACTGGACCAGTGGCGGTTCTTGTATGAATGCATAGAAATGCAGGAATTTATCTACATTTTAAGATGGGATAAAATTCAGTGCAGTCCCACACAAAGCATGCAAAGTAGTTTTCCTATTGTCAGCAGCAACCCAGGGTTTGCTCTCCATTGATTGCACATGAACAGAAAACTTGGTTAAGGTGTAACTGACAGATAAGTCCCCTGCTCCTTTCTCACGTCACATTTGCCCTTATGACCCATTTAAAAAACCACCTCTGCTCAGGACATTGCAATTTAGTGCTTAAAAAATTAGGACAGTTCTAAAGCAACTTAGCTGTCATGCAGCAGGCAACCATTCATAAGTTCATTGTCTTGAATTAAGTTCTGGCAACAGCCAGTTAACTAAATGAATAAATGTTTATTCTTAGCATCTTCCAACTAAATTAAGATTATTCTATAAAATTTGTTTCCTCCAAAAATGTTTACCCACTAAAACTTCTGATTTTCTTTTTTTTAGAATCTAAAAAGACATGTTCTCACTGATTATAAAAATGTGTAATACCTAACGATTTTGACAGAAGATCTCTTGATCTCAGGGTCTCCTCTTTAACACTTGTCTTTATGAATAAATAAAATTGCAAACGGTGGGTAAGCATTTTAGAGCTGCAAAATCAACAGTTTGTGTATTCAAGTAATACTCTGATGTAATACTTGTGCTTGTGTTTAGGTACTGGAGGAGGACTTTGGGCCTGCAGGTTCGCTATGCAGCCTGTGGTGGCTATCGTTTCTGTTATTCCTACAGAGGAAAGCCTGGGATGAGACCCTCGATCCTGATGCTTCATGGCTTCTCTGCTCACAAAGACATGTGGCTGACTGTTGTCAAGGTTAGAAAAACTAGAAATTATGATTTCTACTAACTTAAATGGCTAAAAAAGTTCATGGAAAAAAAACCTCTAAAATAATCAAATACAGAGAAGCACACACATCTAATGAAAAGCTGGATAATTGGATAGTATGAAGATAAGCTATGACTGTAGACTATTTCTAGAAATAACTTTAATGATGTACTTCTTAGATCATGTTTTTTTTTTTTTATCTGTTCTACTTATTCATAAAAGAAAATCATAGTTTTTGTTCTACAGAAATAACATCAAATAAAAGTGTAACAGTAAATTTAGTGAGCAGAGCTCCTTTCCATTAAGAAACAAGTTTTTAAACTATTGTTCATTAACTTACGTTTTTTATAAGATAATCTCTCTTAACTTCTGAACACATTTATGTGCCTTTTTGTTTTTTAATTTTTCCAGTATTTACCAAAACACCTGCACATTGTGTGCGTGGACATGCCTGGCCACGAGGGGACGACACGCACCAACACTGAGGATTACTCCATTCAGGGGCAGGTCAAAAGGATCCATCAGGTACTCTGAGGAAAGACATGAAAATTTGACTTACAGGAGTATTTGTTTGCTACCCAAAATATTTTAATTTGAAATCTGTCTGTCTTTCATACTTTTTAGTTTGTGGGAAGCATTCACTTAAACAGAAAAGCGTTCCATCTGGTGGGAACCTCCATGGGGGGAAACGTTGCTGGGGTTTATGCAGCCTGCTATCCCTCAGAAATCTGCAGCATGACACTCATCTGTCCCGATGGTCAGCTGGTGCCCTGCAGAAGCATGCATGACACTTGAACTTTTCCATATTTTGTCATGTTACAACCACACTTAGGTGTTTATTGGAATCTTATATAACAAACTAAAACAAAGGAATAAAAATGAAATCGAAGGAAATGTTTTTTTTTTTGTTTGTTTTTTTTTAGAAGTTTTAATGAATTCATCTAACTGCCTTTGCAAGTAACTTAGACATTTTATCCTCGGTATAAATGCAGGTGTTTTATGAAGGCCTCATAGATCTATTAAAGAACATTAGTGAGCAAACAGCATCATGGACACCAAGAGACACACCAGACAGGTCAGGGATAAAGTTATGGAGAAGCTGAAACACGATAAAAACAATAGCCCTAACTTTGATGGTAACTCTGGAGAAGCTGCAGAGATCCACGGCTTACTTGGGAGAATCTGTTGACTGGATAAGAATTTTTCTCGCTCCACAAATCTGGTCTTTATGGTAGAGTGGCAAAATTGTTGGAAGAAACCATAAGATGTCTCCTGTGCCATATGCTACAAGTTATGCAGGAGACATGGAGAAGAAGGCGCTCTGGTTAGATTAGACTAAAATTGGTGGTAGTGGCAGCATAATGCTTTGGGTTTCTTTCATTTGGAACAGGAAAGTTGGTTGGAGTTTAAGAGAAATACAGGGCAAACCTGGAAGAGAGCCTGTTTGAAGCAGCAAAGGTTTTGAGGTCAGGATGGACTTTAACCTTCAAACAGCCCTAAAAATCCACTCAAAGCAGAGCAGAGGAGCAAAGAAGTGGCTTATGCCAAAGCATGTAGGACTTGAAAAATTACACTCACAGACGCTCTCCATCCAGTCTGACAGAACCTGGGCAATTTCGAAAAGCAGTGTGGGCAAAAATTTCAGGCTAGATGTACAAAGATGACAGCAGCAAACCCAAAATGACTCAAAACTGTAAATGCAGCAAAAGGGGGTTCAACAAGACGTTAGTTAAGGGACTGAACACAAATTTATATATATTTATAATATATGAAATAGTAATTTTAAAATAAAGGGAAACCATCCATCACTTCCCTTCCACTTCAAAATTACACACTACGTTACTTTTTCTCCTACAATCTAAGAAAAAAAGACGTAATAACATTACCAAATATGAAAAAGTACGTTTCATCATCAGTTTCATGTGGTTTCATCTGTCAGGAATCAGACACCCATGTGAGACCAAGTTTGACAATCACCTTCAAGACCTGGAACACAGCAACTTCACATTGAACATCCCTTTGATCCCAACTACACCTGAGGAGATGGAGGACATGTTCAGACTCTGTTCTCATGTTCGCTTTAAAATTCCTCAGCAGGTCAGGTCCAGACATAAACAGTGAATTTAACTCTATTCGTGCTGACCATGAAACAATTGTCACATTTTGAGGATGTTTACAGCTTTGTTTTCAATGTTTAGATTCTTCAAGGGCTGGTTGATGTCCGAGAACCTCACAACGCGTTCTATGAAGAAGGTTAGTTCACTGTTATTTGGAAACATTTTAGCATGATGAGCATACTGAACAAATAAAATAGAGTTTATTTTTTATTAGTATTTATGGAGCTCATCAGTGAGGAATCAAGATATGCCTTACATGAGCATTTGCATCTCATAACCTCACCGTTGCAAGTGATTTGGGGCAAACAAGATCAGGTAACTATGCTGTTTGAGCATTTGGCAAAGTCTCTTCAGATACATAAGTAGCATCTGCACCCAAATCTATTCGAAGCTTTAAAAAGTTTTGGAAACTGTGTCACAAGTTTCCCTTCTGATATCACAGTGAAAACAGTTTCAGTAGTTAAATATATATGTAAATCTTGCATACTTGTCTAGGTGGTGGACGTCTCTGGAGCGACAGTCATTGCAGAGTCGGTGCCTGGATGCAGAGTGGACCTGCTGGATAACTGCGGTCACTCTGTGGTGATGGAGAAGCCCTGTCGGACAGCCAAACTTATCCTGGAGTTTATTATCCTGCAGCAAAATGCCAGGAGCGGCACAAAGAAGTCGTCTTGAACATTTAAGACTTCCAGTGCATTGTTGTGTTGCAGTCTCATAAAGACTCACACGCTTGGAGCAAATGACAAGAATCACAATGCAGAGATCTTTGGTATTTTTAATGAACAGCATTGTAGCTATAATTTAAAGTGAATGACAGCAGCAGTAGTTTTGGGATTTTGCAAAGCATTTGCTGGTGTGTCCCGATGTTTCGGGGTGTTTTTAACCGCACTTACAAAAACAAAATATCCCATGCTCACAAATGGGGGGAAAAAAAATTATTTGTCTTTTATTTTAAAAAATATCAAAACTGAAAGTTAAACAAAACTACAATTTTTTAACATGTTAAGTTTGTTCTTTGACATTGTTTTTCGTTTTTCGTGTTATTTCTGCTAATAACTTTGACATATGTGGATAATTGTACATCCGTTTCATCTAGAGTTCAATTAAATGCAGTTTTGTTTATTCAGATACGTTTCATAATAAAATATGCAATATACACTGAGCTTGGCAATGCTTACTTCAGAGTAACACTGAAACGCCTTATTACCTATAGGTAATATCGTGTATTGTGAAAAAGTTCAAAATTGTTTGGCACTCATTTCAGAAATTAAAACTCATATATTGTATAGATTCATTACAGAGTGAACCAATTTAAGCCTTTATTTCTTGTAGTTTTGTCAATTATGGCTTACAGATAATGAAAACCCAATATTTAGTTTCTCAGAAAATTTGAATATAACATAAAATCAATAAAAAGAATATTTTAAACAGAAATGTCAGGCTTCAGAAAAGTGTGTTCGTTTCAACATACTTTTCAATACTTGGTCGGGGCTCCATTTGCATGAATTGCTGCATCAATGCGGCGTGGCGTGGAGGTAATCTGCCTGTGGCTCTGCTGAGGTGAAATGGAAGCCTCACTGAACCAGCTTCTGGTACCTTTGGCAGTGTGAGCAGGTACCAAGTCCTGCTGAAAAATGAAATCAGTAGCTTATCAGTACAAGGAAGCATGAAGTGCTCTAGAATTTCCTGGTAGACAGCTGCATTGACCGTAGACTTCAGAAAACACAGTGGACCCACACCAGCAGATGACATGACAACCCAAACCATCACTGACTGTGGGAACTTCACACCGGTCTTACAGCAACTTGCATTATGTGCCGCTTCACTTTTTCTCCAGACTCTGGGACCCTCCAAATGAAATGTAAACTTTACTTTTAAATGAAAAGAGGACTTCGGACCACTGAACAACAGTTCAGCACTTCTTCTCCTTCTTTTCCTCCCAGGTAACATGCTTCTGATGCTGTCTCTGGTTCAGGTGTGGCTTGACACAAAGAATGTGACATTTGTAGCCCATGTGTAGGATTCATCTGTGTGGCATGGCTCATGATGCGCTAACTCCAGCTTTAGCCCACTCCCTGTGAAGCTCCTCCAAATCCTTGAATGGATTTTGTTTGTAAATCGGTTATCCCTATTGCTGGTGCACTTTTCCCTACCACATTTTTTCCTTCCACTCAACTTTTTATGAACGTACTGGATACAGCACATTGTGAAGAACCTGCTTCTTTAGCAGTGAGGCTTACCCTCCTTGTGGAGGGTGTTTTATCTGTACATGTTTGTTTTAAGTTTGATTTATCTGTGAAACACTTTGTGATTTTTATCTTTGAAAGGTGCTATATAAATAAAATGTACTTGATTACTTAATGACTGTCTTCTGGACAGCTGCCCAGACAGTAGTCTTCCCCATGATTGTGTATCCCACTGACCCAGACTGAGAGACCATCTTGCGGCTCAGGAAATTTTTCGTATTAATTATTGGATTATTATGTGACACCATGAGTTTCTGATATTATTTTTTTTCCCCACAATATTCTCCTTTTCCAAGACGCTGATTTTTTTTTTTTTATTTTCTGTACACCACAATAATCAAAAATGCAAGAAATAAACACTTGAAATATTTGACTCTATGTGTAATAAATCTATATGTTTCACTTTCTGAAATGAATGAAAAAAATATTGAACTTTTTCTAACATCATATTCTAACATTTTTTAGATGTACCTACATGTTCCTCTTACAAGTGTAAAACGCTGACGTTTTCTGTATGTTTTTGCACCGCGACAACCTTCATCTACAAGTCATTCATGGTGTATTTTGTGCCTTCGGGCCTGTTTACTAACAGAGACTGTACCAGTCTGGTTGTGTGATTTAGTGAGATATAAACCATCGGAATTGCAGATAAACTGTCATTTAGTCCAGAATATAGATGCACAGCAGCCTCTTTGACTACATATTACATCTGGAACAATGGGAATATTAGGTATAAGAATAAGTCACTTTATTATAAGAACTGAATGGAAAATGGTTATGTACTTCTCCAACTCTTAAATGCAAATGGAATTCCTTTGTCACATACCAAATTTCTGTCCAGATTTAACATACATGTAACACCTAAAGAGCATGCTGTAGTTTTTGATGCATTACCAAATGCTATCCTACAGATATTTTAAGGAACAAAAACTGATATTTCAATTAGGGACCCACTTAGTGTATCAGAGATGGACAAGAAGCTGAGTACAGAGAGCTGGTGGACCACTCTGTGGCATGATGTGGGAGCAATCATCTTATTTTGAATATGAACAAAACAAAGGAGATGATTGTAGATTTCAAAAGAGGGTTAGGGTTAGGTCAAACACTATTTCCATCATGGGAGAAGTGGAGGTGGTTGAGGAGGAATATAAATACCTTGGTGTTCACCTGGTTTAGAGATGTTAACTGGAGCCAGATTTGTTAAGTGGAGAGAAGTTTTGCATAACAAATAAAGTTGAATTTAATTTTCAGTTCAATTCAGTTTATTTATATAGCGCCAATACACAACAAATGTCGTCCTGAGGCACTTTCCAAATAAAAAAAAAAAAAAAAAAAAAAAAATCTCAATTCAGTCATACATACATTTCAATTGATCCTAGTTTTCAAACAGTACAGTAGCTCAATTAATTATTCAAAGTAGTTCAAAAAGTTTCTAAGGAAAGCCAGCAGATTGCATCGAGTCATTGACTTGCAGCTTTCACTCCTCCTGGATGAGAAGGTAGCTGCCGCATGGCATTGTGTTGCTGACTTTAAAGCAATCTCTCATACCTAGCATGCATGTAGCGACAGTGGAGAGGAAAAACTCCCCTTTAACAGGAAGAAAACCTCCAGCAGAACCAGGCTCAGTACAATCGACCATCTGCCACGACCGACTGGGTGTTTGAGAAGACAGAGCAGAACGCACAAGAAAAACAGATGAACTGATGTAGGATTATTTTCGATGTTCATGAAAAGAAAAACTTAATAGCAGGAGAAGGAGAACAATTAGTTGATGGCAGCATTATCTCAGCTGAATCCCTCCTCTGGAAAGGTATCACAGCCAAACAGAACGCCAGACCAGGTGTAGCTTCTAAGTTAATAGTTGAAATAACAGCAAATAATGCAAATTGGAGAGCAGTAGAAGAACAAAGTGAGAAAAAGTGGTCAGTTTGTTCTCCAGTAGCCTAAGCCTATGGCAGCATAGCTACAGAAATAGCTCAGGATAACCAAAGCCAGTTTAAGTATAAGCTTTATCAAAAAGGAAAGTTTTAAGCCGAGTCCTAAAAGTAGAGAGGGTGTTTGCCTCACGGACTAAAACGGGGAGCTGGTTCCACAGGAGAGGAGCCTGATAACTAAAGGATCTGCCTCCCATTCTACTTTTAGAAATTCTAGGAACCATCAGTAAACCTGCAGTCTGAGAGTGATGTGCTCTGTTAGAAACATATGGACCAATCAGATCTCTGATGTATGATGGAGCTGATTATTAAGGGCTTCATATGTGAGAAGGAGACTCTTAAATTCTATTCTGGATTTAACACGGAGCCAATGAAGCGAAGCTAAAATAGGAGAAATATGATCTCTCTTTTTAATTTTCATCAGAACTCTTGCTGCAGCATTTTTGATCAGCTGAAGGCTTTTAACTAAATTTTGTGGACTTCCTGATAGTAAAGGATTACAGTAGTCCAGCCTTGAAGTAACAAATGCATGGACTAGTTTTTCAGCATCACTCCTGGACAGAATATTTCTAATTTTGGCAATATTGCGGAGATGGAAAAAGGAAATCCTAGAAACATGCTTAATATGGGAATTAAATGGCATATCTAACGTTAGCGAGGTTAACTATTGTAGATAATATATACCCCGCAAAAAACGACGGCAGTCTGCATCTCATTAAAAAGTCGTTTTGTGTCTCATGGGCTGGGCTGCTTTGTATCTTTTGCGGTTGTATAAAAACAGAACTATTACTCAAGCCCATGAGCTGGTTGGCTCTTTGCGCTCATATCGCCTGTAACCCGTCCAGTGCTGTGTTTTTTTTTTTTTGTTTTTTTTTTTTTTTTTTTTTTTTGGTTTCTTTGTTTGTTTGTTTTGTTTTGTTTTTGTTGCAGATGTGGCTTTAGTTTCAGCGGGACCTCCTCCCCTCTTTCACTCGCCTTGGCTGCATCCTGGAGTCGACCACAGCTGCCCCGGTGCAGCATCATCAATGACCGCTTATCTGCACGGTCGAAAAACTGACCCCAATCTGCTTTTATTGGCTGAGAAAATATAACCAAGCCCTAAAGTTGAGCTGGTAAGCCACTGCTTCATTACGGTCCGTTTTTACCTGCACTTTGTTCCGATCTGATCCAGTTGCTGAGCTCCGTTGTAACAGCGGCTAGTTTAATGGGTTGCTAGCTTTGTTAGCTTGTTAGCTAAAAACTAGCAGTTAGCTAGGCTAGGAAGGGTTGGGTTTAATTTGTTCCGTTTTTTAAATCCCGTTTTATTTATGACCAAACAAAAGCGTAATAAAAGTTTAATTTATACGGTTTTAAATTTAAACTTTTAAACGACTTAAAGAGATGCTTATTACTACTTTTTTGCAAGCTTCTTTCATTTTCGTTGCAGCAAATTTATTTATATTGTTACTATGTAGCTTTAAGTGTTGGGATCCAATGTATTAATGCTACTATACTAAATCACATATGCTGCCTACGTACAGTTTCATATAAATAAGACTATGATTTCTAGCTTTGTGCTGACTTGTGTGTATATATACTCATACGGAGAATATTATAAAGGCATAGTTTGCATCATATCAAGTTGCCCTGATGTGGCACTAAGTGATTTTCCTCAATTCTCGGTAATAGTTTCATAAATAGAGGGCAATTAAAATGAAAAATAACTGAATGTTAAATTTGAAGATGTGTTGTGCTGATATGAGATTTATAGCACAAGTTAATGCTGAAGGCAGTGCTGGATCCTACCTTCATGTGCTCTCCTGACCTTCTTTGGCCACATCAGCATTACTGCCCAGTGCTGCAGAGAAACATTTGCATTCAGGCCCAGTACATCTGGCAGGGCAATCCATGTGAAATGAATGAGCAACAGTTACAGATGTGCTGTCTAAACTTCATTATGATGTTTTACGAACACTTTTGGTATTATTATTATTAACAAATTTTTTCCACCTTTTTCCTTTATGGATTAAAAACAGTTAATATTTGTGTTTAGTTAGTGTTTTTTTTTTTGTTTGTTTGTTTGTTTTTTTCAAAGTATTTTAAAAGCATGTCTCCATATTTTTGTGTTAACACCCTATTCTTTATCAAGACATATGTCTTATCAGGGTTTCTTTTATATTTTTACTTTTTGGTTGTGATATGAAAAAAAAAAAGCAGTTTATTTATACAGCGAAAGTTTACAACAAATGTCCTCCCATTGCACTTTAGAAAACAAATATGTCCGACTGATATGCAGAAGCACTGTTGCCAACTCCTCAGCAAGAAAAGTAGCTATTGGCTGTCGCAAAAGTCGCTAGGTGATGTCATAAATTTAATTTGCATATTTGATCATGTCTGATCCCAGCAATAGAAGAAGGAATATCTACTTTGGCAGGTCAAAAGTCATTAAAAATACTCTAACTCCCCAAGGGAAGGAGTTAAGGTATCTTGGGCTCTTAATCACAAATGAGGGAAAAATGCAGTGGAAGATTGATAGGTGGATTGGTGCGGCATCTGCAGGGCTGCAAGGACTATACTGGTCTGTCATGGTGGAGACAGGGCTGAACTGAAAGGCAAAGCTCTTGATTTATCAGTCAATCTACGATCCTACCCTCATCTATAGTCATGAGCTCTGGGCAGTGGCCGAAAGAACGAGATCGCGGATACAAGTGGCCGAAGTGAGTTTCCTCGGCAGGGTCTCTGGGCTCTCTCCCTTAGTGAGAATTCGGTAGGTACTTGGAGTAGAGCCGCTGCTCCTTCACATCAAGAGGAGCCAGTTGAGCAGGCTTGGGCAACTGGTTAGGACGCGTCCTGGACTTCTTCCTGTTGAGATGTTCCAGGTTATTTTAGGAAGAGCCCCAGAGGAAGACCCAGGACACGCTGGAGGGACTTTGTTTCTCAGCTGGTCTGGAAACGTCTGGGGATTCCCCCAGAGGAGCTGGCCTAAGTGGCTGGGGAGAGGGAAGTCTGGGTCTCCCTGCTTAGGCTGCTGCCTCTGCAATCCGATCTCTGGCAGATTCAAAGTTAATTACATTCATATATATAGCTATTACACAATACAATCAAATTCTATTTATAATGCCAACTGGTAAAATATTATTTATCTAAAAAAAATAGTTCAGCACAAAAGCTGAATCAGCTTTAAACTACAACGTTAACAATGCGATTTAACATACTTGCCTTGTGAAAAACACAATTTGATTGACTTCTAAAGACCATTTCTAGCTTCACCTACTAATCCATTTGTGTTGAACCTCAGATTATTTTTGCTATTTTTCCACAGGTAAAGTCAAAACAAGGCAACTGTAATCTCTTCTCTGTCTTGGTTCGGGCCTTGTGGGTATTAGTCTACAAATGGATAATGGAGACTGGGGCCATAGGGTAAGCGATGGGTGTGTATAGCATAGTGTGGGCAACGTTGAATGAAGTTCCCGTTTTAGCTGTTATAACTTCCCAAACTGCGTTAATGTGTTTTCTTTTCTCTCATAGATGACTACCCCTGTTACCCTGAATGTGGGAGGCCACCTGTACACCACCAGTCTATCCACTCTCCAGCGTTATCCAGACTCCATGCTTGGTGCCATGTTCCGGGGAGACTTCCCCACAACCCGTGATTCCCATGGGAATTATTTCATCGACCGCGATGGAACGCTTTTCCGGTACATCCTGAACTTCCTGCGGACGTCTGAGCTCACCCTTCCTGTGGATTTCACAGAGACAGACCTGCTGAGGAAGGAAGCAGACTTCTACCAGATCGAACCTTTGATCCAGTGCCTTAACGACCCCAAGCCGCTGTACCCCCCAGACATTTTTGAGCAGGTGGTGGAGCTCTCTAGCACTCGGAAACTGTCAAAATACTCAAACCCTGTTGCGGTAATTATTACTCAGCTAACCATAACGACAAAGGTTCACGCCCTGCTAGAGGGCATTTCCAACAACTTTACCAAGTGGAACAAACACATGATGGACACCAGAGACTGCCAGGTGTCGTTCACCTTTGGACCATGTGACTATCATCAAGAGGTGTCTTTAAGAGTTCACCTCATGGACTACATAATGAAACAAGGCTTCACTATTCGGAACACGCGTGTGCACCACATGAGTGAGCGTGCAAACGAGAACACCGTGGAGCATCACTGGACTTTCTGTAGACCAGCTCACAAGGTTGAAGACTGACTTACAGCACAGCAGTTGTTGTTGCAGGGACATTACTGTTAGACTTGTCTTTGTATTATGTAAATCATTGTAACGCAAAAAATTGTCCTCTGTTTTAATGATGTACTGCTGGGTTTTTTTGTTTGTTTTTATGTTTTGCCCTGTGTGGGACAAGGCTATAAAAGGCTTGAGCTTAATAACAAGGTCCAGACAGCAAAAATAAATAAAAATAATGTAGATTTTTGATACGCTAAACTATTTATTTAAGGAATATATTTCTTCATCTCAACCCACATAAGAGTTTTGAGTGTTTTCAATCTACAAAACAAAATATTTTCCACATGAAAACACCCAAACAGAGTTTGATATTATTCATTTAATCGCAATGATGCAAAAACTTGGTAATTTTGACCAGAACTGGTAAAGAGCAAGTAATAAAAGGGATACAGTTGTTATTTGAGACTCATTGCCTTCATATGGTAGCAAATGTTAATATGTAGCATTAATTTAGTTTAACCTCAATTTGTAGGAACATGTCCCCTGAAAAAGATTGGAAAAAGTTGGTCTTGGAAAAATAGTAAACGCTTTTCCCTCCACTGATTATGGAGTATAAAGATTAATTGCTGTAACTTATAAATGTGTTCTGTCCAATAGATGTCTGGTGAGTAAAATTAGATTTAGTCTCTTCCTCATAGACCCCATGTACGGTACTATTAGGCCCCTTCATCGTTGATGCATGTGTCTTGTGTATGTGTAATTTATGTATCTGCTGTGTGCACTTTATGATACTAAGTCATAATGTCATATCAACAGTGATGTGTCAAAAATAAACCAGTTTGCATATTTTATTTCAATCATTTAGGTCTATGGTTCAAATTTCCCCTTATCAATAATATTTTTTGTTGCAACTCATAACAGGTACAAGCGGTTTTAAAATTAAACCACTCCAACCTTTTGAAGAAAAACACGTTTTTTTTTTTCTTTTGGATGAAAATAATGTATATTTCAGTATGATTCCAAAATCTTTTCGTGACTGCAATGTTATATAAGCTATCCTTTGTTTTGGTTTCATTCTGTTTATGTATTTTACCACAAAAAATAGGTGTCAAATTTGTCTCAATGCAAAACGGTTTCCATGTTTGTGATTAAAAAGCGACAAAGGAAAGTGGAAGATCTGGAGTAAGGGGATTGCCTTGGCTAAAAAGATCTTATAGATTTATTACCAAGTGATATAGTTAAAGTGTTTATTTCTCTTAATTTGGATGATTATGGCTTACAGCTTCTGAAAACCCAATATTTAGTTTAAAATTAGAATATTACATAAGATGATAAAAATCATTTGTTTGCATGTCAGCGTACTGAAAAGTTTTTTGGTTTTTTTTTTTTGTACTGAACAGTTCATGCTTTTGTTTGAACTCCTTTTGCATTAATCAGCGCATCAATGCGGCGTGGCGTGGAGGTGATCACCCTGTGGCGTTAAAGAACCTCAGATTGCTTTAATAGCGGCCTCCAGCTGGCCTGCACTGTCTGGTGTTTCTCATCTACTTTTTGGCAATACGCTGTAGATTCTCTCTGAGGTTCAGTTTTTGGCAAGTTTGCTGGTGATTCAAGTACAATGGTACAATGGTCTTTGAACCAGGTATTGGTTGTTTCTTGCAGTGTGAGCAGGTTACAAGTCTTCCTGGAAAATGAAATCAGCATCTCTATAACATTTGTCAGCAGAGGGAAGTATGAAGTGCTCTAAAAGCTCCTGGTTGACTGCTGTGCTCACAGTGAACTTGATTAAGCTTAGTGGACAAACACCAAAAGATAACATGATTGACCCTCCTTGTGAATGGTGTCAAAACGTTTTGTTTTGTTTTTTTTTTTTTTTTTTTTTTTTACTGGTTTTATATAATATTTAAAAAAAGAAAATTCACTGAGTCATTACTTGCTATACGTTTTTGAACTGAACAACTGAAATGAGTTCAGTTTTCGTTTGTATTCGATCTGATTTATTGAGATGCACCTATCAATTATTAGGTACAATAGTTTGTTTCTTTAAGAAACCTATAACGATGTATTACACTGACGTGTCTACAAAAAGACCGTGTTTGACCTTGAAGCCCTGCTTACATTTTGATTACAGTCTGACGTGAATCGGTTCATAATTCACTCAAACACGCAGAGCACCCGGATATTACGAAGTCCTCTGTGGTGCGTTCGTTTTAAACGCCACCACGATGTCGTTCCTGATGTGTCCGTAGCTTGCAACACACTCCGCCTATCTCGTCTGACCCATAAAACGAGCGCACCCGATCATTGCTCTTATAACGTCTGCAAAGGACGCAGTAAAGGTGGCTTCCTTTACTGCTTCGTTTTGAAGCGTTCTGATGAAAACGCAGCACTAGGACTGTTTGGGAAGAGAAACACAAGCTTGTTAGCCGAAATGTTTCACAGAAGTAAAACCATTAAAGGTTTGCTGAGTGTTGTCCCTGGGAAACACCGGTTGGGAGCGTACAGGTTCCTACCTATCTTTTTCTGCATTGGAGGAGTCATGGAGTGGATTATGATCAACGTGAGGATAGGACAAGAAACTTTCTGTAAGTGTAAACACACAAAGACAGCCTCTCGTGCTTAAGTACATTTAACCCGTGGTGGGAAGTTGGCGTATGTTCGCATTGGGAGTTCAAAACTTGATTGCTTTAAATGACACTTAATGCCCACATGAAATGTTACAGATAATCACCAAAATAAAAGCTTTGTATTTTAAGACATTTGATTGGTCAGTAGTGCTCACTGTAGTCATAATATTACACTTCCTTGCAAAAGTGTATATATATATATATATATATATATATATATATATATATATATATATATATATATATATATATATGGCTGTATGTTTATGGTTCTTTTCTAATGGAAAGTACAGCCTCTTACACGTTTTCTTACAGTATTTAGTTTCATCCATCTTCCCATCAACTCTGACTAGATTCCTATTCCTTGCTAATGAAAAGTATCCAAAAGCATGACTGTGCCACTACTATGTTTTACTGTGGGAATGGTGTATTCAAAGTTATGTCTAGTGTTGATTTTCTTTTACACATAGTATTGTGTATGCAGGCCAAAAGGTTCAATCTTGTTTTTTTATGATGACTCAAACTCTGCCACATGTTATAAGGTCCCCTTACATGGCTTAAATTTTAAAAGTGGATTTTTTTTTTTTTTTTTTTTTTTTTTTCGAGAATTACATCCTGCTTGAAGTTCATGACTAATAATTGCCCTCTTTCAGCAAACTCAAAAAGTGAATTTAAAACAAACAAACAAAAAAACATGCTGCTGGTTATTAGTTTTCAGTTTTAATGTATGCAATTAACTGAATTTTTTTTTTTTAAAAATTCAAGTTTAATTACCTGATCGCCAGCGAGAGAAGGTCAATGGACCAATTGACAGGTGCATCACTATAAGAGACCAACTGTACATATGATCATAGATAAGAACATGTGCAGCTTGTTGTTCTGTTGTAAGAAGTGTGTGCTAATAGCAGCAAATACATCAATGATATGACTTCTCCACAAATTTATTTATTTTTATTTTTTAAACTTTGGAGACAGCCAAAGATCACTGTCTCCATGTTGTCTCAAAAAAACCTCTTTAATGTCAAAGTAAAAACTGAATTCTATAAAATAATGACAATTAAATAACAATATTTAACTTACAATAGGTGATCGCATAAATCCCCTTTAAAGTGACTGACCTAATTCAACTGAGGTCCAGCCATTTGGTGCTACTAGTCTCACAGTGAGTGGAATGCCGATCACCTGAGCGCAGTGACTATGTCTCAAATGATTGTAGTAGACACTTGTGTCTGGAAGGTCCATTCACTGGTTAATCAGTATTCCTGGCTACCACTGCAGCATGAAGACAGAAGAACACTCCTAGCAAATCAGAAAAAAGGCTATAGAAAAGTATAAGTTGGGGGATGGATTAAAAAAAAATCTCCAAGGCACTGAGCGTCCCCTGAAGTTCAGTTAAATCCATCAAGAAATGGAAGGAATATGGCCGTGTGTAAATCTGCCTTGGTTAGGTCGTCCTCGCAAACTGAATGACTGTGCAAGAAGGAGACGAGTGAGAGAGGCCACAAGGACACCTTTGACTACGCTGAAGGAGTTACAAGCTTCAGTTTCTGAGATGGGAGAGACTCTGCATACATCAGCTGTTTCCCGGGTTCTTCACCGGTCAAAGCTTTATTGGACAGCGGCGATGAGAAAGCCACTGTGGAAAGAAAGCTCATCAAGGCTCGACTAGAATTTGCCAAAAGGCATGTGAGTGGCCATCAGACAAGACACTGTTTGGTGGACATCAAACACTCCACATCACTACAAACACACCATCCCCACTGGGAAGCACGGTGGTGGCAGCATCATGCTGCATGGCTGCTTCTCAGCAGCAGACCCTGGAAGGCTCGTAAAGGTATGTTATCCACAGTTTCCTGTCAAGCTGTTGTCCTCATTTTCTCCCTTCACCCCACGCTGTTTATTTTTAAGCAGTTATGAGGCACAGTGGCAAAACCTGAAACTGCTGCTGCATAAGTTACTCAACAGGTTGTTGCTAGGTAACCAAAGAGCAAGTGAGTTAGCTGATGCCACAAACCTAGCTTAGCTAGCTATGAGAGGTTGAGCAGCTAAAGCCTTTCCTCTGTCTACATCCCCCTGAACGCTGTTCGGTTCTGGATCGGAGTTCAGTGAAATACACAGAAATGGTTTGAAGACAACAAGGCGGATGTTCTGGAGTGGCCCAGTCAAAGCCCAGACCTCAATCTGATAGAGAATTTGTGGCTGGACTTGAAAAAGGCTGTTCACAGCCGATCCCCACACAACCTGACAGAGCTTGAACAGGTCAGCAGGAAGAATGGAGGAAAACTGCAGCATCCAGATATGCAGCCTGAGTGAGACCTATCCACACAGACTCTATTCTGTGATTGCAGCCAAAGGTGCATACACTAAATATTGACTTGAAGGGGATGAATATTTATGCAATCACCTATTTTATGCTACAACATTTTCACTTGTCCTTATTTTGTAAAAATCAGTTTTCACTTTGACATTAAAGTGCTTTTTTTGTAATTGTTTTTGGTCAAAAAAGCCAAATTTTGATCATGACTGATTTGTAAAAGCAATAAAAAGATAAAACATCCAAGAAGGTGAATACTTTTATAGGCACTGTACTGAGATAATGATGAAACATTAAATACATGGAGAGAAAAAAAACCCAAAAAACTTCTTTGTCACAAAATATCGAACATCCTCTTGCCTGGCAGCTCAGAAACTAAAGTGTAAAAAAATATATATAAAAGCAAAACAGAAAATCTTGAAAGAGCAAAGTAAACATGATCTGCAGGTGAATTTGCTGCAGCTTAATTTGTCTTGGTTACCAAAAATTATTAATAGGCTAATTGTTACAGCTCAGACAAATGTTATTTTTGGACGGAACTAGAGCCTCTATTCTAGATTGTGTCTGAATAGAATGAACATGCAACAAATGTTGTAAAATATTGTTCATGTATAGGTCAATTTTTTAAGTTAACTTGCACATCATACAGTGGTGTAAAATATTACCTCTTTAGTACATAAAATTCATACCAAATATTTCAAAATTAGTATTTTAGGAGTTTTCCTTTTCTATGTTTTTTTGCACCTGTGATTACACCTATACCTAGGAGAACTGAAGAAATGAAAAGCTGAAAAGCAATAAACCATAGTTCGCTTCTCACTTGTTCTCACTTGTGCAGTTTAAGGAAAAATAAATGATTCAAAGTCCTGATTTTAAAAAAGGAAACTGCACTTTATCCTTTGGTATTCTGAGCCTCTCCAGAATAGAGAGGAATGTTTTCTCTCCAAGAAGCATACTCCTTTTTCATTCCTGAGGTTCTGGTGGCTGTAAAACTGCCTTTATGTTGTGTTATATAATGAAGCTGTGTCAGAAAATGTACATGTAAAATAAAGGTTGTTTCTTAATGATTACTTTCTTACAAACATCCTGGTTAATCTATATGAAAACTACTAGAAAGGCAGTGGAATAAAGCAAATATTAAATAACATTTATGCTGCAGCGACAAACCAAACTGTGCTGCACAGTCTTGTCCACTTTCACACAATGCATTTGCTGGGTCACGTAAGTGGAACAGAGCCATTGCTAATGAATAGTAACACCTGTTCTTCTGCTGTTCCACATTAAACACTCTGGGAAGAAAGGGTGCTAAGTATCAGCCAGCTAAGTATTTTACTGCATCCCTAAGAAGGCCACACTTCATTCCTCATATCTTCATTGTCTTGTTTTAATAGACGATGTCTACAGAAGGAAGAAATCAGAGCGGCAGTACCAGCAGAAGACGGCAGACGGTCTCCTAGTACTTGATCAACCTGGATCCAAGTGAATGATGGTCAGACTTCACAAGAGTCACCTAAGGACACGCTGTTGGACTCGAGCTCCCTCACTGGTTTCACAATTAAATCGCAATTATAGAGATGCTCTGGACAAAAAAAGACAATGGGGAAATCCCTTCCAACTTGCAGGTTTTACACGCTTTATTCTGTAAATACTGAGTCAAAGAAGCATAGTTAATGTGGAACATTACTGTATGTTTGAGATTAGGACTGATTTAAATGTCAACGAATAATACTAAAGTAACAGAAAAAATGTCTATAATTTGCAGGATTTTGTGCTGATATTTTCAGTACAGGAAGGGAGACACTGTATGGTTGAATTTGACTGTATAAAAATGCGTATGAAAACTAATCTGCAAAATTGTGCTTATTCACTGGTTCCATCTTTATGCAGCTCTCATTTAGTACAACTCGGTGAAATGCATGCATTTTTATGCCTCAGTTGTACCAGCCAACGGGAAGAGACTGCAGACAGATGAAACTGTTCGGGAATCCCGACAGCTTGATGGGGTTCCCATCCAGCCTCACCTGGTCCAGGTTGGATCGTAGGTAGTGGCTGCTGTTGCCTTTGCAGAACGTCTCGTCTGTTATTGTCGAGATCTTGTTGTTCTGTAGGAAAACAATGAAAAAGCACAATATTGGGATGTTGTGTAGCCTGAACTGCTAAAACGAATGGTTTTACAAATTTCTCTTTAATTGAAAAAATATTGCATAAACCTTACATGCAGGTGCACAATATGAAGGGACTCTGGAAGTTGGGGCACGGCTGTCAGTTCATTATCTCCAAGGTATAAGTATGCAAGACTAGTGAGTTTCTGCAACAATAAGAAGGCATTTTAAATTGTCAAAGCAAAACCTTTTCTTATTTATCATGAAGATGACAGGAGTAAGCTGCTAACTCACTTTAAAAGCGTTTGCCTTTACACCCTGCGTTTTTAACTTGTTCGAATTGACATTGAAAGAGACTAGTGTGGTGGGCAGCATGGGAAGTTTGGACAGCAGGTTTTCTGCTAGAATGAGCTCTTCGAGTTGTGGCAACTGTGAAAAAGCCCCATCCTCTATTTCAGCAATACGATTCCCAGTGAGGTCAATTCTTCTCAGAGTTGCTGAAAATGGGAAAAAAAAAAGCTTGGTGACTGAAAAGAAAATCTTTATAGAACTTCATCTTCTTATAGTGCCTTGCTATAAGTATTCATAGCTTTTGTCATGTTACAGTGACAAGGAAAAAGATGAATGGTTTTGTTTATAAAATATTTTCAAAAAGTCTCTGCCTTACATATGTATCGATCCTTTTTACGCTGATATTCTTAAATAAAATCAAATACAGCCAGTTGTATTCAGAAGAGTACAAACTGAGTCACCTGAATGAAAACAAAGCAATTATTCTGTGAAGGCATCAGCCAGAGCTACAATGAAATGTTTCAAATAAAGCATTTTCATGTGTTGGAATGGCCCAGTCAAAGTCCACACCGATATCCAACTGAGAATCCTCAGAAAGGCTTAAAAATAGCTGTTTTGCAGTAATAAACAAAAATTTCAGTATGTATTTTGATGAAATACATTAAAGTTTGTGTTCCCAGTCTGACAAAAGCTAAAAAGAAGTCCCTGGGGTGTGAATACCTTTTGCAAGGCACAGCATATATTTATATTTTACCCATGTTGGCAAAGTCTCGTTTGCTTATTTTTGAGATTTTGTTGAAACGTGCGTAGAGGTATGCCGTTTCTTTCGGCAGTGATGGCACAGCAGTCAGATCGGGGGACACCTCCTCACAGTACACGGATCCGCTCAGGCAGACACACATCAGACATGTTGGCAGCTCTGGAAAAGGTCACATCTGTTCTTTAGATTCTTTATACAGGCACAGACTACCTAATGAACAGCCTGGTCTCAATCAGTGGTTCAATGGTCTCACCAATGTCACTTCGCTGTTTAAAATGTGGCACATGTAGTTTTGAATGGGTCACATAATCAATCCTTTTATTACATAACAGTCACGGTCAAAAAAAAAAAAAAAAAAAGTGGAAAAACACCTCAAGTGTTGCATAATCAGGCTTTGAACAGTTTTCAAAAAGTAATAACTTTTTGAATAAATGTTACCTCTGGCCTCCTGAGCTACTGCCACGTCAGGGTCCGAGTCGTGCTGGAGGCTGTCATCAGGAATTTTCACAATCTCAGTCTAAAAAAAAAAGAAAAGTGCTTTTCCGCTCTTTTTCTATCACCCGTGAACCTATTTTACCTGTCTAGTTATTTCAGTGGTACATAAACACTGGAAGATACTTACTAAAGGTTGCTGTGCTTCCATGGATTCATCTTTTGTGGCATATATGAGCTTTGCAGAGAGCAAAATCGATCCAAAGATTAAAATCCTTAGATGCATTATTGTGACAGAGAGCCTAGTCAGAGAAGAGAGTGCTGCCGCCTCAGCTGTGAGCAGGAAAAATTTTCCATCCCGTTTTCATTAAGCTGCCAGGGTATTACTGAGTAAGTAAAGGAAACAGACTTTTTTAACTCAATGAATGCTGTTTCTGTCACATTAATTCACCTGCTTGGCTGTTTGGAAGAAATGAAGTCTGAGATGGATAAAATGTGGAGTGACTTAGCATGAGCTGGTAAGAGATTCCCACTGTATGTTGACTTTGTTTAAAAATACAGTGGTTTCCTTGTCAACAATTTTAAAATATATATTTCATTCAACATGAGAAAGCAACAGTTATTAGCACTCCTGCTTAAATGTGTCAATGACTTTTAACATAGTAATGTTATTAAATATGTAGTTACCTACACAGTTAAAACTAGGTATTACACTAAATCCATATTTTTTTTTCTCACAGTCTGAAATTAAATCAGACTAAACTTTTTTGTTTATTCTTTTAGGATTAGCAAAATTATTTCCATTAGCTAAATACTAAAAAAAAGTTGTTTTTGTTTTTTTTTTTTTTGTTTTTTTTTTTTGTTTTGTTTTTTTTTGTTTTGTTTTTTTAGAATTTTCTTATTTCTTTAATTGACATGCATAAAAAACATTATGTTTTTTTAAAAATTTGGGGAAGCCCAGATGATTATTATATTTTAGGCTTCTGATTGTTTATTTTCACAAAATTTGAGTGGAGTCTTAGTGAGATATATCTGCATAAATAAAGGAGAAAAAAGAAAAAGATTCTTGCCTTCTAATGAAATTTTGCTTTAGTAAATGTTTATTGTACCCCCCAAATAATAGACTTTGGTGCATAAAATAGTTTTTATTTAAATGCTGTTACTGGGACTTTTGGCAGTTTTGGTGTGAACTGTGATGCAGAAAGTTGAAGCCTGTTTTGCATTGATACTGATGATGCAAACATGAAGCAAAATTGGAGGCTTTATGTATCCAGAAATTTTACTTTTCTAATAAAAACTATTTGCCTATTCACACATTTTATTTGTAATGTCAGATTAAATTCACAGTTAGAACAATTTTAACCAGTTAGTTACTCTGTAGGAAGTATTTGAAATATACTATTCATCATGAAACAACCACACACACACACAAATATATCCATAGTCTACACACACACACACACACACACACATATATATATATATATATATATATATATATATATATATATATATATATATATATATATATATATATATATATATATATATATATGTGTGTGTGTATGTGTGTGTGTGTGTAGACATAAAACTTTTTCAAAAAGAGGATGAATACATTTTCTTCCATGGGATGTTGATATTTGTGAAAAACACATTGGTTTCAACCTTAACACAGGAAGACCTTGAGTAAATTAGAACAGGAAAAATTATTGGTACTTGTCAGGGGTGTGCAATACTGCATATTTTGTTATCGATTCCATACCAAGTAAATACAAGGCCCATATTGCAGTACCAATACTGATACTTTTTATTTAAGTTTGATGTATCATCAAACTTCTGACCTTTAGGTGTCTTTGTGGTTTTTCCTTTGAATTATTTTGTTCAAACCAAGGACAGAATTTGGACAAAGTATATAGGTATCTACAAAATACTTTAACATATTAATAGCATTTGTGTGCATTTTTCCTAAATAAAAAAAGTACAAAAAACAATCTATTTTGAGGTAGAGTTGAGAAATTACAATACAAAAATAAACTAAAATTTCAAAATGTAATCTAAAGCTAAAGTATCGATTTAATACTGATATCGACTGGGTATGGTAGCTTTTATCTATATTTTGGATTGCTCCGCCCACCTCTAGCACTTGTGTCATTCTGCTGTGAAATTTCAATAAAATATGGAAAAACTGTTAAAAGCCACATTTGTTATAAACATAATTAAAAGCATTAGTTAGTTCTATATCATTTTCAGTCAAAGTTACTATGAGCCATTGCAGGAGGTCCAAAGAGCCACAGGTTGCAGACCTCTGGGGTACAGAAGATATAACTAAATAGAGATAGATGAGTCGCTGTGGTGATCCTTTAAGGTAAAAGCCAAAAGAAAAATGTAATTTAATAAATTGCACATGTATATGGGAACTTTATTGATCACGATTTTAACATAACACTTTTCGTATTTAGAGAAATTAAAAAAAAAAAAAAAAAAAGCCAAAAAAAAAAAAAAAAAGTCTTGAAATATCCTGCAATGACCCTTTGAGGCTGGAAATTAATAGTACATTAGTACAAGACCTATGAAGCTTTAACATATATAAAAAGTATGAAAACATTAAAACATACAACCATATAGGATAATATATGTGTTTTTAAACAGTAACAGGTCAACTTCGGCTTCGTAAATTATGTTTTATCTTCGGCAAAAAAGCAGCGCCTGCATTACGTAAGGCAGATGTGTGGTGAGAAAGGAGGAAACAGAAGTGCCAGTGTAGCGGAAGTGGTACTGCCCTGAACGCTGAGCGAGACGGAGGACGGAGGCTGAATCGTCCAGAGAGCGAAAAAACCGACAAAAAAAAAGCAGGATTAAAAGTCACCAATTTTGTAAGTGTAATAACCTAGCGCGTCTGAATATCGCACGATAGTACTACCTTTTCATTGGTAATTCGGCGGGAGAAGAGCTGTTTTTCATCGTGTGGGGTTGGATCCTGTTGAGAAGCCATCATAACCGAGAGGCTAGGCTAGTTGCTAACCGACGGTCGGATTCCATGACACTTTGTTCTGACAGGCTCGGCAGCCTGGGCGGGCCGAGCCCTTCATCTGGGGGAAAATACGCTAAAACGTACACGCAGCCCACCGAAATGCTACAATTTATTCTCGTCTGGCTGAACAGTTCCCCAAGAAGAATCATTGCTGTCCCGTTCTTGTTTTAAATAATTTAACGTGGCCGTTGAAATTTTCTCTGCTGGCCTAGCGACAGACAGCGGCAGTCAGGCGACGGTAGCTAGCCAAACGTTAGCTTCTCCATTTGTTTTGCGTTATCACGACAGATTAGCACCCTGCGCGTTCTCTGGTCAATTTAGGACACACCCGCAGATGTAATATGGCAGAAATTTTAAATCAGTTCTGGTGTATTTATCAATATAGCGTTAAAATTGGGCCGTTAAATACGGCAGCCCGCTAGCGTTACTAGCAACCTCAGGGGAGGGCATTGAAGGCTGACCCGGGAAAGCTTCGGTTGGTTTTATGGATTAGATCGAAATATACTGAAATAATAAAACTGTTACAAGTGTTAAATTTAAGCATCTTAAACCTGTGCATGTTGACGAGTGAGCACAAAGCAGGTTGGGGATGTAAGAGAAGAGTCAAGATTGAGGAGCGCTATCTACCAGCTAACAGCTAAACCTTAGCTAGTGATGTGTGTATAGCCCACTTGCTAGGGGCCCCAGTTCAAACTTATACCTGATTTCTGTATAACCTCATGGTTTCCATCAAAGATCTTGCAAATATTATAAATATAAACAACAAAGTTATGATCATTCAATAGAATGGTGAACTTTCCACTATAAAATATAAACAAGTGTACTGTTCAAATATCTAGCTCTTAACATTGTCTCTTCTTTTTCTTTAGTCTAGAAAATGGATAAGAACGACCTGGTACAGAAGGCCAAGCTTGCTGAGCAGGCTGAGCGCTACGATGACATGGCTGCAGCTATGAAGTCAGTGACAGAGCAAGGCGCAGAGCTGTCGAATGAGGAGCGCAATCTTCTCTCTGTGGCCTACAAGAATGTGGTTGGGGCACGTCGCTCATCCTGGCGTGTAATTTCCAGCATCGAGCAGAAGACTGAGGGCAATGACAAAAAACAGCAGATGGCACGTGAATACCGGGAGAAGATAGAAGCTGAACTGCAAGAAATCTGCCATGATGTGCTTGTAAGGGTTTGCTCTTCAGTGGTACAATTCTGAGAGCTGTGCCCTTGTTGTATTCAATGAGGTTCTAAACTGGTAATCTCATCTATTGATTTCAGGGGCTACTGGACAACTATCTCATTGCCAATGCATCTGCTGCTGAGAGCAAGGTGTTCTACCTGAAGATGAAAGGCGACTATTATAGATACCTTTCTGAGGTTGCATCTGGGGACACTAAGAAGGGTGACTATATTACTTTAACATTGCTATGTATAACAATGTGTTTAATTTTACTTGAAAATAAGATTTGAAAGATGATTAAAACATTCATAAAAACCCTGAAGCTCAAAAGCCTGCTTCAACTAAACAATTACATTTTCTGTCAAAAACTGGAAAATGGCTTTTTTCCCCCTTTTTTTTTTTAAAGAGTATCTTAAAACTGTTTTTACACTCCAAAATGTAGTTACTTGTTAACTGGTTATTTTTCCCAGATGTAGAACCCCAAAAGTCTCATAAGTTGAGTCGCATCTTCCCTGTTTGGTGTTAAAGACATTTTTATTTAACTTTTAAATGTATTGTGCTTATACAGGATATTGGTCTCTTTGCTTATTCAGCTGCTGTGAAGTCTGTCTTAAAAATTTGTGAATAATGAACAATTATTTTCTTTTTGCCAATGCAGATACAGTGGATAATTCCCAGCAGGCGTACCAACAAGCTTTTGACATTAGCAAGGGGGAGATGCAGCCAACACACCCCATCAGGCTTGGCCTGGCCCTCAACTTCTCAGTCTTCTATTACGAAATCCTCAACAACCCGGACAAGGCTTGCAGCCTGGCTAAGACGGTATGAACTAAACCACTAAAAGACTAAACATGTAGTCTTTTTATATAGAGAGGGAGACATAAAACTGCTACAAATTGATTGGCTATCAATTCTTAAATTAACAAATTGGAGGTTGTATACAGTTCAGTGAGGAACTTCAGTCAACTGTTAGTGTTTGAAGGATAGTACCAGATTATGGAAGTTTAAAATTTTTTATGTTTGTTTCTGTCTTTCAGGCATTTGATGAAGCAATTGCTGAACTTGACACTTTGAACGAGGACTCTTACAAAGACAGCACCCTGATCATGCAACTACTAAGGGACAACCTGACTGTGAGTTCCATACTTGGTTTATCCTGTGTGATGATGACGACGATATCTTTCCTGACGAAATGTTATAATTTTGTTTTTTGTTTTGGTTTTTCCAGCTGTGGACATCAGAAAACCAGGCAGATGAGGGAGAGACCGGAGACGGGGAAAACTAATGGAATTGCACTGTTAATCCACCTACACTCTTATCTTAAACACAGACAGCTTATATACATCCCCCCCTCCACTCCATCAGCCCCTCCCACTTCTGTATGACAAGCAGCCTGAATTGCTCCTGACCAACTAGTTTACCCCTCTCAGTTCACTGTGAGGTGACAGGGTAATTTTCAGTTGTTAGCAGATTCAGTCACTTTGTGGAAACATGTTGTATTGATTAGTGAGTCCATGTTGCTGTTGTTTTTGTCAGCTTCGTGTGTAGGTCTGTATGTAGTGAGCGTGAAAGTGTGAGTGAGTGTGAAATGACTGTGTGTGTGTTTCTGGGGGGGAGGGGGGTGTTGTGAATTTGAATCGTCCTTCCAACTTCCTTTGTCCCAGCTAGTTTGGTGTGCATTTTTCATCCCCCCCCTTTTTTTTTTTTTTTTTTTTTTTTTTTTTTTTTTTTTTTTTTTTTGTTTGTTTGTTACTTATTTGTGATTCCTCATATTTACAGGTTTTATTGTATGGTAATTAAACTGGCAGTTGATTTCCACCAAACACTGTGATGGTAGACTTTCCATTTGCTTCACGACCCCCAAAACAGTTGGTTTTTTTTTTTTTTTTTGTTTTGTTTTTTTCTGTTTTTTTTTTGTTTGAATTTCCAGACACGTACGATCCTGTATTCAGTTAACTGCAATTCTGCTGTGGGCTCATACAGAAAGGAGGCAGGCTGTATTGTGACACTGACATCTTGGTGTAATATTCCTTGATCATGTTCACAAATTCAGTTTTCAGGTTCTAAGGGACCCCATAAATTGCCATGATAGATTTGTTCAGACACAAGACATTCCTCATTATTAGGCTTTTTGAAAACAGCAGTGCTCCTTATTGTTTTTTGAAATAAGTATAGATTGTCATTGTAGTTTTCTCACTGTTCTGGTGCTGCTTGATCTCAGTACAATGAAAATTGTATGCGTAAATGTGGTTCCATGTATTTTGCAAGATTGACTATCATCTGTATGTAAAACCTAAAGTAACCTTTTATTGATGTTAATTGAAATGTCTTGCCACACTGTATCAACCCTGCTTGCAAAATATTCCTCTTAAAGCGGTTGTTTTCTCCAAAAAAGCTTTTGTGCCTGGCTTTCTCTTGCAGCCTCCTGCATTTTTTTTTTTTCATTTTTTTTAAGGTAGCAGCATCTGCTTGTTTGAAATCTCATAGAACGAGTTAGACCACAAAAATATAAACCCAGACCTCAGTTTTTACCCAGGTGAATCTCTCAGCTATTAAAGGTAGCTGGTGGGAATAATTGCCTCTAAAAATCAGGTTTTAGAAGGTGAAAAGAAGCTCAGTGTCACAATACCATGTATCACCACTACATTCCACATTACTGTAGTTGAAGACACCATTCCACGTTATAGCTGGCGGTCTGTTTACTCTGACAATGCTCCAATAAATTGAAATCTTTTGTTGGGGAAAAAAAGAATAAAAAAAAAATTATGTCAGTTCATTATTTTGCTTGATGAAAATGCAGTTAGTGAATGTGGAACGAAGCCTGTCTGTATATCAGGTATTTACTTGCTTTGTTTTTACTGACAAGTCTTATGGCTAAAATTTGCTTCTGTAACAGTCTATTACCCAGTGCACACACGTGGTTGTGAAAATTTAGAATAGCTATTAAAAAAGCAGTGATGAAATGGAGATAAACAATGGTTGGTGTAATTCTAGCTTTGTGTTTATGTATCTTAAAACCATTCTAGTTTCACTATACATGTAAGAAATAGGAAAGTGTCAAAGACCATTCAGTGAAATAAAGTTTCGTTTAAGATAAGAGGCAAATTACGTCTTCATTTTTGTTCACAAAGTCCTGTTAGTTTTGTTTGTTTTTTTTTAACGTATAAAACGTGGCTTTAATTATGTGGGCTCATCCAAATGCATGTATTTTTATTTTATTCCATCAAGAGCTAAGAACTAGTTTTTATCGCGGAGTGTGACGTCCCTTCTGATATCTTAATTGAAATACGTTTGCGCGGAGGAAGCGCGCAGGTGTTCGGCGACGCTAATTAAATCAAAACAAGCTGAGGTTCACGTGGAAAGTGTTCACAAACTGCTCCGCTGAAAAACGAGCCTCGCTTTAAATGTAAGTTTATTTAGGTGGTTTGAAATCATTAAATTTTGTTTGTTCATTTGTGGAGCTTTGCTAGTTTCAGTGCGTGATCCACACACGGATTAGGCAAATTTAGCTAACGACTGCTTTAGCTTAATGTTTTTTTTTTTTTTTTTTTTCTATGATAAACCTGTTCATTGTATAGTTAGCTACATAAAATGCCCCCCTCCCACCTCCACCCCCGTTTATGTTAAGAAGAGGTTTTAATTATTTCAGCTGGAAATCTCTCCACCGTTTAACTACTACTGAGTATCAAGTTGGTTCTTCTTTTGCGCTCTACGATTTAATGTCAAAATCCTTACCTTAAACATTTCTTGAGTGGAAGAAAGTCTCCATGTAAGAAATCGTATTCGTGAAAGTTTTAAGTTTAGCTTATACTGAGATATCGAGATAAGAATATAATCGAGAAGTTAACTTGTTAAAGCAATTATGTTAATAAAAAAAAAAAAAAATCCCCGAAGTTTATCGATTATATTCCACTATATTTCAAGCGTTAATGTTTTGATGAATTATGGCTTACAATGAAAATCTTATCAGACATTTTAGAATTATATATAAGCCAAATTAAATAAGGAATTTTAGTTCAGAAATGTTGGCCTTCTGAAAGGATGTATATATGTTGCTACATGTATTAAATACTTAGATTGGGTTGGTTCTGCATGAATTACTGCATCAATGCATCAGGGGTGGATGTAGGAGAATGTGGGCCCCTGGGCTAAAGACAGGTTTGGTGCCTTAGCCAGTTTTACCCAAGCAAATTACAATATATTCATAGATCGGTACACAAGATTTATATGGCTTGTAAAAGTGATGGAGTAGCTATTTCTGAAACCATCTTTGTATTTGTAATTTCCACTTCACCAATTGTGACCTGCATGTTGTGATTATGTCCTTCCTCCTTGTGTATCATATGGATGACCAAACATTTTGACCTGTGTTGTTAACCATTGCATATCAGTTCATTTTTCTTGGAAATTAAATATTTTCATGAGATATGGAGATAAAATAGTCATAAAAATGCTGTACTGTCATACATAATTTTTTATTGTACAGGATTTTCTCCATCTTTATTTTGGTTCTAATATTACTTTGGTCAAGTTGACTAAATAAACAGGACAGGCTATGAATCCTGATCAAGCTAAAATAAATCTGAACAATCTCTTGCTGGTAGCTATTATTTATTGGTGTTACACTACCACTACTGGTAGCTTGAAGAAAATGTCTTTAGGTTCTTGTCAAAGTGGATATCAATAGATACACAGTCTGTATTAAACTGGTAGTTAGCTCGTACCTAAAAAAAACAACAACAAAAAAACTGGCCATGATCTGATCAAAACTACAGAGGTACCAAATTTTGAATCGGCAAGTTACCCAGTGCTCCTCAGAAATGTCTTAATGTATAAAAATGAAATGGCAACTATGCCAGTTCTGTATGTGCTGATGGAAAACAGTGAATTAAATGCATTAAAAGAAAATTAATATTCAAAGCATGTGCTTAAAGCTTGCTGTTACATCTGACATGCTTTGGGTGGAGGGTTTGATCAGGAATTTGGCTTAGACATTGTTAAAATTGTTCAAATAATTATGTATTGATTCTCTATATAAAAAAATTGCAAATTAAAACATCTTACCCAATGAGGTTGTATAAGTTTTAAGAATATATTGTCCATTTAAAAAATAAATAAATAAAATTGGGGGTGCCCCAAAACCTTGGGCCCTTTGGTTACTACCCCTGTAAACACTTTAAGAAGCCTAGCCCAGGATGGAGGTGTTGAAGAAGTCCAGGTTACTTTAATTAAAGCCTTCAGCTCATCTAGATTGGGTCTGGTGTCTCTGATCTTCTTCCTGACGATAACAACAACAGAGCAACTGAGTACTGGGTAAGACCAGTTTGCTGGCCGATCAACCACAATGATGCCATTTTCATTAAACCAGATATTGGTGTGTTTGGTAGTGTGGGCAGATGCCATGTCCAATTAGAAAAACCAAGTAAGCATCTCCATAAAGCTTGTCTTCTGTGGACAGCATGAAGTGATGTACATTTTCCTGGTAGACAGCTTTGCTGAGTTTGAACTTTAGAAAAAACAGTGGACCAACACAAGCATTTATATGGCTGCATAAACCTTCTCCAACTGTGGAAACTTGGAAAATTAACCTCAAGCAACTTGGATTCTGTGCTTTACTGCTCTTCTTCCACTCTCTGGGACTTTGACTTCCAAGTGCAATGCAAAATTTACTTTAATCTGAAAAGCAGAGTTTAAGTCACTGAGCAACAGTCAAGTTGACATTCTGAGGCTTAGGACTGGCTTAATACAAGAAACACAACAGTTGTTGCTCATATCCTGAATACATTTGTGAGTAGTTCCTCTTGAAACACTGACTTCAGGTACAGTCTCCATGCTTTAGCCCTCCCCCCAATCCCCCCCCCGATTTTTCATTCGCTGTAAAGTGTAATCATCAAAATTAGTATAAATAAATAAATGTGTCTTCACGGTGAGCGTCATTTGTTATTTTGAAATACTGAAGTTATTGGAGATACCCTGACTTGATAGGTTTGAATTATATTGAGGTTATGGTTTGTCTAAGTAAAACAAAAGCTCCCAGGTTTAGTAATTTCTATAAAATGAAATTAGTTTTCCTTTTGCTGAAAGAATCTGTCAGTGACTCAAACGTTTGGACAAACCTAATTTAAAAAGAGTAGGTGTGAAAATGTCACTGTTCAGTGTAAGGCTGCTAAATGCTGAAGTAAAACACTTGGTAGTGAACTAGCAATGCAATTCAGTAACCTCCTTTTGTTCTTTAATCCAGCTGGTACGCAACATGAACAGCAGTGGTCCAGCCTATCCTCTGGCCTCTTTGTATGTTGGGGACCTGCACCCTGATGTTACAGAGGCCATGCTTTATCAGAAGTTTTCTCCTGCTGGACCCATCATGTCAATCCGCGTGTGCCGGGACATCATTACCCGTAGATCCCTAGGATATGCCTACATAAACTTCCAGCAGCCAGCTGACGGTACAGCATCCACTTACGTGTGCTGCGAAACAGTAGCACAATTAAATATTGCAGCAAAGAAGTTGATGGCAAGCTATGTGATGCTAAAATGAAGCGTATGGATTCTTTGCCAGATTAAAAAAAAAATGTAAATGGGAGTTCCAGACCAAGAAATTAAATTTGATCTAGAATATTTATGTACAGTTGGGCACAACTTATTCCTAGTCCTGATCTAATCTGATAGAGTTTCTGTGGAGGGAGCTCAAGTTGAGGGTAATGGCAAGGAGGCTTTTCAACCTAAAATATTGGTGGTAAGTTATTTAAGGAAACCCAGTTGGTTGCATTCAGTGATTAATTTTGGTCAGGAGGAGGTGTTGCTTTAAGCAAATGGGGACAGTGGAAAGGAAAAACTCTCTTTTAACAGGAAGAATTTCCCAGCAGATTGGGACTCGGGTTTAGTGGGCAGATTAGTAATTTACAGCAGTGTTTCCCACCTCCAGTCCTCAAGAGCTACTGTTCTGCAACTTTTAGATGCATCCATGGTCCAACACAACTAAATCAAAAGGCTGAGTTCCCTCATCAGCATATCATTCCGCTCTGCAGAGGTCTGGTAACGAGCCATTGGTTTAATTCAGGTCTGTTGGTGAAGGGATGCAGCTAAGAGCTGCAGGATAGTAGCTCTCAAGACCTGGACTTGGGTACCCCTGAGCTACAGAGATGGAGATGAAGACAGCCGGATGTTGATTCAAAATCCCATGCATGCATTATAACTTAAAAAGAAAAGATGTGTGTTACTCAGAAATGATCCGAAAACAAATCTTATTTTTATGCTTTTACAATTTTTATGTTAAGCCCAAAGTGGAGAGATTGTAAATTAGAAAACCTTTGCTAAATGCGGTATTACAGTTGTATGCAAAGTTGTGATCTTTATGTTAGATTCTTTTTTCCTTGTTCATTATGTGTTTATTTTTCTATTTTTAGCTGAGTGTGCCCTAGATACAATGAACTATGATGTCATAAAGGGTCGACCCATTCGAATAATGTGGTCTCAGCGTGACCCAGGTCTCAGGAAGTCTGGTGTGGGTAACATCTTTATCAAGAACATGGATGAGTCCATTGACAACAAGGCACTGTATGATACCTTCTCAGCCTTTGGCAATATTTTATCCTGCAAGGTAAGATGATGTTTAGAAGATGGTTGCATAGATTCTTTGTTTGTATGACTCAAAATGTCTGGACTTTTGTAGGTTGTCTGTGATGAGAAAGGATCCAAAGGCTATGGCTTTGTTCACTTTGAGACTCAGGAGGCTGCAAATCGGGCCATTGAAACAATGAATGGGATGCTTCTGAATGACAGGAAAGTGTGAGTAAACTTTGACTCAAACTGCTCTTGTAAAAGAAAGTCTGCCTGAGGGCTCCAGACTCACTTTTTGCACTGGTGCCGCCTAACTTTTTCATTTAGTTGCACAACAACAATACTTAAGTGCACCTCATGTTTTTTCACGGCTCCTATCTACCCTACTCATGGTGGTACTGCTGTAGGATTGATTATCTTTGCCGCTTCTGGTAAATTAGCAGCAGCTGCAGTAAAGCGGTTTGTTTTGGTACCTAATCATATTTTGTGATCTGTTTTTTAGAGAATTTGCGGTTTAGCTTAATTTGTTCTTTTTTTTTTTTTTTTTTTTTTTTTTTTTTTTGTCTGATGCGATAATTGCACACCTGTGTCCTTTAAAAGCTTGGACATGCGTGTTATTGCAGCCCTTTAACCAGGCAAAGTTTGACCTGTGACTTCAGCTGGTGCCTATTCACTCAAAGGTAACCTGGATTATTCATGCAGTCGGTGGATTATTTCAAGGCAAATGTGGCTCTAATTTTTAAGTTCTGCATTTTTCTTTTTTTCCACTTGTGCACTAAAACCACCCTGTGCTTAGCCTACAACACCCTAAGAAGAATTTAATTTTCCTGTTATTCTATAAATGGGAGCATAAAAAAAAACTGTTTAAAGGAGATGCAAAATGTTAGGTGCACCAGTGCAATCAAGGAGAAAAAAAGTGGTCGCACTCAAACATTATTAGTCGCACGAGACTTAATTGGTTGCCTTTTGTCTTAGACGGAGGCTAGGCAAAGAAGACAGCAGGATTTATTTGTGCTGCTTATTTAATAGAGAATTTTTGCAGATGATTTCTCCATGTGTTGTTGTTGTTGTTTTTTGTGTTTGTTTTGTTTGTTTGTTTTTTGTTTTTTTTTTTACTCAGTCAAAAGACAGGTAAAAAGGAATCTGGTATTGTCAACCCAAAGGACCGTTTCCTGTGGGAAAAATGTCAGTTCTTCCAGCTTAGGTCAGCAAATAGGTAGGCTCTTTGTCTAGGTTTGTTGTCCATGTTTGTATTTTAATTTTAGAGCCAAGAAGGTAAAACTACCACACAGTTGCATTTTCTCAAATATGTTAGAATTTTGTCTTACAAAGACTTGAAGATGCTTCATTGTCACTTTAAACATCCAATCATTATCTTCCAATTGGTTTTGATTTTCCATTAGCGCCAGCTAATAGTGTTAGCTCTAGCTAATGGTGTTAGCTCTAATTAATTTAGTGAACAGTAGATTACAAGCCGATCACACCTGTTAGTTTCAACATATATCTCATGTGGGCTGCCCTATTCAGTCTCTGCCACCTGGACTTCTTGTCTTTTGTTTATGGACTTGACTCCACTTGATCCTATCCACGTCATCGGCCCAGCGTGCATTACGTAGGTGAAAAAAATGGCAACCTCCGTAGGTGAAAAATATAATAAAGACATACAATTTTTGAAGTAGTTATGAATTTTTACATGTCACAAACAACAATGTTTAGGTTAATGGGAAAATTACAACACATTTAGGTCAAGTTTAACTAATCGTGGATCCCTTTAAGAAGTGTATCTGCATCAATCACCTGTACTGGCGGGTCAGTTTTGTACCATTCTTGAACTGTGATTGGGGGCCAAAAATAATCATTCCAAGGACCGCAAATGGCCCCCAGGAAGCACTTTGGACACCCGTACTCCACAGTCTGACTCATTACTGGTGGTAATCACAGCACAAGGTGGTCGTACACTGAATTTACCCAAGAAGGTATTTTATTTTTTTAATTTGGAAAACGTTTTGAAAGCCATTTATCATTTCCCTTCTACCTCACTACTTTGTGTTGATCTAGCACATAAAATCCCAATAAAATACAAGATTTTTGGTGGCAACATAACAAAATGTGAAAAAGCTCAAGGGGAATTAATACCTTTGCAATGCACTAATCAAAACACTTAATTCAGCAACAGAATTAATAAGGTTTAAGTAAAGCTTTTAAATGAATGTTACTTATTGCGTACTAATTACCGTTCCAGCTAGACGGAGCTAGCGCTGTAGGTCCTGGCATTCGTCATCTACCCAGAATGCATTGCAACATAAACATGACAATGTCAGTGTGACAGTATATTTACTGTATTGTTTTTACATCTGAAATAAATGTTTCTCAAAGTCTATTACAACTAATCATGGATCCCTTTTAAAAAATAGTTTATTTCATGATTTTTACAGACAAAACAAAATCTTCTTAAAATGGAAATGTTCAGATACAACACTTTTCTTTTTTTTTCTTTTTTTTTTCTTCCATTAAAGGGGCAGTATTATGTAAAATCTATTTCTTTGAGCTTTACATCATATTACGTAATGCCCTCATCAAAAACATACCTGGAATGTTGCTTTGATTCTTTCATGCATGTTTGAGAAATCCTTTAATCTCCCGTGGCTGGCGTTTAGCTGTGCAAAGTGACTGGATGGACCTAGCACCACCTTTGAGACCCAGCTCCTCCTCAGAGCTGCAGTTTCTAATGTTCTGCCACACAGAGCCCCTCCCCCGCGACTTCCCCACTCAGCTCCTTCAGACCAGCCAGCAGCAATTAACAAACGCCTGGTAGACTGTACATCTGCTGAGCTCATTATACTCGCTACTTCTCAGTAAAACGCTGGTAAAAACATTAAAGGGTCAGCTGTTGTGATGACTTCCTGACAGTGGAGTTTCAGAAAGAGCAGGACTTTCTTTAAGAGATAGAGGCCCAATTTCAAGGCGTTTACATCATATTAGTCAATTTTGTTTTTGAAGTTTTGTAACAGCTGAAGGTAACATAGTTACTTGATTGTGCTATAAAATGATTCTGTGTGCCTGGAAAACACATAATACTGCCCCTTTTAACCTTGCTTTTTGCTTTCACTTCAATTTAATAGTAAATAGGAGAACAAACATTCAGTCATTTGAATTCAACAGCAGGTTTGTGCACACACTCATTCATTAGTTGATTTAAGTTGAGCCACAACATTTCAGCCTAACAATTATTATTTTTTTGGTTCTCTTCTATAACGGCATTTGTGCAAAACCCTTTTTATTTTTCAGATAGATGATTCTGAGATTTTATTTCTTCAACAATCTGAGTCTTGTTTTTATTAAAATATTGCATGTGTAGTTTATTTTGGATAAGAAACACAAACAGCTAATTTACTCTTGCATTTTTAATTGATTTTTGTGTCCCTTAAGTACTTTTAGCTTAACAATTTTGGCACACATGACAAAGTTTGGGCATCGTAGTTGTAGAGCTTGCCTCAACAGTGTGAAGTATGGTGTTGCGGCTTGAGGAGCCAGAGCTTGATTCATTTAGTCACAACAGTTCAAGTTTTGTCACTGATTCTTCTTATTTTTTTTTTTTTTATCCCCCACCCCGCCAGTGAATACCAGGATGTCCCCGACCCTGGTCCGTGTTGGACACTTTCCTGCATGCCTTAGTGTTGTTCGTACTTCAGCACAACTGGCTGAAATAAAATGTATTACTTCTTAAGCAGACAAGTTCAGCAGAAGCATGTTGAGAACATATTTGTTTAGATTAAGTGTGTGACAACTGAGGAATGTGAACATGCAAGATAGAAGCGGGGTTGGGGAGCAGGAATCTAAACTATTCCATAACTGTTCGTTATAGCCTCTATCACAAAATATTTCCATTTGTAAACCCACAAAAAAGAGCCACCTCCAAGCTCCTTCTGGCCGTTCATGAATCACAAGTGAAGTTGGCAATATCTCGCACAGCCGGAAGTTTTCAAAAAAACAAATGCAATGTGGAATAATAGGTGTTGCGTGCCATTAATGTCAGCACTACGCATAAAATCTGTATCGCAAGTGTCCTTGTACTGTTCTTTTCAAAAATTAAGGGCGGATGAACTCTATGTGGATCTGATGTGGAGCATCTTTTCAAATGCTTGCACACCAGTAAGCCAACAGGGCCTGATGGGCTGTCAGTTTTTCTTTTAAAAAAACTGTGCTGAGGAACTTAAAGCTGCTTGGTATCTCTTATTTCAGCAATCTCTTGACACTCGAGCAGTGCTAGCAGTATGGAAATTCCCATACGCCAGTTCCTGAAAAACTTGGGGCTACCACAAATGACAATTTGCGCCCCATGGCCTTGACCTCAAATGTCAAAATACTTTGAGAAACTTGTATCACTGTTGGATAAAGAAAAAGAGCCACAACTAGACACACCGAGCTCCTGTGAAACCCCTCCTGCTGCAGTATCCGTCAGTGTTTGTCATATGTGTGGATTACAACAGTGTTGTAAACACAGTGATGATGGCAAAGAGGAATGACTATTCCGAGTTAAGTTTGGAGGAGAAAATAATGATTGAGCTGGAAAATCTCATTTTATTTTCGTTGTCGTCAGAAGCCAAAAAAACAACAGAAGGCAATGGTGTGACGTTCGACTGCTACATCAAACCAGAACCAGTAAACCTGTGTTCAGAAAATACATTTATTTAAATAATAACCGCAGTGGTGGGGTGGGCAAACAAAGATTGACTTTCCTGCCAGTTTAATTGTGCTTACCGTTTGTTCCACCATCTGTTTTACAGATTAGAGTATGAAACAACAAATACAAAACTAAACAAAAAGTAAGATAAAAATGGTGTCCAGGGAACGTGCGCTTCCATTAAAAATAAAGTCTTCACTCCAGTTTTAGCCTTTTTGAGCGATTTTGGTGCATTCAAAAAAAAAAAATACATGACGAAAGCATCCAACAACTATATGGAATTAGAATAAACAGAAAAAAGGAAAACAAGCTATTTCTTCTGAATAAAGCTTAGAAATACTTTGACAAGGAAAACAGGCATGTTTACCCTTATTTGGATTTAGCAGTGTGCACAAGTAGTTAACAGCAATATTACCAGCGGTGCTGAAGACGAGTTCCAAAGGTGTGCTTATACCTGGTATGTGTGTTTTCCTGCTAACAATATGGTTTTAATTTAATCATCACCATTTCAAACTGAATGTTTTTCAAAAAACATTAATTCACTATATTCACACTGTACAGCTGTAACTACACGTCTACTGTAGCAATCTAATGCGCAGCTTGCAGCCTGGCTGAGGGCATTTTATTTTTCTGGGTTTCTTGAAAAAGATCTCTAACGCCCTGTTGTAGGGGAACATGCTCACCTGCACAGTAAGATGCCCCCTCCTGCCTCTCCACTTTTCTCTCCTTCACTCACCTCCTCTGCTACTTCAGCCTGTGTACTTGGTTAATAAAATTAGGAATTGTTAGATTCGTTTCAATCACAAATATCACGCAAGGACCGTTAAGAGTTAAATATTACACATGTCACGGTACAGATCACTATCATTTCTATATTTCTCAGAAATTGAGGGAACTGCGTCACAGTAAAGGAACATTGAGCATCTCCATCTAACATTACCTCAACATCTTCCTCAGATCCCTTCCTCTGATGAAAATATTTTAATATACTCATCTGAAAATGCAACAGGAAATGAGTCTCAATGGAAAAATTACCTGACATTAAGCTATGTCGTGCTGTTCAAAACGCAACTGAAACATTACGCATGAGGGCCAAACTATATTAACTACGTTACTGTCGTTCAAATGCAACATATGTTAACATTAGGATTGTTTTCACAGGCTTTATCTAAAAATCAATTTAACCTTCCTTGGGTACCTTTCTTTCACCTTTTCTCTCCCTCTACTTAAGACTGTTGTCTCTAGTTGGCGGCTTTTATTTTGCTGTGGCGATGCGCCACGTTTGGTTACATGTAGAGGAAACCCTAACCTGTACTTGTTGCATAGTTGACTGTTTTGAGTCTGTTTCATCTGTGTGTGTGTTGTTTCAGTGTTTTGTTTTTAATTTGCAACTGTGTAGCACTTTGCCCAAGACAAATTTTCCAACTGGAATAATGAAGTATATTCTGCTTGTGGCAATCCTGTTGTTGGCAGAGCAAATGCTTTAAATTTAAAATATATCTCACCTTACTCTTCTTTTCAGAATGGACAAGAAGAGTACGGTGAATGGATGCCCAACACCTGTGATTACCTAGTTTGAGGAGTCAGGGGCGTAACGGTTACAAATTTGACTTCGACCTCCCCTGGGTTAGTCCTTTCACAAAATGCATCCAGGCAGCAAAAGGCACCTTTTAATAATTCAATTCAGTTTATTTATATAGCGCCAGTTCACACATGATCTCAAGGCACTTTACAAAAAGTTTCAAAAATGTCAATTTAATCACACATGCATTCCAGTTGATCCTAGTTATCAAACGGTACATCAGGTTCCGTTCATTATTCAAATTAGTTTAAGATGTTTTCTGTCTAAGGAAACCCAGCAGATAGCCACGAGTCATTGACTTGGAGCATTCACTCGTCCTGGACGAGCATGTAGCGACAGACAATCGCTTGAGTTGTGTCGTTGACTTTACAGCAACCCCTCGTACTGAGCATGCATGTAGCGACAGTGGAACATTTTTTTTAAATGTATGTTTGTTGTTCTGCTAGAAGATAAGCATGTGTCCTGACACTTTCAGATGCATCCCTGGTCCAACACACCTGGATCAAATAAATCGCTCGTTACAAGGCCGAGGACAACGTTCAGTCGTTTCACTCTTGTGCTGGAGTAGGGATGCATCTAAAAGTTGCAGTTCTGCAGATTTTCTTCAAGAATTGCCTGGTAATTAATTCCATCCATCTTATCAACTCTGACCAGCTTGTCTGTCCCTCCTGAAAAAAAGGGTCTGAAGATGATGTGCCACCCACATGTTTCAGTGTGTAGAGTGTTCAGGGTGACTCATGACCAGCGTCTTCTGATGGCAGTCGATTGCACTAGATTTCATTTAGGCGTGTTAGACTGTAAAGAGGGCTAAATACCAATAATGCCACATTTTTCGTTTGAAACCATTTATCATTTTCCTTCCACTTCGCAATTGTGCAGTTGTGTTGATTTGTCACCTGAAACTAACATACTAAAGTATGCTGAAGTTTATTTTAATGTGAAAACTATCAAGGGGCTTATTAATACTTTTGCATGTCGACGTATATGTACATCAAGCCAGGATTCCTGTGCAGTCTGAAAGTTTTTTGAAAAATATGGAAATTTATCCCACCTAAAATGTTTATTTTCAGACATTACTCCTCATTTCATTAAAAAAAAAAAACAAAAACAAAAAACCTCTAAATTTAAGAAAAGCTACGGGCCTCTGGCCCCTCAGGTTCTTAAACTGGGTCTGATTTAGATTTCAAGAAAAAGCATTGACACGTTTGTTTCTCCCAATTTTTTTGTTTTTGTTTCTTCTGTTTCTTCCAGTTTTTATGAACAAAAGTTGTCACTAGTCACAAAATGTTGAAGGACCTGTATTGTATAAAATTCAAAATATATTAAGATATCAAAATGTGGATTGGACTTTTTATACAAGTTTGTCTAGATGCCACAAACAGGTAAAATGGCACTGCTGAATCATAAAACCGCTTTTGACATTATGTTTTAATGATTTATTAATAAAACCCAACTAGATGAATGTACTTGAAAATCCAGAATCATATGAAATCTGCTGGAAAAAATCTAGAAGTTACAGGTTGGAGTATGTCGTCTTTGAAACAGAAAATTGTATGAAGATCCATTTTAAATTATTTTTGCTTGAATTGATAAGGTAAAATATTGTATTATTATGTCTGACATCTTTCGTCCCTTTAATTTGTGGTTGTCTGGTTGGGTTCCTTGGTTCTGTCTCCAGGTTTGTTGGCCACTTCAAGTCTCGCAAGGAAAGGGAGGTAGAGTTTGGCTCCAAAGCTATGAAGTTTACCAATGTCTATATCAAAAACTTTGGAGAGGACTTCACTGATGAGAAACTCAAGGAAGTTTTTTCTGCTTTTGGTAAGAAAAGTCAGATTCTCCTAGATTACTGGATCTCCCAGAGCTGCGTGTTTATCATTAGTACATCTCTGGCCTGCTTGCCTTTAGGGAGGACCCTCAGTGTGCGGGTGATGAAGGATGAGAAGGGTCGGTCCCGAGGATTTGGGTTTGTCAACTATGCTCACCACGAGGATGCTCAGAAGGTAGGAAATGCCA